>CM022401.1:69349392-70567496 GCA_011833715.1 Carcinoscorpius rotundicauda | reverse complement strand
CCTCCACCATGCTGTATCAAGACGATTGTAGGACGGAGGCACCTACTGTTTGTAGGCCCTACCAGCCATATAAGTTAAACCAAAAATTAACTTTTAAGTTAATAAAATAAAATATGTTAAATTAGAAAGAGTATACGAAACATTAATGGCAAATAAATCAGACTGCCAACATCCATAAGCTAATGGTAGAAAGAAAATCCACCAAGGGGAGAAACAATTTCATTGCAAAACAAAAAAAAGAAGACTTCGAAATTGATTGAAAGACTATTGCAGATAACCAGTCTTCAGTTTTAATGACAACAACAAACAGCTGAAATAGAAACTGTGAGAGAGATGATTTCCAGATTCAATGTACTGTTCAACAGAAGGTCTTGAACTACCTCCAACAGAAGCTGGTTGTTAATGGGATCCTGAGGAAGGAAAGAAATGATTATCTGTGATAAAAAGAGGAAGATAAAGGAAGCATAAAACGTGTCCAAATAGTCAATCAATCTGTGGTGAAACATTGCTAAAGGAGAAGAAAGTCACACAACTGAGCTCCCATCCAGTTATCAACTGGTACTGTTGATATTATGATGATCTAAACTGAAACAAACACCTGGAAAGAGGAAAAGATAAAAGCTGGGAAGTGCTAGGAAGTGTAGGATGGAAAACAGGAATAGGGCTTGTCTTGATTCTAACTGTGGCAAATGAGCTACTAAAAACGAAAGAGTAGAGTGTTGATGCAGGTGTTCCCAGCATGCAATTCCAAAGTGTCTGGAATATGTTTGAAAATACACTGAGAAACAGAGCTGCACATGATTCCCTCAGTGAGGAGCAAATAAATCTGACAGAAGGCTGCATTTTGACCCAGTATGTTTCAACAACAGAAAAATTATGTATGCAAGGTGAGAGTAGAGAATGAAAAATGAGTCATCTTGGAAGTAACAAAGGAGAGGCTGTTCCTCAAAAACCTCAGGAGTTTGGCACAGAGTATCTGAAAATAAATGTACGGTAGATAAATACCACAAAAGTAAGGATGAGACAGAAGCATTGGTTAAAAGCACTGGGAATCAGGGAGTACTCCCAAATTGGCAAAATAGATTCCAACACCTGTGAGTCTTAAAACAGATAGGCTACTTGGTGGTTCGTCAAACAAACTATCCACAGCACACAGGAAGCAACACATGCTGGAACTTTCAACCAAATATGAAGTAAAATGTTTTGTATGAACCCTAATATCCAAAAAAAGTGGGAAAACTAAATAAGGTAAAGAAGAACTAAGAACTATCATACAACAAAAAAGAATGAGGATTGTAGGAAATCATAAAAAGGGATAAAACATCACATACCTGAGAAATCATACATAAAATACGCTATATTAGACAGATCTGACTCTGCAGGAGGTGTACAGGGAAACATGAGAAAATCCTGTGGTGGAAAAAAATCTTTCTCCGAATGAACAGGTTCAGATTGTTCATGAGGTGAATAGCTTCAAGAGAAAGTGGCTGACTCACAGAACGACCAGTCTCTCGTTGAATAATTACAGATAATTCCATTAAGAAGGTTTCTTGCATCTCCAGCCATAGTTACAAAACCGGCACTCTGTGCTCTGTCTACCTCGTGTGCTTCGTTAGCACTCACGAATTTTTCAACAACAAACATGTACAAAATTATATCAACTATACTTTGACCTATCCATTGCTGATGACCAAACACAATATTTATATAATCAGTTTGTCACGGCAACGAATCTTACGATGAAGACGATTTCTAAACTGATAGAGTGTGATCGCAATAAATAACATTTCTAAGAAGACATTGGTATTAGGCCTGTGATGTTATCAACAAAACGATTTTTATATTCAGCCCCCTAGGTATCTTCATTGGAGAAAATAAATAAATTTCTTTTTCTTGTAATTCTGTTCCAACCAGTATGTAAACAGTTTATTTATGATGCTTTTATTTTTCAATATTTTAACTCAAATTGGGAAACTTAAGAGAAGAATAGAAACTTTTTAAATTCCGTATATGGAATTTATCTGCCAGGCGAGTTGTTTGAACTGTTTTCACAACAATAATTGTGATTATTTACCAAGTATTATTGTGAAACAACAATACCTTATTTTGTAATAAAAATATTAGATGTTTTTCACACATTTTTAAATTTGTATATTTTAAATTCAATCAACGCTGTTTAAAAATAAAATTGTGGTTTCTGTAGCATCATCATAAATTTTATATCTTTTAGATTCTGTACTTTGTCAGCTTTTAGCGTTTAATCCGAAACTCCGTAACGTTTATCAGCTTTTAGTGTTTTATCCGGAACTCCGTAGCCTTTATGATATATTGTTTGTGGTGTTCTTTGTTGTCTCTAAGCGTATTGGGAAACAACAATATCTTATTTGTAATAAAAATAACGTGAACATAAGATGGTTTTTTTCACAGATTTTTAAATTTGTATATTTTAAATTCAGTCAAAGCTGTTTAAAAATGAAATTGTGCTTTTTGTAGCCTTGTCATAAATTTTACCTCTTTTAGTTTCCGTACTTTGTCAGCTTTTAGCGTTTAATCCGTAACTCCGTAGCTTTTATCAGCTTTTAGTGTTTAATCCCTAACTCCGTAACTTTTATGACGTTTTGTTTGTGATTCTTACGTGCTTACAATATTTATAATATTAACAATGAAACAGTATCTTAGCAACACAGATAATAAGGAGACATTTTGTAAAACGTTCAAGTTACTACTGCAAGCAAACTTTAAGATATAGAGATGGTGAAGTTCTTTTTGAAAACATTGATTTTTATAGCATTTTTTGCTATAATAATCGCAATGCCGGGACACATAAAACTTAAACCTGAAAGTGTTGTACTTGGCGCCCCACAGGTGATTCCGTGTGTCCCTGACAGCTATGGGATTAAAAGTAATACCATTGATGCTTTCCAGTATTATTGGTTTGGCCCGTACGGTGAAATAGCAACAGACGATGAGAAAATTAGAGTAAACAAAGCTACGGGTGAATTAATGATTTATAAATTTGATTTTCGTGATACTGATGTGTATAACTGCGTCATTGAATACTCCAGCAACTGGCAAATGAAAGCAAACAAAAAAATTTTCATTACTCATTTCTTGGAAGGTAAATGCTCATAAGAATCGATTTTGGTAGTGTATAGAAGTTAAAAAAAACTTTGAATTATGAATCGGATTTCATCCATTTTTACTACAATTTATGTAAAGTGTTATAAGTTCGATATATATTTAATGATTGTACATTAATTTTCCAAAATCCATGAAATCACCTTTCCAATTACCCACATACAGCTCACCGCCATTGTTTCCGCGTTAAGCCTGAGGTGTTAAAATGTTGAAAATCAAACTTGTCTGCAGATATAAATTTATCATTGTGAAATAATTGTTGGTTTATTATTATTATATACAATAACTAAATACATACATAGATATGAATAAATTTAATCAAAAGCATTACACAATTTATGAAATTAGACATTCCGTGAAGTCAGAAAACGAGATAACCTTATGTTAGATATTAGAAAGGTTTTGTTGTTTTCTTCACAAGTCATAGAACAAATAATTTTAAAAATTCAAAGTGTTCAATGATTTTTTTCATCGTCTGTGAAAATATTGAAATTACAAAATGCTACATTGTTATTGCAGAAAAGTTTCTTTTGTTACAAACACACAGCCAAGTTCTGGTGTTAAGAGACATTGTTTAGCCACTTTTCACAACCAAGCGATGAAACAATACATTCTTATCATTTGAAATAAGAAAGATTGAAGAGCTTATGTGATTAACTATATCTGTTACTGAGCACATCTTTAATTCTGATCTGGGTAGACATCTTCATTTGTTGGAAGTTAATATTAAACACGTCACATACTAATGAAAAAAACAAACTTCTAGAATAAATACAGCACTGCGTGTTGTTCACTCGATATTCTGTAAAGCATAAAAACACATGATTTCGTAAATAATTTTAATTTTTTTGCTTTATGTTCTTTCTCACTCTTCATTTTATATTCCGTCCATCCATATTATATATATTTTTAATTACGATTGTTTGTTTGTTTGTTTTTGAATTCCGCGCAAAACTACACGAGGGCTATCTGCACTATCCGTCCCTAGGTTAGCAGTGTAAGACTAGAGGGAAGGCAGCTATTCATCACCATCCACCGCCAACTCTGAGGCTACTCTTTTACCAACGAATAGTGTGATTAATCGTAACGTTATAATGTCTCCACGGCTGAAAGAGCGAGCATGTTTCGTGTAATGCGGATTCGAACCCGCGACCGATGGGAAATCTAACCCTTAACTTTAGCATTGTAAATCCTTATTTATTATTAATTATGAAAACACATTGAATTGAAACCTCCTGTGACTAACGATACAATAGATAAAGAGCAAAATAAGCCACAAACTATATTTGTCAGATTTTGTTTACACCTTACAGGATTTCCAATGTATCAGCTTTCACGTAGAAAAGTGGTTAATAATTTGTTATGAGCCTAAAGTGTCATATCAGGTAAAAAATTCCTTTAGTGGCCCAGCAAAATGTCTGCGTGCTTCCAATGATAGAAACCGGGTTTCGATATCCGTGATGGGCAGACCATAGATAGCCCATGATGTAGTGTTATGCTGAATTCCAAACAAACAGTGCAAAATATTATTTATTATGTCAACAATACTTGAACTACGAATCATCTTATACTTTATTTTTAGCATGCGTAAAACCAAGTGAGAATTACCAATGTCCTGAAGGACTGACACTGAGACGAAACCTATGTTGTAAGTTGTGCTTTCCTTTAAAGCGTTTATGTGTGTGATCAGTATTTGTGAATTCTAATTTTTAAATAAATTGAAAAATGAAAAACTGTTTTGAACAAACTAAGCAGTAAATTAGTTATTTACTATTCATTCATTATTTTATTTTTAATTGCCAAAGTTTACATTGTTTACATTTCAAGTTTTTTTCTTAGATCCAAGTAAACCAGAAACAGTGGAAGAAACGTACATTTCTTCACCAAGGAAAAGTAAGTTATGCTGCATATAAGATTACGTAAAACGTACCTTTAACGTGAGACAATATGTGTGGAAAGGTTGGTGACAAAATATTACTGTGACGATGTTTGTGTTGACGCGTGTTGTTCTTTCTTCCCATTAAATTTCTTCAGTCCCTTATTTATGAAGGTAAAAAATGTAGTAATGTGTGAAGCCCCGATCTCTTATAATATTTCAGTACATTGTGGACATTATTTTCTGTTCTAAATAATAAATCTCTTACCATTTCACCACTCATTGCAACTCAGGTAAAACATGATTCACCATCTATCATTGCACTAATTCACTGTTCACAGTTTGAGCTGTTCTCTTGTCTGAAGTAAGTTTTTGGACCAGTAACTGCATGCCATAAGTATTTTCCTCCTCCTAGTACTGTTCTATTATTTAAACTTTGACTATTTTATTAAAACTGGTTGACTGGAGCAGACTTTTAGATTTGTTTACAACAAAAAGACCGTCCGTACACTTTACCTCTGAATTGTTACCGATAGTTTTCCAATATATTCTTTTTCGTTTGTAGTTCATTTAGACACTAATTACAGATTTATTTGAATAATGAAACATATAAACAGTATTCGGGTTACAAATTGCTGGTAAGTCAGTGTCGACAATCATACATCCTTGGAAGTCTGAGAACTCCTCAGTTTTGTCTTGTTACGAATATATATATGTGATGTAATGGTTGTCAGTCACTTGACGCATCAAATGATCATCCTAATTTGATATGAAAACACAGTCAGTGTATTTGGTTGTCATAAGATATGATAAGTAAATATCTTTATTTGAATTATCATGGAAGAAAGTAAATCTAAAGTGATACTTTACACTTCTTTACCCGTACTGTTTTATCCGTATGGATTAAATTTATACGGGTTTGAATAAAGAGTGGAACTTCTTCGATTCCAGTAACTCAGAACGCTGTGGTTATCTTGTTATTTTCACTGTAGGTATACGAAATGAAACGTATCCTCCTCCAATACTATCACGTAACAAAAACAAATTGCACTTGACTAACTTTCTTTTTAACTTGTATTTTCCATTTCAGCCCCATCCATGCTAGAATATCCAATTCCACTGATAACTGGTGCAGTAGGAATACCACTTTTGTTAATTACTTTGAGGTAAGAACAAAACAGTATTTTTTATGTTTTGTTGAATTGATCTTAACATAATTTCTACGTTATTAACAGTTGAACCATGTGTGTATATACCAAATAATGAATTTAAAGAAGCTGAGAAATAAAAAAATATATCAGTTACTTTCTTTTAATTAGAATGATAAATAATCAAAAGGTTACAAACGCTTGCATTAAAAAGAAATATATAAGTGGAAATTAGCATCATTAGTTTACAATAAAGTGTATTTTAAGTGTGGAGATGCACTTAAAGTTTAAATTGTGGATCACTTTTTACAATATTACAAGCTCTTCTGATGAAAAACATTCCTTATAAGTATGTTATTGTTCAACCTGTTTTTTATATGTAAATACAATAAGGTAATGTGCGCGTCAGTAGAAATATTTGAAATTGAAACGTGTAAAATGTGGGTAACCTGAACTGTGACAATTTCGAGTACTTGAGATAACTATAAAAGTCCTTTTTATTTGAAAAAGTTCTTTAACGAATTTATGATTTCCAGTTTATTTCAATATGGTCTTAAAATTGAAATTTATCAGCGAGTATAATAATTATTTGATTATCCTTCTTGAGCTGTAACATTTTATACCTGTTTACATTTGTTAACTTTATTTTAAAGAGATGTAACAGGGGTCAACTTGCCATGTCCACCGTGGGGAACTGAACACGTATATTTTAGTGTTATATGTTCATATACTTACTGACGTGCCACTGGGAGAGAACGCCTCTGTGGCTGTCGTTGTTAAATATTATTATTTCTAGATTATAATTACTATCCATTTTTAATTGACGTAATGCCCCCAGTGGTTCAGCGGTATGTCTGCGGACTTACACGCTAAAATGCGGGTTTCGATACCCGTGGTGGGCAGAGCACAGATAGCCCATTGTGTAGCTTTGTGCTTGACTCAAAACAACAACAACAACAATTGACGTAACACTGATGTACAAATAAGAGTCAAATTAAATCTTCTATGTTACTTATTAGCACTTTTCTTTTGTAGTGTCATTATTTGGAGGTGCAAGTGTTGTAGATGCAAAAAAGTAAATTCAGAGAACAGAGATCACCATACGAATAAAGACAGGAGAAAAAATATTAAATATTCACTTGCACCACAGAAAGAACACCAGTCTGTAAATATAGACGAGAATAGAAAATGTAAAAGTGTGAAAGAGAAGAAAGCCAAGAAAGTTCAGAATTTTCATCTTCCTGAAGTAAGTGTTGTGATAACGGGAAATGTCATCATATTTCACACTTTCACACCGAGTGTCTGAGACTTACAATGCTAGAAACGGGTTATCGATAGCCGTAGTGGGTAGATCACAAATAGACGAACATAACAAGAATGTAATATACCTTTAGTCACATATATTTACTTACTTTATAAACATTTTTATGCTGGTGTTCTGCGTAAAGTTTAAACACCGTTATAAATATAATGTATTAAGGCTATAAACTTTACACTCTAATCTTCCACCTTATAAGAAACGTTTCAATTTAATGGTATCGATTTTTAGAAGGAAATTGCAGTTGGTTTAAATGGATACTTGATAACTAGCTTCGAGAGACGTTGTGTGTAGATATATACATATAATACAGGTTTCTTATTTAACATTACAGTCATCTCAAAACATTTTCGAAATTTTTGTTCTCCATTGACTCTGTTTATGAGTCATGTGTTTTCACTTTTGGTTTTAGTTTTAAGTGTATAAAGGTGTTTGGTTTTAGTTTTACTGTTAAAAATTGTTTGGTGAGCAGACACAGATGGTCCGTTTTAAAGTTTTCTGATAAAAACCAACAAAAACAACGTAGAATGAAATTCTCGATAATTGCAGCAACTAAATTAAAATATACATCACGTAATTTATCATTCTCAAAAGTATAGTTGTTGGTACCAAAGTTTTTTATTTCAATTTCTTTTAAAGTTTGATTATTTTTGAAATTATGAAATTTCTAATAACGCTTGTTAGTAATTGTTTACATTTTGTTCTGTTTAGTACTGGAGACATATCATACTTTCTACAGAGTTTTCGCCGAAATAAAGTTGTAAATATTTCGATATGCATAAGATAAACATTACCTTACCTTTTCACTTATTAGAAATCAATTTAGAGAGTCAATCAGTTTGCTCAAAATTTGAATATTTCAATAAAAGTGTTGGAAAACATTTTTGATTGATATCCACTAAATTTATATCGCCCAATTATCGGTAGTTTCATTGTATTAATTTCCAGGAGGTAATTTCTATATTATGATAACTAACATCAACTTACCCTGATTCTTGTTATTTTTAGAAAGAAACAAAGGAACCTTCACATTGTAGACGTAAGAAAAAATTTACGAAATATAAATCAATGCGACCTCTCTACTTTAAAGAACTGAGAGATTTGTTTAATGAAAAAAAATCATTAGAGTCAGAGGGTACTGATGACTAAAGCAGAGAGGCAAATTGAGGAAGGTAAGCTCCTGAAACACAAGATCCACAAGAATTGTTTACTGGTGTTTAACCGAATTAGAAAGCAAGATACAAGACAACAACAGAAGAACTTCTAAGATCGGACGATTTTATTCACTGACAAGAGACAGTGGAATTCGATATATCTTATTTTGTCCCGAATTTTCACAAACTTGACATCGATAAAAAAATTAAAATAAAATATATGTAAATAGAAAATAAAAAGTTATAGAGTATTTAAAAATTGCCTTTAAAAATCCATATTTGTTTCAAAGAATATGATAATTTATTGCAGAAGCTTTATAAATTATAACTTTACTGTGGACACACAAGTTGGGGAAAGAATGATTTCAAATTAGTAATTAATATTGTTTGGATACATAAAACTGTTTAGTTTAAAATTTATTATTTAATTTATTTGGTGAGTTAATATTTAATGATTTAACAAAATAATATCAACAGATTACGAGTCGCACACCTTAACACGCTTGGCCATGCCGGGTCCAATGTGGTAAGAGTCGTACATTGTGTGAGTCAATTATTGATGCCAAGTTACTGTATTTTTGATGTTTCCTCAAGTTCGTATTGTTACACTCAAACGTCACTGCTTAGTTCACAGAAAGTTTGAAGCCTCAATGAACAATTTATAAATATATGGGCTACCAACCAACTGTGAGCTAGATTGAGAAAAATTGTTCTTATCTCAGATAATTAGTCAATGAGAGAAAACGTGAAGTTAGCTGGTGTGAGAATATTTAACCATATCGAGCGATATGATAAAGTTAGTTTCAAAGTTTAATAAATATAATAATTTGTGTTGTAAAAGGGGAATCTTTATTAATTGAACAATCCTCTGTGTATTTTGTTGAGAAGTAGACAATTTTTTAAAGTTATGATACAACTGTTGTAACCCATGAGTGAATAATTTACTAATAGTACTGTGAGTAAAAGTTAGTACTGTGAGAAAAATAGTTTATATTGTCAATTATATTCTAAAGTAATTGAATCAGCCTCAGTGGATATTTGAAAATAAATACTAATTGTTTTGAGTTTTGGATACAACTGTGATATTTCATGGTGTAAATAATTTTTGTACATACGTTTGTCTTATTTTGAAGAGATTATTATTTAAAATAAAAACTGGTAGTTGACTAGAAACAGGAGTCTACCAAAGGTTACATGAGGTTAACAGACAAATGGGCAAAGAAATGTTATATTTGTTATAAAATATGTGACGTTGCAAAGGAATGGAAGTCCATTACTAACAAGCAACAGCAGAAATCTCAACATAAAGCTGCTATAGCAACTTCTACAGATGGTGTTGTTAAGAAACCAGAAAAGTTTGACTGTCAGGATAGATGATGCTGCCAAAAGAAACAGAATCAATAAAAGACGCCAGATTTACTATAAGAAGGAAGTTCCATTTCCATGGTTAATCAGTACACGACTAACAATCGACTTAAGTTAACAAATGGATCAACAGTGCCAATAGTGATTGGAGCATGTTACAGATTATCAGAAGAACCAACAAATCACAATATGCCAGTGCGTGAAGAATATGTTGGGGACAAAAGAGTGAAGTGCCTACAATATATTGTTTGCAATAGTGAAAACCCGTCTGCTATATTATGACCAAATGAGAGGCAAACTACACATGTGAGTGTGTGTGTGTACTTATTGATGGAACAATAGGAAAGTGTCCGATAAGAAAATAAAGACAAATGCACTACATTATGTGGGAGACCTGGAGACAACAGTATAAGACATCCATATTTGACCAAATTGTTTAAAACATATAAGCTAGTAGAAACTCAGATACCAGACTGAAAGAAGATTGATGAATCATTGGTGGTCACCACTAGTGGTCAAGAAAAGAAGAGCAAGGAAGACATCAAGATCTTACAAATGTCAAAAAGGGGACATCCCGAATGTATGTTTGTAGGAACTGATGGAATCATGAATGAAAGTCCCTCCATTGCAGAAACTTTGGAACGATGCCTGAGAGAAAATTTAACAGAAGACAAAGGAGACGATACCAACGGAATAGAAAAACAAAAGGTGAGTGCTATATGGGACCTATCAAAGACTATATGTGTGACAAACATATGTATATAAACGAAGAAGCATTGGCAGTCACAAATATAACTCAAGAAAATAAGAGCAAACATAACACGAAGATCTTACATAGGTCAAAAGGTGATATCACGAATGTAGGTTTGCAGGAATTGAAGGAAGCGTAAAAGAAACTCTTTTCACTGCAAATCTTTGTGATAACATGTAAGAAAAATCGAGCAGAAGACAAAGGGGTAAAGCACTTATAGAGCAGAGTATTAGAAGGAATTGCTGTGCCAAATCAAACAGAAAAATTATACTGGAGAAGTGTAGCAAATCATAACAACACAATACAGGACTCAACTGATGAAACAAATTCACGAGTTGACTGTGTAAGGACACCTAAGAGCAAAGAAGATAGCAGACAGATCCACTAGTTATGTCCATTGCCCAGGGATCATTAGAGATGTGAGCAAATCTTGTTGGCCATGTACTATCTGCCAAAGGACAATACCAGGAGGGAGGGTAGTTGAGGTGTTACTGGGGGAGATTTATTAATTAAATATTAATTAATAATGTGATTAATATATGGTGAAGTGCAAATTCTTAATTAATATCTAAGTAATACTTTATTTAATTAAATATTAATAAATTAATTAGGTGATGGATATGTGATATGCAAAATTAAATTAATTAACATACAAGTTGGAGTAATAACCAAATTTAATATCATTTTTTTTTCAAATACTTAATATGAAAACCCACGTTTTTCCAAAAACGTGGCAGAATAATATGATTATGTCAACAATGTCAGAGGGCGAGCTGTTAGAAGTGATGCCATCACCACAAGACGAAGTGTCAACATTGATCTTTTCATGTTATAACACAAGATTTATAGTTTTCGCTTTTCGAGTCACTTTAAAAGTATCTTCTGATTGAAAACAACAACACACTATGATTTTAGTAAATGTAGTTTTACTCTATTGTAAAATAAGACTTCAGATATATGGCATATTTTACATTTTTAAACGTTATTTTTTTTTACTTATATAAAATCCCACTATGTTTTATGCAGCTATATGTTAATATGTGTTAATTAAACAATGACTCAATGGCTTTCACTTCTATATTTCTGTGGACTTATATTGCTAGAAGATAAGTTTAGGTAAGCGTGATGGACAGCCACAGATAGCCCATTGTGTATTTGTGTAGCTAACTTTAAAGTTTGTTTGTTTGTTTTGCATTAAGCACAAAGCTACACAATGGGCTATCTGTGCTCTGCCCACCACAGGTATCGAAACCCGGATTTTAGCGTGCAAGTCCGCAGACATACCGCTGAGCCACTGGGGGGCAGCTAACTTTAAACAAAAATAAACAAACAGTTCTACATTTAATTTGCGTGGCATAGTTTTGCATTTATAACATTTCATAGGTATAGCACTTATAGATAACAAATTAATTTACATTTCTTTAATTAATATATTGTATGACATATATTTGTAATAAACAAAAATAAATCCAAACAAAAATCAAAGACGCTGCACCAATTAAAATGATCCCCAGGATACAGGCTATAATGTGATATATAAACTGTACTCTAGATTTTGAAGGTGACTGATGACGTGGTTGGAAACACTGACAGTCAGTTTTAACCTCCACTCGCCAGTCTCACTTGAAGAAATTCAAGAGCAATAAAATAATCAAAATCAATTGAAATCAGGAAAGCGAGATGTGGGTCTTCGAGCCCATAACGTCCCACATCTATATCAGATAAAATAAAAATCGCAGGGTGCGGTATCTATCAGATGCAACAATGATTTAGTAATAAATCTAAATCGAAGTGAGTTTGTGACGGTTCGGGTCTTGTTTACAATGATTTTATCTGTTGCTGTATGTGAACAGAGCCATCTACTAAAGATTTCTGTTATTATTTTAAAGAAAGTAACTAATAACACTGTTTTGGGTTTAATTTTACAGCTGGGAATATGGTTTATAATTATTTTTAACAGTGAAATGTAACAAAACGATTGTTTGTTTGTTTCTCAGGTTAGCACAAAGCTACATATTTTACTTTATACTTTCTGTCTACAGCGATAAATCAAATTTCTGACAAAACGAAATTGTTTTCTTTGGATATTTGAACATAAGTACGCAAGAGGTCTCTGTATTAGCTTTCTCTAATTTTGAACTGATAAATTGATACAAGTTTTTTTTTTTTTTTTTTAATTAAGCACAAAGCTACACAATGGGCTATCTGTGCTCTGCCCACCACGGGTATCGAAACCCGGATTTTAGCGTGTAAGTCCGCAGACATACCGCTGAGCCACTGGGGGGCAAATTGATACAAGCAGCATTTACCATCAACTCTGGAATTACTCTTTTCGAATTCTTCAATCTCACTGCCATTATTAAAACTATTGGCGCACTTTTATTTAGGTGAAACGTGAACTATGAATCTTTAGATGCATTGCCCGAATGAAAATCACTCGTTCAAGTTTAACCCACAAACTATTATATTTTTTAAACTAAGTTGAATGGACGGTGAAATCTTATATCAAAACGTTTTCCTCTACACTTTTGTTTCTACAATAGTTGTCGTTCATTTAACATAGATTCAGCACTAATACTCTAAACATCAAATTATGTCATATCTTTTCTTTTGTCTTTTACTCTAGGGTGTACATGTTTCGAAAAGAAATAAGCCTTCTTGTTGCATAAGTTTATTGTTTCTTCATCTATGCGTGGCCTGACATGTCCAAGTGGGTTGAGGTGTTTGACTCATAATCTGATGGTCGCGGGTTCGAAACCCCGTCGCACCAAACATACTCGCCCTTTAAGCCCTCTGTGGTAACCTGCTGCTGATATTACCAGCAAGCAGTAACAAGTTAATCCCAATCACATTATGTCAGGGTTTACAGAATGTTATCAAGACCACATAGATTTCTTTGAAAACCCGACTGACAATTTATATGCAAAAACGGCTCGTTTGAGTTGAGAAAATATTTTACATAGAAGGTTGAAACGTTGTTCGCTCATCTATGTAAAATATTTTCTCAACCCAAACGAGCCCTTTTTGCATATAAATTTCTCAACAAGTGGGTTTCTCGACATCACTGACTGACAATTGCCATGTTTTATATCCAAGAAGCTGCTGCGGTAGTGACATTTTCCAATATTAAGCTTCAAGGTTGGTATCTAGAGGTTTTAAGTAAAGCTGCTGATAAACCTAGGAGTTTTTATTGGAACTTATAATCAAGTATTCTTTATAAACATAATAAAGGAGAATCAAAATTAATATAATGCATCACTTCTTAGCTTGCAGCCTGAGTAAATATAATTATTGTCAGAAAACAACAAAATTATAAACCCTGTCATTTTGAAACTCCTTCAAAGGTAATAAGCACATTGTTTTTTTGTAACTTATAAGAGGGTAACAAATTGTAAATAATGGAAAAGTAATTAAAAGTTTTAATTACAAAACCTAAAATGTGATCAAATGTTTATACCCTAATATTTTAGTAATATTAAAATGGGTAAACAAGTTCTTGCTTTTATGACCCTGATGTTATGTACAAGAAACACGTTTACAGGGGCATAAAATCTGTCAATGCTGAGTTCCTTTAAATTTTTTCACAAGTAAAAATTGCTGAAGACAGCGATTGCATAGACTTATGAAAAGTTAACAAATGTTTGAAAACATCTAGATATTATTATTTTTGACTAGAATTTTCATGATACCAAACCACTGGATTTACATCTCAACAGGACAAAAGTCAAACACTGTGATTACATAATGCACAAAACTCATTCCTCACTGAAAAACAAAATATACAACATGATCACTTCTGTTATGTTTTACCAGATAAGGAAGGTTATAATTACCTATCTTCAGGAAATGAAATTCACCACATAATCAGGAAAGCAATGTAGTTGAACTCCACTATTTAATAAAGCAGGTATCACAAGCACTCAAAAAACATAACTGATTGTGACCAGAAAAAAAACAAAACATACCAGTACTGTTTGTACACTAAGTACTGTCTAATGAGATAAAACATTGTACTGTGGCCAGCTGTGTTTTAATGTACAGAAAACCCACACAATGACTCTCTATGGAGAGAGCTTCCACTTGATAAATCCACTACTACTGCTACATAGCCCATGAACACATTAGCAATTTTTTTTATACATGTCGAATTTTTCCATCGTCCTGTGACTCCTAAAAATAACCCTCAAAGTTGATAATGAAAACATAAGGATATGAGCTGTCTCAGATTTAATTTTTTTTCAGCTTTAAGAGATTCTAGATTGACCAAATGTTATTATTTTTTATGAGTAATAAATAAAAAAAGGTTCAATCATAAAGGTGAGATATTCAGATAAAATATGATAACTTTTAAATAGTTGTGTGAAACAAAATAGAGAAAAATTGCAAATAAACTTTAAGAATATAGTATAACAAGCTAGAAACTTAGAATCTCCTTCTGAATACATTAATTAAAATAAAAACTACATGTACTTTGGACTTCAAAGGTTTATTACATGCATTAATGATCTAATGATTTCATTCATATATAATTTCAGTCAAACAATATGGTGAGTGGATGGTAGATAATATTCTAAACATATCAGACAGAATATGTTTGTTTTGTTATAGCAAAGCAACAATGGGCTATCTGCTGTGTCAACCAAGGGGAATCAAAACCCTAATTTTAGCATTATAAATTCAAAGACTTATCTCTGTCCTACTAGGGAACAGACAATGAACACTTGTATAACAGCTGTTATGAAGTGAATGCCTTTTCTAAGTTAGTATTCACAAACTTCATATCATAAAAACTGTTGTTTTAACAAACTAGTATTTCAACTACACTACTATAGTTGTTGTATGCCAGCGAGACTAATAAGCTATTAAATGCAATAGTAGCCCACATCAAAATCTTATATCAAGGTTAAAATAGTCTTCTTGTTTTCAAATTATATATTCTCTAAAAAAAAGATACCTAATTCTTTTAGCTTTTTTCACCTCAGTAAAAAACATTAGGCTACTGAAGGTTTTTCAATGTGTGTAAATAATCATACTTAAATAATGTTAAACCTTTACACCACCTTTATTTTCTAACGGGATTCCAAACATATTTATATATGATGCCTTTGTTGTTAATATTTGCAATAATTTTATTAAGATACAAATAATGGTTGATACTATGGAATAAGAACCAGAATTTCATTTGATTAAGTAAGTGGTTCAAAAGTTGTATGAAGTTCAAAGTTAGGCAAATAAATAATTTGGATTTCAATCAGTTAAATATTACATACTGCACTTGATAAACCAGAATAATCATATGATGTCATAGAAGAATATTCCTGCAGCTTTCAAATAGTCAAAATATTTTCAGAAATAAAACCACAGCAAGAAAAGAAACAAAATTCCTGTCTTTGGTATTTTACCTCTTTTTCCCTCAGCCTTACATTAAGAACATTTGTTCACAATCATGACAGCTCTGGGTATCTAATATGCTGACAAACCAAATTACTGCTGCAGTAATATATGATCAGTGTATTGACTATCAGTAATATATGATCAGTGTATTGACTATCAGTAATATATGATCAGTGTATTGACTATCAGTAATATATGATCAGTGTATTGACTATCAGTAATATATGATCAGTGTATTGACTATCAGTAATATATGATCAGTGTATTGACTATCAGTAATATGTGATCAGTGTATTGACTATCAGTAATATGTGATCAGTGTATTGACTATCAGTAATATGTGATCAGTGTATTGACTATCAGTAATATATGATCAGTGTATTGACGATAGAAATTCCCATTATAGCTGAACAGGGTGCTGGTAAGACTTCCCAGGAATTTAGTTCAATGTTATGTGCAGACTTTAATTCTCAGGAAATTAGATTCATGGGTTTGGCCAGTGATTTCTTCTTCTTTTCAGTAAAACAATGTTTGTAAGTAAGAATGTAATCAATAAGAAGACATTTGCCCACTCTGTTTTTTTTTTGTTTTTGACACTTTTTATTTTAGTCTGACATATTCCACACCATTTCAGGAGTTTTAGTTTTCCAATACTTTTCATGCTTCCAAGTTGTTTGCTTTGGAAGAGAATTGCTCTTCTCATACTTTTGTTTTTGTTGATACCAGTTCTACCAGGGGACCAGTACATGTTGATGAATTATAATTAATAAATTAAGTCCTCAAATTTTACATCACACGTATGCTAAGTATCTGTACTAGTAAATAGGATAAGCACGACTCCACTTCAAAAGTTAATGACTCATGAAGACAGAGAAGCGATACAACCCTACAAAATAAACATAAAACTAAACAATGAGCTATCTGTGCTCTGTCCATCATGGATAACGGATGTCGAGACTCAATTTCTAACACTTGAAGTCTACCGACATATCACTGTGCAACGAGGGTGGGTTGTTTTGAACTGATATGACATTAATATTATTATACCAGACTTCTAGAAGTCAATAAACTACTTTTTATTAAATAGTTGCAGAGCAAGATAAACTATCAACTACATTTGTAGTTGAAGAAAAGTAGTGAATAATTTGTAATGAGCCTAAAATATAAATGTGGTATTGTAAGTCACAACAGGTTTCAACTCAAAATACATTCATAATTAATGATAAGTAAGGATTTCAATCCTAAAATCGAGTGTTCAATTTCCCATTGTTAGACATAGAGGATTTTTTGTTGTTGCTTTGCTGAAAGAACAACACATTTTCACAAGAAGAGAAAAACTTAAAGTGACTGGAAATTTTTTAAAGAAGATATTCCAAAAATATTAAAATTATTTATGAAATCTTGAGTTTGTCATCTTTTACAGAAGAGAGAGTGAACAGATCCCAGCATGGCCAGGTGTTTAAACTAGTTTAGCAAAGTGTTAAATGTTTTCACACTAGAGAAGGTTTAACAGTCTTCTAGAGGTTTTCTTTTCCTTTCTGTTTTCAGTCACTTCCTTATCAAGTAATTGATGTACATTATAATATCTACACAAATTTTGTTCAGTATTCTTTTTCTTTCTTTTTGTAAATAGCCAGGTGTTTAAGGCACTCGACTCGTAATCTAAGGATCACGAGTTTGATTCCCCATCACACCAAACACGCTCGATCTTTTAGTCGCGGGTTTGTTATAATGTAATGGTCAATCCCACATTCATTGGTAAAAGCGTACCCCAAGAGTTGGTGGTGGATGGTGATGACTAGCTGCCATTCCTCTAGTCTTACACTGCTAAATTAGAAACGGCTGGCACAGCGGGTCCACGTGTTGCTTTGTGTGAAATTTAAAACAAACAAAATTAAGTGAACCAACCACAGAATACATATAAAATACACACAGATCTGGATATAAATGCTTATTTTTACAACAAAGTCACAAATTATATACTAAACAACAAAGAACAATTTGAACCAATTTTTCTCAAAAGTATATCTGAGGCAAATACTAGACACATCATAAACTATGAAGACATGATCCTGACGAAAGAAATATTCATACATGAACTTCTTGAAACAATAAAAAACACAAAAACAAATCTCTGGGTGAAGATGAGATACAAGCCATCCTCCCCAAAAAAGGGCACTCCGAAATTGTTTGATCACCAAAAAGCACTTTTTAACTTATCACTGTCCTCAGAACACATACCAATTTCTTGGAAGCATGTTAATATACTAATGTTCCATAAGGTATGAAAGCCAGCAGACAAACGTAATAGCTACCAACCAATCAGCCTGATCAGCTGTGAAGGCAAAATTCTTGAGAGTATAGTCAGTAACAGACTCTCCACATTCTTGGAGATAACATAAAAGTTACCAGAAGAACAAAACGGATTCAGAAAATTTAGACAACAACTGACCACTCAGACTCACTGAAGAGATAGTTGACAGCTTTAACAAAACCAATGCACTGTCTCCTGCTTTTTTGGCATTGAGAAAGCATTTGATACTGTATGGCACAATGGTCTACAGTTACAAGTGAAGGAAATGTGACTACCGTGTAGAATTATTTGCTTGTTATCTAACTTTTTTAAAAATAGAAAATGTGGAGTAAATGTAGAGGGAACCTTTTCTGAGCACTTTACTCCAGAAGCTGGTGTCCCTCAGGGAGGGGTGGTCAGCCCTACACTCTTCATCATGTATGTAAACAATTTACCATTGAAGGATCCTAAACATGGATTCTCCTCATAGTTTGCTGATGATGTGGCAGTAGTGAAAAGTGTCACAGCACCAACAATAGCAGCCATAAACATACAACAATAACAAAACTGAACAAACGAATATTGTCTGAAATACAAAATAAAAATAAATACAGCAAAAACACAAGTTGTCGTCTTTACATAGTTGACAAGATACAAGAAAATACTTCAGCCTGAAGTATATGTGAATGGAACACTACTTCTGCCTTCCACATTGGCAAAATTTCTAAGTCTAGCCTATGACACAAAACTAACCATGTAAATGAAATTAAAGTCTGGCGAAGAACCAACTGTGCTCGGAGTCTCATTCACAAGAATAGTGGAGCATCAACAGACAATAACAGAAAAATGTACAAAACATGCATTAGATCAGTAAATGACTATGCAGCTCCAGTATAGTAAGTGACAAAACAATTAAAACAAAGTTGCAAACAATTCAAAACACACTTCTCACAACAGCATATAGAGTTTCCAGAGAAGCATCATTCAAATTCATACATAAATATTTAAACATACCAACCATACCAAATAGACTCTTACATCGTACAATAAAGTATTTTGATAAAGATTGTATGAAAAATGAATTACTAAGCGAACTAGAGAGGTACCTCATACATGATGAAGGTAGTCCTAAACACTTCTACCCGATCAACACATTTTAAACAAAAAAAATAAATTAAAAAAGAATATATATATATTTAAAAAAGGGCCACCATCAAACTAGACTTCTTACTGACAAGGCAGAATAATATCTGTATATGTATACCAGTACATGGACATTGATCTTAAAAGGGTCGGAGTAAATTCAGCCCACTCTGACTCTAAAGCAGGAACTAACACCAACCAACACTGCATGATCATATAAATAAAGAATGGCAAAAGAGGTCAAAGAGCATCTGACCCTCCAGAGTACATATGATACCCAAAACCCAAGAGAGAGAACAATACGAAGCGCTCAATTTATTCTCAAATTTTGCTTTCTCATTGATACGTTTAACATTAACTTCCTACAGATAAAGATATCTTCTAAGATCAAAATTAAAGATTTGTTTCTTTGAATTTCGAACAAAGCTACATGAGAGTGGCTGCGCTAACCGTCCCTAAATTAGTCTTCCAAAAGTGAAAGATATACTCAGTAATAGATATTAGCTACTTAATACAATAAACTGTTTAAGGTTATTAAAGCACCAAGTGTGATAAAAATAAATGTTTGTAAATATAATTTCATCTCCACAATAACTTTATGTTTACTTGCACTAAAATTTAAACGTTTTATGTAACTAAGGTTATAAAAGTTTCCTAATTTCTGTGTTGCTGAGAAACTGATTCATTGTTGATATTTTTAACATTGTAAGCACTTGATATGACAATGCTTAGAAGCAACAAAGATGTCAGACAAATAATGTATTATAAAAGTTTCCAATTAAACGCCTAAAGCTGACAAAGTACAAAAATTAGATGATGAAAAATTTGTGGTAACACCACAGAACCACAATTCAATCTGGAAACAGCTTTGATTTTAATTCAAAATATACAAATTTAAAATGAAATGTGTGTGTGTGTTTTCTTACAGCAAAGTCACATCGGGCTATCTGCTGAGCCCACCGAGGGCTTAAGATTACTCGATTTTTATTGCAAAATATTATTGTTTGACAATAATACTTGTTAGATAATCACAATTATTGTTATGAAAATTCTTTAAACAACTTGCCTGGCAGGTATATTATATAACTTAAGAGCAAACAAAAACAAAAATGGACTTTGTCAGAAATTATAGTTTATATATGTTAGGCAAAAGTCCTTGGTCTGAGTCAAGTTTATCATTAAAAGTTTCATATTCAATAGTCGTTCAGTTCAACAGTAAAAGATTGGCTTGAATTATTGTGAATAAAATCATTGAACGCGTAATCTTCGCTTACCATTAAAATGTTATTGTTGTGAAAGTTACAAAACATGAAAGATATGACATTACATGATTTATGCCTCTCAAGAATTTTGCCACAAATCATAAAATCGTGGTGTAATGAGGGATTTATCTCTAAAGCCATCCAAGTGTTGTGTGGTTGTTGTGGTCGGGACTTCAGGTTGTATCTGCAGAAATATTGAATGCAAGCTACCGAGGTTATTACTTTATTAAACATGTCACTGGTTAGGTTTCATTTGGAATATTGTGTTCAGTGTTATTTTGAAGTTTGCACAATGCTACACAAGCTACATATAATGTATTATAACCATTCTTCCTGATTAAAAAAGTTGATGAATCAACTTAACATCCATATCTGTCCTTTACATACATTCCAGCAAATCCCAAAATCCACTTCCTCTGGTTCTGGGTCCAGGCATTTCTTTGGGTGCATCATCTTCTCCCACCACAAGATGCAAAAGGATCATTTGTTCTTGTCCCCAGTCACTCTTTAAACAGCATAGACCTACCCAATCGACCCAGGGCAGGATCCATGGAGGTTGACAGACCTCCCTCAAATAAAGACAGTAAATAAAAAAAGACATGGTCTAAAACAGAAGGGATCTCCATCCAACTTATTTGCACACAAGTAATTATGTCCAACTTGATGCAATAGAACTGTCGATGTTTACGTTGTAATTTGGATGACATCAAAACACAGATTGCTTCCTACTATTCTGCATGTCTTTCCTTTCAGGAAATATATCAGAAATCTGCCAATACAGTTTCCTTTCATTATTTTTTTTTGTACAGAAATGACAGGCTCTGTGATGGACGAGCCCATGTCGGGGTGGCATTGTTGGTTGATTACATGTGCCCACCGTGTCTTTGCCACTGGATGCACTCTTGGAGTCTATTCCTATCTTGCAAGGTGTTGCTGTACACTAATGCTAGTGATAATTTATTGTTTATGCATGACACCTTGTTAAGAGGATAAAATTGGTCTTACCTGAAATCTAGTGTGTCTTTTTAAAATCCTAAACTTGTATATTCTTATCCTTTGGTTTTTAGATATATCACAAGAAATCACAACACATTCATCCTTCCTGAATATTTTATATATTTCAATAAAATCTGTTTCCTCTCTTCTTTTTTTTAATGCTCTTAACATGCTTTTCATAAGTTGCCAGGTAAGTCAATCACGTATTTCAGTTGAAAACAGAGAATCCACCTTATTCTATCTAGTTTCTTTGGTTTTGTTCATTTCTTGTCAACAAGCTTTTTTATTTTGTAAAATTTCAGTCATCAACATTATTTTTACTGAACTTTTCATGTTCTTAATTAAAGGAATATATTTTATAGTAATTTTAAATACTTTATTGTGAGAGAGAAAAATGTAATGTAGATTGTATGGTCAGTAGTATTTACTTAATGGGCATTCTCTAGTCAATCATATGGAATTAAATATAGTCATGCTGTTTCGTATTCAGTCAGTAAATCAAACCACCCCACCCATTCCCCACAAAAATTATATTTACCAAAGAGTTTTGCCTACTTCAAAGGCATCTTCACATTACAAAAGGAGAAGAGTTGTGACATTTATGAAAAGTTGTTTTACACCTAAAGAAGGAAATACAAAGTCACATGTTCATTGCAAATTTAAACACTTTTTATGCCCTTATTTTTAAAAGAGACCAGAAAGCAGGGAGAATGCTGTTTCTGATTTTAAATATTTCTGGGAGAGCATGCCTCTAGATCTTCCTTAAGATATTGTGCATAAAATATGGTGTAGAGTCACAAGCCAGCACTACATAGTACACTAAGAGGATTATCTCCCTGATTCATTAGTATCACCCACTTAAACATACTGAAAACCTTGTCTGTTGCTCTTTTCTAAAGAGATCTTGATATAACCTTTTCATCCCTGGAGTAATTTTAGTAGCTGTTGTGTGAACAATTTACAACAAATCAGTGTCTTTACTCAGACAACGCTCACACAATATTTCAAGTGAAGACTATCGAGGACCAACTAGTGACTTGAATAGAAAGATAACTTCCTCTTTTTCATTTGTTAATCAGTTTAAGTTGCATCAGTCTGAACAGTCCTTCATACATCACCATTCCTTCTTGTGCAGGAAGACCAAAGTTGTACACTTTTATAAGTATTCATTAGATCAGACCAAGATGTATTAACTCATGAAGTAGTTTGATCCTTCAAGCACTTGTCACCTTGTAATTCAGAAGTTATTTTTCATTTCATAAATTTTAACAGAATTTGAATTAATAACTTTTTCTTTAATTATGTTTTTTATGTAAACCATTAAGATTTTCTGTACTTAATCTTTACCCATAGAAAACGATTTTAAGATTATAAAATCTATTTATTTTATTATAATTTCTTCAATTAAGAAATATGATTTGGTATTAAATTGTAGAAAGACTTGCCAACAGTATGGTTAAAAATGTAACTGAAATGTGTCTTAGGTAATTAACCACCTTAATACAAAAGTATCCAATACCAAATAATTAGTAGTAAACTGTATTTTAACAAAAAGGTTAGTTTTGGGACACTGAAAAACAAACTATATATTACGTATTATAAACATTCTTCGTGATTTTATACCTCACTCATGTTTAAAATTAACTGTAGCAAGTAAATTTATAAAAAGTAATTTTTTACAGCATCCAGTCAAGAGCAGTTTTTGTGATGAGGTCACTGGTGGTGTTTTATTAAAAGTGAAAAGAAAATTAGGCTTACAAAAAGTTTCCAAAATGGTAAGTGTATCTAAAGAATTTAAAAAAATATGTACTTCAAACTAAAACATTTAGGCGACTGATTGTGATCCACATGCATAATCCATTATCAATTAGATTATACTCCATTAAACCTGTATATGTGCTTGGTCATTCTGACCAGTTTTGTAATCTCCATGTTAACTTGAAACTGCATAAACTACTGAAATATTCTTAATATACAAAGTGTATCATCATGAGTTTTGGCAGATGTTTATCTGAATGTTACATTCCTTTTGTAAACTGAAATCATAGTTTAAGTAAATTGCTTTCATAAAACATTTATCCATTAATTTATGCATTTTCTGTCAAGTAATTCTGTATAAGACTACTATGTCCAATTTGGATTATTGTACTGAATTTTATGTCTGAAAGAGGAATACACCTTAAAACTTTATTGAAAGAAAACTGAAAGTCATTTCTTGACCACTGATCATTCATTGCCTTAAACCTTATTACTATTTGTATATTTAATGTAGCATTTGTATCAGTTGTAAAACTGTTTTTACTACTATGTTTATTTTGGAAGTTGTACAGTTCACTTAAATGGATGCTTAGTATACAAAATGTGTTTGCATGTATATTTTCTCAAACTTTTTTGAACAAAGATCAATAGTTGTTTCATTGTGGTTCATTATGTGATAGATGATGCTTTATTGCATTAACTACCTGATTCACAGATAAAATAAAATCAATGTGTTAATAATTTATTCCTGAATTACTGTGTGTTTTATCAATTGTCAGCATTTATAAAGGCTTTTATTCTTTCCACAAATCTACAGTTCCATTTTAAATAACAGTGACACTAAATAAATTATTATACTACAAACTGTTAAATTACTGTCATACATTAGATAGGTCAGTAGGTTCAGTGTTTAGTAACTCAAATGGTATAAGGGTGTCAGAGAACACGTATTGAATTTAATATTTATAATGACATCAGTTGCTGGAACAGCTGGTTGTAAAAGACAGAAGTTATTTTCTGTTGATATTTTTATTCAGTATCTTCACTTAACTGCCTTTGTATTTCTTATAAAATCAACAAACAAACAAAAAACATGACCTGAATTACCAAAAAGATATATCAAAATTTAGTGAGACTGTTAATTGTAAAGACTAGGTGATATTCTGTTTTACTAAAGAGAATACTTCATTGGTTTTTGGAATTCTTTATCTGAAATAAGCTTGTGAAGTATGCTTAAATTTGTATGTAGTACATATTCAAAATATATATTCATCAGAGGTTAGTAAAGTTTGGTCTTATTAAAGAATGTAAATATTATATATTTATTTGATGTATGTGTTTTTGTAAGCTTTCTATCCATCAAACTGCAAACAAGAATGGAAATTTTATTAAGATAAATTACAATATTGAATCTTTTTCTTTTGATAATGTCTAATATGAACTGTTTGTTTCTTTCTGTAATATGAGAAGATTTGATGCTACCTATTTGACTTCAAAAGGTATGAAACCAAACCTGATATAAATCCCTTACAAGGTTTAGCAGAGGCTGAGGAAATAGTAGAAGAACAATGTGAGGAAAAAAGATGTTGAACTGCAGAAAGATGTTTAGGATGATGAAATGTGTGAGGATAGGTTGTGTTGATGTGTGCTTCTGGTGTTTCACATGTAATAACTTATTTTTTATTTATTCTAATTGAATTTTTATTATTAATAACTTTATATTAACAATATTGTAGTCCTCCAATGGTAAGTTTCTTGAAATCTATAATGTAATGTTCTCTACAGTAGTTATTTTATAAATTGTAAAGGGATGTTTTAATTAGCACTTGAAAGAAACATACATTCCAAATAAAATAAAGCACCTTTAAACAAATATTTATCTTATCATGAAATGGAAAGAAGTCTCACCTTGTGTTCAAAACATCAAATAATTGGAAAAACATTACACTAGTAAACAAAATCATCATTCATGTTCAGATTTTTTTTAAATGTAAAGAACAACAACATTTAAGTTATGTAGCTAACAATGGTTTTCAAGAAATATTAACACCTTTTGTGTTAATTGAAAGGAGAGTTGAAAAACAATCTATATATATATATATATTTATATATATCATTGTAAAAGAAATAATGGTGTGTGTAACTACTTCTTATTGACAAGTTAATATTCTTATGTTAGCTTCTCTTGAACTATGTGGAGTCTAACATGTTTCTAACAATTCAACAGGAACTGATATAGGAATACATTATGTTTAATCCTGTTAACAGGTGGTTAACGTCTATTGATGTGTTAAACGGTTTTTACCAAGTTCAAATATTTTTTCATGTTGCACAATCTTAAGAAGATAAACAGCCACTACCAAGTTAAGCATCAGTTTTTTTAATAAATATGAGTCATACTAAACAGTTAGTACAAAATGTAAACATCAGTTCTTGTTTAACAAACTTTACACATACAATTGGTGCTACTTCTGAGCAACAGTTCCTGTTGAACAAAATTGACACATGCTGATCATCTGTTATCAAACCTGAATAGCAGTTATTATTGAACAAACTTTATGCATATTAAACAGCTGTTTCTGTAAAACAATTTTGAGACTTGTTAATGAACAGTGTGTAATCACCTGTTAAATTTGTATTGGCTTAGGTGAGTTTAAATTAATTATTACAGATACCATTCTCAGATTCTTTTACACAGTCAAGATGCATGTACTCAGAGAATATAATATGGCTATACCTGCTTGGTATGAAAAATTTATGTTTTCTTAAAGTTTTAACACTGTGAACATGGATTAATAAAATAAGTATAAGATTGAGTTGTCATGAGTACCTTACCATAATTGTCTCACATCTAATGTAAGATATGCATACTTTGTCAAGTGACAAAATTAAAACCATGTAACTTGTATAATAAAGTTACAAGAAAGAGGCTACATCAACACTGTGAGATAATAAATTATGTTTTTATATTTGGTTACGGTTTTGTTAGCATTAATTTATTATTCCTTCTATTGTCTAGCTTATCTCTGAATTTTTAATTGCATTAAAATAATAGCTTACCTTCTAAATGATCATGTTTGAGTACACATGCACGTAATATGAAACTGGCATCAGTTTTTCCCGGTGGTGATGTACAGATATCATAAATGTTGTACATTATGAAAATTACAGTTTCACGGTTTGTAATCTTCTGATCTAACAAGTGAATGTCAATCTTACATTGAGCTTTCACAAGTTAGTTCAAAAGATATTGATGAAGAATATTATTACTAATTGTTGTTAGTGATTTTGTGATTAAGTCTGTTGCTGTTTACTCCTGATTCATTGATTTTTTGTTGTTTTGAATTAAGCACAAAGCTACACTATGGGCCATCTGTGCTCTGCCCACCACGGGTATCGAAACCCAGATTTTAGCGTATTCATTGAAATATTTATTATTCTGAATTTATATATTGTATTGTTCATTAACATTAATTAAGTCCTAGCCTCACACATATTCATTTACTGTGTGGTAAGTTATCAACTTTATTTCAGTAATTTAAAAATCACCCTTTGGATTTCTGTGATTGTCCAAGTATTATTTTTGTTCTATTTTGGTTGTAGTGGTAAATTACTCTATACCATTGCAACATCTTTTTCTACTGATGTCTTTTTCCAAAACAACATTACTTCCTCTCACCCAAAGCTATCTCAGTCCTGGTTTGCCCTTTAAGCATTGCTATAAAAATGTTTGCTATTAGTGCACCAGTCTTTTCTACCCCTTTATTTTCTTACCATTTCAGATCATGTGACCACCCTCCCTCAATTATATTGTCATTTATTACTAGCATTGCTAACTACTGCCACTCTAGCACTATGCTTTCTCAGTTGGCATTCTATTGTATAGACATGTTTTTAAATCATTCTTCATGTTAAAAACTTTGGGCCATGACTGATCACAAATTAATATCACTTTTAACTTGTGTTTGATTTCTGTTGTTTCTATTTGTTTGTTTTAGATTAACTTCTGTTTTCTAATTTGTTAACATGAATATGAGATTTAACCCTTTTGCCCTGGGTATCCTTTACTCTGCATGAAACAAAGCTTTAGTGTCTTTTTTTGACATCATTAAATGAATTAACAGAGTGTAAAGTTTCAACTATATTTTAATACTTTAAATTTTAAGGTCTTAATTTTGCAGGGCAATATTCATAAAGAACAAAATTAAAGTTACTCACTGTAAAATCTTGATTGCTCAGACAAAACATTTTTTCATAATTTTCATTTTTTTTTGGTTACAAATCTGTCATAGAATATCAGACCCCTCTTGCTGCACCCACCTGTCACAATTTCTTTTGTTAATAGTTGTCTTTTACATTTAATTATATTTTACCTTCAACTAATAGAATATCAAGGTTTGATCTATCCTATAACATTTTGTGTTAAGTTACATCTGAACAGACAGGTGTCAATTTCTCTTACATTTGTTACCATGGGAATCGCAACAGGAAACTTGGATGAATTTGTAACAGCTTTTGTTGAATAGTTAGAAAGCCAGAAATATTGTAATTGTTTGAGAAACTTATCTTCCTTTGCATGTTATTAGTCTATATTCTTTGGTGTATTAGTTAATTAACAAAATATTTCATACATTGCTATCATTACTATAAAAATATGCTTAAGTGTTCTCAACATTTGACACCAAGAAAAAAAAGAAATAAGTACTTTATTTCTTGTTTATTTTTTATTTAATACTCTAAACGTAATTAAAATGTAAAAATAGCGATTTTGTAAGGTTAGTTGTTAGTTAAGATTAGGTGAAATAAATAATAATGTAATAAAAATGTTTTACAAGACAAGAATGCAAGCAAATAGGTAGTAAGTAGTTCATGGGTAGTGTAATTCAATTGAATTTTGAGTGATGCAACTCATAATGGCATGAATAGTAGTTACAGTTCAAAGGGTAGTCAAACTGGGAGAAAAGTAAAGTTTAATTGTAAATGGATGTATACTGTTATGAGTATAGTTTCATATTACAATTTGAAATTCTAGAAAGAAGAGTAATTTTGATTTATTTTGTATTTTTTGGACAAAGTCTCCCACTCTCACCTCTAGAAGGAGAGACAGAACCTTCTGCAACTGTAATTAATGAGAACAGAGGCATCTATTTTACACCAACATCATGAAAAGATCCCATGTGAGATGGATCTGTTTCAACTAATTAGTTTATTATTTTATCTATCAATACCCATCTGGGAAAAGCTGATGATTTTGATATTATGGGTATCACTGAGCACGGTTACGTTTTGAACAATTTTGATGAAGGAAATTTGTTTGAAATACCAATCTACTGATTATTTACTACACATAGAATATTGAAAAAAAAAAGTGGGAGTAGTAGCTTTATGTGCCAGAAGTGAACTACATTCTGTTGAGTTAGAATATATTAAAGATAACAGCAATAAGGTTGAGTCAGCTTGGGTTAGTGTTAATAGATATCAATGAAAAGATGTTATTATGGGATATTTTAATTTTAGGGGTATCGATTGGGATAATTTTTATCTGACAATGAGAGGGATAGGCTTTTGGAAATTGGTGACAGAACTTAGAATAAAGGAAAATATATCAGATTTAATATTAATTTCTAAAGTCAATAGGATAGAGTTGTGGTTGGCACATGCAGATAGGGAACTATTAGGTTTGGTATTTTATACCATGTAAAATTGAAGACGAATTATATCCTAATTCCAAATTTTGGTAAAGATAATTTTGATGGAATGAAACATGATCTACTTCTGTATATTTGGTTAAAGAGCTGGCAGGTGATCTTGAACAGATGTGGTAAGAACTTAAGGTAAATAATTGATATGTATACAGGACAGTTCCAGTATGATTTAGTAAAGTTTAAGCAATCATATTTGGGATAAACAAAATGAACACAATAAATTTAAACTTAATGGACAAACCAGATCACTTAATGTGTGAGAAAGATATTGATGTAAAATATATCATTTGAAGTTCTGAAACTGTAAGACTAAAATTGGTAAACATGAATTCCTGGACCACACAACTTTTTCCTAGAGTTTAAAGAAACTTAAAGATTATATTTATGAACCACTAGCTGATACTTTTCATAAGTCGTTGAGTAGTGGAAGAGTATTAGAAAACTGGAAGTTGGATGTTAGTCTAATATTCAAAAGAAAGTGATAAACATTTCCCAGGCAATCATAGGCCAGTTATTCTTGATGATGAGAAACCCACTTAAAGTAAAAATGAATCTCAGGACAGCTGGTATGATTAACCTTAAAATGACCTAAGAAGGTTGTAACATTCTTCTCTGCTTTATTAGTAAGTGTTAATATCCATATCAGCCATCCTGAGATATATAGGCCAGTTAATCTTAGATCAGTAGTTGGAAAGTGATTGGAGTGTGTAGTTAAAGATGCATCACAAATTCACTTAAAGCAGATTAACATAATATGAAAGAGCCAGCATGCTTTCAGCAAGTGAAAGTCTTGGTTAACAAATATTGTGACATTCTTTGTGGATATCACTAAAAGTTAATTAAGGAAATAGCCATAGATTTGATTTACCTTGATTTTTAGGAAGCATCTGGTGGTAAGATGCCTTACAAAACATTTGCTACGAAAACTAAATGTGGTTCTGGGAGGAATGTTGTTAAATTGGATAGAAAACAGTAATAAATGGAATTACACTACTTGTTAGTATAACCCAGTCAGATCTGTCTCAGGGCTCTTTACTGAGTTATCTGCTGGTTGAGACTCGTATTTATATTCATTCTGGAATGAGTAATGAATTTTTTTTTTTTTTTGAATATGACATTAAGGTTTTGGGGGTTGCTAACTGCATCAGAGATGCTGCAGACTTACTTTGAGATTTAGATCATTTAATGTATTGGGCTAATAGATGACAGATGTTTACATGTCCAAAATGTGATGTGTGTGGGTTTTCTCAATTCAAATTATTCTTAAAATTTAAATACAAATGTATTAAATACTGCACGTTAAAAAAATATCATGATGTTGTGATAGTATTTATCATTTAAACTTTTTCATGTCTAGCAGTTACAACAGTCGAACAAGGGAGCATAAATTGAAACTTTGGTAGAGTTGGAATTATTTAGAATTTAGGTAAGATTAGTTTTTAAACTGAGTTCAAGAAAAGATTGAATGAATACACGGAGTATTAAGGGGTGACCATATTTGGGAGTTGGAAGGGACATCCTTGATGAAATAATAAGCTCCTTTTGTCCATTTTAAATTTTATAAAATGCATAGCTTACCAGCTGACACCAATGGAGAATAGAATTCTTAAAGTATTGGTGAAGATTAGAAATGCTGGAAGGAAAACGAAAAAAGTGAGAAGACTTCTCACAGAATGTGTGTATAGTTGAAATGGTAGGAAGATCATGTGCGAGATCATGAAGATGATGAATGACAAAAGTACAAGGAGTAGTCTACATCCCAGCCTTAACAATCTCCTTTAAAGGACAGTGAAGGCATGCAACAACAGACATAGTAATGGCATGAATGTGATGGGATGTTGTAGATGTGGGAACCTATCAGAGATAAGTTCAAACAGAAGTTCATGAACCAAACCAGTAAGCATAAAAGGAAAAGGTCATTGGAAACGGAATAGTTTCAGGGAGTAAAAAGGTTGGGATTTTGAACCCAAAAGGAGATAGTACATGTCATATATCACCTTAAGGAATGAATCAGACAAAGAAGTTGATCAGGACTGGAATGGGAATTTAAGTTAGAAATGGAAGGTTAAGAAAAGGTGCGAGTGTAAAACAATTAAAATTTTAGCATAAGTCTTAGAGAAGAAGGACCAGTTTGGATAAAGAATGGCATAAGAGGGATGATCTAATGAATGGGTAACATTAATGACATAAGTAGATGAACTATGATTGCAAGGAAGAGCGAGAAGGAAAGAGGTCTTCAGCAAGAGGACGTAGATAGAACTTGAAGACAAAAGTTTATATGGAGGAAAGAGCATTAACGACCACATTTAGATCGCAATAAGCAATTCAAAGAATATAAAAGGAGGGAAAAGAAAGGAAAAAAACAAGCCAGATGAAATGTTGGGTAATCAGTAAGGTCGCCCAAGAGCTAGACCAAATTAAAGTGAAGAAGTCTTTATTTAATAACTGGGTGAATGATAGGGAAAGGTGGGAAATGCAGAAACAATGAAAAAGAGACAAAATTTGAAAGATATGTTATCTGTGGTAATAGACATTGACAGAGGCTTGATGAATCAGGAAAGGAAAAACTTAACAATTAAACCAGAGACTGGACTGAGACAATGGAACTGACTAAAGCCATACATGTAGGTAGGAAATGTTGACACTCACGATGTGAGGGGCCATTCCATGAGAAGAAACTTTGGAGAATATAATCAATTTAACACCAAATTTAGGGAGCCAGGAAAATGGAAAGTTACAATCATAATGTGGTGACCATGAGCACAGAGACCTGGAATTGGTACCACGGGCTCTATGATATAAGTGACCACTTTGAAAATGTTGTTATGCACCATAAAAACCACCATCCCAGCAGAAGTAGAGGAGAGTGGGTCAAAGCTTAAGAACCTGAGTAAAGGTGGAATGGAGTGAATACTCCATGGTAGACCAGAGATGGAAAGGTGAAGGATGTGTGAATTATTTATTCCAAACGTGAAGATGAAAGGAAATGAAGGTAAAACAAAACATTATCGAAAGACAGAAGACTCCTAGTTTACAATGGTAAAAGAGAGAGTAAAATAAATTGTAAAGTACTTACTCAAGCAAATTGGTAATAATCATAACCCGACAGGAAGGCTAACAGGTAAATTCAAAAACCACCGTCAGTCACCTAAAGTTTGCCATCTCAGTCCTGGTTCCAGGTTGTGTCATAGCAGCCATTATCAAAATGTAAAATAATAGAAGTTTTGAAAGACAGAGCAAAATCATAATAATGAGTAACCAAATGCCCAATAAAAAAGTAAAAGTAAATTAAATGTAGTAAAATTTGTGGGGCTGGCATGGCTGAGCGCGTAAGGCGTGCGACTCGTAATCCGAGGGTCGCGGGTTCGCATCCCGGTCGCGCTTAACATGCTTCCCCTTTGAACTGTGGGGGCGTTATAATGTGACGGTCAATCCCACTTTTCGTTAGTAAAACAGTAGCAACAGATTTGGCAGTGGGTAGTGATGACTAGCTGCCTTCTCTCTTGTCTTACACTGATAAATTAGGGACGGCTAGCACAGATAACCCTCGAGTAGCTTTGTGCGAAATTCCAAAACAATCAAACAGCAACGTTACTCACCTGAAGTTGGCCTTTCCAGTCCTGATGTCGAGTTATTTATGTTCTGGCCATTTTCCAATTGAACTAGAGAGAATGAAACTGTGAAAAGGGAACCACAATTAAAAAGGTGTAATGAATAAATATCCAACACTTAAATGAGATTAAAAAGATTAATGGCCATTTAAAAACTAAAAACTTTATCAAGGTGTACAGTGTCACCATCACCAATAACACTCCAATGTCACAGATAAACCCTGGGAAAAAATATGTTTAAAATAGTGCCATCATTGAGAATCGTACCGATGGCAAGAAAACAAACTGTGGCTTACAGTGATTTGAGTGTTACACAAACTACACACTGGTGCATCAGTTCCAGATAAAACGACGAGTTTAAAAATTGTGACCAATGCGTATTCTAGTTAGAACAACGTCCTCCTTACGGAAGCGAGATAGGGTTGCGTTGTTCACTCCAAGTGGAGTGCTTGCTGGTACGGAAAACAAGGCCATAGTCCATGTACAGAATAGGCATGGTGGTGACAGTTCCGGAATAGATAGATTTAGCTGCCGTTTCTGCAAGCTCGATCCCGCGAATACCAACATGGCCTGGTATCCAGAAAAACTTGATAGAAGTAGCAGTTAATGAGAAATGGACCAGTCGGTTTTGAATATCAGCGAAAACAGGGTGTAAGCCAACGTGTAGCGATTCCAGAGCCAGTATAGAACGAAGCGAGTCGGTATAAATAGTGCAGTTGGAGTACTGCTCAGCTTCGATATGATCCAGGGCAAGAGATATGGCATACAGTTTAGCAGTAAACACAAGCTGTAGAGGGGATTTTGCGAGCAACAACCGAACCGCAGCAAACTACAGCAGAGCGCAACGAATTACCCGATTTGGAACCATCTGTATAAATGGGAACGAAAATGATTGTTTGAAAGATGTTCATTTAATAAAAGACTATTTCCAATATTGAGTATCTACCTTTTTTTAAATGACTGAAAGATCACATTTGGGGGTTGTATAATCCATGGTGGAATGGGCTGACCTGTGGAATCTGCAATGTTATTCAAGGACAGACCCAATTCCTCCAATTACACGTACAGCCCACTGAGGAAGGAAAACACATCCCCAGGTGGGATGCTTTTGTAAAATACGATGATTCGAAGAAAAAAGGAAAGGTAGTTGCAAACGGAGAAGATGCAGAGAAGGTTCATGAGATTCAATGTATAAGCTTTTAACTAGAGAGATAAAGAAAGTCCCACTGCAGAGTCAAAGTCCTTGGTGATAAATGGGGTCCAGCATCTTTAAGGAAGAGCCATAGACCATTGATCCACAGTTGAGCTTTGATCGAATAAGAACACGATATACCTTTAACATTGAACATCGATCTGCTTCCCAACTGATAGTAGAGAGGACACGGAGGATGTTCAGTGCTCTTGTGCATTTGACCCGTAGTTGCTTTAAGTGTAGTATAAAGATTAGCTTACAGTCAAAGATAAGCCCAAAGTACTTGGTCTCAGAGACCACTGGCAGCGAAACTTCACCGATATGAAGTTCAGGATCAGGGATGTGAAAGTCGTCAACATAGTGCCCATTCGTAATAGTGAGAGGAAGTTGTTCAGTGATGGCATTTATCTTTATCCTGAAAAGTGTGACACCCAAAACACTGCCCTGAGTGACTCCAAGATCCTGTACAAAAGAACGGGAGAGTGTCGAACCCATAAAAACTTGGCATCTTCTGGCCATTAATTTTTTTTTTTTAAATAAACATAGGTAAATGACTACGTAACCCACATGTATGGAGGTTTCACAAAACGCCAACCTCCATGTTGTGTCAAAAGCCTTTTCAATGTCAAAGAATATTGAAACACTGTTGGCGTTTGAGAAAGGGTTCTCTGATTGATGTTAAGACGAATTAGGTGGTCTGTGGTGGAGTGCTGTCGTCGGAACCCACGCTGGGTTGTTTGATTCGAGAAACCAAACAAGACGAGCATTAACCATCCTTTCTAAGGTCTTACAGAGACAGCTCGTCAAAGAAATTGGACGGTAGTTTGAAGGAATCTTGGGATCTTTCCCCGACTTGGAGAAAGATAAAATAATAGCCTGGCGCCAGGTATCAGGAAAAACATTCTCCTGCCAGATCTGGTTAAAGACAATTTGAAGGACATGAAGAGAAGCAGGAGATAGATGGTGCAGCATGTCATAATGAATATCATCAGGTCCAACAGATGTACTGGCAGACTGATGAAGGGCCATTTTCAGTTCAATCAGTGTAAAGGGATAATTATAGTCAAAGAGACATTCAGTTGGAAAGGAAAGAGGTGAACGCTCTGCCCGAATCTTGATGGGCAAGAAGGTGGAGGAACTCTTGTTCTAGATACCTGGCAAAAGCTTTCACCTGGAGTATCAACAATGCTCCGGACATCAGCCACCTTCCGACCATCAGAAAGTGAAGTCGAGAGGGTGAAAGAATTGTAGTGCCCATTACCCTTTCGAATCCTGTCCCATATAGTCTTGGAACTGGTGGCAAGATGTGCTGGTTGTGAACTTAATCCACGATTCCTTCTTGCTTTGACGTGTTACCCACCCAGCATGTGCACGGGCCCGTTGGAAAGCGACGCAGTTCGAAAGTGTGGGACATCTGCGAAAAGCATTCCAGGCCCGATTTTGAGCCTTCCGTGTTAAGTGGCAAGCAGGATTTCACCACGGACGAGGATATCATGTAAAGCGTGTCGAGATTTTAGGAATAAACTGAGTAGCTGGTTGTATAATACAGTCAGTTACTGCTGACACCCAGTCGTCTATTGATGGCTGATTCACGATGGCAGGATCAAATTCTGCGAAAGTAGTGAAAGTGATCTAGTCTGCTTGGTGTAGCTTCCACCAGGGCACGCGGGTAGGGTGGCATTGACCACGGCCAGTCTCTCTCAAAAGTATAGGAAAATGATTACTGCCTAGTGGATTATGGTTAACCCTACATAATAAACGGGAGCAAAATGAGAGATCAATAGCGGTAAAGAACTGACAAGGTGCATTAAAATAAGTGGAACAACCAGTATTGAAAAGAAAAAGATTGTGATCAGAGAGCATACGCTCTACAGAGCGACCCCTCCAATCAATAACAGCACTTCCCCAGAGGGGATGATGTTCATTAAAGTCCCCCAAGAGTACAAAGGGAGACGGTAACTGTTAAACGAGAGCATCAAGGTCTGATTGATCACATGTCTCTGCAGGGGACCAGGTTCAGAGAACAAACAGTGATGGTATCACCCAACGAAACATGAATCGCTTAGGCCTCCAAGGGTGTGTTGAGTGACAAATGCTGATCAACCAATAAAACCAACCCTCTATGTACTGGTCCATCACAGAGCCTGTCATTTCTGTACAGAGAAACAGCCGAATGGAAACTGTATCAGCAGGTTTTAGAAATGTTTTATGTGAGGAAAGACATACAGGATGGTAGAAAGCAACCAGTGTTTCGATGTCATCCAGATTAGAAGGTAAATTTCGACAGTTTCATTGTATCAAGGTGGCCATTTTTAAGAACGGTTAGGTGAAGTGGCTGAAGAACCATTCTGTTTATGACCACGTCTTTTTTCCTTATTGTCCTATGTCGGAGGAGGTCTATCAACCTCTATGGATCCTGCCCTGGGGCAGGCCTTTGTTTTTGAAAGGGGATTCCAGTGACTGGAATCACAGTAACCATAAGAGGTCAAAAGGCTTTTCATTTGTTTTGAAAACGATTCTCTTGGAGAGACAATGATATGTCTGCAATCCCACTGCAGTTGTGGAACGAAGTGCAGCAGCATATGTTTGAGGTGGAGTGACGAGCAGCAATTTCGGAGCCTCAGGATAACTAATGTTGAGTCGTTTTCAAACGCTGCACCTCTTTTTTTCTCCAACCATTTTGAGCAAGAACGAAAGTAGAAAGGGTGAGAAACATTGCAGTTGAAGCAATGTGTGTCCATGTCACCTTCACAGGCATCGTGGTCCTTGCCTCCACAACGAGCACATGTCAGGGAACCACGAACAAGATGTCTTTGAGTAGCCGAACCTCTAACACTGTCAACATCGAAGAGGGTTTGGAATGTATGGCTCTACTCTGAAAATTAGATAACCTGCCTTGATGGTGGCAAGTGCACGTGATGATGTCAAAACGAGGGTATTTGTTGCCAGTGTAACTCTATCTTTGCGAGTGGAGATGCGCGTCGTCGCAGAAACTCCTGAGTGGAGAAACCAGCGAGAATCTCTGATCGGGACCGTTCTTCACATCTCTATCAACAATAACTCCTCGTGAAAAATTCAAAGTAGCATGAGGTGTAACCTCAATAGGTATATCGCCAATTGCCTTTGAATTCAAGGAGTTCACCATGATGGGTTGTGGATGTTTCAAATAATGACTCCAGATCGAAGCTTCTTTACTGACTTTGGTGAGCCAGCAAGACCCTCTAGTCCCTTCTGAATAAAAAAAGAGGGGGACAATTGCCTTAAAAGTTTTTCTGAAAGATAATTTAATATCAGAAAATGAGGTTCGTGTTACAGAGGTTGAAGAGTACTGCTCAGTCTTCATGACGTGGTCGCTTACATATTGACTGCTTTTCGTTATTTTATATAAATTTAAGGAGGATCCATAGGAAAAAAAAATTTCGGTACCCATTGACCCCACACACCATGGAACCCTACGAGGAGGCACACTACTGTCATGCAAAGGACAATGCTGCAACGCCAGGGTTTCATGAGCACTGTACCCAAACTGGTACTTGGTTGACTCTAGCCCAAGTGGACCAGCCGATTGACCCAAGGTGGGCCACCCGTCTGCAGGCCAAAGTGGTGTATTAGGGTTGGATCCCTCAACCACCAAGATCCTCTCCTCCCTTTCACGGGTCGCCACGCACGGCAAACACGTGGGTGGATGTTTAGATCCCAGAAGGTAACCAGACAAAACAGAACCTTCCCTGGGAGGTCCCCTCATCACGTATAGGAATCCACATTAAGGGGTGCATATTTATGAACAGACAAAACTGCACAGTGACTTTCTGTGTAATCAAACGTACAAATAGTAGGAGGTAATATTTGAAGCTTTAAATGCACATATGGCTTTTAAATAACTGTACAACGGATGAACAAAAATATATTATCTTCAGATCTCATGTTTCTGTAAAGTGTGCAAAGTAGTTTAATTTAATTACCGTTTTGCACTTAAGTATAAAACATCTACAACCTGCATTGACTCAAAATTCTCCCCATCACACAAATCATGTTCAGAATGTTTATTGGAGAAATCATAAATAATTACAAAAAGAAACAAAAGGTATATACATACATTCAATTACAAGTACATTAAAATAAACGTCTATTAATCAACTTCTTCCATCTTAGATGCGTCTTCCTCATCACCTTCTAATGGAGGCATATCCTCAATATTTTCAGCCTCAGTTGTAGCCATTTCTTCCTCTTCAATACCAAGCCCGAGCTTTATCATTCTGTGGATTCTGGAAGCATACATTTGAGGATTTTCCAGAGTGAAACCAGAACACAGCAATGCAGTCTCAAACAGCAGCAGTACCAAATCCTGTACAAGAACATAAAAATATTAAAAACAAATTAGATATTAATGAAGATCTTACACAGGATGTTACATTTACTTGAATTGACAGACAATAAACAATTATTCCTTAACTCAAATGTTAATAATAAAATCGACAGTTCAGTTTACCACACTAACAATATTTACATTGAAATTTGTAGAAGATAACTAACAGTGATAATTGTTCAATAGAACCAGTTCTTTTTAAAACAGCTATCAACATTGCAGTTATTATGCATATCACAGGGATTGTAAGGAGTTTCTTGATAACTGAACTACAACGTTTTATTAATGGGTATCAGCAGTTCGTACAGTTTAAAAATACTCACTTTTACAGACTTGTCATTCTTGTCAGCATCTGCCTTCTGTCTCAGGTTTTCCATCACAGGATGGTCAGGGTTGATTTCTAGGTGTTTTTTGGCAGCCATATAACCCATTGTACTAGACTCTCTAAGGGCCTGAGCTTTCATAATTCTCTCCATATTAGCTGACCAACCATATTGACTGGTGACAATACAACAAGGGGAACTTACAAGTCTGTTGGACACAACTACCTAAAAGAATGGAAAGAAAAACAATCAGTAACGATATATACAAGTTTTATGCTCAATGTAGGTCTATTCACCTAACCAAGATTAAACATTTAACATAACAAGTCCATCTCAAACTGGGAGGGAGCTTCACTCAAAATATGCTAATTATCAATAAAATCAGATCCATGCAACATTCAAAACATGGAGTCTTAATACTCGTTACAGTGAAACTTTTATAAATGTTCTAACCAAGAAAGAACACTTCAGCTTTTAACTGTTTGACTACAGAAAAACTAACATATGACATAATACAATACACTAAAACTTACCTTTTCAACTCTCTTGTCCAAAATGTCTTTGATGACTTTGCACAAACTCTCAAACTTGGCCTTAGCTTCTTCCCATTTCTTTTTTTCTTCCTCATCTTCTGGAAGTTCCAGACCTTCTTTGGTCACAGAGACTAGCGTTTTACCATCATATTCTTTCAACTGCTGAACGCAGTACTCATCAATAGGTTCAATCATGTATATCACCTCCAGACCCCTCTTTCTCACCCTTTCCACAAAAGCTGAGTTTGATACCTGATCTTTAGATTCACCAGTGATGAAGTAGATGTGTTTCTGGCTCTCCTTCATACGAGACACATAATCCTTCAAAGAACACATTTCATCACCAGAAGAAGAGGTGTAATACCTTAAGAATTCTGCTAACTTCTTGCGGTTCTGAGAGTCTTCATGAATACCCAACTGGAAAAACAATTTAACAATAGTTGCAGTACTTTCACACCATGCATCTAAATTCTGAAACTTTAGCTAAATGGCCTTTAATAATTTTAAATGTTAGATAGTTCCAAATGATTTCACCGTCCTGCTATATTATGAAACAATTTACCAAGATAAGGAACTTTTATAAACAGAAAGAACAAAACACCAAGATCAATCGGAAAGTATCTGTTACTGTGCACTTCAATAACTTGTTTAACGTGAACACACACACAGAGGTAGTAAACAGATTAGTACTGTAAAGTTCCGACAATGCCAACCTACAATTTTCTTACAAAAATTAGTATTTGCAGTATGACTGCTACAGTTACAAACTCCACACAAAACTATTTTAAAACTCCTCTAGTTTATAAACCACTTACTGTTGTTTGTAACAGAAATACACTTACCTTTAAATTTTTGGCAAATTGTTCATAAAATTTCTTGTACATGTCTTTATCTTCAGTAATTTCATCAAAAAGCTCTAAACATTTCTTTACTAAATTTTTCCTAATAACTTTCAGGATTTTGTTCTGCTGCAACATTTCACGAGAGATGTTCAGGGGAAGATCTTCAGAGTCTACAACACCCTTTATGAAGTCTAGGTGATGAAAAACAGAAATAAAGTAAAAGGAAGGTTATGCTAGCCATAAACTTGTTAGGGAATAAACATATACTGGAAAATATTCAAGTAACCATTAATTGTGCAAGTTACTTTATTGCATCAAAAATTCTATTACACATTATTCTTCTTTGAATATGAAAATTCAATAACTAAACAGAACGTCAACAGTTAAATGCGAGAATTTTGTTAATTTCATTACAAATGCATGCAGCAAATAGTATACAAGTGTAACTAAAACCTGTGCTATCTTTTGAATAGCAATAAAAATGAAAGCATACTCAACATTTTGAGTATTAAAGATTTATGCAATAAAGAAGTGGTATACATAATAATTTCATTACAATGAATTACACTTGTAAAGATGAGTACTCTCCTCACAACAAAAACATCATCTTTACTAGAACTGCAAATAGCACTATTATGTATCTTAACCAATACAAGTTTTGTTGTACTGAGAGAAACTGGAAGTTTTGAGTTTATTTTTGTGAATTAATGTATTCATTACTAATAGCATAATGCGTTTCATTGCGACCAGTTGTGCATGACTGAACAACACAATAGAACACTTTCCCGCAATCTACAGGAAAAAAAATCTTGAGAAAATGTCTACTTTAAGAATCTTTCAGTGAGGTAAAAACACTACCATTAATAATAATTAGCACAAACAGCTGCCAATACCTCATTATTTCAACTATTTAATTTGTACAGGTAAAAAATGAGAAAACTAAGTATCACTTAATTTTAAACTGTAACTCTTTAATTAATAATACTAAAGACATCTGCATACTAACTTAAGTACTCAGGAATCAGGTCTTCACAGTTATCCATGATGAACACCCTTCGAACATACAGCTTGATGTTATTCTTTTGTTTTCTATTTTCAAATAAATCAAAAGGTGCTCTCTTGGGAACAAAGAGAAGAGCTTTAAACTCCAACTGGCCTTCCACTGAAAAGTGTTTCACAGCTAGATGATCTTCCCAGTCATTAGTCAGGCTCTTGTAGAATTCTCCATATTCTTCCTGACTGATGTCATCAGGATTTCTCATCCAAATAGGTTTGGTTTTGTTCAGTTCTTCATCTTCAGTGTATTTCTCCTGTATTCAGAGAAAAATATAACACCTTTACTTTTCTCTTCAACACTGTTGTACAAATTTATGTAAAGATGAAGTCTCAGTAGTAATGTTTATTCTGCAGGGATTATTGCAAATATCAGAATAATAACAATAAATAATGACAACTACACAGCACAGCATGCAAGATTTATTACAATTTCAAATAAAACCTACTTCTTACCTTAATTTTCTTTTTCTTCTTTTTATCTTTGTCTTTATCTTCATCCTCATCTTCCCCTACATCTTCAATCTTTGGTGTTTCCTCTTCATCCTTTTTGTCTTCTTCTTTCTCCTCTTCTGCTTCATCATCAGAAACTTCTTTCTCTCTTTCCTTCTGCACCATTAACTTGATTGGATAACCAATGAACTGACTGTGTTTTTTCACTACATCTTTAATTTTCCTTTCTTCTATATATTCAGTTTGGTCTTCTTTGAGGTATAGTGTTATCTTTGTTCCTCTTCCAAGAGGTTCACCTAAATAATATTTAATATTACAATGTATCTTCAGTGTTAATATACACTAAATAAAAGCAGAACAACTTCATTTCCACACAAATGAAAACAAAAAATAAACATGCAGAGACTTGTCTGTACAAAATATTGTAGGTTATACAAAGAAACAGAACCCTTAACAATCGATAAAGGAAGGCCTGTAATCTTCTAAATATTAAATTCGACTTTTTCCTTCAGTTTGTATTCATGAAGCTTTGAGCAGTTGATAGAAGATAATAGGGTTGAACAAGACAATTACATAAATTTTGAGCTTGTTAGAATAAAATGAGAAAGTTTAATAAGGCTTCTGGGCAAAATATTACCCATGAGGATTTTAGAGGAGTTAAAATTTATTTTACAAGTCCTTGAATACTGGATGAATACCAACAGATTGGAAGTTAGTTTAGGTCACTCCTTCCTTCAAAGGAGGTAACAGAAGTTACCTCATTAACTGTATATAAAAGTATATGTTAGACTTTCCAAAGTGAATTTAACAAAATTTAGAACTTTAGGTCGTCAACCTAGTTTTTACTGAGAGAAAATCTTGTCTTATAAATCTATTGACAAAGTTTGAAAGTGCAACTGAATTTACAGAAAGTATTTGATAGTGCCACATAAACAGTTTGAAAAGAAACTTCTCTATAGGTATGAGGAATGACTAACTGAATAAAAACTGGATTGTTGGAAAAAAGCAGAGGGTTCTTATGTAAAGAATTAACAAGTGGTTCAAGGTTCATGTCTTGGTACCATTGATCTTCCCCTTTTATGAGTGACAGATGAAAGAATGGCAATAAAATCACTTAAATATACTGACAATAATAGGCTTTAGATGTTGCTGGCTGTGAAGTTGGTCAAGTAAATGGCAGATGGGTCTTTATTGTAAGATATACAAAACATGTGGGTCTTAACATGAATTGCAAGTAGAATTTTGATGTAAATAACAGTGTCATGAAATAAGTTGATCAGTTTCTTGTCTGTTACTTGAAGAATGGCAAATAGGATTTTAGATTATCTTATAGAAATATTGAATACACCTCTGAATATATTATAATCTCTTTGTATGGGTCACTGGTTAGACCATATTTGGAGTGCTGTTTTTAATTCTCGACTCCTTCCCTTAGGAAAAGATTAAATTCCTTGGAGTTCAGATGAAAATTAGTAAAATTATGTTTGAATTGGAGAGGGGGGAGGTCATCACATGAAGGAGATTAAGATCCTTCAAATTTTGTTTTGAAAAAGAGTTAGAAAGGTACCAACTGAAGTGCCTAACATTGTAATATGAATTGATAATGTTAATACATTAATAAAATGTTTCATACTGAATAGTGAGAATTATGAAACTAGTGTACACAACTATAGATTTTAGTGCAGTAGAAGCCAACTTCAGCTGAGTATTTTAATTTTTAAACAGTGGTGGGTTTATGGAATTGGTTATTCCTTGAAGTGGTTGATTTAGGTTTTTAAATTTTTAGTTCTCATTAGAGTAGAACATTCAGATGAATCAAAATGTCTCTTGTGTTTTTAAACATTATGTTACATCATATAGTTTATAATACAGTTGAAAAATATCAATATTAAAGAATAGGTTTGTCCATTTATACAGCTTATGACAAACACGCATGTAATTTTAAGCATGAAATTTATTTGCAAAATCATATCAATATATATACTGCATGTCAAGATGAATATATGTATGTAAATATCTGATGGAAGAAAATTCTATAACAAATGTTATGGTAATGTGATGACCTGTTGAACTTACACCAGAACTGTAAGTTACTCTTTAGTTGGGTTTGCAATGTATATTTGGAGAAGACACTACTTTACAGCATATATCACTTCTGAGTGTTCTATACAAACTACATGTTTTACAGTTAGCATTTGAAAGTATGCATGATTTTGTAATTTCATACAAAAAAAGAAAAATTTCACTATTCACTCACATCAGTAAGCTAAGAGACCAAAGCAATATCATAAATTCAGTTATTAAAACAATTACATAATGCCTTACCATGGTCAGAAGCAATTGTGAAGGAACCACCAGCTGACGATTCCCATGTATATTGTTCATCATCATTGTGTTTGGATGTAACAGTTACTTTATCAGCAACAAGATAGGCTGAATAGAAACCCACACCAAACTGGCCAATCATAGATATATCTGCTCCTGCCTAGAGATAAAAAGGAAAGCTTCCTTAAAAATTTGAAAAAGAAATTAAATTAACATGTACAAAGTCTTAATGTCTTGAACTAAGATGAACAAACTAAAGGCATATTAGAAATGCAAGATTAATGAATGTGCACAATTCACTGTCACATGGTTTCCCAAACAAATTAGTTTATAAAAACTTGTGTATTCCCAAGTTAGTATTTGTAACAAGCACTTTCACATTTTATTTGTCAAATATTTTAGATACAAATTGTTTCAACTGTGTCTAACTGAACAATGAACGAACATTTTTATCTGAATGAAATATTGTTTTCAGTTAACGTTTAATAACTGTTCACACTTTCATAAGAGAATTAAAAGCAATTATTTTAAAGGCAACAGTTATGACAAGCTAAACATGGTGATATATTGTATTTGTTTGTAATTATGTTGTTGCCAAGGCTTTACTAATGTTGATAATGTCACTTTACTCAGCTCGTCAACATTTCTAATTCTCATAATCTAGTATAAACTTGGCATCATTAGTGTACATTACAAAGTTTCATTCCTTACTGATCAATATATAGAGGCAAACAAATGAGCAAAAGCAAAGTGAAAGAGTTTTAGTTTCAAAATGTCTAGTTAAACTGCATGCCTGTGAATAGCAATAAAGAATTTTTTTTTTTTTTTTAAATTTCACAGTTTAAGGCACCTTTGACAAATTATTCTTGTTACAGTAACTAAATCCATTTGTAAGGGCTTTCATGAAAAGCAGAATTATTGAAGGTGCAAAATACAATTATGGTAATTCACAAGGTAGCTTAAATAATTACTTACCACTGTAATAAAAACAATGAATATGTTTTAGCAAATGGATTCTAAAGTAATTGAATCAGGTTAAGTGGACTTTAAGAGAATTGTAGTGTTTAAGTTACAACTACGATATACATAGTATTCTCAACTTATTCCAAATATATCATCTTAAAACATATCTTTAGTCAACAGTTCTTTAGAACCTGAACTTGTATAGAAAAAAACATTTAAATTTTACTAAAATTTTGTTAATAGACACTCGGTGTATGGAAAGTTCTATAGAGCACAAATACGTAATATGTTTAAATATGTAGACAAATTTGTGTATATTATAATACTGAGTTTGTCACCAAAGGTTAAACTAGAAGGAAATGTTGATTCAACGAGTTAATCTTGCAAATTGGCACTACTACCTAAATAATTCCAGCAATGCATGTTTAAAACAAAACAAGTAGTTACGTATTTTTGTTTTCATACATTAACAAAGATAACAGTTCTTCATTTACATTTCTTACAAAAAACAAAAACAAGTTTGGACAATACATACAATAGAACTTACAAGAAATTACATCACTTACTATCTTTATGGTTAACAATCAGTTGTCTTACCTGCAAGGCCTCCATGAAAGCTTTTGTGCCAGATTTAGCAATAGTTCCCAGGTTGTTTATCATATCTGCTTTGGTCATTCCAATACCAGTGTCTACAATTGTAAGGCTACGATCTTCCTTGTTTGGTATAATTTTAATATACAGATCTTTACAGCTTTCTAGCTTTGAAGGATCTGTCAAACTCTCATAACGAATTTTATCCAAGGCCTGGGAAGAAACGAATTTTGTATATTTAGAATGCAAGTTTCTCATGGGATATATGTAGATATTACACTTTCATACTTATAACTTTCATGATGTACCTTATCCAAAACTTGGAAATAACATACCACTTTGGTATTGGATCAACACAGAACCATTATAATGAAGATATAACTGTAACTTTAAACAAATTCTCACTGCCTTTCAGTATATACAACATATTGTGGATACACTGAATAAAATCACAAAAAGTGTAAAACATATGTACGTTTCCTATTTGTCACTTCACAATTTAAGATAAACGGATTTTACCAAATGAAAATTACACTAAGCAGTGTTCAAAAGTAAGACAGATGAGTTTTCTTCGCTCCAATTAACAATGCTTTCAGTGGGAAGGTTTAATTTTGAAATAACACAATATCTTAACATTCAAAGATTTACTACTTTATTTTTTAACTAATTTTAAAAAGATCAAATTCCAGCAACGTAACTAAACGCATAGTAATAAAAGAATTCATTTACTGGTGCTTTATGTTGAAGAGTTTCCATTGTTGAATCTTGATTAGATTACGTTTGGGTCTAATCTTGCCATTATTACATATAACCAAACTGCAAGTTTTACTTTTAGAAAACAAGTGGTGGTGTTCCATTCCACAGGTATTATTTAACAGATCACATGAAAACACCTCAAACCCTCAGGATTGACTCAACATGAAATTTAGTAATACTAAAACTGATTGATTAGGATTCACTTGTAGTTCTAACTATGGATGAAAGATACAATATAAACTTTCAGAAAAAAAATTTCATACTTACATCCGATGAATTGGATATTAATTCTCTGAGAAAAATTTCTTTGTTTGAATAGAAAGTATTTATAATCAAGCTCATAAGTTGAGCTATCTCAGCCTGGAAGGCAAAGGTTTCAACTTCTGAATTATTTTCAACATCCATGTTTGTTTCTGGCATGGTCCTGAAGGAAAATAAATCGGACTTTACTCTTCAGTACAATTATATTAATTTAAAATACAATAATAACTGAGAGCTCAATAATGTTAATATATTATGGTTTAATGAAATGGTATAGACATATTTAAGGTCAAAAAGATAAATTTAATATACCAACCAATAAAAGTTCCATTTTATGTACCTAAAGAACAGTAATTCTACAAGTTTAATTTAACTTATTCAACGACAAAAATTCAATGCTACATCTATACCAGCAGCGGTGTCGAGTAATTAGTTATTAGCCGACTTGCATGTTAATGTCATAGTTTTAGGTTCGTAACGTAATTAATATACTTTACAGTGATTTTACTCCAAATAAACTTATCACTTACATATGCATGTTGAACTTTCAGTATTTAATCAATAGCGCAAGACCAAAACTTACAATTTCATTCAATCAGTAGCCCTTTCCAACAGATACAAATATACTGGCCAAGTCGAATCAAATTCAACTTAACCTTTACCCAAAAAACACAGAGGATTACATTTTAATTAAATTGATAACAATGTCTGGGCGTATATATCCTAGATACACCTTGGGAGCGACCGCCTTCAACAAAACCAATAATACATGCAAGTCTGAATTTTATTCGAAAAGTCTCACCAAATAACAGGTAACTAAAATTTATCAATGCTATTATCTATGCATGTGCGTTACCGACAAGTCAGTATTATTGACTGAACTTGTTAACTATAAACGTAGGGATCTTAATTATGAATAGGATTAATGATAAAATACATATTCTTCCAGGAAAGCTCAAAAAGCCTTAACCATAGACAAAATATTACCTCTTAAATAAAGTTAGTATAGGTCATCCATACGTGAATTGAGAGAATAGTAATTGCGTTTACGGATTAAGTTAAATGCAGCGTTTTAATACTGATATTGACCAAATATTATCTAGTTGGGAAAAAACGTGTCGAAACTTACTATATCAATATTATTGTAATTTACTTCCTAATATTTAGTACTGTGACATATAAGCTCAAGTTCAACATAAACTATTAAATACATAAAGTTATTAGATATCTTACCCTACTACCACAATCGTAAAGTTACAAAGCAAAGTTAATATTGAACACGCAGACGAGAGCTCTTCGCAAACCCAAAATGAGTTACAGTATCACAACATCTTTTTGTTTGCCTGCATTAAATATTCGAGCGTGTCGTGCTTGCAAAAAGCGGGTAATACTACGCTTTCGCCTAGCGTTTTACATAATTATCCGTATTCGGTGATAGTATAAAACGTAACTAATCCTGTTTTAACTAAATATGAGATTATATCTGAATTTATATCTATTTAAGTTTATATTGTGTCAATTACTTTGTTTTTTACTTGAAGCTTAGGACTATTTTCAGGAAGTAGGACATGTACAAAGTACATACGTCTGTTTCGCGAACTCTCTAGAACCATCCAGTAACCTGACTTTGAAGAACGATTTCCAGACTTTTCCAACAGATGGCAGTTCAGATATTATTTCCGTATCCGTGACTGTTTAAAAATGTGTGAATATTTTTTTCAGTAGTTATGTTGGTATTCTATCGTTCTTCTATTCCAAAAAAAAAAGACTTGAAAACTCTGATATCCTTTCCACTGGAGTTAAAAATTGACTCAAAATGACATATCTCTACCAGTATATTTACATAAAGAAAACTAAAAGGAAAACGGTCAAAATGAAAAATTGAAACAATACGTTAACAAAATGTGTGTGAATGTGTTTTTCTTATAGCAAGGCTCCACAGGGCTATCTGCTGAGTCCACCGATGGGAATCGAACCCTTCTTTTAGAGTTGTAAATCTTTAGATTTCTCATTGTGCCGGGGTACCGTTAACAAAATAGAAACGAAAATAAAAATGTTTAACTAGTAACTTTGGATACTTATTTTTTGTTCATTGGACATTTTTTTAATATTTTATTTGCTGTTACTATCAAAAACTAATCAATTGTTCATACTACACAGCAGATGTGTACTACAAGGACATAAATAATAATAGCTCAATACACTTCGGATTAATTAACAGAACAGAAAAAAAAAGAGAAGAATATACAGTGAAGATTTACTATTTGCTTCACTCTAGGCCGAGCGCGTTAAGGCGTGCACTCGTAATCCGAGGGTCGCGGGTTCGCGCCCGAGTCGCGCTAAACATGCTCGCCCTCCCAGCCGTGGGGGTGTATAATGTGACGGTCAATCCCACTATTCGTTGGTAAAAGAGTAGCCCAATAGTTGGCGGTGGGTGGTGATGACTAGCTGCCTTCCCTCTAGTCTTACACTGCAAAATTAGGGACGGCTAGCACAGATAGCCCTCGAGTAGCTTTGTGCGAATTTCCAAAACAAAGCTTCACTCCAACGGTGCATATTATTTCACTTAAAATAAGATTCTTTATGTATTCACTACATGGGGTACTCGCGAATAATTATTAATGATAGATTATCTTAGGACAAGAAAAGTTGCTTCCCTTGTATGTAATTATAAAAAAAAGCCTCAAAAATCGCAACATCTCAAACCGAACTTTTGTATGTACTTTTTCATTAGACCTGATGAATCTCCAATCGAGTTTTGGAGAAGATCCATACACATCCTGCGAAGTAGTTATGCGGATAGACAACACCCAGTACTATTATATTCGTGAATATTTATTTGCTCCTTCCAGATTCAGTGTTTACTGGACTTAAATAAAATATAAATTGAATCATATCTATGGAAAATGATACATACAGAAAAACATTAGATAGTTGTTCAGTAGAAACTGACACAAAATGTTTTCCATAACAACCAAGATTTGGTGCTAAAATATAAATTGGGGTGTATAAACAATGCAAGAAAGATTTACACAAATTCTCACGCGTAATTTTTTTTTTGCATGTTTGTTTGTCTTTGAATTTCGCGCAAAGCTACACAAGGGCTATCTGCGCTAGCCGTTCCTAATTTAGCAGTGTTAGATTACAGAGAAGGCTATTCCTGTACCAACGAATAATGGGATTAACCATAACATTATAACGCCCCCACGGTTGAAAGGGCGAGCATGTTTAGTGCGCCCGTCATTCGAACCCGCGACCCGCAGATTGGGAGTCGCACGCCTTAACACGCTTGATCATGACGTGTCTAAGATTTTTTGCACTGAGTTTTATTCATAATAATGATACCTTAAGAACCATTAACACAATTGTTTGAATGATTTTGCAACGAAACTTAAACGTCAATATTTTAAGCTATTAAGGCTCAGAGACCTTGGGAATGTGGCAAACATATTTAATGCTGACAGAAGCTCTATTCTAACTCTCAAACGAAAACAGTTATTTGTAAGTGTATTTGAGAATATTTGTATTAATTTAATATTATGTTTTGAATTCAATAACAACACTGTGAATACAGAAATATATAATGAGTTAATACAATGAACGTCAAATAAATTTCTGAAAATAGTACTTTAGGACAATGCAATCATTTTGGTGAGAGCAGGAAAACACAAGAAAATTGGTTAGTTTTGTTTGTTTGTTTTTTAATTTCGCACAAAGCTACTCAAGGGTTATCTGTGCTAGCCATCCCTAATTTAGCAGTGTAAGACTAGAGGGAAGGCAGCTAGTCATCACCACCCACCGCCAACTCTTGGGTTACTCTTTTACCAACGAATAGTGGGATTAACCGTCACCACGGCTGAAAGGGCGAGAATGTTTGGCGTGACGGGGATACGAATCCACGACCCTCAGATTACGAGTCGCACGCCTTAACACGCTTGGCCATGCCGAGCCCAAAAATTGATTAACTTATACATGAAAATTCAGCTAAATCGAAGTGTTTTTTTTCTGCACATATCGTGGCATAGTACAACGGATGCATTGAAATCACGGAGTAGTATATACACAAGATTATAATCAGAGTAAAGTGAAAATGTCGCCCTGGAAAAATTAAATATGATCAAGACGACATGTAATACTTCTAAAGACTACTGAATCTTTGACAAGCCTAGCATAACTAGGTGGTTAGGAGGTTCGACTCTTAATCTGAAGGTCGCAGGTTTGAATCCTCGTCACACCAGATATGCTCTCCAGTTCAGCCGTGGGGGTGTTATTATGTGACCGTCAATCCCATTGTTTGTTAGTAAAAGACTATCTCAAAAATTGGCGATGGGTGATGATGACCAGATGCCTTCCACTAGGCCTGGCATGGCCGAGCGCGTTATGGCGTGCACTCGTAATCCGAGGGTCGCGGGTTCGCGCCCGCGTCGCGCTAAACATGCTCGCTCTCCCAGCCGTGGGGGTGTATAATGTGACGGTCAATCCCACTATTCGTTGGTAAAAGAGTAGCCCAAGAGTTGACGGTGGGTGGTGATGACTAGCTGCCTTCCCTCTAGTCTTACACTGCAAAATTAGGGACGGCTAGCACAGATAGCCCTCGAGTAGCTTTGTGCGAATTTCCCAAAACAAAAACAAACAGCCTTCCATTAGTTATCTTACATTACTAAAATAAAAATGGTTAGTACAGATATCTCTCGTGTACTTTTGCACGAAATTTAGAAACATAAATTCATAATAATATATATCATGTATGATGTATGTATGTTAAAAATATGTTTTTTGGTTTTTTTTCAGGTAACTTAGATAAGAGGCAGAATGAAACATAACCAATTGAGTGGAGCACAGAAACGTCAAATGTCGGAAGAAAAGAAGTAAAACGTAGTGAAACTATCTAAAACTTCAAAAGCTGACGCCATTTTTCAAAACGAATTATCGGAAGCTACATCTTCTCTTAGTAGCACAGACTTTGTTCCGAAACCTGTAAGTGTTTTACATATTGAACCATCTTCTGGTGGTGAAACAAAAACCATTCCAGAACTTGTGGATGAGTCAGAAACTGTAACTGATCGTCCTACTCCTGATGGTAAAACAGACATTGTTCCAGAAGGTGTGAATATGTTAGAGACTGAACCTGCTCATGCTGTTAATAATAAGAGAAAAGATCCTGGTATGTGGGTTGGTTTCAATACTGATTATGTAACCTATTGGATAGATCGTGGACCAACTGACTGTCAACATCACACTGGTCCATTTAAGAAACCACGTCGGAATTTTAACAATGGCAAACAATCAAAATATTGTTCACAGAAAATATTTTTCGCATTAAACCGTATGGTGAAGAAAACACTTGAAAATGGCTAATGTATTCATCATCAACAGAATATGTGTACTTCTTTGTTTGCAAACTTTTTGCATCTAAACTTTCAACATCCTGATTTGCTGCTGCAAATAGATTTAGTGACTGGTGAAATAGCAATACTTACAAAGGTTCTATACTGACATATTTAAATAGAAGACAGGGGTTTAGACTGGCACAAAATTAGAAAAACAAATTAAAGAGGAGCATGAATACTGGTAACATATCCTACATAATGTTATATGTGTTATTCAGACATTAACTGAACGTGGTTTTCATTTCTGGGAATGAAATGAAACATTTGGATCATTGCAGAAAGGAATTTTGTTTGAGATTGTTTGAGTCTGAAGCTCAGTTTAACCCAATTTTAGCAGGCCATATCTGTAAATTCAGGAATACTTGCAAAGGTAACCCATCATATTTATCCACATAGTATGTGATGAATTTATTATTCTAATGAGTGAAAAAGTTTGTTCGGTTATTGTGAATGAAATAAGTACTATTGGGTACTTCAGTTTATCTTTCAACCCTACACTTGATCTTTCATATATTAAGAAATTGAGTATTATACTAAGATACTTCTCTCCCACAGATGGAAAACCAATTGAATGATTTATAACTATTTCTTGATTTAAAAAACCGTACTGGTGAAGAAATGACAAATCAAGTACTACAGTGTCTGTACCAAATTTTTAAAAAAGATATCTCAAAGTATAAAAGTCATTTTTATGACAACGCTGTTTAGGTATTATAAAGGAATGCAACAGAGGATTTTAGAACAGAACAAATATGCCATATTCATACCGTGTGCTGCAAATTCTCTCAGTTATGTTGGCCACAATGTTGCTGATTATTTTCCAGTGGAAGTGAGTTTTTCAACAATCCATTTACTTTATACATATTTATTTCTCTGCCTCAACACACAGATGATCAGTTCTTAAAACGTATTTGTGCAATGATCGTGTGTTGAAATCTCTTTCTGATGCTCACTGGGAGGCACATGCAGTGACAAATAGTGCAATTCTGGAGTCATACTCAAGAGCTGTGTATATCAAAAGATATCTTGCTTGACACTAAATCCTAGTCCCGCACGCGAATCAAGAAAAGAAAACAACCAAATGATGGCAGTGAATCAGTAAATCCAAGAAACAAGTTTCACGTATGTAATTACTAAGCAATAATTAGTTCACTTGAAGTTCACATGAGAGGTGAAGTGTACAAAGAAGTATCAAGTAAATTTTCTTTTCAAAACGATATGGACTTATCTGATGAACAATATTCATGAGGTAACTAAAAGCAAGTTCTTTCACACCTTGTTGATTTTAACAATAATCTCTATGTATAATGAAACAAGGAAAATGAAATTCATTCACATTGATCTTCATGATTTGGGTACCCACGTAAAAGACAGGATACAATGTGTATTTCTAAATGTAGATCTTTCATTACGTATTTTTCTAACATTGATGATTATTAAGTGTTCCGCAGAACGCTTATTATGTCAGCTGAAAAGAGTAAAAACCCTCAGAGTACAACAGTGTGTCAGGACAGACTTGATTCACTTTCCCTACTGTGTATAGAAGCAGACATACTTCTTCGACTCAGCTTTTATGAAATTATCTAGAATCTTGCAATAAAAAAATCTGAAAAGAAGCTATTTTAATTTCAACACACATCTAAACTTCGTTTCGTGTCGAAAGATAAAAATTTATTTTACTCTTTAGTACTGTTTTTATTTTAAATTGCATATATAAGGAGAACCATAATCTTTTCAGTGCTTAAAGTCTATAAAGATCTTAATTCAGCACTTATGACGGCTTTACTCTGATTCATCATATTCCATGGCCCAAAGATGGAACAATGGACACAGTGTTTGACTCTTTGTTATATACTATAGTACGAAACAAAAAACGAGCGAACAGTGCCGTATGGATGATCTTCAATAGCTATGAAATAAAAGCGACAAAAGGACTGGAATAGAATAAATGACGACTACAGAAAATATCGTGCTGAAATAATGATCAGCAACAATAACACAGTTCCTAAAGACAAAGTGTCATTTTTATCACTCAAATTTAATATGCAAAACTTCATTTCCCTACTGGCAATTGATCTCAAATCAGCTTGGATCAACATGGATCAAACAGGACAGAAAGGAGATGCTGACGCAGTGATATTTCGAAAGGCACTTGTACTCACAGAAACCATGAATAGTTAATTGTTACAGTAGACGATACGGATATTCTAACATTGCTTTTGCATCACGCAAATTATTCAACAAATATTTTCTTACATACAAACAGCGGTAAATTTTAATCAACATAAATAAAGAAGTTATCAGGAGAGAATTATGCATGCGGTTACTTTTTGTTCATCTTTTGTTTGAATGCGACAGAACGTTTTCTTCGTATGGACTCAGCAAAGTTAAGCATCGCCAATTACTGTGGTCATCATTGAAAATGTGAAGCATAGTACCAAAACACTTCTAGTACTATCGATGACAAAGAATTTGACTGATTAATATTTTGAATTCTGAACTTATTATTCTCTCATTTTGTCTTGTCTATCATTGAGGATTTTATTTATTTTACAAGGCATTGTAGTGCCTATAGTTTTCCAAATTGCGTTTTTGACAATAAAAAGGCGAGGGTTTGCAAATGAAAGTTTATTTTGTTTTGAATTCCAGAATTATTACTCTATCTTTTCCCTCATTTTGTTCTTCAAGGAGGAACACATTGTTATTTTAAAAGGCAATTCATGTTCATACGTTCCAAAACATAATTACATAACTTACGTTTACATGCATTTGAACTGACTTTTCCGAAAAAATATTTTCCCACCTTTGAATTTTTCTCACGCAATACTGACACCATATAAAATTTTATAGAAGAAAAAATTGATTATTATGAAAAATATTCAGGTTCTTATCAATTTCCACTTCATTATAGACAAAGATGTTTGACGTTTTATTGCGAATTACATGCTGACATATTTTCAGCCGATCATTTAATTGCATAATGCTCAAACGTTTTCCATTATTAACATATTTAGAAGGATTATATTTGGCTGTATAGTTTTATTATTTTAATACAGCTAATATACTCGTTAAAAATGATGGGATAAAGTTTTGTAAACAATAGAATAAACAAAGAACTAGGGGTTCCCTCCCTTCTTTCAGCAAATTTTGTTCATTAAACTTTCCCTTAATTATAAAAGAAAAATAACTCACTTTGAGATATTAAAATATTAATTTCAATACATCGACGGAAGTTAGTGAAATACATTTGTGCAGGATCTATTTTTAAGGTAAACTGAGTGAGGTGTTTTTTGTTTTTTTTAGGCTTTCTATAATTTGACAACGAGGAAGATAAATACTTTGCTCATACGGATGTCGACATATGTGGCTTCCAGTGGTTGGTCATGTGATGTCTCGAGGTTATAATTTACCTTATGTTTAAATTTGATTGACCAACAGTAATTAGGGTGCACTCATGCAGTGAGAGCATAACATTATACACATTGATATTTAATACTTTCATCCCTCAGTTAGCTTCCACTCACCCTTTCAAGCTTAGATCCTCATTTTGTTAAGTGATGTTTAACTTTTTTCTGTGAACAGTGATATTTGCCTAAAGTTTAACTTATAACATTAAACAGTTCTTCATAAACATAAGTTCTCAGGAGAATTTAAAACGTTAAATATATATTAAAGGTACTGTCTTTCACCCGAGTCACTGATAATCTACATTAGTACAAGAGAAGCATGGATGACTAAACGTTGCCTATGTAGTTTGGTGTTTGTCAAATATGAAATTGAACGGAGTAGCTCGTATAGAAATTCCAAGCGTTCACCAGCCAAATTAACTTAATATCACATTTGGTCAAAGTCACCTGAGACTATTCAAACTATATTAGGGGTTTCATTGTCAGACAAAGTCTGCCGAAAGAAGTCGTTTGATTAAAAAACGAGATGGCAAGCACCAAATAGTGAAGAAAGTGGGCTATGATGTAGTCCTTAACCTCTTCTAGGTTGATCTCAACCATTGGATGAACTGCCAAGATAACCTCGTTGCTCTACCGCTCTAAAGCAATGATTTGCCTTCATTGGAATGGTGGGGTCCATGAGTGTTTCTAATACTTCGTACGCTAAGTGTATAAAATGTCTCAACTTATTGTTGGCTAATAATTTACAAAATGAAGCCTTATGTTATCACAGGTCCCTATAAGAATAAAGATAAACATATTTTGCACATGATATTTTACGTTTACAGCTAAGAGAAATCTGGACCACATCTCTTATAACTTCAAACACATCACAACAAACCTTGCATAATCTATTCAGTAAAGGAACAATTATTCCATAGCACCTGATTCAACAGTCCACTCGTACAGAAATTCACAGGCCCTACATACTGCAACTTGACGAGTACAACTTTTAAAGGACAAAATTAATACTTGTTTATTATTCCAGCTGCTTGAACTATGTGACATTTCAATGGCAGGTGATATAGAAAGACTTATTTTAATGTACTCAAACACGGGTGCAGATGAACTCTTCGTTAGAACATATAAAGTTAGCTCTCATATCAAGAAATCGTTTGCTCATAGTTGAGCATGAAAAAGGCAGCAAACAGGTTAAAAGCGTAACATTTAAGAAACAACTCTGAAATGTTTTGTGTATGCAAGTTATTTTAAAGAATCTTCCTGCTTGTACGTGTGAAATACTTATAAGGGTCGGATCTTGTATTTTTTTAAAAATAGTTTAATTATATTCCTTTTTGTGGGTTTAAATTATCATTTAATAAACTAAGGTTTATTTATAAGTACTGTCAAAACTATACTGGTTAATTCTCAGTGATTTCATGAAAAACAGTATTTTAAAACGAATTCAATAAAACGTTTGGACTAATTATTCCAAGGTAGCAATTTTAAACTGTCCGATTAATCAACTGAAGAAATAACATTCGTTGGTACTAAGTAATAGAATGTGTGTTTTTTTCTTGTTGCAAAGTGGCATCGGGTTATCTGCTGTGTCCACTGAGAGGAATCGAATACGTGATTTAAGCGTTGTAAATCTGAGGACTTACCACTGGTCCCTCGGGGGACAAAGATATAATGTTGGACTTTTGTTTTTTTTCATATTCAGCATAAGTTATTATAACTGTTAATATTTCGAGAGTAATAATATATATATATATATAACAGCAGAATACACTCAATTCAATAACGGTTTTAGAAATCCAAACACCAGTTAATTAATGTTAATTAAAAGGAAAAAAAAACATAAAAGTTATTATGTTTTACTTTCGTTTGTTTTATTCAAAATTAAAATGTTTAATATTTATCAGTGGGTGATGCTAATATTAAGGTAAATGGCGTGTACTTAGATTACGCAGTTAGATATAGTATGCTGGTAATTCAGTAACAGCCTAACGTTAGGAAATCGAGCATATAAATAACTATCATTCTTATTTAATTATAGACTTTATCTCTATAAGTTAAAGTATCATAACCTTGTGTAGTGTGTTAATATGGATTTGAAAAATTGCTCATCTCTGTAGAATAATATGCTAATCCAAGAGCACACTCATTCAGAAAATATTTTTTTCAACGACAGAAATATATTTCTAGATGGTATTGCTCGATAAAGGTGAGTATGATATCGAAAATCAATATAGTAAACTCATGAATTTAAAGTATATAAAGCTTCTATACAATTTCAGGTAACTGTATTAAGAAATGCTTATAGAATAAAATACTGAATACAGAATTTTTTCAAGTTTATACTGCATCCAAGATTATATCGGCGTCAACCAGATGTTGCAGGTTACATTTTATAGTAATTTAAAACTTGAGACGCTACTGAATATTCCCAGATTTCGACACATAATGTTATGTTGGATTGAATGAAGATGCTATTTACTTCGTGATAAATTCTATTCTTGGACTTATTCAACGTTCAAAAAAGATCCAGCATTTGCTAGAGATTAGAAAATACAAACACTGTGTTTATGTGTAATATCGCTCTTTTATGCTGAATGAGTACGTTCCAGAATGCATGTAACTCGACGCTTCGTTTATAATTTTTCAGGCGAATAATATTTTTCCTGTTTAATTAAATATATTGGCACACGTTTTTCGTCTCACTAAGAGTATAGTTTTAATCATAAAACATATATTTTACAACGACCTCAAATTAATTTACCCTAATTGTTTTGATGAGTTGGATGAGTAGCAATAATTATTATAGTCTCCAAACTAACTTGATGTCCAAGGATTGGCGTGCTTTATAACACAGCGTTAGTAATATTTAACATCAACAATATGTTGTACAGAGGGCGTGAGTTGTGATGTCACGATTGATGCTTTTGACACTTACATATCACAATGCAAACAGTCATACCATAGACCTTTCCGTGGTTCACGTAACAAGATTCGTTAGCTGTAGAATTATCACAGATGTTTTTCTTTTTACATTAGAGTAATTTTATTTTTGAATTTTCAACTCTCTTACCGCAGCTTTAACCGGGTAGCAAGATACTGAGCAATAAAAGTTCGTTGAACTCTGGAACACTGCTTTAAAATAGGTAATAATAATTGACCTGGTATTAAAATATAGAGTAAACATAAGAAATGAATAAAACCCTATGATTCAAGCGCTGTCGAAAGGTGGGACTTTCTTCTTAAGGGACAAATTGGGAATGAATTATTAATTTAAACACTGTTCAACCATTCGAAATTAATCTAAATCCCGGAATCAATGATTTCCAATAATTGGTTTCATCTTCATCAGATAAATAATTTTTATTATTTAATTTTTGTTTCATATGATTGGCCTGGCATGGCCAAGCGCGTAAGGCGTGCGACTCGTAATCCGAGGGTCGCGGGTATTATTCAACTGTGTGACTGTACCACGAAACTAAGGAATAAACAAAGTTTTATGACGTATCTTTGCACAAACAAGGTTTTCTTGAATTAGAAATAAATAAAAATAAAGACATACTAAGCAGACTTATGTGCTTTAATGTTGTTTGTGTGCTTTATAACGCCACAGAAAACTCACCATTTGCAGAAACTAAACAAGAAAATTGGTGTTAGAACATCCAATGACAGATATAGTATCCAATGAAAGATCTTTTATATGCACCATAAAGTTCTGTCACTTTTCTTCTCCGTTGTTTAAACACGTAAAAAATAACAAAGTTATAAACAACCAATTATTCTAAGAAAAGGGATATGTGATGTAGCACTACAGATTCATGTTTAAGTATATATGGGTAAGAATGCTACCATCACATTTTCGTACAAATATTATTACACTTGAACACAGTCATCTCAAAATCTGAATCAAGTATCATGACATTCATACTGATACACCGCGTTATCTGGACTAAGGACTATTTCACTCAGATACAGCATCATAACACTTAGTCACAAAAATATAAATACATGGACTAAACATTTACTTAAGTTAAACATAGTTAAATCTGGACACAAAAACTACAATACACGTTATAAAAAATAAGTCAACTGAAGATGTTGTTTCCTGTAATCCTCTTAATTAATCAGAAATGTTTTCAGTTCTAGTTATGATAAAAAAACACTTTTTGGGAAGTAAGCTGTGTGAAACAGAAGATAAAGTTGAAATATTGTTTTTATAAACCACTGGTTTTAAAATGCGATGGACAAAATAAGTGGAATATTGTAAAGACATCTGCAGTTAACTTGTTTTCATAACAATTTTTAGGCCTACTGATTTTACAAAATTTCCCCTCTTTCAGCATTATCTTTCCATGTGTAACTAAAAAATCTATAAAAATAGTATCTTAAACAACATTTTCAAAGAATTTTCACGCAGAACCATTAACATACTTCACAGAAAAGAAAACTTAAAACCAATACACAAAACGATATCAATTCTATAAAAAACCTAAAACAAAACAACAACATCAAAATTCTAAAAGTAGATAAAGGCAATGCTATAGTTTTAATGAACACAAATGAATACGTTCAAAAAATGAACAAAATCTTATCAGATACAAACAAATTTAAACTAATACGCAGAAATCCAATAAAAACACGTAAAAACCAATTAAGCTAAATACAAATGAAAAAAAAAAACCAACACAATCTCCGAAAACCTTTATTCTTACCTACCAAGGGTATGCTCATTCACACCGCAATTATACGGCACCCCGAAACCTGACGAAATACGACTCATAATCTCAACCTCTGAATCATTTAACTACAACCTCAGTAAATATGTAGTGTGGGCATTTTCTAAATATGTAACATTAGCAGGCTCCTTTTTCAAAGACTCTTTTAACTTAAGTCTACTCTTAATCAATTAAATCTTAAAGCCAATGTTGATGTATTCTCTCTTTCCACAGAGGTCTCAACCACTGAAGCATGCAAGATAAATTTAGAACTTTATATCCAAGACTCCGACCCATTGATATTCATCTTCAGCAACCAATTAGCAACTCTTATAGAATTCACTGTCATCAAAACTAACTTTGTGTTCAATGACCAAAACTACTAAGTATGGGGAATCTCGTGTCACCAATTCCATCTAACATTTTTATGACACAGATTAAATATCAATCAATTAATTCAACCTTACACCCACCATTATACTGGTACAGGTGTGTTGGTGAAACAATTACTGATTCACATCTACAGAACACACACTTAGTTTTTTCAAATATGTTAATTCTATAACCCCAACATCAAGTTCACCTGTAAACAGGAAAAAAATAATCACACTGCATTTCTCAACCTCAAAATACACAATTCAAAACAGAAAAATCAACCATATTGGACGATAAATTCCCTGGGACTCAGCACAAGAAACAAAACAAAAATTCAACATATAAGGAAACCAAATAAACACGGTCACAAAACTATACAAAATTAACGATGAAATCAACAAAATAAAACAACACATTATCAACATCAACAAATTTCTTCCAAAAACCATTTAAAAAATTATACGCACACCCCTAGACCAACAACACAATCAACAACAAACAAACAATAATAAATCCCAATATACAACAAACTACAAAACATAACATTCCAGTAAATACCAAATTTATTCAATAAAGGTGAAAAACTAAAGTCCAACGATGTAAAATCTACACTGATAAAAACAACACCAACATTATTTATAAAATACAATACAACAACTGCCACAACTTTTATTTTGGAGAAACAAGCAGAAAAATTGAAACCAGATTAAAAGAATACAAAAAACACCTTCATACGTTTTTTAACACAACAAATTAAATAAATACAACATAACCATAAAAAATACCAAGATGCTAAGTAGGAAAATTAATACAAACAGATGCAAAATCAAAGAAACTATAGGTATATAATAAGTAAAATCAAAATTAAACTAATAGAAAGGAACACCTTGAAACCAATACTAATTAATAACCTAAAATGTAACTGAAACGCCCCCTACAATCCCCTATACGTTTGCATTCTCTTCCATAAGACATGTGCCCTGCAACGGTCAGTTGCAAACCCTCTTATTGTTAACCTAAAGATAACCTGAGAAGGTCGAAACGTTGTTCTCTGCCTTATTGGTTAAAGTGTTAATATCCATACCAGCCATTCTGAGATATATTTTTACTTCAAATGGGTTTCTCGTCATCACGAAGTGGAAGATTCTTCTTCTTAGCGTCTAAACACAAACATTCCATTACCTGAACTAAAATCATTACATCTTGACTCAAACATCACTGCAATTAACAGAAACACTGTCACGTGTTAAAAAAACATCAATACACTTGGACAAAATATTCTTACACCCGCACACAAACAATGTTACATTTGGACAAAAACACTACATTAAAAACATTAATACACTTTGACAAAAACATCCTTATATTTGGAAAAACAAAACATTGAAATATGTAGATAAAAAATTTTACATACAAACATGATACCATTACATTTGGACACAAACATTGTAATATATTGATGTAAAACCCTTACACGTGAATCCTGGCATAAAGACGTTAATTTGTTGTTTTGAATTAAGCACAAAGCTACACAAAGGGCTATTTGTGCTCTGTCCACCACAGGTATCGAAACCCGGATTTTAGCGTGTAAGTCCGCAGACAAAAGACGTTAATACCGCCACAGATAATTGTCAAGATCTGTTCGATTTAATATAACTTTTAATGTTTATTTACACTTGTGTATTGACTTTGAATTCTTTGTTGTCGTGATAAGTAATATATTTTAATTATAATCGATATCAAAAAAGGTATAAAGAGCCCTGTAAGTTTATATCGAGAGACAATTATAAAACACAAACTGCATACAAACTTTAACAATGTTGCGCTGTTTGAAAATTTTAAACAGCAATGCAAGTATTGAAAAAATTATTGGACTAAGGAAAACCCATATTTTCCGTCTCTGGTAAACATTAATAAAGAAACAAATGTTTAATTACAAATTTAACGCTTTGTAACACAATTTTTCTGGATAGTATGTGCTATTTCTTAAGTGTTTTTGTTGTACAAATACAGAAAATGGCCATTATTCCCTTGAAACTTTGCTTTTGTGACCTGTATAATTAAATTAAGAATATAACACATATTGTATGTGAAAACGGGCAAATTTGCACATTTTCATTTGCATAAGGTATGAATAAAACAGCACATGAATCAAGATTTACATGTATTTATACTAAAGTTGAACAAAAATGTTTAGAAGTGAGTGGTTTTTCGAGATTTGCGACTGTAATGTAAATTAGTTTTATGTATCAACCTCCAAACACAGTCTTCCATCATGTTTTTGTTATACACTTCTTAGTAGCAGCGTTCAAAATCCAGTATATCTTCGTGGAATTGCTCCCTTTCTCCTCTGAGTATGCTCTCATGTTTTCCTTGAAATTATCATGTTGAGCGTTAATAATATGGACCTTCAGGGACATTCAGCAGCCTATTTTACCGTAGTTCTTCACCAAGGCCTCAACCAGTTCCACATAATTTTCAGCCTTGTAGCTGCTCAAGAAGCACCGAACCACTGCGATAAAGCTGCCCCAAACTTTTCTTTCCTTCCTACTGAGCCTCTTGAGAAATTCTGTGCACTCCAGGATCTTATTTATTTGTGGTCCAACGAAGACACCAGATTTGACCGTTGCCTCAGACAGCTTAGGAAAAAAGTCTCAAAGGTACTTGAAGGCTGCAGACTCTTTATCAAAAGCTGTGACAAATTATTTCATAAGACCCAATTTTATGTACAATGGTGGAAACAACACCTTATGGAGGTCCACTAGTGGCTCACACTTGACATCGTGTCTTTCCACAGAGAAGTCGGTTCGTTGTGGCCAGTGTTTCCTGTTGTAGTGCAAAGGCAAAAGTAACAGGGAAATTTGGAGACCTATCAGGAATGCCACCATTTTGAAGTCTTCGATAACCTCTCAATCATACTTGTCATATTTCAAGGCTTCTAGCAAGATATTGATGCTGTCGTATTCCTCTTTGAGGTGCATCAAATGAGCCAAGGGAAGAGACGGATACTTATTCCCGTTATGGAGCAGCACAACTTTGAGACTTTTGGATGAGTTATTGTTGAAGAGGCGCTACTTGTTTGGGTTACAGGCAGTTCCAATTGCTTTGCTCAGAACAGATACATTTTGGCAGAAGCAGAACCCATATTGGCAAGTAAAGAAGCTTGAAAAATGTCGGTGACGCTTCCTCTGACTTGTAACTTGCATACTTTTATCTAACAAATCCAATTCCTTGAGTCTAGATGTTAAAAGCTCGGTATTCGACTTTGTTAGACCAAGATTTCTGATCAAGTCATTGAGGTCTCTTTGGTTGGGGTAGTGTGAGATTTTCTTACCAGCTGTACCTCTGAAATTGTAATCTGGATATTCAAAGTTCGCCTCCTCTTCTGATTTGCTGCTCTCTTCTGAAGATGGCTTTTTTCTCTCTGGCCGAGTGAGTGCAGAGAGCTCAGGGTAGTGTGACACTTGGGCGATGGATGATGAAAGGTTCAGATGCATGTCAGCAGATGCATTCTTGCCAACCCTACGTTTAGAAGAGTCCACAATGCAGAAGTAGCAATTGCTTGAGAAGTCAGTAGGTTCACTACAAATTTTTGGAATAGAGAACTTCATGGCTCTTTTCTCCTCTCTGTAACATCCTACAAAATGGAAAAATAAAATTCTTATTATGAAGAATATTTTAATTCATCCACGAATAATGTGTAAGAGGTCATGCAAAATATTTTATATGTGATATTTTTTCTTTACAATTGGAATTTTTTTAAATATTTAAATTATTTAGATATTTAAATTTTAAAGGGTCTAAAATGTGTATAATAAAAATCTTACTACTCAAGCAAGCAAAAATTGTCTGTCTTACCTTTTGGACCCTACTTGCAGTGCTTGCAGGTAAAATGAGGTGCCCAGGGTTTGTCTTGATCTCCGACAGGCATGCCAAAATATGCCTTCTAGGCTTCACAGATATTAGCAGATGCTGTCAGAGAGTACTTTTTCGCTCTTGTCTTGATAAATTGACTACATACATAGCAGAATGCATCTGGAGAATGCTTGCAGCTTCTTGATGCCATTTCTGATAAAATCAGATAGGTCTATGTGTTCAGTTAGGCAGCTAGAACTAAACTGGAGTGGTGAGTGGTGAGCTCCTGTATATATATTACTATGGAAAGTTCTAGAAACTTCTGAAAGGTTTTGAAAATTCTCGTAAGTTCTACAACATTCTAGAAAGCTTTTCAAAATTCTTGTAAGTTCGTGAAAATTCTCTATCAGCTACTCAGCACTGAATCTACCTGGAATGTTCTGGAAAATAGGTAAATTTGAAAAAGTTTGAAGAAAAAAGTGGGTCTTTTTCATTTACTTTAGGCATAAGCAATTAGGAAATAACACTTTCTGCCTAGGAACAACAAAAAGTAAAAATTTTGTTACACAGTGAATTGTTATATTTATTTCTGAAACATTGACAACTTGTGTAGCTTAATACATTTTTAAAATTACATTATATCCTAGATATATTATTTTTAAAAAAAACGTGAATAGTTTTTAAGAACTTATACAAGTATATGTTGTATTATCCGTTTGTATTTGAATGATCTATTATTACCAACTTAGTATTTCTACATTCAGAGTGCTATAACTCAATCAAGCCCATACTATCTCAGATTAATAGCTGTAACCAAGGAGACGATTTCAAAGCGGAATGTTAAGATGTAGTTAAACCTAAAATAAAAACATTTGAAAGAAAAATAATACTACAAGATCTTAGTTCTGAATTTCCATTGCACATGATCTATTAATTAAGGTGATTCTGTGGACCTTAATACGTTGCTGTAATTCCTTTCACAAACGAATTTATCCAACGGTTACTGTTGAGTTTCAGTAAATAAAGTAGCAAAGCATTAATAAGCCATTTAAATTACAAGTTGTGCGTCTAAAACGTACGGTAGTTCTTATAGTTTCAAAATTGCATTTTCATTTTATGTGTAGTCTCATTTGATTCAAGACGATTTCTTGAAAAATAATTTAATTTACTTTGACTCACACTTTACAGTTTTGTGAAATTAAATGTAATTATATTCCAAAATAAATTATGCACAACAATTTTGAAAACATTTTATTCAATTTGTCTGAAACTGCGCCAATGCTTTCAAAGAAACTAAGTATTTTTTATATATTTTGTATAGTTTACAAGAAAGAAAATTGTAAATGCCCTTTTTTGAAAGTTATATCAAAAGATGCTTTTCTACTGGAAGTGGAATTTCATGCTTTAAAGGCAATAAGCATTTTTATTCGACTGCATATTTTTCTTTTGTAAAATGGAACCAATGTCATCATAAAATAGTCTGGTTAATTCTACCCAGATGAAGTACTACCAGATAATTGGGATCTTTTAAGGAAAGACTATTTAGACTCTACATGATTTATAATTAAAAATTTACTCAAGTGTCATTTTGATATGCATTCATACATCAAACATTTGTTCTTTATCTGGATTAAACAACATTTATGTCACATAGAAAATAATAAACCTTTGTGAAACATGGACAATGAGACTTTATTCCAGTTTAAATCACTCATATAAACTTTAAAAGTTTTAAAAATGAAAAATAAATAAATTCTCAAGGTCAGAATTGTTCTTTGAAATAAATGATGTATTTCATGTATTGATTTCAACAATTGCTATAATTTAAACTGCACTTGACACAAAACTTAAACAACTTCTAATTTAGATTTATGTGTTATTTGACCTTCATTTATTTACATGTTTGAAGATAATTCAGCATACTATTTCATTTCCTTTTCTGTGTCATAATGTATCCATGAGCAGTTAAATTCATTATTCACGTTCTGTTGTTCAGGGCCGGGGCATGGCCAAGCGTGTTAAGGCGTGCGACTCATAATCTGAGGGTCGCGGGTTCACATCCCCGTTGCGCCAAACGAGCCTGCGTTATAATGTGACGGTAAATCTCACTGTTTATCGGTAAAGCAGTAGACCAAGAGTTGGTGGTGGGTGGTGATAACTAGCTGCCTTCCCTCATTTAGTCTTACACTGCTAAATTAGGGATGGCTAGCACAGATAACCCTTGAGTAGCTTTGTGCGAAATTCAAAAACAAACAAAATCCATTGTTCAAAAATACTTTAGTGTTTCTGACATCTGATGGTTTTTCCTTTATTTTTGTTTATTGTACAACCATGACGTTGTTGGAGACGTTACCTCAAAAAATTTTATAGTGTAGGAATAACCAGACTATTATTAATCTAGAGCAAAAGATGAAAAACGGTTTGATCTCGAAAACTTAAAAAAACAAAAGTAAGCATTGAATGTTACACACATTTAATATCATATATAATATAATAAAAAATATCTTACAGCAGTGGAATTCTTCAATATACAAATTACGATGTCATTATTAAAATTTATCATTGGTTATATGTGTGCTGTTGTAATATGTTCCATTTTAGCCAAGTTCTTTTGGATTATTTGGTAAATACAATACATGTCCAGTCCATGTAATGATAATGATATTTACACTTAACAATGTTATGATAAAATATTTGAAACAAATGGTTTGACTAACTTTCAAATAAACTTACTTGTTAATGCTAAATCCACTGATCAATCATAAAGCTACTAACTAGCTCAATGTTAAGTTTGCTAACTGAATCTAAGAACTAAATAATTCACTAAGTGACACTGAATTAATTTCCATAAACAATACTGATTAAAAGTTTATTATATTTTCTTAGTGGTATTCCACAGACAGATTAATGTTCGAAATGAATTAATTGACATTTTCTTTGTTAAAGATTCTGCTTCCTGATTATATATATATGCTTCCATATATTTGGTGAAATAGTTCTTCACAAATATGACGTATTTATTCCCTCAGTTGATCTGTGGCAGAGGACTGAATACATTGAGAGTAATTTTCATAAGCGACGCTTCAACACATTATTTTAGTTGCTCATATTGGTTTTTGTGGAAGTTTTTACTCACAGTGTAATTCATAAAACTTACGCCAATTATCTGCATTTCCCGAACACTTAATACAACGAAGCACTGTCTGCTGTGTGATTAACACCTATATGTCTAGCCAATGGAACATTATAGAGATCCTGAAATATTTCAGATTCACAATGTAGATAAGTATCAATCTTAGGGATAGTTTCTATCTACTTGTATTATCCCACTTCTAAAATAAGAAGCTCTCTTGTAGACAAAAAATCCCAATGCACTTAGTACATTTTTATTTTCAAGGTGTATACAGTAACCATTTGGTTTTCTCCTTTATTCTTGATTTTCTGAATAACCAGTTTAAAATTCGTATATTTTTAAGTATCTTTTAATTTGAGTATTAGACTACATCAGCTCTTCAGCATTATTTATGATTGTATCATCTTTCACTATAAATTATTGTAATTTAGGCTGATCATCTCTGTTATTTCATACTTCTCACTCTGATACATGGCCTCCAGAATAACATTTCTGTTATTATGTTCACAGTGATGCATGATGCATAAGCTATCTTTATGAAGTTTCTGAAGTCATCATGCTGTTTGGCCTTCTGGATTGCAAAGAATTAACCAGCCATTGAATACTGCATGATTCATCCAGAGTGTAAACTTCTTTTCATATAGGTAATGAGGGAAATGACTTAAGGCTCAAACAGTACTTAATAGTTCTTTGTGTAGTACAAATACCTTCTTTCTTTCACATTTATTACCTTCCAATAGTAGAGAATCACATGCCCTTTTCCATGTTGTACTTGCGAAAACACAATTCACATTGCACAGTTCTTACCAAAATGAGTGGTTCTTCAGAAGTCGGGTATGCCAATGCAGGAGTAATGGTTTATTCTTCCTTCCACTTGCTAAATATTTGTTTACAATAATGAATTGAACAAATGTTTTATGTTATCCAAGAAGTGGGTATAGAGAATTAGCTGCGACAGAAAAGATTTTTTTTTTTTAAAAAAACCTGCAAATACGATCACAAAAAAGTAAGGAAACAATACCGAAGATACTGTAGACATTATTTACTCAAACTCCTATTTAAACTTCATACTCTTCCCTAGATTTAAATTTGATGAAATTAACCTAGGAATAAAGATTGTGAGGTGACCTCACATCTCAATGACTTTGAGAAAAGCATCGTTTGAGAAACAATTCACAAACTTTTGTACTTTAACATAGATTCCAATTACAATATTCAACATTGTCTAAAGCGACAAACCGCCAAGATTGAAATTAATTCAATGGGTCGGTAGTAATTAAACAGGGATTACAATAGTGTTAAGTGTAATACTAAGTCTCTTAAGATATTCCTCATAGTTCGAATCGTTTTCATAATTTTTGGTTGAGACGAATCCAATACGACTCAATTGAATTAAGGTGAACAACACACATTCCGTTTGTATCCACATATATATCGAGGAATATAAATTAATATAGTTAAGTACCTAACATCAAGCATGCAGAAGATAATAAGAACCCCAGAAAATGTAACAAAATTTATAGTCGCTCAAAGTATTTAAAACATTTTTTACTTTAAAACTGTTTTTAAATAAACATTTTTGTCTTGTTGCGTATATTATTTAAACATATGTATATACAGTTTTCTACAGCATATGCTCAAATTAGTTTGGGATTTCATTTGTCCATTGTGTGTGTATATATATTCAACCAATAACTGATTTTTTAAACAAATATTCTCAAATGCTTTTAGTAATTTAGTTGAGAGTTAGCAATGGAATGATAGAAATATTATAACTTCCTTTAACAATATCTTGTTTCATTTTGAAATATTCGAAATGACTTTGCAAGTTCAATGTAATATTTGTAACATTTACAGCATCTTGTGTCGTATTACAGAGAACCTTCCATTGTTGGATTCCATATTAACTGAAATGTTAAAAGAATACGTCAAAACTTAAAGAATTTTCAGAGTATCGGGAAGTAGGGTGTGACCAGGATGAAAATTAAACATAGAATACAGACCAAAGTAACGAATATGAATTTCACAATTTGGTTAACGTAAAAGGTTTATTGTAAGAAAAAAAAAGTAACAATTTTACATTTTAGTATATTTTTAAATTTCACACATTGGTTGTGATGACATAAGTTATTAAAACTAAGTAAACATTAAAGTTTCATAATTTAGTACAGTCTTAGAAGCATCACAAATGATTAACATTAAACCCATTGGAAGCAATTGTGATGGTATTAACAAGTAAATATCAATTACATCTTTCCGAGATATCTCGAAATAAAAATGGTATCATGAAATTATGTTAGAGATAAATTAATAACTTTTTTAGCTTAATACAAAAATAAAACTTCTACTTTTGGTGTAAAGATCAGAGCGTGCATGTAATAAAAGTTTAAATAAAGACAATTCAGCAGATTCGTGGATAAGTAGCAATAGTATACCTTTGAGACCTAATCCTGGTCATACTAAAAACATTAATATGTAATTATTGAACAAACTGACAAAAGTTTCACACATTACCAAATGCAGTGTTGTGAAATAAAATGTCTTATTTGGTAGGCTAAATCTTTTTAATGATTAAATTTCTTCCACTGAAATTCTTGCAAACTCAAAAAAGATGGATATATCATGTTATATACGCAGGAATACGCAAGTAAAGCTGAATAAAACTATTAAGAAATAATTATCACTATATTTACTACCTACAGATCTAATATGAATTTCTATTAACAAACTTCAATATTAGTCTTAGTAAATATAAACATACAAGTCACCCAGTAAAATATTACATTTTGTAATAAATTTCTATTATGAAAGAATGAATCATAGTTCAACACAATGAAATAATCAAAGTCAGTAGCAGAATTATGCGTGTTGATTAATTAAAACATACACTGAGAAAAAACACAACAAAAAATACAATATGGGTTAGCTGTTAAATACCCTGAAAAGTTATGAAAAACAAACTCATGCAATATAACAACAAACAGATCTACAAGTATCCAAACGATACAATGGTTATTGGGTTATTTCACTTTCACATTGATTGCATTTGATAAAATGTGCAAAATATGTCAATTTAACAATTTGCACTTTAATAAACAAACTTCATAACTTGCAATCTCCTCAACACATTTAATATCTCATTAAGTATGTTTACTGAAGTGTATAATCGTAAATATTTACAAAAATAAAAAGTTATATACATACATTCAATTATAAGTATATTAAAATAAACGTCTATTAATCTACTTCTTCCATCTTAGATGCATCTTCCTCATCACCTTCTAATGGAGGCATATCCTCAATATTTTCAGCCTCAGTTGTAGCTATTTCTTCCTCATCAATACCAAGCCCGAGCTTTATCATTCTGTGAATTCTGGAAGCATACATTTGAGGATTTTCCAGAGTGAAACCAGAACACAGCAATGCAGTCTCAAACAGCAGCAGTACCAAATCCTGCACAAGAACATAAAAATATTACATACAAATTAGATATTAATGAAGAAGATATTATGCAGGATGTTACATTTACTTGAATTGACAGACAATAAATTATTCCTCAAATCAATATTTCCACTGAAATTTGTAGAAGATTACTAACTAACAGTGATAATTGTTCAATAGAACCAATTCTTTTTAAAACAGCTATCAACATTGCAGTTATTATGCATATCACAGGGATTGTAAGGAGTTTCTTGATAACTGAACTACAACGTTTTATTAATGGGTATCAGCAGTTCGTACAGTTTAAAAATACTCACTTTTACAGACTTGTCATTCTTGTCAGCATCTGCCTTCTGTCTCAGGTTTTCCATCACAGGATGGTCAGGGTTGATTTCTAGGTGTTTTTTGGCAGCCATATAACCCATTGTACTAGACTCTCTAAGGGCCTGAGCTTTCATAATTCTCTCCATATTAGCTGACCAACCATACTGACTGGTGACAATACAACAAGGGGAACTTACAAGTCTGTTGGACACAACTACCTAAAAGAAAGGAAAGTAAAACAATCAGTAACGATATACAAGTTTTTTGCTCAATGTAGGTCTATTCACCTAACCAAGATTAAACATTTAACATAACAAGTCCATCTCAAACTGGGAGGGAGCTTCACTCAAAATATGCTAATTATCAATAAAATCAGATCCATGCAACATTCAAAACATGGAGTCTTAATACTCGTTACAGTGAAACGTTTATAAATGTTCTAACCAAGAAAGACCACTTCAGCTTTTAACTGTTTGACTACAAAAAAACTAACATATGACATAATACAATACACTAAAACTTACCTTTTCAACTCTCTTGTCCAAAATGTCTTTGATGACTTTGCACAAACTCTCAAACTTGGCCTTAGCTTCTTCCCATTTCTTTTTTTCTTCCTCATCTTCTGGAAGTTCCAGACCTTCTTTGGTCACAGAGACTAGCGTTTTACCATCATATTCTTTCAACTGCTGAACGCAGTACTCATCAATAGGTTCAATCATGTATATCACCTCCAGACCCCTCTTTCTCACCCTTTCCACAAAAGCTGAGTTTGATACCTGATCTTTAGATTCACCAGTGATGAAGTAGATGTGTTTCTGGTTCTCCTTCATACGAGACACATAATCCTTCAAAGAACACATTTCATCACCAGAAGAAGAGGTGTAATACCTTAAGAATTCTGCTAACTTCTTGCGGTTCTGAGAGTCTTCATGAATACCCAACTGGAAAAACAATTTAACAATAGTTGCAGTACTTTCACACCATGCATCTAAATTCTGAAACTTTAGTTAAATGGCCTTTAATAATTTTAAACGTTAGATAGTTCCAAATGATTTCAACGTTCTGCTAAATTATGAAACAATTTACCAAGATAAGCAACTTTTATAAACAGAAAGAACAAAACACCAAGATCAATTGGAAAGTATCTGTTACTGTGCACACTTACAAATTCCACACAAAACTATTTTAAAACTCTTCTAGTTTATAAACCACTTACTGTTGTTTGTAACAGAAATACACTTACCTTTAAATTTTTGGCAAATTGTTCATAAAATTTCTTGTGCATGTCTTTATCTTCAGTAATTTCTTCAAAAAGCTCTAAACATTTCTTTACTAAATTTTTCCTAATAACTTTCAGGATTTTGTTCTGCTGCAACATTTCACGAGAGATGTTCAGGGGAAGATCTTCAGAGTCTACAACACCCTTTATGAAGTCTAAGTGATGAAAAACAGAAAAAGTAAAAGGAAGGTTATGCTAGCCATAAAATTGTTAAGGAATAAACATATACTGGAAAATATTCAAATAACCATTAATTGTGCAAATTATTTTATTACATCAAAAATTTTATTGCACATTAGTTATTGAATTTTCATATTCAAAGAAGAATAAACAAAATGTCAACAATTAAATGCGAGAATATTGTTAATTTCATTACAAATGCATGCAGCAAATAGTATACAAGTGTAACTAAAACCTGTGCTATCTTTTGAATAGCAATAAAAATGAAAGCATACTCAACATTTTGAGTATTAAAGATTTATGCAATAAAGAAGTGGTATGCATAATAATTTCAATACAATGAATTACACTTTTAAAGATGAGTACTCTCGTCACAACAAAAACATCTTTACTAGAACTTTTGAATTTATTTTTGTGAATTAATGTATTCATTACTAATAGCTGGTATAATAACAGGTAAAATGGGTTTCATTGCAACCAGTTGTGCATGACTGAACAACACAATAGAACACTTTCCCCCAATATACAGGAAAAAAAATCTTGAGAAAATGTCTACTTTAGGAATCTTTCAGTGAGGTAAAAACACTACCATTAATAATTATTAGCGCAAACAGCTGCCAATACCTCGTTATTTCAACTATTTAATTTGTACAGGTAAAAAAAATGAGAAAACTAAGTATCACTTAATTTTAAACTGTAACTCTTTAATTAATAATACTAAAGACATCTGCATACTAACTTAAGTACTCAGGAATCAAGTCTTCACAGTTATCCATGATGAACACCCTTCGAACATACAGCTTGATGTTATTCTTTTGTTTTCTATTTTCAAATAAATCAAAAGGTGCTCTCTTGGGAACAAAGAGAAGAGCTTTAAACTCCAACTGGCCTTCCACTGAAAAGTGTTTCACAGCTAGATGATCTTCCCAGTCATTAGTCAGGCTCTTGTAGAATTCTCCATATTCTTCCTGACTGATGTCATCAGGATTTCTCATCCAAATAGGTTTTGTTTTGTTCAGTTCTTCATCTTCAGTGTATTTCTCCTGTATTCAGAGAAAAATATAACACCTTTACTTCTTTCTCTTCAACATTGTTGTACAAATTTATGTAAAGATGAAGTCTCAGTAGTAATGTTTATTCTGCAGGGATTATTGCAAATATCAGAATAATAACAATAAATAATGACAACTACACAGCACAGCATGCAAGATTTATTACAATTCCAAATAAAACCTACTTCTTACCTTAATTTTCTTTTTCTTCTTTTTATCTTTGTCTTTATCTTCATCCTCATCTTCCCCTACATCTTCAATCTTTGGCGTTTCCTCTTCATCCTTTTTGTCTTCTTCTTTCTCCTCTTCTGCTTCATCATCAGAAACTTCTTTCTCTCTTTCCTTCTGCACCATTAACTTGATTGGATAACCAATGAACTGACTGTGTTTTTTCACTACATCTTTAATTTTCCTTTCTTCTATATATTCAGTTTGGTCTTCTTTGAGGTATAGTGTTATCTTTGTTCCTCTTCCAAGAGGTTCACCTGAATAATATTTAATATTACAAAGTATCTTCAGTGTTAATATACACTAAATAAAAGCAGAACAACTTCATTTCCACACAAATGAAAACAAAAAATAAACATGCAGAGACTTGTCTGTACAAAATATTGTAGGTTATACAAAGAAACAGAACCCTTAACAATCGATAAAGGAAGGCCTGTAATCTTCTAAATATTAAATTCAACTTTTTCCTTCAGTTTGTATTCATGAAGCTTTGAGCAGTTGATAGATGATAACAGGGTTGGACAAGACAATTACATAAATTTTGAGCTTGTTAAAATAAAATGAGAAAGTTTAATAAGACTTCTGGGCAAAATATTACCCATGAGGATTTTAGAGGAGTTAAAATTTATTTTACAAGTCCTTGAATACTGGATGAATACCAACAGATTGGAAGTTAGTTTAGGTCACTCCTTCCTTCAAAGGAGGTAACAGAAGTTACCTCATTAACTGTATATAAAAGTATATGTTACACTTTCCAAAGTGAATTTAACAAAATTTAGAACTTTATGTCGTCAACCTAGTTTTTACTGAGAGAAAATCTTGTCTTATAAATCTATTGACAAAGTTTGAAAGTGCAACTGAATTTAAAGAAAGTATTTGGTAGTGCCACATAAACAGTTTGAAAAGAAACTTCTCTATAGGTATGAGGAATGACTAACTGAATAAAAACTGGATTGTTGGAAAAAAGCAGAGGGTTCTTATGTAAAGAGTTCAGTCTGCTTGAATTAATAAGTGGTTCAAGGTTCATGTCTTGGTAACATTGATCTTCCCCTTTTATGAGTGACAGATGAAAGAATGGCAATAAAATCACTTAAAATATACTGACAATAATAGGCTTTAGATGTTGCTGGCTGTGAAGTTGGTCAAGTAAATGGCAGATGGGTCTTTATTGTAAGATATACAAAACATGTGGGTCTTAACATGAATTGCAAGTAGAATTTTGATGTAAATAACAGTGTCATGAAATAAGTTGATCAGTTTCTTGTCTGTTACTTGAAGAATGGCAAATAGGATTTTAGATTATCTTATAGAAATATTGAATACACCTCTGAATATATTATAATCTCTTTGTATGGGTCACTGGTTAGACCATATTTGGAGTGCTGTTTTTAATTCTCGACTCCTTCCCTTAGGAAAAGATTAAATTCCTTGGAGTTCAGATGAAAATTAGTAAAATTATGTTTGAATTGGAGAGGGGGGAGGTCATCACATGAAGGAGATTAAGATCCTTCAAATTTTGTTTTGAAAAAGAGTTAGAAAGGTACCAACTGAAGTGCCTAACATTGTAATATGAATTGATAATGTTAATACATTAATAAAATGTTTCATACTGAATAGTGAGAATTATGAAACTAGTGTACACAACTATAGATTTTAGTGCAGTAGAAGCCAAATTCAGCTGAGTATTTTAATTTTTAAACAGTGGTGGGTTTATGGAATTGGTTATTCCTTGAAGTGGTTGATTTAGGTTTTTTAATTTTTAGTTCTCATTAGAGTAGGACATTCAGATGAACCAAAAGGTCTCGTGTTTTTAAACATTATGTTACATCATATAGTTTATAATACAGTTGAAAAATATCAATATTAAAGAATAGGTTTGTCCATTTATACAGCTTATGACAAACACGCATGTAATTTTAAGCATCAAATTTATTTGCAAAATCATATCAATATATATATAAATACTGCATGTCAAGATGAATATATATATGTAAATATCTGATGGAAGAAAATTCTATAACAAATGTTATGGTAATGTGATGACCTGTTGAACTTACACCAGAACTGTAAGTTGCTCTTTAGTTGGGTTTGCAATGTATATTTGGAGAAGACACTACTTTACAGCATATATCACTTCTGAGTGTTCTATACAAACTACATGTTTTACAGTTAGCATTTGAAAGTATGCATGATTTTGTAATTTCATACAAAGAAAGAAAAATTTCACTATTCACTCACATCAGTAAGCTAAGAGACCAAAGCAATATCATAAATTCAGTTATTAAAACAATTACATAATGCCTTACCATGGTCAGAAGCAATTGTGAAGGAACCACCAGCTGATGATTCCCATGTATATTGTTCATCATCATTGTGTTTGGATGTAACAGTTACTTTATCAGCAACAAGATAGGCTGAATAGAAACCCACACCAAACTGGCCAATCATAGATATATCTGCTCCTGCCTAGAGATAAAAAGGAAAGCTTCCTTAAAAATTTGAAAAAGAAATTAAATTAACATGTACAAAGTCTTAATGTCTTGAACTAAGATGAACAAACCAAAGGCATATTAGAAATGCAAGATTAATGAATGTGCACAATTCACTGTCACATGGTTTCCCAAACAAATTAGTTTATAAAAACTTGTGTATTCCCAAGTTAGTATTTGTAACAAGCACTTTCACATTTTATTTGTCAAATATTTTAGATACAAATTGTTTCAACTGTGTCTAAATGAACAATGAACGAACATTTTTATCTGAATGAAATATTGTTTTCAGTTAACGTTTAATAACTGTTCACACTTTCATAAGAGAATTAAAAGCAATTATTTTAAAGGCAACAGTTATGACAAGCTAAACATGGTGATATATTGTATTTGTTTGTAATTATGTTGTTGCCAAGGCTTTACTAATGTTGATAATGTCACTTTACTCAGCTCGTCAACATTTCTAATTCTCATAATCTAGTATAAACTTGGCATCATTAGTGTACATTACAAAGTTTCATTCCTTACTGATCAATATATAGAGGCAAACAAATGAGCAAAAGCAAAGTGAAAGAGTTTTAGTTTCAAAATGTCTAGTTAAACTGCATGCCTGTGAATAGCAATAAAGAAATTTTTTTTAAAAAAAATTTCACAGTTTAAGGCACCTTTGACAAATTATTCTCGTTACAGTAACCAAGTCCATTTGTAAGGGCTTTCATGAAAAGCAGAATTATTGAAGGTGCAAAATACAATTATGGTAATTCACAAGGTAGCTTAAATAATTACTTACCACTGTAATAAAAACAATGAATATGTTTTAGCAAATGGATTCTAAAGTAATTGAATCAGGTTAAGTGGACTTTAAGAGAATTGTAGTGTTTAAGTTACAACTACGATATACATAGTATTCTCAACTTATTCCAAATATATCATCTTAAAACATATCTTTAGTCAACAGTTCTTTAGAACCTGAACTTGTATAGAAAAAAACATTTAAATTTTACTAAAATTTTGTTAATAGACACTTGGTGTATGGAAAGTTCTATAGAGCACAAATACGTAATATGTTTAAATATGTAGACAAATTTGTGTATATTATAATACTGAGTTTGTCACCAAAGGTTAAACTAGAAGGAAATGTTGATTCAACGAGTTAATCTTGCAAATTGGCACTACTACCTAAATAATTCCAGCAATGCATGTTTAAAACAAGTAGTTACATATTTTTGTTTTCATACATTAACAAAGATAACAGTTCTTCATTTACATTTCTTACAAAAAACAAAAACAAGTTTGGACAATACATACAATAGAACTTACAAGAAATTACATCACTTACTATCTTTATGGTTAACAATCAGTTGTCTTACCTGCAAGGCCTCCATGAAAGCTTTCGTGCCAGATTTAGCAATAGTTCCCAGGTTGTTTATCATATCTGCTTTGGTCATTCCAATACCAGTGTCTACAATTGTAAGGCTACGATCTTCCTTGTTTGGTATAATTTTAATATACAGATCTTTACAGCTTTCTAGCTTTGAAGGATCTGTCAAACTCTCATAACGAATTTTATCCAAGGCCTGGGAAGAAACGAATTTTGTATATTTAGAATGCAAGTTTCTCATGGGATATATGTAGATATTACACTTTCATACTTATAACTTTCATGATGTACCTTATCCAAAACTTGGAAATAACATACCACTTTGGTATTGGATCAACACAGAACCATTATAATGAAGATATAACTGTAACTTTAAACAAATTCTCACTGCCTTTCAGTATATACAACATATTGTGGATACACTGAATAAAATCACAAAAAGTGTAAAACATATGTACGTTTCCTATTTGTCACTTCACAATTTAAGATAAACGGATTTTACCAAATGAAAATTACACTAAGCAGTGTTCAAAAGTAAGACAGATGAGTTTTCTTCGCTCCAATTAACAATGCTTTCAGTGGGAAGGTTTAATTTTGAAATAACACAATATCTTAACATTCAAAGATTTACTACTTTATTTTTTAACTAATTTTAAAAAGATCAAATTCCAGCAACGTAACTAAACGCATAGTAATAAAAGAATTCATTTACTGGTGCTTTATGTTGAAGAGTTTCCATTGTTGAATCTTGATTAGATTACGTTTGGGTCTAATCTTGCCATTATTACATATAACCAAACTGCAAGTTTTACTTTTAGAAAACAAGTGGTGGTGTTCCATTCCACAGGTATTATTTAACAGATCACATGAAAACACCTCAAACCCTCAGGATTGACTCAACATGAAATTTAGTAATACTAAAACTGATTGATTAGGATTCACTTGTAGTTCTAACTATGGATGAAAGATACAATATAAACTTTCAGAAAAAAAATTTCATACTTACATCCGATGAATTGGATATTAATTCTCTGAGAAAAATTTCTTTGTTTGAATAGAAAGTATTTATAATCAAGCTCATAAGTTGAGCTATCTCAGCCTGGAAGGCAAAGGTTTCAACTTCTGAATTATTTTCAACATCCATGTTTGTTTCTGGCATGGTCCTGAAGGAAAATAAATCGGACTTTACTCTTCAGTACAATTATATTAATTTAAAATACAATAATAACTGAGAGCTCAATAATGTTAATATATTATGGTTTAATGAAATGGTATAGACATATTTAAGGTCAAAAAGATAAATTTAATATACCAACCAATAAAAGTTCCATTTTATGTACCTAAAGAACAGTAATTCTACAAGTTTAATTTAACTTATTCAACGACAAAAATTCAATGCTACATCTATACCAGTAGCGGTGTCGAGTAATTAGTTATTAGCCGACTTGCATGTTAATGTCATAGTTTTAGGTTCGTAACGTAATTAATATACTTTACAGTGATTTTACTCCAAATAAACTTATCACTTACATATGCATGTTGAACTTTCAGTATTTAATCAATAGCGCAAGACCAAAACTTACAATTTCATTCAATCAGTAGCCCTTTCCAACAGATACAAATATACTGGCCAAGTCGAATCAAATTCAACTTAACCTTTACCCAAAAAACACAGAGAATTACATTTTAATTAAATTGATAACAATGTCTGGGCGTATATATCCTAGATACACCTTGGGAGCGACCGCCTTCAACAAAACCAATAATACATGCAAGTCTGAATTTTATTCGAAAAGTCTCACCAAATAACAGGTAACTAAAATTTATCAATGCTATTATCTATGCATGTGCGTTACCGACAAGTCAGTATTATTGACTGAACTTGTTAACTATAAACGTAGGGATCTTAATTATGAATAGGATTAATGATAAAATACATATTCTTCCAGGAAAGCTCAAAAAGCCTTAACCATAGACAAAATATTACCTCTTAAATAAAGTTAGTATAGGTGATCCATACGTGAATTCAGAGAATAGTAATTGCGTTTACGGATTAAGTTAAATGCAGCGTTTTAATACTGATATTGACCAAATATTATCTAGTTGGGAAAAAACGTGTCGAAACTTACTATATCAATATTATTGTAATTTACTTCCTAATATTTAGTACTGTGACATATAAGCTCAAGTTCAACATAAACTATTAAATACATAAAGTTATTAGATATCTTACCCTACTTCCACAATCGTAAAGTTACAAAGCAAAGTTAATATTGAACACGCAGACGAGAGCTCTTCGCAAACCCAAAATGAGTTACAGTATCACAACATCTTTTTGTTTGCCTGCATTAAATATTCGAGCGTGTCGTGCTTGCAAAAAGCGGGTAATACTACGCTTTCGCCTAGCGTTTTACATAATTATCCGTATTCGGTGATAGTATAAAACGTAACTAATCCTGTTTTAACTAAATATGAGATTATATCTGAATTTATATCTATTTAAGTTTATATTGTGTCAATTACTTTGTTTTTTACTTGAAGCTTAGGACTATTTTCAGGAAGTAGGACATGTACAAAGTACATACGTCTGTTTCGCGAACTCTCTAGTACCATCCAGTAACCTGACTTTGAAGAACGATTTCCAGACTTTTCCAACAGATGGCAGTTCAGATATTATTTCCGTATCCGTGACTGTTTAAAAATGTGTGAATATTTTTTTCAGTAGTTATGTTGGTATTCTATCGTTCTTCTATTCCAAAAAAAAAAAAGACTTGAAAACTCTGATATCCTTTCCACTGGAGTTAAAAATTGACTCAAAATGACATATCTCTTCCAGTATATTTACATAATGAAAACTAAAAGGAAAACGGTCAAAAATAAATCAGACTTTACTCTTTAGTACAATTATATTAATTTTATGTATAATAACTAAGAGTTCATTTGATGTGTATGGTAACAACATTTGATTTAAATTATTTTGCAGAATTACTCTTCTTAAGTCAACATACAAATATTTATTAATTATAAGTTGTCCAGTTAATACCCAAAATATTTCTTTGATAACCTTTAAACTAAGTGATATATTGGTACACCTCAAACTGTAGTAGTAAAGCCAGCAAGTTTAACTATCAGCCTTCAACTGTTATTATTCAACTGATAGGATGGCTCTCCCAATCACAAATATTACAGATTTGCACCAATCATATATAATTATAAATTCACTTGGTTGACTTTTAAGTGCATCAAGTGTACTATCCTGCAAGAGTGAAAGTAATATTATAAACTTCAAAGTTTGCATAAATTACCATTTCTTCAATGATACTGTTCTATAGCATGACAAAGAGATACAATTCATTTCATTTACAAATTACATTACATTATTTTCATTAATAGCCTGATTGCTTAGCTACGGTAGAGGTAAATGTTAAATCAATACATGCCACCGACAAAATTTGCCTCTCTTTGCTTTTATAAAAAAAAAATTAATCATGATACAAGTTCATCCTCTACACACATGATTAGTTACCATCCATATTTTTGTGAGTGTCTGGGCTAAGTGGCAGTAATTAGTCACCTTGGTTACCACTGGCCTGATGGTAGTAATATTATAATTTCGAAACTTACATTGATACTACTAATAGTAATAGCATTAACCAGTAATAATTCATAATGCAGGATAAGTATTCATCATTAATACATTATATGTAGCATATCTCACTCAAACATTATTAATATCAATATTCATGTATTACTTAAAACATTTAAATATTTATAATTTTTGTGTGTTTAAAGTTAATCACAAAGGTACACAGCTGGTTATCAGTGCCCACCAGGGGTTTTGAAACCCACTTTGTAGAAGTGTAAGTCCAGTACATTCATTTCTCTATGGCACTGGAAAGCAATTTTTTCTAAGTTTTACTTTTGCCTTAGCCTCAGTTATATAGTATTAAGATGAACTATATAATATAAGCCTAAGCAAGTATGAATGTCTTATATAAACATTCTTTAATTTTATAATAAATGTATAACAGTAAATGTAAATAGTTAAAATTCTGATTGATTATTGAATAATCTCACACTCACAAATTATACAATGATAATAGTCTTTAAGTATTATATCCTACACAATATTACTGAACTGGAGGCAGCCAAAATTGAAGAATTTTCAAAAATATGAAAGAATTTAACTAACATTATGTATGATAAAATGCATAGACTGTCTAATCTGAGGGTGCGAGATTATTCATCAATTAAGAAACTTATAAACAACGCTTATCTTCAGTTATAATTGTCATATATTGTTTGTTTTGGAATTTCGCACAAAGCTACTGTGCTAGCCGCCTGTAATTTAGTAGTGTAAGACTAGAGGGAAGGCAGCTAGTCATCACCACCCAACCTCAACTCTTGGGCTACTCTTTTACCAACGAATAGTGGGATTGACAGAACATTATAACGCCTCCACGGCTGAGAAGGCGGGCATGTTTGGTGCGACGGGGATGCGAACCCGAGACCCTCAGATTTCGAGTCGCACGACTTAACATACTTGGCCATGCTCGGCCCTGTTATACATTAATGACAGAGTCAAAATATAACTAAAAGCTAGTAATATTATTGACGTAACATAAAATACATTTTTACATAACAACAGTCGTCATTTTTTATTTAACTTTTCACCAGCTTCACATTTCTCACTATTAATCTACAATTAAGTTACTATACCTTAATATTTTTCTTGGCTAGAATTATAGAACTCAGTTAATCCACAACGCAGATTCTGAGATAAGCCACAGGCGTTAATCACTAATCAGACTAATAACATGAGATTAATAATATACTACGATTATTGTTAAACAAACATGGACTTTTATTTAGAAAGGTCACAGATTTCTTACGTAACCTACCTGAACTATAAACACGCAATTCACAACACTAAATTCTCAACTTCCCCTTCGGAAACTAAATAACGAATAGGCCGGTCACAATACTTATATAACCACCGCCGAATTTTCGAGTATGTGCTAAACTACCGGTATCGGTGTTGCGCACTTCCGTCACTTCCCATTATTATTATTATTAAAATATAAGAAAATACAATAAATATCGTTTTGTCATGTGCAACATTTTTTGTATTACCTAACTATGTAAACAAAATTGTCATAAACTGACATATTAATATAGTTTGATTACTAGAAGATAGAACTATTTTCAGGAAGATGGATATCAACAGAGTACCTAGTGAATTTCGCGAACAGTCTAGAATACTCTACTCGACTATTGTCCCATGTATGTTTAGTGGATTACGTTAACGTGGGGAATGTTTGGAGAATATAATGTGAGCAAACTACACAAACGCAATAGTGTTAGGGAAATTAGAAAACATCTCGCTGAGTAAACTTAAACCTCACGATAAAGAACAAGAAAACATTTTTGTTTTAAATTTACATCTGTGCATAAACATGCTTTTCACGAAAAGAAATTACGATAATTTATATATAAAAACTTTAATTACTATGATATTTTAATTCCTCGAGAAAAACGAATGTATTAATGATTCGCCCAGAGATTTGGGACGCATTGTGGATTTTACAGAAGGAAACTCTTCAAAACCCGAATACTGGTAGAGCATTTACGTTATGTGCAGGTCGATCCCATTATTCGTAATGTTGCTTTGCGCGAAATTCAAAACAAACAAACCAAACATGTAAAGATTGGTATGACTTTTGGTTTTTTGAAGAGAGAAGGAGAGATACAAGACGTGTTTTGTCCGGCTCTTGATTAAAGGATTTAGGCCTAATAGTTTTTTACCTGAAAATTTAAGAAAAAGTATTAGAACTACTTGACAACTGTTCAAGACAGCAAATCAATTTGAAAAAAACTTCTGAAATCAGGAACAGAAGAGCGGGAAACCGCAATAAACAACAACAACGGGTCCTACAAGACCAAACAAAGAAATGGCGGGAAAAGCCGTTACAACTAACGGATAAACTATTGCAGGTAAGTCAAGCACTACTGGTGGCAATATAATCACTAATTCCCCATTGCTAACTCTATGTAGTTTAGCAAAAAGGGAACTAAATACCGTCAAAAAGCAAAAACCGTAATAAAAAAAAAAGTAAAGCTAAGAGAAAACTAATTAAAGAAATTAATACTTCGGAAAACTCCGAAAGTGAAGAAGAAGCAGTGATGGCTACCAATACTGAGGTAGAGGTAGCTACTCCTGCATCTAAAGTAGGATTAAATACAAATAATGTAACAGTAAAAGAAATTAACACTATGGATGTTGATAAACATGATAGTGAAAAAAAAAATGACAGTGATAAAGAATTGGAAGACCAAGATTTTATCACAGTTATTTCTAAAAGGAACATAAAAAAAAACAAACAAATAACAAACAATAATAATAATACTGTGACAAAAACTAGACCACCACAGTATGCAATTATCATAGAAGGCATTCCAGGTCAATACAACCAACCCCTGCTTGCCACTGAAGTGAAGAGATGCAAACCAAATGTTAACATAGTTAACATTAAGCGTTTGCCTAGAGGCGGAGTACTGGTGCAAGGGCACGATGTAGTCGACTTTAACCGACTACTGAAAGAATGGCCAACAGATGCCTTTAATTCAGCAAATATTAAAATCCATCTACCGGGAAGTAAGCCGCAACCAAAATCGATAGTGGTAAGAGGGGTTCATCAGACGATTGACCTGGACCTTCTAAAGCAGGCACTTGACGAACAAAACATACCACACACCAGAACAGAACGAATAATTTCAAAGAAAACACAAACACCAACCAATTTAATAAGAATAGACATTGACGATAGTTACAACACCCAAAATTTAATTAATAATGGAATATTGCTCTGGTATCAAAGATATCAAGTTGAGCAATTGAAAACACCGGCAATTGTTGTAACACAGTGTTACAACTGCCAAAGATATGGACATGTTTCAGCAGCCTGCTTAGCATCACCGAGGTGTTGCGGATGTGGCGGGGAACACCATATTAATCAATGCAAGAAAGATAAAGAAACACCCAAATGTTGTAACTGTGGTCAAACCCACACAGCCAATTATAAAGGATGCGAAAAATATAAACAAATTAAGCAACGCATTTTTCAAATCAGAACACCAACAGAACAAAATCAATCGAAAACAAGTAGCTTACCTAAAACAGACACACCAACAGAACAGAATCAACAAAAAACAAGCAGCCAACCTGAAGCAAGCACATCAACAGAACATACTAAAACAACAAAAACCACATATGCAGAAATGGTAAAAGGAAAAGAAACACATAAACAACAAGTACAGAAACCTAATACACAAAACAAGAACACATTAACACAAAAACCAAAAGAAAACAACACTACAATACAAGAAACCAATAGTAACACAACAGATAAAACAAGCCTGTTCTCAACAGTGTTTAAAAACGTAATAACAGAGTTTATAACAGAATACACCAAACCAAATCAAACAACCAATTTTATAGAACTACTGATCACAATTACGATAAAACACGTCACACCTCATATACCATACATAATAACTACACTAACAGGTTACATGCTCACAGCTCAATGTTCACAGTAGTGTATATCAACATCCAAGGTGCAATAGCTTCCAAGAAACATGAGATCGAAGACCTAATATAAGAATTAAACCCCCAGATTATAATAATAAGTGAAACTTTAACATATAATAATAATAGATTTAAAATACCTTATTACTCAATAATTAGAAAAGACAGGAAAAATAAAAATGATGAAAACAGAGGCATTATGCTACTTCATAAAGTAGATTTATCTGTAGAAGAAATAGAATTAAACAGTAACAATGAACATGTTACTGTAGATATCCTCCAATCAAATAATACTAAAATAACAGTAGCAGGAATTTACTGCTCACCCAATAAGCAACTAGATACAACTTTACTAAATAACATCTTTTCCCATAATCTAAACACCATAGTCATAGGAGATCTAAATAGTAAAAATGTTTCATTTGGATGCCGAAGCTCTAACTCAAATGGTAGAAAATTAATAAAATTTATTGATGATAATAATATAGCTCTATTAAACGATACTACCCCAACACATACATCCTATTCTACTAACTCTAGTGACATACTAGATCTGTGTATGTGTACATATAATTTAAGCCAGAAATTAGTAAAATTTCAAGTGGGAAAAGATGTAGATAGTGATCATCTCCCAATTTTTTGTGTCTTCGATCTCACCCCCTATAAAAATATAACATACAGGAAAGAAAAATTTAATTACAGAAAAGCAAATTGGCAATGCTATAAACAAGAATTAGATAATCTATTACCAAATGAAATTATTAAAGAAGTTAAAACGCAAGTCGAAATGGACAACTATTGTCAAACAATTACGGATTGCCTACAGAAAGCAGCCAAAGAAACAATACCAAAACAACACCACAAAACAACAATCAACACATGGAAACCAACCACAGAAATAATCAACCTAATAAAAAAGCGCAGACAACTAAGAAGACAGTACATGATTACAAGAAACAGAGAAACTAAAACACAAATAAACAACATTAGAAATCACATCAGAACTCAAATAAAACAACAAAAGCAAAATAAATGGGACAATTACTGTAATAAACTAAACGACATAACTGACCCGAAAAAATTCTGGTCACATCTTAAAAGATTCACAAGTGAAAACACAAACACAAAGAAATATCCTCCACTTGAACATAATAACACCATTGCACGTACAAATAAAGAAATAGCCGAAGCTTTCAAGGATCAACTCCAAAATACATTTAAAACTCACACAGATCCAGAAATGAATACACACTTCTACAATAAAGTCACTAATCACATAGCAAACAATAAACATCAATATGAACCAATATTTCCAGTAAACATAACTGATACAAATACAAGTTCTAACACTGATTTTGAAAGCACATTACTAACAAAGGAAATATCCCTACATGAAATACTAGAAGCAATTAAAAAAACCAAAAACAAAGCGCCAGGAGAAGACGAAATACAAGCTATTCTTCTAAAAAACGGCACTCCGAAATTGTTTGACCATCTAAATTCTCTATTTAACTTATCGCTATCCTCAGGATATATCCCAGTTTCTTGGAAGCTAGCAAATATTTTAATGTTCCATAAGGAAGGAAAACCAGCAAATAAACCAAATAGCTATCGACCAATCAGTCTGACCAGCTGTGTAGGCAAAATTCTCGAAAGAATAATAAGTAATAGACTCTCCACATTCCTGGAGGTAACATCAAAATTACCAGAAGAACAGAATGGATTCAGAAAATTTAGACAATCGACAGATCATTTAATAAGATTAACCGAAACCATCATAGATAGTTTCAACAAAAAAGAATGTACAGTCGCTTGTTTCCTCGATATCGAGAAAGCATTCGACACCGTTTGGCACGATGGTCTAAGGTTCCGAATGAATGAAATGGAACTACCGCGAGGAATTATTCGCTGGTTATCTAACTTTCTGGAAAACAGAAAATGTAGAGTAAATGTAGAAGGAACTTTTTCCGAATACTTTACTCCACTAGCTGGTGTCCCGCAGGGAGGGGTGGTTAGCCCTATACTCTTCATCATGTATGTTAACAATATGCCATTGAAGGATCCAAATCATGGATTCTCATCACAGTTCGCAGATGATGTGGCAATCTGGAAAAGTGCTGCAACACCCACGATAGCAGCTACAAACATACAACCACAATTAAATAGAATTAGTGAATACTGTGAAAAATATAGAATTAAAATAAACACAGCAAAAACTCAGCTCGTACTCTTTACGAAATCGCCAAAACCCAGAAAACAACAGTTAGAAATATATATGAATGGCACGCTGCTCCAGATTGCCCAATCAGCAAAATTTTTAGGTCTGACTTATGATTCAAAATTAACTTGGATCAAACATGTCAACGAAATTAAAAATAAAATTTGGCGAAGAACCAACTATGTTAGGAGTCTAACTGGTAAACACAGTGGAGCATCCACAGATAATATTTTGAAAATATACAAAACATATATTAGACCAGTAATAGACTATGCAGCTCCAGCATGGGTAACTGTAAGTAATGTAACAATCAAAACCAAACTACAAAAATACAAAATGCACTTCTCACAACAGCATACAGAGTTCCGAGAGCAACATCATCTAAATTCATCCATAATTACTCGAACATACCAATAATATCAGATAGACTCCTAAATATTACAATTAGGTATTTTAACAAAAATTGGAAGAAAAATGATTTGTTATGCGAACTAGATAGGTACCTTATACATGATGAAGATATTCCTAAATACCTCTCCCCAATTAACATATATAATAAATATAAAGAAATAATAAATAAATAAATTAAATTAAAATATGTATGTGTATAAATTTTAAATCTTGTATTTATAATTTGCATACTTATGTATTTTAAAATAATAATAAGATTAAAAAAAAAAAAAATGCCACCAGCAAGCTTGACTACTGTGAATAAGAGACTATAAATGGACATTGCCCTGAAAAGGACCTAACATAACATCACGAGTTAGGGAAAATATGTTAAGGAAGGAGGAAGAGGTCAAAGTGAACCTGACCCTCCAGGGCAAATACCCAAACACCATCGGAAAGGAAGATTGGTATGTATGAATATTTGTGTATAAAATGCGATGGTGTGGTTCTGGGAACTCTGTATGCTGTTGTGAGGAGTGTGTTTTGTATTGTTTGTAGCTTGGTTTTGATTATTTTGTGACTTACAGTTATTCAAGCTGGAGCTGCATGGTCAATTACTGGTCTAATATCTGTTTTGTAAATTTTTGGTATGTTGCCTGTTGATGCTCCACTGTTCTTGCCAGTTAGACTCCTAGCATAGTTAGTTCTTTGCCAGACTTTACGTTTAATTTCATTAAGTGGTTAATCCATGTTAATTTTGAGTCACAGGTTAGATCGAGAAATTTTGTCGATGTGGCAGTCTGAAGTAGTGTTCCATTCATATATATTTCCGACTGTATTTATTTGTGCTTTATCAGCTTAATAAATACGACTAATTGTGTTTCTACTGTATTTATTTTTATTCTGTATTTTTGGCAGTGTTCACATATTCTATTCAATCAATGTTTAGGGACCCTTCTGTAAAACAAATTAATTTTGTTGAAGGCTACATTCTTAACATTTAAATTTTGATATTTGGTTATAATATTAACCATTCGATATGACCAGAGTTTCATGAAAGTTCTTACAATGAAATATGTGGACATTTTCGGGTGTACATTTTAATCAACTCATAAACATTCATATATGTTTCCAAGTGTTACAATAAACCATGAAATGTATATACACAAGGTATTGTAAATAGCTATAAAACCACGATAATAAATTAATCATTTCACAATTAATTAGAAGTTTTAACTAGTTTCACCATCAGTAATTCGCTTAGTAGTATTATAAGCTACATATTTTTTTTTTGTTTTGAATTAAGCACAAAGCTACACAATGGGCTATCTGTGCTCTGCCAACCACGGGTATCGAAACCCGGATTTTAGCGTGTAAGTCCGCAGACATACCGCTGAGCCACTGGGGGTCTGCATATTTTTATATTACTCTAGACTATATTTTAAACCTTCTAGTCTCTCAGTTCCCCTCACTCAATTAATTTGTTACTGCACCTCATTTTGTGCACAGTCAAAACAAAACCTGATCTTCTTCTTCGTGTTATTTTCACCATATTATCAAACTATGCAAAACTTTGTTTTTCAAAAATGTTAAACTGTTGTTCCATAAACATAATTTTTAATTTCATTTTTAAAAAAATCACTAGAAATTGTTTTTTGAATTTCGCGCAAAGCTACTCGAGGGCTATCTTCGCTAGTCATCCCTAATTTAGCAGTGTGAGACTAGAGGGAAGGTAGCTAGTCATCATCACCCACTCCCAACTCTTGGGCTACTCTTATACCAGTGAATAATGGGATTGATCGTCAATTTATAACGCCCCCACAGCTGAAAAGGCGAGCATGTGTGGTGTGACAGGGATGCGAACCCGCAACCCTCAGATTACGAGTCGCATGCCTTAACCCACCTGGCCATGCCGAGCATCACTTGATAATGCTAACAGCTTCTAGTTCAACGAAATTCAAAAAATTATCCTATCGTAAAGTTTGTGCATCTGATTTGATACATCGGCTAAATAAACAAAAAGAGAGTTAGTATGCTATTTGCAGTTCCCTCTTCCCCGAACGGTCCGGTATGGCCAGGTGGTTAAGACCCTTCACTCGTAATCTGAGGATCGCGAGTTCGAATCCCCATCACACCAAACATGCTCGCTCTTTCAGCCGTGAGAGCGTTATAATATTTCAGTCAATCGTACTATTCGTTGTTAAAAAAGTAGCCCAAGAGTTGGCGGCGGGTGATGATGACGAGTTGTCTTCCCTCTAATCTTACACTGCTAAATTAAGAGCGGTTAGCGCAGATAGCCCTTGTGTAGCTTCGCGCGAAATTAAAAAACAAACAAAAACAAAACCCTTCGCCGATGTTGTGTGAGCCCAAACATCATATTCCTGACTGTTATTTTTGCATAACAAATGCTTCTGGAAATTTAGGCAAAATTAAACAATACTTTAAATATCCAGATATTGTGTTTGCAGTACCTCACGGGAATAGTATTCTAGTGCTACATCTACCAGCAAATTGAGAAACAGAAGAGTTGTTCTGCAAAGAAGGCAATGAATTATATTTATCCTCTTCTTCTAGTAATTTTATTCCTACAGCACCACATCTGGTAACACACACAGCTAGATGATTTGATTCATCAATTGTCTCTGTCAAAGCACATGGGAAACTTCTTGGCTATCATTCAGAACAATGGAATTGATTAGCTCCAGAAATAAAGGTTCATTTTACCAAAGTTGCCATCAAAGTCTTGCTTCTCATAACAGCATATAGGATAGTTTGTATTTTTGTACGAATGGTGATGCGCTACTGAACACCATCCTCAACGACTCATCCAAAGTTAGTCTGAAAGCTGTACTTTTGCACAAAGGAAACACTAAATCATCAATTGCAGTTGATCATGGTGCGAGCAGTAAATAAATTTATCAAACCGTGCAGTGTATATATGTTTGTTGCCCTGCATTATCTTAGGTGAATACTACTCATGCAAATATAGATTCGTTGGCATGTGATCAATTTATAGATGCTATAGCAGATGATTATGTAAATGAGACTGAAAAAAGTAGGTGTGCAACTTTAAAGGAAACACTGCCATTGATGATGGAATTCATTAAAGTCGCAGGTAAACAACTAAACACACCATCTCAAAGTAATAATATTGTCAGATTAAGTAATATTAAAATATTAGATTCTACTGATACCTACCCAGAGTTTTTAAAAGGATTATTTTGAATATTTACACAAAATGGAGGAATTAATGATAATAAATGTTTCAAGACTAACTTGAAAAAACATACAAGAACTACAGCCAAAAGGTTTTAGTGATTATGAATTCTTTCCATAGAACAAAAGAAAGAAGTTGTCATAGATATAGGAAACATGGCCATTGCAGCTGAAACTGCAAGGAATCAACAGCTTTTAATAAGCTAAGGAAACAAAACTTCGAAGAAAGTTCTTGAGCAGTTGTGAAAAAAGTATTTTAAACCGAATCTTCAAACATGTGAATTATTTCATTTGACAGGTAAATTTCCTTGGAGACATAATCACTTGTGAGGGAGCGCATACGTGTCCATTGAGAATTAACTGTATCCAAGTTTGGATAATACCAGATAATTTGCAAGAGGCAAAAAGATTTCTTAGACACTTATTATCGCTATTTTGAAAATCATTTCCTGACGTAGCTCGTCTTTTAAAGAATTTTTTCAACAGCCAAATAAGTTTTGTTATACTGCTAATTGTGAACAAGCATTAAAAATAAAATTGAAGAAAGAAGAGACCATTTCTTCTATATTAGCATATTCAGCTCTTGAGTTTCATTAACTGTAGATTCAGACATTAGTTGTTTAGCATTATGAGCAGTCACAAGTAAAGCATGGAAACTAAACTAACGTGGCAGGGTTTCAATTTAGAAAGAGAGAAATCAGAAGAGTTCTCTCTCCAACTGGGGTGTTCAGGAGCTTTGTAGTTCCTCTTCGTCCCCTTTCGTGAATTGTTATTAGGGATAAGTGTATTTTTATTTAAATAAGTTAATTATTATTATTATTATTAACTCTTTGGGTGGAGGCAAAGGCAGCAACGGAAAGAAAGGCCGGGATCTGTCCCGAAAGGAAGAAGTCGAGCAAATGTGAACATGAATATAATTCAAATCAAACGGCACGATTCAGGGTCTGGCAAAAGAGTTGCCTGGGCTGGGATCAAGAAATCCAATGCCTAAAGTTTTTGCTGTGGGGGGAAACGGGAGTGCCCCGAGAAACCCACTTTCACAGGACAGCCGCCGAAAGTTTTGCCTGTCGTGTGCCCTGTATCTGAAAAAAAGGAATACATGTTAATGACATGGATTTATTTATTTAGATTCTTTGAGTAGATTGTGATTCTTGAAATATGTTGTAAGGTGAAATGTATTTTGTTGGTGCACTGGATAATTTATGCAGTGATGCCCTTACTTTGTTTCTATTTTCTGCTTTTAGATAATATTTGAGTGAAATTTCCGTTATTCTATCTCTTATTGTTGGTAAATTGCTAATTTGATGTAGATAATTTGTTGGCGTGAATGATGGTAGGCTGAATGCGGATTTTAATATTCTGTTTTGTTGCACTTGGATTTTCTGGAGTGTGTTGTTTGACATATTGTATGTTACTTGACATCCGTACTCTATTAGTGGACGGATGTAAGCCTTGTACATTTGTATAATGGTGTTTGGTGCGCATTTCGATTGTTTACCGGTTATAGTCATTAGATGTGAAATCCTTTTTCTGATTGATGAGTGTATATTGTTTATATGTTTTTTCCATGTTAGTTTTGTGTCGAAAGTGATGCCAAGGAATGTGATGTTTTTCCTCATGTTAATGGTTGTTTCCAAGTGATAGTTTTATTTTTTCTTTGCTTCTTTAGTTTCCTATAGAAGGTGATTGCTTGTGTTTTCGTTGGATTTAACACAACTCACCACTTGTTGCTCCATGTTGAGACGTTATTTAGTGATTCTTGTACGCAAGACATGGCCATCACTGGGTTTCTGGAGGTGCTCCAGATTGCGATGTCGTCTGCGTATTGTGAATTGTGTGTGTGTTAGATTTGGAAAAGTTATGTCACTGACAAAAATTATGTGTAAAAGTGGAGAGAGGACTGATCCTTGGGGCACTCCTGCCGTTATATTAAATGATTTGGATATAGTTTTATTGACTTTTACTTGTGCTGTTCTATTGGTTAAGAAGTTTGAAATCCATTTCACTATCGTGGGATTTATTTGCAGGTGGTTTAGTTTGTATTTGATGGCGTTGTGCCATACACTGTCGAATGCTTTTTTGACATCTAGGAATACCCCGATGGTTACTTGATTGTTGTTGAAAGCTTTGTAGATTGATTCAGTGAGTCGTGTGAGGTGATCTGTTGTTTGTCTATTTTATATGGAGGCATTTTGAGATTCTGGATGTTATTCGATTCGCAAAAATGGAGGAGACGGTTGGAGATGATTCTCTCCATCAGTTTGCCAAGGCAGCTTAACGGACAGATGGGGTGGAAATTATCTGGATTTGTTCTATTAGTTTGTTTCTTGGGGATAGTTGTTACGATGACTTTTTTCCACGTGTCAGGGTAGTATCCGGTCGCTAGTGAAATGTTCATGATGTTTGTGAGGTGTTGTAGTAGGAGAGTGGAGCTTTTTTTCAGAATAATATTTGGTATTTGATCATGTCCGGGGGAAGTGTTCTTCAAGTTTTTGATATTAATTTTTAGTTCGGTTATGGTTATTTTTCTATTGATAGAACTTGAGTGAGCTTCTAGTGTCTCGCCAGGGAATCGTGGTGAAAATGAAGCTTGGTTTGTATTTATGAAGTTGTTGGTGTTGTGTGTCGAAATCTACTGAGTTTAAGTCGCTAAAAGAGGATTTGTAATAGTCAGATAATAAGTCAGCTTTCTCTACGTCCGTCCTTGCGATTTTATTGTTGTGTGTGATATGTTGTAGCATGTGATTTGTGTTTTTGTCTGAAGCAATACTCTTGAATTTTTTCCAGAATTCTTTTGGATTGTTCTTGGTTTTTACAGAAGTTTTGCCAATTGTTTTCTCTTGCTTTTTTAATTTCTTGTTTAATTTTTGTATTTGTTCTATTGATTTCAAGCATGGAAAAGAACACCTGATTGCTTAATATAGTGAGCCAATGATTGTTCTGAAAGGTGTTGTACAACTTAAAAAGAGTTACGAAATGTTGCTGAAGCCTTAAATCAGTTTTATCATAACCTATACTGGCAAATATTTAAACTTTGGACAGACCAATTTAGCAAAGATTACCAACCTAAATTAAATAAGAGCATAATGGCTCGAGAGTAGTGCAGAGTCGCTAATGGCAAATAGTTATTCCATGCAGCCTCAAGACAAAAATGTACCAGGGAGAGTAGGATTCATTAAAAATCACTTATTACATGAAATGTGATAAAATACTAGTGGATAGAAACAATGGGTACGGCTGATTCTTCAAAAATCTTTACATTCTACAGTAATTCTTTATCTCCAATGGCTGGACGTTTTGATGTTTAGAAAACAAGAGTTTAAAAGTGATTCTGTTATTTCGTTAAGATTCAAAGAACATAAAAAGTCACCTTCACACGTTTTCGAACACTACAAGTCAAATGGACACAACATAACCATAGAAAACACTAAAATACTAAATAAAGAAACAAACATAAACAAACGCAAAATTAAAGAAGCTTTACTTATACAACAACTTAAACCCAAAATAAACCAATATAAAGGAACGCCATTATACCTATATTAATATTATAGATAAAATTATATATTCAAACATCTAACCCCGCTCTCTACATTGCAACACTCAGTTACACAACTCCTTCCAAACATGTGGTCAGCTACCTCTTTCTTTGTGAACCTGACGATGACCGAAGAAGGTCAAAACGTTGTTCGCTCTTCTATTTAAAATATTTTCTGAACCCAAACGAGCCGTTTTTGCATATAAAAATTCGTGAAAGAACTTGCCAACAAACTTGATGTTCCTTATTCAACAATATTCCATCTTTAAACAATCAGTAAGGTGATAAAGCTCGATACATGGGTACCTCAAAAAGTAGCTGAGAACCTTCTAACTAGTTGAAATTTGTTCCTTATCTTTACTTGGAAAAAGTTTTTTTCTATAAAATTGTCACCTGTGATGAAAGAGGTGGCAGATATAAACAACTTATTGGCAGAAGTGCATTGAGTCTAAAGAAGCTTATTTTGATTAAATAAATTAAATAACAAAGATTTACTGGTTTCCTATTTTCCTTTAAAAATCCGACACTTCCTAAACAACAGCCTGAATTATATACGTTTGTTAGAGTGATTCGTTATTACACATTTGGGCATAATTACTGAAGGGCTGTCTGTACTCGTTTAAGATTTTTTGTTTGTTTGTTTTGGAATTTCGCACAAAGCTACTCGAGGGCTATCTGTGCTAGCCGTCCCTAATTTAGCGGTGTAAAACTAGAGGGAAGGCTGCTAGTCATCACCACCCACCGCCAACTCTTGGGCTACTCTTTTACCAACGAAAGGTGGGATTGACCGTTACGTAATATAACGCCCCAAAGCTGGGGGGGCAAGCATGTTTGGCGCGAACTCGCGACCCTCAGATTATGAAGCGCACGCCTTAACGCGCTAGGCCATGCCAGGCCCACTTGTTTAAGAACTGGCACTCTTTTATGCTAACATTATTTTACCATACGTTGTGACTTCACAATCATTCTTGTAATGCACTCACAGTCCAAAGTAAAAAATACATCCTTGGCTTAAACTTCTATAGACTAACAAATTAAAACAGTTAGCTACGCTTAGCCCTGTTGAATGGATTCGAAATACAGAAGATAATTAAATTGTTCATGATCTGGTACTGCACTTTAAAGAAATACAACGTAGGCTCATTTATGTACAAACGCATTAATTATTAAACTTCCAAATCCCTGAAGGTTATCTTAAAATATTTAACAAGGTACATTTACAATACTTTAATTCCACTTTTATAATTTGGTACTCAGTTCTACTTGGGCATAATAGAACTCTGTTTAATGCATAATATAATCTCCGTATCCTAAGTTATACAGACTTGTATTTCTGCAATTTATATATATAAACAACACATTTTGTCCTTTTCCATTCTTTTCTTTTCAAGCCATTTCTTACTAATTGTCTCGAAGTAATTGACTAGTGGGGTAGCAGCTAGTCACCAGTCTATACTACTAATTCATGGGTAATAAACATCAATTACAAATCACATCAACCCGAAAATTCTAAATTGGTTTACTTTGATAAAATATTTTGGTGGTAGCAGGAGATTAAACAATGGAACTGCAAAGGTTAAAGTCACATGTGTTTTCAGGCTCAGCACCTGAGGGGTGGAAGAGTTTGATAATCACACTGCTCATAAATCACAGAACCACGAAATTAATTAATCAGTAAGCAAAGCACACTCTGTATACTATTGTTAGGAGAGGGTAAAATTATTAGTTCTGCATACATTTAAAAGCGGACATACCCAATAAAATGTTCCATATTCATTGCCATTTTTACAAAAAGAATTCATTTTCATACGTTTCTTCTTGGTTCACGTATGTTTTAGGGCAAAAAGATTAATTATTCAAAACTTTCCTCTTACATGTGTATTGTAGAGTTAAAGAAAAGTGTGAGGCAATCTCCTAATAAATTTTGTCAACAGTTCCCTACAATTATGCCAATGATCACTGTTCATAACTTGCTTCTTAAACAAGCTATTCAAATATAACAAACTAATACAACTGACAAGTATTATACAAAAGATGTAGATAAAAAAATGACATCATGGCTTTATATTGGGATAAAGTTTTGTTTTTATTCCAGCAAACAGTGTTATTTCACAGTACATTTCACAATTTCAGTTTGAAAATTTCCTTCCTGGAAGTTCATAGCATAAGTGTTTATGAAAACTATCGATATTGTGAACTAATTACTACCTTATTTATTTCTGAAGTGAAATCTTTATTACAAGTAATAAAAAATACAAAATAAATACATGCACAAAACAAAAATTTCAGTTAATAACTGACTAGCTAATCTACTTCTTCCATCTTAGATGCATCTTCCTCATCACCTTCTAATGGAGGCATATCCTCAATATTTTCAGCCTCAGTTGTAGCCATTTCTTCCTCATCAATACCAAGCCCGAGCTTTATCATTCTGTGAATTCTGGAAGCATACATTTGAGGATTTTCCAGAGTGAAACCAGAACACAGCAATGCAGTCTCAAACAGCAGCAGTACCAAATCCTGCACAAGAACATAAAAATATTACATACAAATTAGATATTAATGAAGAAGATATTATGCAGGATGTTACATTTACTTGAATTGACAGACAATAAACAATTATTCCTCAAATCAATATTTCCACTGAAATTTGTAGAAGATTACTAACTAACAGTGATAATTGTTCAATAGAACCAGTTCTTTTTAAAACAGCTATCAACATTGCAGTTATTATGCATATCACAGGGATTGTAAGGAGTTTCTTGATAACTGAACTACAACGTTTTATTAATGGGTATCAGCAGTTCGTACAGTTTAAAAATACTCACTTTTACAGACTTGTCATTCTTGTCAGCATCTGCCTTCTGTCTCAGGTTTTCCATGACAGGATGGTCAGGGTTGATTTCTAGGTGTTTTTTGGCAGCCATATAACCCATTGTACTAGACTCTCTGAGGGCCTGAGCTTTCATAATTCTCTCCATATTAGCTGACCAACCATACTGACTGGTGACAATACAACAAGGGGAACTTACAAGTCTGTTGGACACAACTACCTAAAAGAAAGGAAAGTAAAACAATCAGTAACGATATACAAGTTTTTTGCTCAATGTAGGTCTATTCACCTAACCAAGATTAAACATTTAACATAACAAGTCCATCTCAAACTGGGAGGGAGCTTCACTCAAAATATGCTAATTATCAATAAAATCAGATCCATGCAACATTCAAAACATGGAGTCTTAATACTCGTTACAGTGAAACGTTTATAAATGTTCTAACCAAGAAAGACCACTTCAGCTTTTAACTGTTTGACTACAAAAAAACTAACATATGACATAATACAATACACTAAAACTTACCTTTTCAACTCTCTTGTCCAAAATGTCTTTGATGACTTTGCACAAACTCTCAAACTTGGCCTTAGCTTCTTCCCATTTCTTTTTTTCTTCCTCATCTTCTGGAAGTTCCAGACCTTCTTTGGTCACAGAGACTAGCGTTTTACCATCATATTCTTTCAACTGCTGAACGCAGTACTCATCAATAGGTTCAATCATGTATATCACCTCCAGACCCCTCTTTCTCACCCTTTCCACAAAAGCTGAGTTTGATACCTGATCTTTAGATTCACCAGTGATGAAGTAGATGTGTTTCTGGTTCTCCTTCATACGAGACACATAATCCTTCAAAGAACACATTTCATCACCAGAAGAAGAGGTGTAATACCTTAAGAATTCTGCTAACTTCTTGCGGTTCTGAGAGTCTTCATGAATACCCAACTGGAAAAACAATTTAACAATAGTTGCAGTACTTTCACACCATGCATCTAAATTCTGAAACTTTAGTTAAATGGCCTTTAATAATTTTAAACGTTAGATAGTTCCAAATGATTTCAACGTTCTGCTAAATTATGAAACAATTTACCAAGATAAGCAACTTTTATAAACAGAAAGAACAAAACACCAAGATCAATTGGAAAGTATCTGTTACTGTGCACAGTTACAAATTCCACACAAAACTATTTTAAAACACTTCTAGTTTATAAACCACTTACTGTTGTTTATAACAGAAATACACTTACCTTTAAATTTTTGGCAAATTGTTCATAAAATTTCTTGTGCATGTCTTTATCTTCAGTAATTTCTTCAAAAAGCTCTATACATTTCTTTACTAAATTTTTCCTAATAACTTTCAGGATTTTGTTCTGCTGCAACATTTCACGAGAGATGTTCAGGGGAAGATCTTCAGAGTCTACAACACCCTTCATGAAGTCTAAGTGATGAAAAACAGAAATAAAGTAAAAGGAAGGTTATGCTAGCCATAAACTTGTTAGGGAATAAACATATACTGGAAAATATTCAAGTAACCATTAATTGTGCAAGTTACTTTATTGCATCAAAAATTCTATTACACATTATTCTTCTTTGAATATGAAAATTCAATAACTAAACAGAACGTCAACAGTTAAATGCGAGAATTTTGTTAATTTCATTACAAATGCATGCAGCAAATAGTATACAAGTGTAACTAAAACCTGTGCTATCTTTTGAATAGCAATAAAAATGAAAGCATACTCAACATTTTGAGTATTAAAGATTTATGCAATAAAGAAGTGGTATACATAATAATTTCATTACAATGAATTACACTTGTAAAGATGAGTACTCTCCTCACAACAAAAACATCATCTTTACTAGAACTGCAAATAGCACTATTATGTATCTTAACCAATACAAGTTTTGTTGTACTGAGAGAAACTGGAAGTTTTGAATTTATTTTTGTGAATTAATGTATTCATTACTAATAGCTGATATAATAACAGGTAAAATGGGTTTCATTGCAACCAGTTGTGCATGACTGAACAACACAATAGAACACTTTCCCCCAATATACAGGAAAAAAAATCTTGAGAAAATGTCTACTTTAGGAATCTTTCAGTGAGGTAAAAACACTACCATTAATAATAATTACCACAAACAGCTGCCAATACCTCGTTATTTCAACTATTTAATTTGTACAGGTAAAAAAAAATGAGAAAACTAAGTATCACTTAATTTTAACTGTAAGTCTTTAATTAATAATACTAAAGACATCTGCATACTAACTTAAGTACTCAGGAATCAGGTCTTCACAGTTATCCATGATGAACACCCTTCGAACATACAGCTTGATGTTATTCTTTTGTTTTCTATTTTCAAATAAATCAAAAGGTGCTCTCTTGGGAACAAAGAGAAGAGCTTTAAACTCCAACTGGCCTTCCACTGAAAAGTGTTTCACAGCTAGATGATCTTCCCAGTCATTAGTCAGGCTCTTGTAGAATTCTCCATATTCTTCCTGACTGATGTCATCAGGATTTCTCATCCAAATAGGTTTGGTTTTGTTCAGTTCTTCATCTTCAGTGTATTTCTCCTGTATTCAGAGAAAAATATAACACCTTTACTTTTCTCTTCAACACTGTTGTACAAATTTATGTAAAGATGAAGTCTCAGTAGTAATGTTTATTCTGCAGGGATTATTGCAAATATCAGAATAATAACAATAAATAATGACAACTACACAGCACAGCATGCAAGATTTATTACAATTTCAAATAAAACCTACTTCTTACCTTAATTTTCTTTTTCTTCTTTTTATCTTTGTCTTTATCTTCATCCTCATCTTCCCCTACATCTTCAATCTTTGGTGTTTCCTCTTCATCCTTTTTGTCTTCTTCTTTCTCCTCTTCTGCTTCATCATCAGAAACTTCTTTCTCTCTTTCCTTCTGCACCATTAACTTGATTGGATAACCAATGAACTGACTGTGTTTTTTCACTACATCTTTAATTTTCCTTTCTTCTAAATATTCAGTTTGGTCTTCTTTGAGGTATAGTGTTATCTTTGTTCCTCTTCCAAGAGGTTCACCTGAATAATATGTATAAAATTATCAAGAAATTCTTATAATTTGCACAATGTTATTACCTAAACAGAAAAAAACAAAACAAAAGAAATTCACAAAAAGAAGTAATTTAACATTTTACAGGTTTGTAGTAAGTCTGAATATGAAAAATAATTTCTCTTTTAATCCTCAGAAAAGACTGCATGCCTTTATATGTATATTTAATGTGACATCTTTAGAAATTCTAGGTAGTTAAGGATGTACATAGTACAAAAAAATTACTTACAGATAGGAGTCTGGAGAAATAAATTATAGCTAATAATTTATAACAAATAAATTGTAAACAGATTGAAAATTACCGCTTAAAGAAATGTTTGAAAAATATATTTAAACTATTAACAATGCCTTACCATGGTCAGAAGAAATTGTAAAAGATCCACCAGCTGATGACTCCCACGTATATTGTTCATCATCGCTGTGTTTGGATGTAACAGTTACTTTATCAGCAACAAGATAGGCAGAATAGAAACCCACACCAAACTGGCCAATCATAGATATATCTGCTCCTGCCTAAATTCAAAACACACAACTGATTAAAGTTGCATAAAAATTGTTAAATGATACATGGAAAAAAACAGCAAAGAAAAAAAACTAGCAAATGATAAAAAATAAACATCAAAATCAATTTGTTAAACATCCACACAAAGCATTGAAATAAAGAGTTGAAAACATAATTAGAGAATACTGAGTATAGTTGTTTTGTTAGAAGGAGTAAGTGGCAAAAAAAGAAATGCATTGATTTATATATTACCAAAGTTCAGCTTTTAATCTGATTGAATATAATTGTAGTTAATATAAAAGGTTGAATTTCTTCCTCAGAGGAAGTCTTCAACATTTCTTGCTGTCGAAAATATTATTGGTTCTGTGGAAGTGCAAGCCAAGCCTAATTGTGAAAAAAATGCACAACACTGAATGAAGCTTTACTTAGTTAATTTAGAAGATTTATTACAATTTCTTAACAGCTTGTTTTCACAGATGGTGAACATTTGCTTTACAGGCATATGGTTCAGTTGAAATTAAATATTAAACAATGGCTAACACTAAAAGATAAATATCCAACTTAAAAAAAATATTTTTTTAAAAGTATGAAGTCCTTTCTGTTAAAATATATTTTTAACTTCAAGAACAAAAATACTTAACATTTAGGAAGTTGCTGGTCAGAGAGTAACTTGTAAAATTTATGATATTTTCTAATGAATATTGTAACTGATTGCAATGTTTGACATTAAATATATATAGGTTCTTGGCTTTTGTCCCTATTTACTTCTTAACGCCACTGTCAAACATTATACACCTTATTGAAAATCATATCATTCCGAGGTAATTAATATAACAAAAATGGTGCTATAAACAATTGATATGATAAATATGTTAATAAATGATAACATACACTTTACTAACATACATAATGGTTCAGTTTCAATATGCAATGTTAAGAAACCTGGTACGTTATTCACTGAAACAAATACTTTAAATCATAAGTGCAAAAGAAATCCTTTTAATTGTTGAGGATTTATGAAGTTTGAGATGGGAAAACTGGTGTATGGAATAATTTGAAAGTAACCTAGTATCTTTATTTTTAAAACAACAGTTTATACACACAAAGAATTTGGCATGTTTGTAATTTCTTCTGCTGTATGGTAATTTCTGCAACTTAAAGTTTTTAGTGGCTTAAATAATTTAGTTTTGGTACTCCAATGCAAATTTTAATGATTTAATAAATTTATCCTACCTGCAAGGCCTCCATGAAAGCTTTTGTGCCAGATTTAGCAATAGTTCCCAGGTTGTTTATCATATCTGCTTTGGTCATTCCAATACCAGTGTCTACAATTGTAAGGCTACGATCTTCCTTGTTTGGTATAATTTTAATATACAGATCTTTACAGCTTTCTAGCTTTGAAGGATCTGTCAAACTCTCATAACGAATTTTATCCAAGGCCTGGGAAGAAACGAATTTTGTATATTTAGAATGCAAGTTTCTAATGGGATACTTGTAGATATTACACTTCCATACTTCAAACAACTCTTAAAATAAAAAATAAATAAAAAAACAAGTTTTGATAAATAATTTCTTTAAAATTGTTCATAATCATTTCATTAAATAAAATTAAAATTTAGTTAATTTAAAACCTCAATATACAAATATATGCAGGCAGTACACCTCACACACAAAACAGCTTTCAGCAAACAAGTTATTAACCACAGCATTATACCTTACACTTATGTAAAAGACCATCCACAGTAAGAAATAAATGATGAAAATTCATTATATTTGAGTAGTTTAATATGTAACAGAACCTTTTACTTCTGATCAATAACAATAGTAGTGGTAAGAACTGCTCCAAATTACAACAGCATCAATTAATAACAAAAGTATGATATACACTAAACTCTCATCGTATATATTATAATGAACGATTAATTTCAATCAAAAAGACTACTTGTGCATCCAATTTAAAGCCTTAATATTAATTACCCATAAATACTGTGGTTGCTACACAAGCATCCATTTTTACACACAAGATTCCACCCCTCTCTCTCTCTCTCTCACACACACACACACACACATTCCAAACTATATCTATGCCACTGAATTGCGCAATTTAGTACTGCTAATGGTTTAACAACTGAAAGGGGGAGCAGGAAAAACGAAGATTTCTTTGAAAAAAGATAATAACTGATAACTTAACAAACAGCAGCTACACTTAGTAACTAGAAAAAAGCATACAATATTTCAAAATCAAGTAGCACATTTTAAATGAAAGAAATGTGTGCACGTTTTCTTATAGCAAAGCCACATCGGGCTAACTGCTATGTTCACTAAAGGGAATGGAATACCTGCCTTAAGTGTTATAAATACGAAGATTCGTTGCTGCCTCAGCGGGGTACAATGAATGAACACAACTTTGATTATGAAGTAAAAACAGCATGTTCAACTTCTGATAAAACCAAATCAGCGTCACGATAAATATGTAAAGGCAACAAACACATACACATAAGGCATACTTACATCCGATGAATTGGATATTAATTCTCTCAGAAAAATTTCTTTGTTTGAATAGAAAGTATTTATAATCAAGCTCATAAGTTGAGCTATCTCAGCCTGGAAAGCAAAGGTTTCAACATCCATGTTTTCTTCTGGCATGATTCTAAAGAAAAAAAAGTTATGAATATTACTTTTATAATTCAACTAAGTACACAAAAACATAAATGTTAGTTGTTTGAGGAGGAAATAGTAGTAATATCAGCATTACCCTCATATACATGTGCAAGTTATAATCTTGCCATGCCATAAAAAAGACAGACAAGTGACACACAGAAACAATACCACAACTAGTACATGGTACAAAACAATGGTTTAATTCCCAAAATACGAAAAACAATGTCCATACTTACGCTGTTATCACGTACACAAGAAAATTTTTTATCTATTTCCTACACCTAATACTATTCATGAACTAAGAATCAAACAATCTCTCTTCGTTTTATATATACACGATCCAAATTTCCAATACGTTCTTTCTCACCACACCGGGTAATACTCCGCACTTCCGTCGTTTCTCAGTATCGTTTTTAATAAAAATATCCTTGTGACATCAGAAAGGGATATTCTTTTGTTGAATTAGTACTTTTTCTAAATTTTATACAAATCTTATTTTTAAAATTTCTCACAATCTCTACTTGTATTAAAATCATAGAACTATTTTTAGGAAATTGGATATAGACAATGTTCACTGGTTAATATCACGAATGAGAGAGAATTTTCGAGTAAAAGTTTTTCAGCAAATTTCGCTAGGTGGCAGTTGTGACTTCACTTCCGGAACCACATTGTTCAATGCATTTACGTAATAATTTCTACCAGAAAAACTGCTAATTACAGTTAATAACAATAATACGTACACACGAAATAGGAATTCGGGTAATTCCCTTATTTTTGTGATTTTAAAATGTTATGCTTGTACAGTTATGTCGCAGCTGCTTATGGGACTTAATATTTTCTACACAGTCCACATTTTCTGAAGATTAATTAGCATTTTTAAACTAGAAACAGTCACATGCCCTCAAATCATACAGTATTAGCATTCTTTACACAGTGAATATGCTTCGAACAGTATTTTTTCGCTTCTAATCTCACAAATTAGAACCCTCTTTTCAGATATTTTGCATACGACCCTGACTAAATAGTCTTTATAAGTAACATGCAAATTACTATTTAAAAAAACTTTTTATATCAATTAGTTTTACTCATTAAATGATAATCTAATTTAAAACGCATAAGTGTCCAAACGAAGCATTAAAAGGGGGCCTGCAATATCTAAGTGATGCACCAGACAGAAATTAAGATTGCGTTTCTGATAACACGATAGATAACATTGTAGCTTTGGCTGATTGGTTGATTGAATGTTTTATGGCACAAAGCAACTAGGCTATCTGCGCCAAACGTCCTGTAAAAAGGTGAAAGTAAATTTAGTAAAATTCAGAAAAGGAAATTAAGATAAAACAAAACAAAGTTAAAAATAAATAAATAGCATAAAACTAATGTTTACATCTGGTCTATAACGTCAAGAGAAAAACTACAGTAATTCAAGTTGTAAAGGACTTTCTGTTGTGGGCCCAGAATGGCCTAGTGAGTTAAGGCGTGCGCTTCGTAATCTGAGGGTCACGGGTTCGCGCCCGAGTCGTGCTAAACATGCTCGCCCTTCCAGCCGTGGGGGAGTTATATAGTTACGGTCAATCCCACTATTCGTTGGTAAAAGAGTAGCCCAAGAGTTGGCGGTGGGTGGTGATGACTAGCTGCCTTCCTTCTAGTCTTAGACTGCTAAATTAGGGATGGCTAGCACAGATAGCCCTCTAGTAACTTTGTGCGAAATTCAAAAACAAAATCAAACTTTCTGTAGTGTGACTGTAATAATCATAACTCGCTAGGAAGACTAACAGACTAGGAAGTAAGTTAAAAAATTGCAGCCTTGGCCTATGTTGTAGTTGTAGTTTTAATAGGTGGTCGATTTATAAATCGACCTTAAAGTGTAAGTTAAAGATGCAAAGCTGCATATGGCTCCTTTGGGCCCTGTTTTCAGTTTATTAAATTGACTGACAGAAGCAAATAGATATGTAAAACTAAAAATATACACGTAGATTAATATAATGAAGTGTTTTTTGTTTGTTTGTTTTTTGTTATTAAACACAAAACTACATAAACAGTTATCTGTACTCTGCGCACCACATGTATCGAAACCCAGTTTCTGGTAGTGTACGTCCGCAAACATCCTACTGTGTCACTGAGGGAAAGGGCAAAATGAAGTTTACTTTTGATAATTGTCATAAATATTTAACACATTGACATGTAGATTTAATAAATGCACACGTAGTTAATTACATAAAAAGGAGATTACAAAATGTCACGAACATTTAATAACTCAACAACTGTGTTCCTAAGTCTGCTTGTTAATTTACAAAGAGTATCGATATTTATAAACTATTAAGTCAATTTATAATTTTCCTGAGTAACAGAGTTGAAAGGACTACGAAGTGTATGGTGTTTATTATATGTACAGTTTATCTAAAGCTGTAAACAGTTTAATTTGAATTACAAAATAACTTTTTGAAAGTGGTTGTGGCATTAGACTGAATCTGCGAATCTTAGAATCAAATCCCATCTTTCAGTCATGCAAATGTTAAAATCTAACTTTCAATTCCATTACTCATTGTTAACGACTTGTATAAGAGTTAGCGGTGGGTGATGTTTACAAGTTGGTTTTCCTCTTGTCTATCATTTTAAAATTAATAACGGTTGGCACTGATAGCTTTCGGGCAGCTTTTGTTTGTTTGTTTTTCGAATTTCGCGCAAAGATACACAAGAGCTATTTGCACTAGCCGTCTCTAATTTAGCAGTGTAAGACTAGAGGGAAGGCAGACTAGTCATCAATATTCACCGCCAACTCTTGTGCTACTCTTTTACCAACGAAGAGTGGGATTAATATAACATTATAACGTTTCCACGGCTGAAAGAGTGAGCATGTTTGGTGTGACGAGGATTCACACCTGCAACCCTCAGATTACAAGTCGAGTGCCGTAAACATCTGGCCTTGCCGGGCTTCAGCTTTTTGGTGAAATTCTTCATAACAAATGCTGGCCATCCAAAACGTCAATAAGAATAACGCTAATGAAGAACAAAGGATATCGCAAGCATGAAATATTTTAGTCAAAGTATGAAGTTTCATATATTACCAAATTAAATAACTCATTTTAATTCGAAAAACAAGCCTGAAACTGACAAAGATTGCTCCTTAGTTTTGGGATGCTGACTGGGTTTAAAACAAAAGGGAGTGTTTCATTTTTGTTTGTATTCGTGTGTTTCTGCAAATTTTATTGTAAAAATTGATATTATTGTTTATATGTACTGATTCATATATACTTATAAATATATGATTGAATATATCTATATCCACCAACACGTATATATTTATAACGTTAGTAATATACACAGCAAAGCTACCAACTGTCGTTTAATTCAAAATTACTGTAACAGCAGGCCCGACGTTCTGCTCGTAATCTGAGGGTCGCAGGTTCGAATCTCCGTCGCACCAAACATTCTCGCCCTTTCAGTCGTGGGGCGTCATAATGTGACGATCAATCCCCCCTATTTGTTGGTAAAAGAGTAGCCCAAGAGTTGGCCGTGGGTAGTGATGAAAAGTGTCGATCCCTTTAGATATGATGTATGATACATTAACTTGAGAGAAAAGATACCATATGACAGAATAGGTTATAAAATAGTGAAGGAACAAATATATCAAAGTGAAGCCTTCATGTGGTTTGGTCAAGGGCCAGTAGTTAAAATGTCTACTGCTCAGAGTCCTTTAATGTACGAGACAACAGACATTGGAAAGAAAACGTACTGCACATTGCCAGTTATGTCTGCACGTGATCGACGAACCTCGTTAATAGGCTTTATCAATCTGGAGGCAAAACGTAATTTTGATAATCCCTGGAACTGCTTCTGGTGATGTCCCAATGGGTTACATCAAACATTTATGGCAGACATGTGACTGGGAGTTCCAATACTAAAAGGGTATTGCATTCGTTAATGCATTATATTGCGTCATTGAACGAGTTTTTAAAACTATCATAAAGTAGGATAGCTTGGTGATCACAAGATCTTATGATGACATATGCTTGATTAACAGTTTATGATGACTTGTACGAATAGATGTAATGTCTCATGCTTCAACAGTTTACACAACTGTAAATGATAGTTATAAGTTCAAATCTCACTTGAAGTAACAATAATCACTCATTTGATCTAGCTGAATGGCAATGATTTATTGGAGAAGATTGCACTAGTCTTAGATAATCTGTACCAAATACACCTGAAAACATACAACTTCCAACGTGCAGTGTGAGAGTTTTGTCGGAATACACTGACCTTCTACATTAATGGTACAAATATTACTTCTGCTTGATAAATACTATATAAATGTCTTGGTTTAACTGAATAATGTTAGAGATTATTTACTTCATGGAGTTGGACAAAAAACAAAACCAATTTGATAGCTTCTAGGTTACAGCACTTTCCTATACCAAAGATACATAGTAGTAGCTTTGAGAAGTGACCTAAGATGATTTCAAGGTAATCTGGGTGGGAGCCAGAGGCTGTCTATTGGAAGCTATAAGCATGTGTGACAATGTGTATTAAATACATACATACATACGTGTGTGCGCGTGCATATAGAAAAACAACAAGAATCTAAATATACTTGTGTAGTTCCACAGGCTTTATGGAACATTACAATAGGTAGTTCATGAGCATTGAATAACATGGAAAAATCTATTATACTATGTAACAATATTGTTACCTTTTATTGTTCCTGGGCAGAAATTTTTATTTCCCAATTGCTTGTTCCTGAAGTAAATGGAAAAGACCTATTTTTCTTTTCAAACTTTGCTTTAGTGACCTGGGTAATGAAATTTTCAAATTTAGCCATTTTCCGGAACATTCCAGGTGGATTCAGTGCTGAGTAGCTGATAGAGAATTTTCAAGAACTTTCTACAAAGTTGTAGAACTTACAAGAATTTTCCATACTAATATCTATACAAGGGCTCACCAATCATCACTTCAGTTTAGTTCTAACTGCCTAGGTGAGCACGTAGACCTATTTGATTTTATCAGAGATGGCGTCAAGAAGCTGCAAGCATTCTCCAGATGCATTCTGCTATGTATGTGGCCAATTTATTAAGACAAGAGTGAAAAAGTACTCTGTGACAGCACCTGCTAAAATGTGCGAAGCATACAAGGCATATTTTGGCATGCCTATCAGGGATCAAGACAAACCCTGGGCACCTCATTTTACCTGCGAGCACTGCAAAAAACTCTAGAAGGTAAGACAGTCGATTTTTGCTTGCTTGAATTGTAAGATTTTATATCATACAAATTTTAGACTTTTTATAATTTAAATATCTTTTAACTTTTTTTAAATTTTCAATAGTATAGAAAAAATATCACATATAAAATATTTTGCATGAACCTCTTACACATTAGTTGTGGATGAAATAAATTTATCCTTCATAATAACAATTTTATTTTGCTCTTTTGCAGGATGGTACACAGGAGAAAAGATAACCATGAACTTTGTTATTCCAAGATTTTAGCACGAACTCACTGACCACTTTTGCAATTGCTACTTCTACATGGTGGACCCTTCCAAATGTCAAGCTGGCAAGAATGCATCTGCTATCATGTATCCAGACCATCCATCGCCCCAGTGCCACACTGCCCTGAGCTCCCTGCACCCACTCTGCCAGAGAGAAAGCAGCCATCCTTAGAAGAGAGCAGCAAATCAGAAGAGGAGGTAGACGTTGAAGATCCAGCTTACAATTTCAGAGGTACAGCTGGTAAGAGAAACTTATACTACCCCAACCAAAGAGACCTCAATGACTTGATCAGAGATCTTGGTCTTACAAAGTTGAATGCTGAGCTTTTGACATCTGGTCTCAAGGAGTGGGATTTGTGAGATGAAAGTATGCAAGCCACATCTTTAGTATAAATACCTGTGAATCTTTATTCATATGGTGTTTTATTTAGACCTTATTTGAATTACAATGTGCAAATTTGCCTGTGTTTACATAGAAAAAAGGTTAATTTCTAAATTTCCTTATCCAAGTCATAAAAGCAAAGTTTGAAGGGAACTATGGCCATTTTCTGTACTTTTACAACATAAGCAATTAAGAAATAACACATATTTGTGTCACATTGTGTTGTACAAGGAACAAAATTATTAGAAATATATGGATGGAAAAAAGGATCTAATTTGGATGTTAAACCTTGTTATAAGGGGTAAACTGTGATTACTGATCTGTAAGGTACTATTTTAAGATATACTGTACATTAATTTATTCAATAATTGTGAGAGAATATTCCAATTTGAACATTAAAATACTCATTGGGAAAGAAATTTTTATGACAGAACAGGAGTAATGAAAAGGCTTACATTATGTCTGGGAAGATAATTTTATTTGCTATATTATGGTAAAACTATTACACAATGTTTCAGTTGTATTCATTTGAAATGTTTATGAGTAAATGAAATTCTAATTAGTGTATGTAATTAACAAACAGCAGTTCATATATCATAACAAATACACATTTCATGTATCCAGTGTTTTAGTTGGTTGCAATATTTTCAATCATTCAGAGTTAACTATTTAGCAAAACATACTGTTTTCTAGCCATCATTTTACTACAAAGTGCAGGATACAATATACAAGAACACACACTACAAGTGTAATACAGTGAGGTGGAAAATAACATTCACATGGTGATGCTTTGTAAATTGCATCAGTTGTAAATTTACAACTTGAAGGAAGATTTTAAAAAAGTAAAGATTATAAAAAAATGTTGGTGGATCAAGAGAGTCAAGTCTGTTGGCATTGTTTAATTCAAATTAAATTATGTGTACAATCGAATTTTGCAGTTTTTAATTCATTCCTTTCACACTGAAGCTTGGCACTGTTTATGTAACAACCAGGTGACAGTGAATGGAATGGATATAGGGAGGAGGAGGAGGAAGTAAGCATATTGGCCTTTTCATGGTTTTGGCAACAAATGGTGACTTGATTGTTAAGATACTAAGTACAGACTCAATGACACTAGTGGACCAGGAATTTCATGAACACTGGCTATTCATATCCTATGGGTAATTACAACATGAGAACATGTAAATATCATACTAATGTTGCTTTATCAAGATAATCCATTGATTATTCGGTTTCTCATGGTACTCTTTAGATGGGAGTATGGTTGTCACTGGGTAGTTACGACCATTCTTTAATTTACATACTTAGCTGACCTGTTGATCAATTGTGATTTATCAATCTTACATTTTAACTTCAGATCTTAACTGCTTAAGTTCATGTTCTTATTAATTTTGTTATCTTATATACACCTGCATTGTGGGGTTTTTATATATATTGTGTGCTAAAGCCTTCTTTTTGTGTTAACTGTCTGTAGGAAAGAAATTATTATAACTAACAACAATATACCTAGGTATTATTCTTCATAGAAAAATTGATATGCAAGGATGACCCAAAGATTCCCAGAGCTAGCTTGGTGTTTTATGCAGCAAAAACCATGAATGAAGATGCATAATTTTCTAACATATTTTGGATTAAGTGCTGTATTAATTCTCAGACTAGTCCTAAAGTCTCAAGGAGTTGAGCAGTCTTTGACAATATCAGATCAGCCAAAGGAACTTGATCCCATTTTAAATGCACTTGTACTAGCAGCATACCAAATCCTGCTAGCAGAAACAAGTTTACTAGTGGCAAAATGACCAAAGATGTCTCTCCCACCATGTTTAGCCTCTGTGAAGAAGGAATCCTGTCATCCACCAAGAATGAAGAACCATCTCTTTAAATGTTATATTGATACATATGTGTACTATTTTACAGAAGCTCCTATGTGTGTGTGTGTGTATATATATATATATATATATATTTATTCCAAAGCTTAGAAAGATGTTTCTGGAGCAAAGTTTGACTTAAAAGCCACCTGCACTCCAGAAAAGTAATATTAGAGCTGAAGGACCAGGGCTAATCTATGGTTGGAAAGACCTTGGTAATGAATACCACCATTGGTAGGATAGCTACTTTCATTTTGGTCAGTTCTAGTTAATCAAGGGAAAAGGGTCTTTTGAAATATTAAAATGGTCATTTATCATTGTAGGTTATTTTATGAATGTAATTTTGTGTCATAGATATGATTTCATTGTTAAACATTTTTAATGTCAAAGGTGTTTTTACTTTATCATTCATTAGCTTATTGAGAATTATTTTCTGTGCTTCAAGGTTTTTGAAAAGAGTTTACTATGCATTTTGATTTACATATATCTAAATTTATCCATGTTTTAAATTTAAAATGTGAGGTAACAATTTGTTCTTTGTTTAATTTATAAAAAAAGCATCAGGGAATCACTGTTTAATAATATTTTTCTTTTCTTATATGGCATGATAATTATTTGTTAAAATGTTTGGAAGTATGTTTGCTTTAGTGTTAAAGGATTTAAACCAATATTGCATTATTTTCTTTGTTAAAGGGTCTTTTTGTATGAGGTCAAGATTTTTATTACGCGATGGTTTCATTAATGGTTGTGATATTTATGTTCACTTTTTTTCAGGAACAAGTGAAAGTTAATGCACTCTTCAACCAAGATGTAAGGTTATTGGTCTTAATGTTAAAATTACTTGTTGGTTTTAGAAAAAGCCTGAAGAAAGGGACAGAAAAACACGTGGTATTGGGAGACTGTATGTTTCTGTATTTTCGTAATATTGTAGCATTTTTTCTTCGTTCAAGCTATTCAGGTGATATCTAGAATTTATGGTCTTAACTGTTGCAATGAGAATGATCAGTCACATGGTAGCACTAGTTGCTCTGGGTAAATTTTTATGAACTATAGAATGTTGGATTTAGATAGTTAGCCTCGCCCAGGATTTTGAAGTAGATAGAGAATAAAAAAAAATTGACGTTCCAATGTAAGTAAAAATCAAGTATACTCATACTTTATGAAGTGTTATGATACAGATTATTCATTTATCATTTCACTTTGTGCTCAGTATTACTATTTCATTTAACATCACAATCAATTAATAAGAGATTCTGCATTAGTTTGTGATTGATATCTTTACTAAATTTACAGTTTTTAAGATAACCTATCCAATGCCTTAAAGGTTAACTTATTTTGACCTGAACATGTCATTTATAAGTGGACACCTTAAAAGTTTAGTAAGTGATAAACAAATTAACAAAAATTTTATTTGTACTTACACTTTTGCTTAACACTCCTACGAAAATTGGGGCCTAATAGGCCCCAGAACAACTTGAAAGGTTATTAATATTAGGCTAATAATTTTGTGTTTATATGAAATTGCCATTAAATGACCCTATCCCTTTATATTTTAAGGAGCAATAATATTTTGACCTTTCAGACATTTGCGAAATAATATTTATTTTTTTAAAAAAAAACATCCACTAAGGGTATTTTGAGGCCCCAGATCAAAAAACATAAAAATGACTTTATTTATTTCCTGTTTGTTTGTTTTGGAATTTCGCACAAAGCTACTCGAGGGCTATCTGTGCTAGCCGTCCCTAATTTAGCAGTGTAAGACTAGAGGGAAGGCTGCTAGTCATCACCACCCACCGCCAACTCTTGGGCTACTCTTTTACCAACGAATAGTGGGATTGACCGTCACATTATACGCCCCCACGGCTGGGAGGGCGAGCATGTTTAGCGCGACGCGGGCGCGAACCCGCGACCCTCGGATTACGAGTGCACGCCTTAACGCGCTCGGCCATGCCAGGCCACTATTTATTTCCTGAATAATTCTAGAACAGGTGTTACGTTTTTTTTTATGTGGACTGAACGCAACAGAAAGACACAGATAACAGCTTATATAATTTATGCCCCCCAGTGGCTCAGCGGTATGTCTGCGGACTTTCACGCTAAAATCCGGGTTTCGATACCCGTGGTGGGCAGAGCACAGATAGCCCATTGTGTAGCTTTGTGCTTAATTCAAAAAACAAAAAAAAACAATTATATAATTTATTACAATAAACCATTATATGTGTGACAGATATAAAATAAATTATATAATAACAATGAAAGATATTCAGTTTCAACTTTCAAAATTAATTACAATACAAAAATGGTACTGGCCTGTGTCCAATATAATGATCTAGAATGAAAGTCCAAAAGTTCAGATCAGAAATCCAAAATTCCAATCTAGGTGGTGAATTTGGTCCCACGAAGAAATTCCGAAGTTTGAATGGAGAAGTCCAGAAACAATTCACAGTTAAATAAATTTGACGAAGTTCTTTTTACGATGTTTTCGATGAATGTCTCAAATTTGTCGTTTTTCGTCTTGCTCCGGTCTCCCCTAAACAGTCCTATACGTGTTGACCTTCAGTATAACCAGTAATTCGAATGAATCGTAAAGATTGACGAAATAAAATCACAGTTTCTGTAGATCTAGCTTCAGTCACAAATCCAAGTTGAATAAACACACAGTAAACATTGAAAAATTTCTCAAACGAAGACACATTTCTTGAAACGCGTATGAACGAATGACTGACTTCTCTTCCTTTCTCTCCTCGCGTCGCCGTCTGTTTTCATACTAGTATGCCTACTGTGTTCTCCAACAATCGGGTAACTTCACAGAATTCCAGAGTAATCTGCGCATGTCTGTTTTTGCACGAGACTCGTTGTCTAGAAACCAGGCCGACATACATTCTATTTATAAACATATGATTGATCTACCTAATTCTAGAAATTTCTTCATGAATAACAACGTATTTTATTGTTTTAAATTTCAAAACAACAATATAAACAGCAACATGGCATTTTAAACGCTTTATACATAACACAGGTTTGGGAAACCGAAAAAAGCAAATTATAGTAAAAATATATCAATTTTATAACTTCTTTTCAAAAGATGGATATTTAGGATAATAACTCTACTCCAACAATAATTTTAGAAGGTCCTGATCATTGCTTAGTTTGCCCACGCCTGTTCTAGAACATTCTAGAAACTTTACAGATTTATTTAGAATAATCTAGAATATTCGAGAAGAATCCACAAATCCTGTATATATAGGAGCTGAAATCTTCAAACCGTGTCAAAAATGATATCTCTTGATGAAGCTGTACATTTACTGACAAAACCATCAGACGATGAAAGTGAACAGGATAATGTCGAAGACTACTCTGAAAGTTGTGATGACGATCCTTCTGAAGCCGAAAATGATGAACAAATCGCGCCGTACCATTCTGAAAGTAAAGAAAGTAATCAAGAAGATCTTACTACGATGCCAGTGAACGAACTTTTGTCCAAAGATAAGAATTTTAGTTATTCAACAACACCTTCAAGGATCAACAGGAGAACCGCAGCTCTCAATATATTCAATGGGAACCCAGGCATTACAAGGCAAGCTGCTCCAAGAGTCTCTACACTATTTGAAACATTCAAAATTTTCATTTCTGATAATATGATGGAACAGATCATTCACTCAACAAACACCGCCATGAAAGAACCAGTTTTTGAAGAAGACCTCTGGAAATGGATCACAGATAATCTTTTCCTTGAAATAAGCAAATCCAAAAATGCATCGATAGACAAAATGTTTTCAACCAATTTCGGTTTGCCATTTTTGCGAAAACTGATTACAGAAGACAAATTGAAAAAAAATGCGCTCAAAAATCAGATTTGACATCCACTCTCAAAGAATTAGAGAAATCAAAGATGCCGCCATCTCCGGAGTCTGGAATTTTTTCATTGAAAATTGCAAAATCAGTTACAACCCAAGCGAATACCTGACAGTGGATGATTAACTATGTAACTTCAAAGGAAGAGTTGGCTTCAGAACATACATTCCGACAAAGCCAGGAAAATACGGAATAAAGTTTGGTGCCTAACAGATGCAAAGACAAGTTACCTCCTCAACGCTCAAATTTATACTGGAAAGGTTGGAAATACGACAGAAACAAATCAAGGAGAATGAATAGTCAGAGAACTGAGTCAGCCATTTCTTGGAAAAGGAAGGACAATAACGACAGATAATTTCTTCACAACCATGACACTTGCCAAGTACCTTCGAACAAAAAAGAACAGGACTTGTTGGAACCATATGGAAATCAAGAATCTTCCTGCCTCCTGAAATAAATGCAAAATCTAGAGAGTTATCACCAAAGTTTTTCTACCATGACGACATCACTCTTCTCAGGCACTCAGACAAACCAGGAAAATATGTGCTACTACTGAGTTCTCAGCATCAGTCTGGTGAAGTAGAAGAGAATAGAAAGCCCGAAATCGTCAGTCTTTACAATACAACGAAGGCAGGTGTCGACACTCTCGATCAACTGGTGAGATATTATACAACAAAGAAGCGATCAAAGCGCTGGTCAGTCTGCATATTCTATAACATTCTAGATCTTTCTGCGTACAATGCTTTCGTTCTATACTCGACAAAACATCCAGAATTTCTTCGTCAACATAAATCAAGAGCCAGAAGAGAATTTATACGGCAATTGGTGCTTGAAATCAAAGAAATTTAATGCAAAGATAATGACAAAACAACCTCGTGAACAGCCTGCAGAGAGGGCAAAAAGAGGACGATGCCATTTGTGCGGCAGATCAAAAGATAGACAGCGAAACTTGTTTGCTCAAATTGTAAAAAAAATGTTTGTCAGAGCCATTCTAAAGTTGTTTGTAATGAATGTTGCTAAATCACTGTGTTTCTATTGGAAAAATATATGGGGCCTGATAGGTCTCAAAATCACTTTAATAGATGTAAATATTTTTATCGTAGGAGTGTTAATAATGTTGGCAGCACCAAGTAACAAACACAACCATATTTTTTTGTTTTGGAAATTCGCACAAAGCTACTCGAGGGCTATCTGTGCTAGCCGTCCCTAATTTTGCAGTGTAAGACTAGAGGGAAGGCAGCTAGTCATCACCACCCACCGCCAACTCTTGGGCTACTCTTTTACCAACGAATAGTGGGATTGACCGTAACATTATACACCCCCACGGCTGGGAGGGCGAGCATGTTTAGCGCGAACCCGCGACCCTCGGATTACGAGTGCACGCCTTAACGCGCTCATATAAACAATACATTTTAATTTCTGAATTGTTCATCGATATTAGATGCAAGTCACAGGTCTATATGAGTTGAACTAATGTCACCTTTAATTGCCATGGCAATGTTGTTGGAAAGATTTATCCAAATAATTGGATTGTAAAATATTGTAAGTTATTTGTTGCACCTAAATCACACAGAATAGTGTCATTTAACATATTACACAATTCCTAAATTTGGTATACCATTTAGTATTGCAGAAGTGAAACTGTCTCCCGCTAGTACAGCAGTGATGTGGCTTTGCTATAAGAAAACGCACACACAGAAGTGAAATCCAAGAAGGCTTACATAATGCTTACCCAAAATCTCATTTTATTCGTGCATAAGCTCATGAACTATGTTCACGATAAAGCAAAATCTGTCCTTTTTTCAGTAATATTCCAAAAATCCTATGTGTACATACATTCACCAGTTTGCCTGTCTCTCCTTTGCAGGTTTTCTTATATACTGTACTCAGTCCCATTGACAAAATTTTTGTTGTTTCTTAAACCATATTTCTAGCAAAACACCATTATTTTCTCACTCTTTTCTCTTACATTTCCAGATTTTAAATCTGTCTTCACTGGTAGTCCACAAAGATGCACTAAAAATTCTGGTAAGAGAAAATAAAATATACAACGTGTGGATAAAGTAATAAGTTTCTTTTCTTAATATACTAACAAAATTTAAGTATCTAATGGTTATGAAAAGCTAAATTAAATTGTAAAAACAATAATAAGAATTAAAAATAACATAAATAATGAAACACTCAAAACATGTTTTTTCTTTTTTTAATGTGTATCAAAAAATGACTGATACACAAACAAGGAATAATTTACATTTATTTGCATATCAGATACTTCTACACATAAACTGCTTAGATCATACAACCTATATAATATATACAGTATATGAGTGACATCTATCTTCTTACAAGTTATTTAATAAAGAATGGTTTCTGAATATTTAGTTCACTTCTTTTCAAAATAATGGCCTAGATGTTTATACAGTTCAGCAAAGAATTATTACTGTTATCACTGACTACTCTCAACTGTTTATTATTCTATTTTGTTAAGGTATTCAAGTTTAATTTTTTGACAAGCAAACATCCACACAAAAGGTATTTTATTACTCTAGAAAATTCATAATTTATTACTCTACAATATCTAATTTTGAATCCTCACCAAATACATAATCTACAAACAGTATACCATACAAAATAAATGTGACATGGATAGTTTTACTTAATATGCATATGCAATGCATTCTCTCATTTAATTTTTTAGTTACACTTCAGACAGTGTTACAGTGAAAATATGTAATACTACCCAAGTCTTTTATGTTTGTGTGTATGCACATGTAAGCATACAAAGAAACAAAGCAAGCTATATTTACGTATATGAAACACTGCATGCTTATTAATAAATATATACAATAAAAACAGTGCTATATTAAAACAAAATACAATTTAAAAGCTAACATGAACAATAAAACTATTCCCAGTTTTGGATTAATTGTGGTTTTGTATTTTCAACCAATGAAGTTTCCTATCTACATAAGTCTAAGCAGTAGTAAATTTCTACATTTAATCAATCCCCTGGGAAAGTTTGTTGATCTTGTTTTTTGACAGAACACTCTGCTACCCTTCTTCTTCTCCCAGTGTTTTCCTAATGATTATTAATTAGGTGTGCCATTAGATCTGGATGTTTCACAAGTGTATAAAGTTATAAAGCTTTCAAGTCAATAGTAAATTCACATGACTGATGTGGAACTTTTCAATTTATTCTGTGTTGCATAATCAGCAATCACATACTTGGTTTAAGCATAGATTTACAGAAAAAGTTTTAAAGAATTGTCACATGGCTCAGATTAAGAGACCACTTCATTTTAATGGCTATTTAATGTGCCAATGATACCATGGCTAATTTAAGAAATAATCAACGTTGTTTTTGTTGTCATTATTTTTTATTTTTATGGGCATTTTGTGACATTATATTACTTTTATTTTGCTCATATTGTCTAATGACTTTTTAAATGAATATGACAGGGCAATCATTAACTTATAGTTATAGATCTTCAATAGCTAGATTTTAATTGTAGTGCCAAAGCGGCCTATATTATTAAATTTTCCAAATATTTCACATGCATTTATTTACTATGATAATATTCATGAATAGTGGTGGCACTAAACTGTGAAACTCTTCCAAAATTTGAAAAATGTCTGCAATTATAGAAAAGGAGTGATGATTTGTAAAACTACATTTATTTTCAGTATTTTCATTATTAAGTTCACTCCAGCCAGTCTTGAATATGACATTATCCTCATTAAGCTATTTCAGTTTTCTTTTTAACCACAAAACCTTTATTTGGAGGCTCTTCTCTAACCAAAATTTACCTTGATACATTTCAATGGCACACCCTCAAAATTTTGTAGTACCTCTCACAGCATTAGAAGTGTTGCAGATATATGGTTATCAAGTGTGTTCTTCAATAAGTTTTCCAGTTAAATGCATGCCAGCGTTCAAGACCACCATTCTGAGAACAAGTGGTTTATGAATTAAGTTACACTTTATTTCTCTCTAATGAGATGTACTTTTCACTATGGAAGTTGTGCAATAACTTACAAAACTAGTAGTCCTTATACATAATGCCAGTGTTATGAACCCTGAGTCATTTTTTGTTGTTATTATTCTTGTCACACAAACAAATTAAAAAGAGCAGAAGTCAACTGTACTGATTAATTGTTTAAATGTTAATTAGTTGTTGTAATACCTCTAATTGAAAGCAAAAATCCTCTCAATGTGAAGTTAACATGTTTACGAAATCTTGCTGGTGATATAATAGTACTGTACAATCAAAACAAACAAAAAACATTTCTGTTTCACTTCATTTCCTAAGTCAAAGTGTTCCAAATATAATCCACAGCCCCAAGGCAGTAGAAGCTAACAACAGTTACATAGAAAATAATCTATGTAACTAACCTAAGAAACTATAGAGACAAAACGTTGTCCTTCCTGGTGCTTGTGAAGTCGTTGGATATATCAAGCATTTTTATACAATTGCTTCAGTAATTAAGAAGAATCTACGATGAATTTATGTAATAAAAGTTTCTGGCTATGGCACACATATATTAGGAAATGGTAAAGGAGAAAATGCCTACACTGTGAAATAAGAACAAGAACTAGGCAAATTACAGTTTTCTAGCACTGAGGGTCAGGAGTGATAAAACCAAAACTGTGTCAAGCACATCCAAGAGAAAGCTTGAAGAAAAACTCAGTGAAAGAGAGTCATAAACTTGACAATGACAAACTGATGACACTTTTCTGCTAGTACAAAATATGCTGCATAAAATTTTATGTGAAAAACAATAATTGTCACTTTGATACGAGATGAATTACCAGAGGAACCATGCAGCACTACAAGCGAGCTGGCTGCTGATTTACTTATTTTGAAAGCAACAATCATCAAAGAGTTTTTGTTCTGAGAAAGTATTTTGAGTTGTAGAAATAAACCAATGAAGCATCAGAATTACTTGTGAATAGTTGTGCACATTACTTGAAAACTCATACAAATATTAAGGAAATATTAAAAAAATTCCTGTTTGAAGTTAAAACCATCTCCTTGGACTGAAGGTAGATGCTGTCTCATTGCTTGAAGTTCTCTCATCAGATTTTCTCCAAGTTCAAGATGCTAAAGTTGTCCAACTTACAAGGCCAGAATGTCTCTTCAGGTTTGATTTAAGTCAAATTGCCATTTCTATGAATCAACTGACATGGTTAAGTGATAAGAATTAAAGTGAATTGCTTTAAAGAAATTAGTAACTGTGTTATGTCCAAGTATTATGAATATAGTAGGTTGACTGAGAACTTACTGAGAATAATAGGTAATTTAATGAATACTCTAGAAGAATTACGAAAGGAATTAACCAAATATCCAAATGATAAACTGTATTTTTATAAATAAAGAATAAATAAAATTGATGTACTTTTATGGAATCTGTCTCAGAGTTGTTCTTTAGTCTTGCCATAAATTACCTCAAGTTAGCAACTTTTGTGCTTCACTCTCAATTGGTGTGACAAGCAGTAAAGTCAAAGCTCCAACAGCTGGCTGAAAATCCAACTCATCACACTTGAAGGTGAAACACAAGTTTTAGCTGATAACAACAAACATCTAAAGTGACACCTATACTGTGCAGTGGGTGCCAATATTGTATAGCCTAGAGGAAAACAAAACAAAACAGAACAAATACTTGATGAAATTAAGGCTAATTACCAAAATGTGAAACTAGTGTATATAACCAGCACAGGTACTTTTTTTTTAGCCAAGTTTTAAATTTATTACCAATAGAACTTGTATAAAGGATAAAATAAATATTAATTATTGTAAGAAATTTTCACATTTTTCTTATATTATAAAGAAGTTGGTACACTTATATCTTGAAACAACATGGGGATATTTAAAACATTCACAGTATGTTAAAAATGAAATAAAGATTAACATTAGTATAGTTCTGATGTTCAACACAATAAAGACTGATAATACACAAGACTCTTAAAACGATTTGACAAAGCCGATCACTTTGCTATACTATTCAATTTTGATACAGTTCAAGCTTATCAACATCATTAAACCAGTTATCTAATTTATCAGAACACAAGTTCCATTCAGTGAAGACTTGTACACTTTAGGAATTTTGCATTTTTATGCACCCAACTGTTTGCTTTAACCATTTTGGCATGGTTGGCGACCGCAGTCGACTTGAAGGCTCAGTGTGGTAGGTGATCTTTAAAGACAAGATGTAAACAATATACCCTCGTGGCTAATTATCATAATCACACAGGCCTGTAGGCCCACTTAAGGCTAGAACTACGTGTATTCATTGTTTACTTGGGATTCCAAGTAGGTATTTAAAACAGAGATCACACAATTTCTTTGTTTTCTAGCCTGTGTAGATCATACTGTTCATTGTTTTTGAAGACGCCTTCCTTGCATATTCTGTTGATACTTGCAACGTTGTTACAATGCCAAAATGAAAAGTTTACACCACTATAGAGGTAATCAATATTATTTTTAACAATGAAGAGAGTGACAAAGAGTTTGGGCCAAATGATAATGAAAACTTACTTGTAATGGATGAGAGTGATAACGAAGACATTTGTAGCCTGGAATCTGCCCCTGCTTTAGGTAAGCACATGGTGTAGTTAGGGTCATATAACTTATTGCATAAACTGACTGACCAAGGCTAGTTCTTGTTAACGGATATATAATATATTGTGCAGACTGCAAGAACAATGGTGAAAACCCAGCATCTCCAAGACTATTCAGAGAGCAGATTATTCAATACTTGCTGGAGGGCTATGTCAACAAAGCCAAACAAAAAGGAAGAATAAGTACTGATAATGGTCAGTGCTTGGTGGAAAGACATAGTATTGAACAATATGAGGGCAAAAAACACAAACCTGATTGTACTGTTTGCAGTGATAGATACACAGCTGGATGTAAAAGAAAGCAGACTAATTATTTCTGCTAACAAAGATATATCATAACCACAAAGATTATAGATGAGCTGCTGCACAAATTGTATACAATTTGTAATAAATTATTGTGCTTTACATGGCACTTCTTTGTTATGTATCAGGGTGTCTTCCTTTATTCCTGTTATTCTAATTTTTGAATTTAACATATGTAGTATTGGGTACAATCACTGAATATTTCAGGGACTTTTATTGAGTTATTGCCAAGATGTGATGTTTTTAGTACTGATACTGTAATTAGTTGAAGTATCAAAAATATATATTTAGTGCCATGCCAAACATTAAAATTTTTTATTCAGAGTCAAAAGGGTTAATACCATATACATTTAGGAGAGCCAGCTTTAGAGATATCCTGCATTAGGCAAGATATTAATATGAAATCCTTTGTTGAGTATTTTCATCTTATCACTGATAGTTGTATATAAAACTTGAGCAAATGTCACAACTTCTAGTATATTTTTATTTCATGAGCCTATCTGTATCTTGCATAGAATTTAGATTTGAAATAACTTAATTTTCTCTGCAAATATATTAAGTACTACTTTTTTGCATTTAGCAGAAACTTGTTTTTTTATTTCAATTTATTACACCATAGTTCTTGTGGCTTTAACACAGTTTCAACGTTTATAAAAACATAAGTAATGTAAAATGAGCCTGAGAGAGTTGATTATTGAAAGTAAAATTATTAATAAGAACTTACATGATTTTGCTACCCTGCAGTTACACATTTAATAAAATCAGGATCTACATGTAAAAGCTAAAGTAAAGTTAGAATTTGAGATAATATTTGAACAGAATTTGTTGAGTGCTGTCTAAACACAAATAGTTTTACATATTTTTCTGTTATCTTATAAAATACATAACAAATTCACAAAATTTTCAGGAATGGAGCACCTTTTATTTGTCCACCCTCCCTGCTAAATGATCAAAAATTATTTGTTGATAAAAGAGTCATAAAACCTTCCCACGATTTGTTTATTTAACAAGCTCTCCTTTTTCAAGTATGTATAACCACGAGAACTGACACCCCACAAAGAATTTCATCTCTCACTCTATTTCCATTTTATACGGATGGGATCTTTATATAACGTTTTTTTTTCTCATAAAAATCACCACGACACAATTGGAAATCACTGATTGCTGATCATTATAATGCAAAATCAACCTGTGTGGTATTGTTGATTGTTTAACCTTAAAAACTGTTGAATGGTGAAGTCACCAATAAATGTGTCAAAAAGTCTTTTCAGTTTTTTATTTGAGTGAGTGAAAGATAAAAATAGGGACTGACCTCATGGCTAATACGAGATTGATATATTATATTTTGTGACCATTGTGAAAAAGAAACATTGTTGAAGTTCACATTCATTTCAACCATAAGGTCAAAGACTTTGATATTACTCTATACATTTCGACCTAAACCAAAGTATTCCAACCAAACACCAAGTGAGTGACTATTTAGTAAGACTGGAGACCTGTATGATGATAAGAGTAATTGACTAAACCCAGATAAAGCTGAGATAATAATTGAAATTAGAGGAAATCTTCCACCTCTGGAGTGTAATTATTTATAAGACTATCAGAGCTCATAATTCAAATACCAAAAATTCCTGCAAACCGGGTTTCATTTCTGGTATTTATTAAGGATTGTCATTTGTTTACAAGTGAATATCTTTATGTATTTCATATTGTTAGTGTTCATATAAAAATCAGGATGACTTGAATGATAAAATTGGTTATCAAATGTACTGCAATTAGTTATTTTCTCACAGTTGCAATTCCTTGTAAAGACATGAATCTCCAAGTTGGTTGCCAGAAGTTTTTTTTTAATTGGTCTTATTAAAAAGTGCTCCTAACTGTATCTATTGCATACATAAGGATCAACTTTCCACTCTTAAAAAAAAAGAAAAAGAAATAACTTTAATGCATTATGATAGAGAAAACCCATTGTGTTCTGGTTTAAAATTTGTCACCTCTTAGCTTTACATGTTTTCACCAAATGTTTTTTCAAGTCTCCATATTTACAATTTAAACATTTGTCTAAAAATCATGAAATATTAGCTTTTACTTTCAATAAAGATATATATACTCCCTTGTTAGTTACATGTGAAATGGACAGTCAGTTATGAAAATTGTTTAACTCATTCATGCTTGTTTTTCAATCATTTGCTTTCTATTAAAAAAAATCTGTTATTATTCAGAACCAATCCAACCAATCACCAATTGTGTCTTTCAAACTGCAACGAACTATAATGTAACATTTTGAAATTATGTATTTTCATAACTAGCAGGACTTTCAACTAATAAAATAGAATGTTCCATAGTTGTCCAACAGGTTAACTATTATGTAAATGATGGGACATTCAAATTTTCCAATCAATTTTGTTATGCTCATTTAGGTGTCCTTCCAAATAATGAGCTTATAAACACAGAAGTACTTTCAAGGAGCCACATGGCATATCATCCCAAAACACTTCCTCAAAAAAGTTTGCACAGATCTTAGCAAGCACACTGCATGTATTAGCTTTGTACATAAGGTATTGTTATTAGACCATGTATTAACATACAGTCTGTTTAGAAACTGGTGTGCATTGGAATATGAGGGACATTGTTTTTGAACCTTTCATTCAGTGAATCAACTTATGTAAATAAATGAGAAGCATACACAGTTTGACAATATTTTATGGTAAACAATGTTTTGTGAAACAAGACAATGGACAAAATACAGGATATTGATTTACGAATATACCTACAAAGCAGATTTGTTTTGAATAAAGAGGTCTGATGGTGTTATTTTTAATTTCTTGGCAATCAGTTTTCTGTGATTTGAAAATCTGACATTCTATCAATTCTAATTATCACCCGATCATGCAATTATTGACCTGTTTCCAACTGTCAAACCAATTACTGGTAAAATATTGATTGGGTATGTTTTTCTTTTCATAGCTCATAAATACAGTATAACCACATTTAGTTTCCATTCAGTTAAAAAAAAACCCATCAAATTTATAGTTTTATGAAATAAACATTTCAAAGGAAAGATTTAAAATAATGTATGAAGGCATTAAAATTAGTAATTACAAACTACAACAAAAGTGGTTTTACTTGTTTCTAATAAAATACTTACTTGCTCAAGCTATGTAACTTGTAAAAATCTCTTTTGTAGGTTCCATTTACTTCATCTTCTTTTTTTTTCTCAGTGCAATTAAAATAAACTATACAACAGTGTGATGGATCAAGTTATTTGGTTCTGAAAGATCAGATTCAGAGAAGTTTCGACTTGTACAACAACAGATTAATACCAAAGTTGTCTTATGATGGAAAATAATATGTATCTGTTAAATGTTATGAGGTACTTTTTTTTTAATCACTTGTTAACTCTCTTGCTATGAGCTTGGTCATTTTGACCAAGTTTGAAACTCCAAATTTACCATTAAAGTTTCCGTACTGTTGTGTATTTTCACAAAATTCTGTAAGCTTTCAATAAACATAAGATTTTTGTAAGCAAATCATTAGAACTTTCAATAGAATGTTTACTAAACATTTCTCTTTTGACCACCCCAAGTAAGAAATGATTTTCATGTTTAGATTAAAAATACTGTTCTCCATCTGAAAACTATTGTTTCGTTTGTATTCATCATCTCAGATTTTAAATTATTTTACACAAAAATGTTTATTATAATACAAACACTAATTACTAAATACAGAAATATATTTTTTAATGTAATTAATTCTTCAATTGAGTAAGTGAAACCTGTTTTTAGCTTACAAAATATTCCTCGAAAGCCTACTTTCAATACTGTGTTAATAATCCAGTATTCATAATACAAATAAAACACACTAACTTCTGAGAAGAACTCTTTTATTTAGAATACTATCAATGAAATATATATGTACACATAACAAAGTTTTAAATATATTATAAAGAAATATAAATGAAACAACAAGATGTTTAAATTACTTTCTATTTACTTGCCTACATTAAGAACATAAAAAATATAACTGTACTGTTCATTAAAAAAAATATAACCAGCTGATCTACAGAAAAACAAATCAGTTGAAATATGAAAGTAATACAAGTACCCTAAAAACACCACTTTTAAGTATTAACACTTATTGTATAATATATTAAAACTTGAGATATCGGACAGTACTAGCAATGAAACTACCCACCTTATCACAACCTAGGAAACACCCCTTGATACAAAGTCACTCTTCCTATTTGAGTATTTGAATTTAGTAAACATCTAGATAAATAGTTTTAATAATCCAAAACTATTTTCACAGAACATGCAACCTGTCAAATTTCAGACCTTACAATTCAGACTAAACTGTTTCAGGTGGGACAAAGGCAAACATTTTTAGCAGTTGTTGACATATTTTGGCCCCAGTAGTTTGGTCTGGCATCATCTGATATCCATACTCACTCAACAGATAAAAGTTGACTTTTATACAAATTAATATTAAAATTGGATCAGAATTCTCTTTTGTTTGTCTGTCTTGATAATTCCTTGTGTGATATTTAATTTGAGATTTAGATTATTAAAACAAATTCAGAAAGTTTACTTTTTTGATGAGAAAAAGTCCTCCTCTCAAGTTAAAAGTAAAACAGCGACGCAGTCATTATAACTTGAAGCATAGTTCTCTTGAGGATCAGAAAGAATCTGTAAGAAAAAAAAAGTGTTAAACACTTTAAATGCATCATCTAATCAGCTGTTCGTTTGTTTTGAATTGCATTCAAAGTTACAAGAGGGCTATCTGCACCTTGCCATCCCTAATTTAGCAGCATAATACTAGAGAAAAAGCAGCTAGACATTGCCACCCATTGCCAACTCTTGGGCTACATTTTTATCAAAGAATCATGGGATTGAATGTAACATTATAATTCCCTCATGGCTGAAAGAGTAACCATGTTTGATGTGAGGAGGTTTCAAACCTGCAACCCTCAGATTATGAGTCAAGCACCTTAACCATCTGATATTAAAGAAAATTATAAGATAATCTCTATTTGAATGAAAGTTAACTTAAAAGTATATTTAGAAATTAAACTACTTAACTTTCAACACAATTTAGCTAACAGTGTGACCTCTCTGTAATTTAGTTTTTACAAATTTATTCAACACTTCTACCTTTCAAAATGGTGTGTTTATCTTTACAAAATTTGGCAGTCTTTCAGTTAACATTGTGTCTTTCACATTCAAAAAACATTTTTTAGTGAAGTATTTTTTAACATATTAAATATTTGTCCATGAATGTACTAAGCGTTTTGAAAATTCTGTGTGAAAAGTAGTTTTTCATGTTAATATTAAAAATAATATTCCTTATCTCATAAATCTCAAATTTCTTTTCTGTAATTCTAAAATCCTTCTAAATACATTTCATGTTTATTTCTAGTAAAACTTAATATTTTGTTATTTTTAAATTACTCCCCTTTTTTTGCAGAATGATGCCAAATTGTAACATGAAATTACATTCATTTATCTGAAATCGTTTTAAACACATAATAGCTACATCTATTTACAACAAAAGTATCTTGTTTTATTGCTCTTTCGATTGCCTTTTAACTTGATCTTACTACTATCTACATCATTACAACTGTAATTGTAAATTACTCTGGGAATGTGCATCTCATGTTATCAAATTACATAACCCATAAAGTATAACAAGCTGCTTGTTTCATGAGGCACATGCATTATTATATTAATATTTATCTCATCTAATCTCAACTAAAAAGATCCTAATTTTTAAATTTTAGCAACTTTTATAATAATAAATAAAAAATAAACATGAAAAACAAGAAATAAAGTACTTGGTTGGTTGGTTGATTTAGTGTTTTATGGCACAAAGCAGCTAGGCTATCTGCACTAAACATCTGGTAAAAAGGTAAAAATAAATTAAATGTAGTAAAATACATAAAAGAAAATGAAGGTAAAACAAAACAGCATTGAAAAACAGAAAAGGAATAAAAGCAATGTTGACACCTAGTCCACAATGTTAAGAGAGAAAGCAGAGCAAGAGAAGTTGTAAAGGACTTTCTCTAGCATAATAGTAATGATCATAACCCACCAGGAAGACTAACAGGTAAGTAGAAGAACCACTGTCAGTCACCTGAAGTTGGCCTTTCCAGTCCTGGTTCTGGGTAATGTTGTCATAACAGCCATTATCAAAAGGTAAAGTGATAAAAGTTTTAAAATGACAGAGCAAAATCATAAAAATAATTAGCCAAATGTCCGGTAAAAAGGTAAAAGTAAAGTAAATGAAGTAAAATACATAAAAGGAAATGAAGGTAAAAACAAAACAGCAATTAAAAACATAAAATGGCATAAAACCAATGTTGACATCTAGTCTACAAAGTTGTAAAGGACTTTCTATAGCACAATGGTAATGATCAAAACCTGCCAGGAAGACTAACAGGTAAGTACAAGAACCACCATCAGTCACCTGAAGTTGGTCTTTCCAGTCCTGGTTCCGGGTTGTGTCATTATGGCCAGCACCAAAAGGTAAAGGTAATAAAAGTGTTAAAAAACATGCAGCAAAATTATAACAACTCGCCAGGACGACGAATGGGTAGGTCAAACAGATAGTTCAAACAGCAGTGTTAGTCACCTGAAGTTGGTCTTTCCAGTCCTGGTGTCGAGTTATTTAATGTTCTGGTCATTTTCCTATTCCGAATTGAGCTAGAGAGATGGAGACTCTTAAAAGGGAACAACAATTAAAAATGTGTAATAAATAAACATCAAACACTAAAATGAGATTAAAAAGATGAATGGCCATTAAAAAACTAAAAACTTTATCAAAGGTGGACAGTGTCACCATCACCTATAACACTGTCCAATGTTACGGACAAACCTTGGGACAGAACATGTTTAAAATAGTGCCATCATTGAGTTGTAACGATGGCAAGAAAATAAAATGTGGCTTACAGTGATTTGAGTGTTACACAAACTACATACACACTGGTGCAACAGTTCCAGATAAAAGAAAAAGGCGAGTTAAAAAACTGTGACCAATGCGTAGTCCAGTTATATATAACAACTTCCTCCTTCCGAACCTTATGGAAGCTAGACAGCAAAATCCCAATATAGGGTTTTATTTGGAAAAGCGTGTTGTTGTGTTGCTCACTCTAAGTGGACTGCCAGCTGACACAGAGCTGAGCCTTGAATACAGGACCATCATCCATGTTCAGAATAAGCACAGTGCCAGAGCAGATAGATTTAGCTGCCATGTCTGCAAGCTCATTCCTGCGAATACCAGCAAGGTTTGGTATCCAGCAAAAACTGGATAGAATGGATGTTAAAGAAAAATGGCCCAGTTGGTTTTGAATATCGGCAACAACAGGGTGTGAGCCAATGTAAAGCGATTTCAGGGCCAGTAGGGAACTAAGCGAGTCAGGATAAATAGTGCAGTTGGAGTACTGCTTAGCTTCAATATGATTCAGGGCAAGAGATATGGTGTACAGTTCAGCGGTAAACACAGAAGCTGTAGAGGGGATTGTACGTGCAACCAACGAATGCAACAAACCATGGCAGAGCCCTCAGAGTTACCTGATTTGGAACCACCGTTCAAATTAGAATGGAAAGACTGTCGAAAGATGTTCAGTAAATAAAAGATGGTACTTCCAATTGGGAGTATTTGCCTTTCTCAGATGACTTAAAGAAAGGTCACATGTGGGACTGTAATAAGCCATGGTGGGGTGGGCTGATCAGTGGATTCTGCAATGTTATCCAAGGACAGACCCAATTCATCCAATTGCACCTGGATGCGAAGACCAAAAGAAGCAATAGCAGATCATCTGTTCTGAAAAAGTATGGCCCACTGAAGTGGGAAAACATATCCTCATGTGGGATGCTTTGGTAAAGAATGAAGTCTTGAAGAATATAGTATAGACAGTTGCAAGATCCTATAGAAAAGAATGGGAAAGTGTCAAACCCATACAAACTTGGAATCTCCTCTCCATTAAAATTTTTTTTAATAAACATGGGTAAATGGCCATGTAACCCATATATATGGAGGTCTTACAAAATACCATACCTCCATGTTGTGTCAAAAGCCTTTTCAACGTCAAAGAATATTGATACAAGATGTTGTCATTTGAGAAAGGCTTCACTGATTCATGTTTCAAGTCAAATTAGGTGGTCTGTGGTGGAGTGTTGTCGTTGGAACCCACACTGGGTGGGCGAGATGAGCGTTAACCATCCTCTCTAAGGTCTAACAGAGACAGTTCGTCAAAGCAATTGGATGGTAGTTTGAAAAAATCTTGGGATCTTTCCCAGGCTTAGAGAAAGGTAAGACAATAGCCTGGCATCAGGCATTAGAAAAACATCCTCCTGCCAGATATGGTTAGAAACAATAATAAGAATATCAAGAGAAGCAGGAGAAAGTTAGAGCAGCATGTCATAGTGTACATCATCGGTCCAACAGATGTACTGCCAGACCGATGAAAGGCCATTTTCAATTCCACCAGTGTAAAGGGACAATTATACTCAAAGAGACAGTCAGTAGGAAAGAAAAGATGTGAACACTCTGCCCGAGTATTGATGGTCAACAAGGTGGAGGAACAAATAGAAGTGCTAGACACCTGGCAAAAGCTTTCACCTAGAATATCGGCGATGCTCCAGACATCAGCTACCTCTTGGCCATCAGAGAGTAAGATGGAGAGGGGGACAGAATTATAGTGCCCACTGACCTTTCAAATCTTGCCCCATATGACCTTCGAATTGGTGGTAGAAAATATGCTAGTTGTGAACTTAATCCAAGATTCATTCTGGCTTTGACGTTTTACCAACCTAGCATGTGCACAGGCCCGTTGGAAAGCGATGCAGTTCAAAAGTGTGGGATATCTACGGAAAGTATCCCAGGCCTGTTTTTGAGCTTTCCATGCCATGTGACAGACAGGATTCCACCACGGATGAGGATATTGTGGAAAACATGATGAGGTTTTAGGAATACACTGAGCAGCTGTTTGTATAATACAGTTAGTTACCACTGCCACACAGTTGTCTATTGATGGCTGACTCATGATGGCAGGATCAAGTTCTGCAAGAGCAGTGAAAGTGGACCAGTCTGCCAGATCCAGCTTTCACCATGGCACGCAGGTAGGTGCGCATTGATCATGGTCAGTCTCTCTCAAAAGTATAGAAAAATGATCACTGCCTAGTGAATTATTGTCAACCCTCCATGAAAAATGGGAAAATAATGAAGGGGAGCAAACTCAAAAATCAATAGCAGTAAAGGACTGACTAGGTGCATGAAAATAAGCAAAAGAACCAGTACTGAAAAGAGAAAGATGGTGATCAGAGAGCATATGTTCAACAGAGCAACCCCTCCTATCAATAACAGCACTTTGCCAGAGGGGATGATGTCCATTAAAACCCCCAGGATTAGAAAGGGGGACAGCAACTGTTCAACAAGAGCATCAAGGTCTGATTGATCATATGTCTCTCCAGGAAACAGGTAGAGGGAACAAACAGTGATAGTATGACCCAAGGAAACACGGATAGTTACGGCCTCCAAGGGTGTGTTGAGTGACAAATGTAGGGTGGGCACATGCTGATCAACCAACAGTGCCACCGCTCCATGTACTCATCCATCACACAGCCTGTCATTTCTGTACAGAGAAAACTGCTGAAAGATGGTTGTATTGGCAGGTTTTAAAAATGTTTCTTGTAGGGAAAGACATTCAGGATTGTAGGAAGCAATAAATGTTTTGATGTCATCCAGATTAGAATGTAAACCTCGACAGTTGCATTGTATCAAGGTGGTCATTTTTAATGATGAGTAGATGAAGTAGCTGGAGAACCCTTCTGTTTACGACCATGTCTTTTTTCCTTACTGTCCGTTTTCAAAGGAAGTCTGTTGACCTCCATGGATCCTGCCCTGGGTCGATTGGGCAGTTCTTTGTTGTTGGAAGGGGATTCCAGTGACTGAGGACACGAACAAATGATTGATTTGCACCATGGGGTGAGAGAAAAAGATGCATCTAAAGAAATGCCTGTATCTGAAATCAAAGGATGTGGATCTTGGGGTTTATTGGAATGTATGGGAGGAACAGAGATGGGTGTAGAAATTGATTCATTAACCTTTTTAACAATGGAGGTCAAAAGGCTTTTCACATGTTTTGAAAACAATTCTCTTGAAGGCACAGAGAGATCTGTCTGCACGCTTACTGTAGTTGTGGAATGAAGTGCACCAGCATATGTCTGAGATGAAGTGGCGGACAGCAATTTCCAAGCTTCAGGAAAAATAATGTTATGAGTCTGCACGCTTACTGTAGTTGTGGAATGAAGTGCACCAGCATATGTCTGAGATGAAGTGGCGGACAGCAATTTCCAAGCTTCAGGAAAAATAATGTTATGAGTCTGCACGCTTACTGTAGTTGTGGAATGAAGTGCACCAGCATATGTCTGAGATGAAGTGGCGGACAGCAATTTCCAAGCTTCAGGAAAAATAATGTTATGAGTCGTTTTCAAATGCTGAACCTCTTTTTCCTCCAACCATTTTGGGCAAAAACGAAAGAAGGAAGGGTGAGAACCATCTCAGTTGACACAATGTGGGTCTGTGTCACACTCATAGGCATCGTGGTCCTTGCCACCACAACAAGCACATGTCAGGGAACCATGACATGACGTCTTTGAGTGGCTGAACCTCTGACACTGGAAACAACTGGAGAGGGTTTGGAATTTACAGCTGTACCCTGCAATTTAGATAATCTGTCTTGGTGGTGGCAGGTGCATGTGGTGATGTAAATGTCAAAATGAGGATATTTGTCAGCAGTACAACTCCATCTTTGCGAGTGGAGATATGCCTCACTGCAGAAAGTCCTTGAGTGGATAAACCAGTAAGAATCTCTGAATCGGGGACATTCTTCAAATCCCTCTCAACAATAACTCCTTGTGTGAATTCAAGGTAGCATGAGGGGTAACCTCAATTGGTACATCCCCAATTACCTTTGAATTCAAGGAGTTCACTGTGTTGGAATGTGGATGTTTCAACCAATATGTCTTCAGATTAAAGCTTCTTTTCTGACTTTGGAAAGCCAGCAAGTCCCTCTAGTCCCTTCTGAATAAAAAAGGGGGACATTTGCCCTAAAGGTTTTTCTGAAAGAGAATGTAATTGAAGGAAATGAGGTATGTGTGTTATAGATGTTGAAGATTGCTGCTCATGACATGGTCATTTACCTATTGACTGTTTTTTCACTATTTCATTTAAATTTTTCATAGGAGGATCCATAGGAAAAAAGGAAAACTTCGGTACCCACTGACCCCACCCACCATGGAGCCCAACGAGGGGATGCACTACAATGTCATTCAAGGACATTGCAGCAATGCCAGGGTTATGTGAGCACTATACCCAAACACCAGCATCAAATGCAATGTCCACAACACCTGTTGAGAACATCCAACACTGGTTGACTCTTGCCCAAGTGGACCAGCCAAGTGATCCAAGGGGGGGGGGGCACACATCTACAGGAATTCAAGGCCAAAGTGATGTGTTAGGGTTGAACCCCTCAACCATCAGGATTCTCCCCCCCCCCTTCACGGGATGCCACACATGGCAAACACATGGGTGGATGTTTATATCCCAGAGGAAGTGACCAGAAAGAACAGAACTTTCCTTGGGAGTCCCCTCACCAGGTACAGGAATCCACACCGAGGGGAATAAAGTACTTACCCAATCTTCTTTACACTAATAGTATTGATGTACTAAATAACTTTTATATAATTAAACGATCACCAAAGAACACACACTAATAATGTGCAAAATCTAGACAATTCCTCCTAACTCAAAAATTTTTCTGGCTTCCTAACTATGTGATAATGTTCATTATAAAGTCATCCAAGCATCACTAACTTTCTCATGGGAATGAAGCTCGTAAAACTGACAATTATCTGTTCAGAAAACAATGTTATACAATATATCATTTGAAAAATAAAAACTTTGACTTTATATTGGTTACAACTAATATATAATGAAACATAAGGGAAAACCCTTAACAAATCCTGAACAAGAGGATGTGACAGGTCAGTGTGGCAGGAGAGGGCTGATTTTCTACTTGATAGCTCTGTAACCAAGCAAATTTGTCTGAGCAATGATGATTTTATAGTGAGTATTTTAATATTAAGTTTCTTACTTTTTCAAGAGATTGTGGGTAAAATAGACAAGCTTTCTACATAAAAAATGATCCATGTGCATTACAAAAGAGGAAATTCAGGATTTTCTTAAAATATTGCAATAGAAAATAAAGAACCTTAAACTTGTATACTACTAAATATGGGTTATTATCTAAGAGTTTATATTATACTAATTGGTATAACATAAATGAAAAGTAGTTTAATTAAATATTGAGTATTAGCCACTAAATCTTTGTGTCACGCTGTTTATGACACCTATGGTGAGAGGGTTAAGTGCAAAAGTGAGATCATTGCTGAATTTAACATATAAATGATAAACACACATTGTGGCATGCAAGCTCTCCCAGGTATCACATGGCATGTTGAATGCAAGAGTGGTTCAGATAAGATGTTTGTGATGTCAAAATACTACGTCTGTAGTTTTATACAAGTTAGAAACTTGTATTACTAATACTGACAAGTTAGAATACAAAATAAGAATCTCATATCTTTTATGTTTGTTGATATATCCTTTAAGTACAAATAAAACACAGGAGCCTCACTCACCTCTTTCCATTTTTGAAAATGATCCCTTATATACTCTTACTTCAATGTATAACATGAATAACCTACTGAAAACTCAAAATGTCTCCTTGTGGTTTTCTAAGCCATTTTAATGTGTTGAGAGGCCATCTTGTTCTTTTGAACCATGATTTGAAGCAGGTTGGTTGTATCTTTTGTCTGCTTGAGATTTCATTTTTTAAAGAATAAATTACAACCTAGTTACTAAGTTTGATAAATTATAGTGAAATAGTACCAATATAGTAATTTACATTTTCTGGTTATTAACTGTGTGTGTGTCTATACATAACAATTGTTTTATATCCTCCATGTGTGAAATTTTGAAAGGCTGAGCAATGTATGTAATTCTTTTTTTTCTTCTTCAAAATTTTAAGTTTTAAGAAAAATAAGTGATAACCTATTTCTAAATAGAAATAATCTACATATATAATGTACAGTAACTGGAACATGAGCATATATTATATAATACTAGTCTCCTAAAACACAGCCAAGGCAGGGCCACTGTAAAGATTATAAAGCACTTCCATATTTCTGGATATGGTAATATGAGTACATATGTGCTGCATCATTGTAACTTCTATATTTTTAGCCAGGCATGATTGAAGGGTCAATATAATAAAGATGATAAATATACATAAATGTATAATGTTATGAGATTTGAGCTATTTAGTGTAAACATTTATGTTTCCATGTTGTAATTTGCTGTCATTCTAGAATGAAAGAAGCATAATTTATATTCATTTCCTTTTTTTTACTGTGGTTACAAAATCATTTTTTCTTAAAAAAAAAACACTTGATATCTATCTGGATATTATAAAAATTCTGCTTGCAAAATTTGAAAATTTTCTGATACATAAAAGTATTTTATATCTCAAAGTTACTTTGCATGTTGCCTATACAACATGTGAAAATAAAAGAATTGTATTTATTACTTATAATCTGCCCAATTTCATTAACATAAGCTTAAAAATGTAAAAGTTACAGTGTGAAAACTATAACAAGCACAAAGTGGTTATGTGCTCAGTTCCAGGGACCGAGCCAATGATGAAAGAATTAACATGAGCAGAAATGTTCTGTTCACAACATAACAGTAAAAAAGTATGGTTGTTTTATTTTCAAACTGAGGCAAAATGATGATGAAATATCTCAATATTATTGAAAACTACAGGTCAATGAATAGGATTAAAAGTGCAATATCAAGTTATTTTTAACCAGAAACACATCATAAAAGAAGATTCTTAATCCCAATTGTTACAATTTGTGCATTTACATGTACAAAAAGTACATTAATGAGAATATTGGCAGTGGTTAGACTGAAAATAAAGTGAGATAAGAAATGTAACTTGTCTAAGAATTTCTTCTTTAGGATTTGACTAATTTCTCTAATTTTGATACACAACTTATCTTTATAACTTTGATTTCACACTGACATTTTTTCTGCAGACTTGTTTTTAGCTTACTACATTTTATATTTTAAGATCACATGATAATTTTGCTACCAGAGACAGCTAGGCAGATGCACTCTCGTATACACAGTTCTTGCACATTTCGTGTGTAGGCAAATGAACTGATATATAAATGGTATTTTGCATCATCTGATGAAAATAAGAAAAACAACAACAAAAACCTTTGGGTATGAAGTAATTCTGTCTTAACAACACTGATATATTTTACTGTACATGTACCACAGGGTATTATGTATGCATATACATAACACAAACATTTTATCCTTACATCACTCCTACCTACATTTATAAAACATACTGCAAAGTTTAAGACTCAAATTGAATCATTATGCCAAAATATTGATTTGTTTCCTTTGCAAAATTTTATTCCACTTGTTAGCTAAATAACAAGCTGTAATTTTCGACTTTTGTTTTATAAATATCTAATAGTTGTAATTTCCAATTTACGTATTCTAATTATTTATTAATTACAATTTACAGTTTTCATATAATAAGTATTCCCTAATTATTATTTTATTGTTGTAAATTGCAACTTTTCTGATAAGTTTTCTATTGTTTTTCAATGGGAAAAAATAACAAATGGATCATTTATTTCTATGAAAAAGCAAATGGGTTAAAACAAAACAGATAATTATGCAATTTATATACTAATGTATTTCCTCTTTCTATGAGCTATAAATGTCCTATCGCAAAGTCAGAGTGAATTACAGACAAGAGATATGGGAGAAGCATGTCAATGTGGACTGAACAAATAGTGCTATTCAGTAAATCAAGAGGAAGTCAAACTTTTATATTCTGTTTCATCAGTATTTATAGGTTTTAATAGGATGAAAATCTGAAACCCTTGTGATGGGAGAGAAAAAAAATCTGTTAATCAGATATCACAGTACTAACAGTAGTAGTTAAACAATAATCTAACTTGAGAGTAAAAGTCTAACAGTATTAGCTAATATAATTAAAAAGTAACAGCCACTAATTAAGCAGTAAAAAGTTACTGTAAATAAACAGCAATAGTTAATGTAAATTGTTATAGTGTCAATATATAGTAGAGTTAATGTAAATAGACAGTAACAGCTGGTATAAGAGAAGTGACAGTTGGTGCAAGCTAAGAATTTATTTGCATATTTCCTTTTAAAAGTAAGAAATTTAAGCTCATATAATATAAACACTTGAATTATAAATTACATTTTGATGCCAAGCTTACTGACATAATTTAGAAATTTATGTAATTAAGTTTAACTCTTTAAAAAGGTCATGACATGCATATTTTGAACCTTCTGTGCAAAGTGTTAATAAACCTCTATTTCTGAAATACTTTCTATAGGTAGATCTGAACCAATATAAAATTATTATTGACTATTCTTATTTTTCTGTTTAGATAAATAAAAGGTTATCTCAAATAAAATGGCAAAAAACAAAAATAAAATGTAGTAAAGAAATTTATTTCAAAGAATGAATGTCTGTCTGTCTTGACAAATTTGACACCAAATAAATTTAATGTTTACCAATCATTACTACTTGAAAAAAAAAAATCCAATTTATTGAGAAGGAACTCCTCAACAAGTGTTAATATGGAGTAAAAAGTGCCAAAACGTATTACTCTGTTTTCTTTTAAAAAATTATGAAAGAGAAAAATCAAAGGTGAAATATATAATTAGAAATAACATGACTGTAAGTAGGTATTACCTTTTAAGAAATATAAACTAGAGTTTACGCAATAACAGCATCTGAGGATAATGAAGATTTTCATCATACAAGTCTGGCTTTTTTTTCTTGAGCTAAGAAAAGAATACCAAAAATCATTGTGTTAAAAAAAACCTTTGCAAAGTAAGCTATAGTTATATACTGTAACTTAATGAAAGAATACATTGCACTATAACACAAGCAGGTGATGTTAATTTTTGCTAGGTTTGGGCTTCATATATTTTCTTAATGTTATTTCTAAAAATTGTTTTTTGTTTTTTTCCAAAAACATTTCTCAAAAATGACGCATGATATGTATGGTAAATTTACCCATTTCAAGATCTAATTCATTCTACAAGCTTTTGGGTGATAACAAATAATGGGATATTCAACTACATTAACATTGTTTATTAATGCAAAACCTTAGCTATACTCTTCTCTTTTAAAATGAAACAGTTACAGGGTAGTATTAGGTTTCAAGAACATATATGAATCAAAGTTAACAAGGATCTTATGCTCTTATGGCTATAGAATCCAAAAATACTCAAGAACCAGACACAAAGTGGGAGCACAGGTCTCTCCTCCTTTCCCAGCTTACAGCCTACTCTATCTTAAGTTCTGGTACAGTATCTAACTTTACTGTACTTTACGTTTCGACCTTCTATTTAAAATATTTTCTGAACCCAAAACGAGCCGTTTTTGCATATAAAATTCTCAACAAGTGGGTTTCTCGACATCACTGATCCTCCCAAAGATGTTTGATGGGATTTAAATCTGGTGATCTGGAGGGCCAGGGAAGAATGTTGATGTTGTGGTGTCTCGAGAAGACAGTGGTGAGTCGGGCTGTGAAAAAGGTTGTTGACGTTCATCATGATTGGTTGCACATAGGGCCTAAGAATCTCGTCGACGGTTGTGTACGATCTGATTGGAAATACTACGCAGCCCTAATATGGTTGAGGCAGTAGACGTTGCAGTGGTGGTCCTATCCCAAAGGTGACGTAACCAGACGTAGCGATCTTGTGCAGGCATGGTCACACGAGATCTGCCAGATCGTGGACGATCACGAGTTGATCCATGTTGTTGGTGACGATTCCATAGCCTTGTGATGCTTCTTGGATGGACATTCATAGCTCTAGCATCATCTGATCGAGATTTGCCTGCTTTCAAGCGACCAATGGCAATGTTGCATTGTGCTTCAGTCAGTCTTGGCATAAGTGTATTGCGTGTCAGTGGCTTAACACTGAGCTATGGAAACCGAGAACCCGTCACTTTTATAGGGATTTTGCACGTTGCACTTGCAGAACATGCAGATCTCTCAAACAAATTTATCAAACATGAATGCGTTTTGGTGAAAAATCCGATGCTTTCCTCCGTGTTCAATGTGCACAACTTTTATTGTCATTTTGGTCTGACAATCAGTGCCTTAACACATGTAACATCACATACTCTGAGCTTGTAACGTTATTACATATATTTCTCTTTAAAATAACAAAAATATCCCTTTTGCATTTCTTTTTGTTGAAGAGTATATTTAAGTACGTTTCAATAAATGCATGTATACTTCTTATTTTGTAAATGACTAAAAAAAAAATATACATATATATATATACCTTGATGTGCAGATCCCACAGGTGAATGTCATAGATCATGAGTTTCTCTATGTGAAATTTTTGTTGAGCTTCATCAACAAATTTCTGGAATGAGTTCCCACGTGTAGGAGCAAGGACAACAGCAAGACCCTACATCAAATAATTAAATTAAAGCAAAAATCCTATAAAAAGAGTTGAAAACATTTTAATTTCCTAAGGATTTGGAATTCCCAAATTTCATAAGCAATCTGCATTACACATTACTTAAGAAAATATAAACAATTTCAACATTTTAAAATAATGAAAGCTGTGTTTTGTCCTGAAATCAATTATTACATTTATAGCTTTAACTACATTGATAGCTGTAAAAAAAGGAACTATAAGAACTTACAGAAAAAATAACATTTTTACAAATAATCAATCCCCACCAAGCTAAATTCCTAGTATTTTATGGAGACTTTCAAAACAACACTATTTAAATACTAATATTTGTTTTCAGTACTTAGTCAATTAAAGTTTCCTTTAATGCATCATTTAATTGCTATTATCTTCCATTTTACATCCACACAATTAACTTAAAATACAATACACTTTACATTCTTTGGCATTCCTAACAGTAAGTGCTTTTATACACTTATTACAGGAACACATAATGGTTAATTTAAATTATTATTTATGTCACTTTGATATTTTTTATAATGTACTACCTTTAAAAATATCATATTTCATTAGCAGTAGCCCACTGGGGAAAATCTCAGTGAACCCACCTTCAACTTGAACAGTGGTCCTTCCCAATTTTATAGGTTTCCACTTAATAACAGTTAAACATATGTTCATAAATTAAAACCTGTATCATTTATTTATTTTAAATGATCAAACTGATGTAGAAGACTATAATTACAAGTGAATAATTAAACCTATAATATACAGCTAATATTTGTACCTCTTTCTTCCAAGCTTTCCCACAGATAAATATAAAACACATTCATTGCCACTTAAGGAAACTGTTTTAAATGGCTAAACATGTCACATTCTGGGAAACACTAGTTTTTTTTCAGAATTTTATTAATGCAATAGATCAAAATTTCTTGTAATTTCCTTTGTATAGGTCTAGTTACTTGTGTAGATCTGTCCATCCATAAGTAAATGCGACTATGTGATGTGAAAGCATACATACAAATTGGAGCACTATTCTCTCTCCTGACTATTATTTGATAGCTTTATTCTTTGTATAAAATCTGTGAAACATCATGAAATGATGACATTGTTTAAAACTGACAAAAATGTGTAGTCTTCATGCATTAAAAGAATAAATAATGATGAAAAAGAGGAGACAGGCCAGAGGATAAAAAAACAAATCTCTGCAGAAGTCTGGAAAGGTCAGTAGAAGTACTGAATCAACAACTGCCATTTAAAGTCAGTAGAGATACTGAATCAACAACTGCCATTTAAAGTCAGTAGAAGTACTGAATCAACAACTGCCATTTAAAGTCAGTAGAAGTACTGAATCAACAACTGCCATTTAAAGTCAGTAGAGATACTGAATCAACAACTGCCATTTAAAGTGCTTAATTGAATAACAAATTATCCTTGGAAAGTGAACCAAAAAGTAAAAAAACAATGTTAAAGTTTTGTTTTTCATATACAAATATCAGTTTGATAAACATTATTTTGTAATCACAAAGTAATAATGGTAGCTTAGTTTTGCTGATATTCATATTAATTACAGGTCTACCTGACAAAGGAATGTTCTTCCCAATGAAAATAATTAAAATCACCAATTACAATTACTCTAAGAATAACTATTGTGTGGAACTTATAGGTCTCCAAGTTGTATAATGACATAATTAATGTACTTTTATAAACCCAACTTACAATTATTAGATTAAGGTTAATGGGCTTGTTTGTGTTCCTGGTAGTTTTGCTTGCCAATTCTGCTTTAAAAAAAAAGAGCCAATATTTGGCAAGTTTCACTAGCAATAATAGAATTGAACAGTATACCTTTTGTTATCTTTCTCAGCTACAAGATTAACAGATTACTAATATGCTTCACACAAATAATTATTTTCAATACAAATTGGCCATTAGAATTCTTAAAAAAACCTCATATAATAAGTTAAATGCTTTTTACAGAAACTGCAGTTGATTGGTTATAATATTCTAAATTTCAAAACCATCTTGTGAGGAAAACAATAAGTGGAAAAGAGAATCTTGTGTTTGTATATTTTTCCAATATAAATATTTCATATACCATTTACAACAATATATATTTTCCACAGTTAAATCCTTACAATAAATGTCTTTAAGCCATTCATAAAAATTGATTTCTGTGATGTGCAGACATTTGATCAGTATTTCTAAAACACTTTAGATCCAAGTGGCATGAGGAGCTGATAATCAGTCTAACTGACCAGTACAGGTCTTGTTGACAAATGTCACTGTTATGGTGAATTGTAAATATGTGGCAATGGCAAATTTCACCTAATCTTGGAAAAGTTTCATAAAATGTGCTAGATACAAGTCAGATTATTGTTATAAGGATATGTAAATTATTCCTAAACACTGACATCAGAAATTTAATTTCACAAGACATCATCACATCTATTCATTTATTTAATAGAAAGAACTATTAAGTCACTTCCCACATTGAACATTTCAAAATAATTAACAGCTTGCACACACAACTATGAAAAAACTCTAGAAACTATGCAACCTGTTCATTCACGCAGAGGCTTTGATGATATCACTGCAACACATATAAAAACCATGCACAGATGTGAGAAATGTAATCTAGAGATAGGAATAGACAACTCTCAAGAAAGTGAAATATCTGATGGCATGAACATATTTTCATCTATCCTCAAGCAAAGATAGGTGAACATATATTTTGCCAAATATCTAATTTCAAATCATAAACAAAACCTCTTCTGCTTTATTTACCTATATTTGTGAAGTAACAGTATTATGTCTTCATCTGTAAGCAGATGTAGTGATTTGTAAGAAGGCATGAACTCAGATCAATTCCAAGCACTTTCTACACACCCTCAGAATGCTTATCAATTAGTTTCCAGAAATTAAAATTACACCAAAATCAATTCAATTCCACTGAAACTGTATAAAATAACTGTTTGTTCTACACATGAATGTAGATGAAAAAACTGTTTATTGCACTTGACATGCATTAAAGATAGATATATTGACATATTCTGCAACTAAAAGCTGAAATCACCTTGTCCAATGTACGTGATATGCTGCCTAATAAACAAAATCTTGAAGTTGGATAAATGTGAAATAAATCAGTTCTCTAAGAACTGATAAAATTTCATGGTCATTATGATATCACTCTTAAAGCACTTGAACAAAGTAATTGCAAACTTCAAAGAACACAAACAGTCTGGAGTTGCTGGAAGAGGTGTTTTGGTTAGTTTCATCTGTAAAACAACATTCATTAACCTACTTGTTATAATGAAGAATACAATATAGAATGTTATATCAGATAAAGATAGAAATGCTGGTACATTTTTAGTGCAAATTAATTCTATACAAGACATCACTACAACTGACCAATGTGGTGTGGTGGTCTAGTACATGTTTGGTGAGATAGTAACTCAAAGGCTGATAGCTTTTGTTGTATGTACAGTGGTAGTAGTTTGTTTGAAGTCACACACATAGCCTTATAATGGGGATATCTGTACTCTTCCCACCATGGGAATCAAAACCCAGTTTATGGTGTTGTAAGTTCACAGATGTGCCACTGTGCACTCAATTTAGATGTGATAAAGGTATGTTCCAGCAATATCATTACTTAGTCTGCTCCAATAAACTGCAGATTTATTCTAAAATTGCTATAAGCAAATTGATGTTTGGAAAAATGAAGCTGAGAGCAAGTTAAGGAGAGTCAAATTGAAAAGAATTAAGCTGACAGGTAAAATATATTGGTCAGGAATACCAAGTAAACCACCAGCTGTATTTGCAATATTTATAGACAACTCCAAACTCTTTTTGAAGACCTGATTGTTTGGTTATACTGCAACATTCAAAACTGCATTGCTGCCATGCAAATAGAGACTAGTGATAAGCTGAAGGGCTGTCTGAGGTGTGAAACAATTTTGATTGTTCACACATTCACAACAATTTTCCATCACATACCACCTGTCTCAGAATACCTTCAATCATTACAGCTGATTTAGTTCAATCTTGGAAATAAAAACAGGGATGGAAGCAGAGAAAAGTTAAATTGACTTTAAAGACTCGGGAAGAGAACAAAGAGGAAGTGTGTGCCACAAACTGAACAGGTTTTACACTCTGAAATGCAATAACAGAGAACTGTGTTGTTAAAAGATCATACACATCATTTAAGTTATTCATGAAGATATATAATTTGGCTCATGAGAAGTAACACAAAGAATTGAGATGCAAGATTTCAGGCTTTAACTATTCTTTATACTAAATCCATTGGGCAGATTTTTATTGCTCCAGTCCAGTACCCCTTTTACAAGCAACACAAATGTGTTACGGTAGATGTGTTCCCCTTACTAAGTTTGATTACTTTTATGACTGTGTAATTTCAGATAGATTGGCATGTAAATTGTGCATAAAACTCAAAAAACCCACATGTTCAGTAAGAACATATCTGTCACGATATGATCCATACTTAACTTTGAAAAACTGGTGATCAACTATATTATTAATATACATATATATATATGCTGGTTTATAATACAGTGTTCCCTCGTGTATCGTGGCAGATGTATTCCAAAACCCCCCGCGAAAGGAGATTTTCCGCGAAGTGGGATCGCCGATTTTTACATATATATTTATGTGCATTTAGACTTTTAAAACCCTCCCTGTACAACTATTTAACCCTCCCATTACAATACCGTTCATTATTGCTGAAATAATAAGAACAATTATTAAGATATTAAGCCTTAAAATTAAAAATTACATATCTTCAGCAGGTGGTGTCTTTTCGGGGGACACCACTTCCTCTTCTGTGGAAGGTGAATCGGCAATTTCTTCGTCAATCGTTACAACTTCAGGAACAGTACTTGCCACCGGTACCCTTTCTTTCTTGCTCGGCTGGAAAAACATTGTTATTGGCAGTTGTTTTCTCTGCCTCTTTAGCCTATCGAAAATCATTTGAAAAGGAGTCATCAGTTCTTCTATTTTATTGCAAAATTGTACTGATCGAACCATATCGTTGTCCCATTCCTGTGAGCACTCCTTCACTTCGTTAATTAGTTTCATTAGTTTACCTAACCGCTCTAACAACCATCCACTTTGCTTGATTGTTTCCTCTTCGTCGTCTTCCTCGGCAGCAGACTTCGTCAGTGCTTCTAAGTCTTGGTCGGCGAGTGGTTCAGATTCTAAGTCAATCAGTTCATCTACGTCTTCCTTCGTCATATCGGCAAATCCTTCACCTTTGATTAACGAAGCTAATTGCACAGATTTTTGAATTTTGTTGGATTTCTTCAGACGTGAATCCCTTGTGGTCGTGCACAACTTCTTCCTGCTTGCATTAATGGTGCAGGGCTTCATCTCTTGCAATGCCTTATGAACATTTTGAAGACATGTAGCAGTGGTGAAAGACAATCAAAATGGGTAGCTGTCATTGGCCATCTTTCATTTCTGCACCAATCATAGCCCGTCTTGCACATCGCTACACCATGAAGCTGATCTCGCGTAGCCTTCGCAGACGCACAATACGTACATCTATAGCCTTTCCAGTTGGTTCTGTTTCCATTTTTACGCTGTTATAAACTCAAATATATGTTTATATCTCAAAATTTACCTTTTTTTTTCTTTACACTATTAATTATATTTATTTTTAATATTTTAATGGTATTTAATGCTATATTTTAGATTTAATATTTATTATTTTATATGTATGTGTGGGGGTCGGCCGAGTCCGCGAAGTGGTGAAGCCGCAAAAGAGGATCCGCGAAGTGGCGAGGGAACACTGTATCTAAATTTTGTCATGAAATTGAGTTTTTTTAAAATTTACCAACTCAAATGGGCTAGGTCTGTTAAATGTCAAAGTTAAGCATAAAAAAATGATATCCAGAAGGTGAGACAACTACATCACCTATGACAACATACAAAATCAATACATTCAATGTGGTATTTGATCAAGAAATAAGAAGTTTGATGAGACAATATGTAGAACAAGGTCTGCTGTATGCTGACATTCAGTGTTGACCTAAGTTTTTGCTGAAATAAAGAAAAAGGGTCTGAGTGTCAGATCGCTGAATAAGACATGTCAGTTTATGCCACACTTAGATCTTACAAAATTAAGATCTAAACTAGAACTTTTGTAAGTATGTTTCCACAGCTAAAACAAATTTTAAAAGATGGGTACATTGCCTTGGCTGAGCGATGTGACATTACTGATTTAGACTGAGACAGAGTAGAACACAAGGATATTAGTTTACGCAAAACTGTCGGAGGTGTAAATGTTGTTTAATATGTGTTTTTCAGTTGCTGAAAACTACATGTTATATTCAAAAGCACATGACAAATTACTTAAAGTGTATCGCTCTTTTCTGACATTATCCATGTCAAAGCCCTTATGTTCACAAGCTCTACAATCATCATTTTAGCTGAGATTCCAAACAGTTAAATCATAGACAGGCTCTCAACATCATCTGATGAACTTAAATACCTGCTGGTGTACTAAAGTTAAATACTGTTAATGCACACATACATTGAACACCTATATGTATTATTCCATACATGTGTTACATATGTAAAGAATGAGAACATACTAAAATATATATATAAAAGTATACACTTATTTTAATCTCTATTCACTACAAATCTCCGTGACGAACTACATTTTTACACGAATTTCTACACTGCTGAACATCTAATATCATAAGTTTTCTTATTTTAAGTTAAAAGTTAACTGTAAGTAACACCTGTTAATAGTGTGCATTATCTGTAACATCAAACTTGGGGTGTGTAAAGCATAAGATGATCAACAGTGGGATACTGGTCCCTCTTTGAGAGCACTGGCAAATGTTTACTAGGGGCACTGAATTAATGACCTAATGATTTATGAGAAGCATGTCAAGTTGCCCTACGTTATATTTACATAGTATCTGACTATGAGTGAAGAATCTATAACTTAGGAAGATGAAATTAAACTTTTGCCAGAATCATTTTGTATTTATTTTAAAATAATACACTTTTAATATATATCTCCTGCTTATTTAATATCTCAGATTTTGTTAAAGAATGTCAAAAATTAGTCAACAAGAAAATACGATAGTAATCTATACATCTAAAACAGCTACTTACAGTGTCTTTAATTATTTTCCATATTGTGTTGATCAGCAATATTCTTCCAGAATCAAAATACATACTGCAGTAAAAAATTAAATCTTGATGAATGTTTTTAATGTTACATGTCAAAATTGTAAGGTAAACACACTATTTGAAACACCATTAACTTCTATTATTAAATTGCAAATTTCAGCCTGTCTTTTTCACTGATGCTAGCCTATAGCAACCAGAGCCTTATCCACCAATTTTCTTCCCTTCATAACAAGTATTAGCAAATTAAAAATGATTAAAATGTCTCTCTTTTATTGCAGAATTCTCAGTATGTCTATGAAAGATATCTGCAACAAGGTAAGAAACCTTCATATTTTTCCTATAATTACAATTATACTTTACAGGAAATTGACACACACTTTGAGCATTTTAAATGTTTTTCACTCACATCCTTGATATTTTCTAAGCTGAATTTATAAATATAAGCAAACAAAAAAAATTAAATATAGGAATATCTGGAATAAATATCATGAAGCAGTGTACAACAAAAAATTCATTTTACCTAACACTTTCTACCATAATAACGTCGCACAAGAAATGCAATTAATTTCTCGTGTAGTAATGATATTATTAAAATCAATGCATTCTGGCATTAACTTCAAATCAAAACAATGAAGAAAAACTTTCAAGAAACTAATAAACAGTAAAATATTGGTATTTCTACAAAATGGAAAGAATACACAATAAAGAAATAGTACTGATATATTATAAAAGGCATTATGAACTGAATGTTCATAGCTTTTATTTCTGACACTACAACAAAAATGTCAACTGTGTTCGAGTTTTTGAAGCAAAGCCACATCAAACTATCTGCCGTGTCCACCAAATGGAATCAAAACTCCAGATTGTAGCATTAAAAATCCATAAACATACTGGTGTCCTACCAGAAGACAAGTTTAAAAGTATATTTCTTTATAATTATCTAAATTTGGCCAATGAAGTTAGGTGATCCATGTTTTTAACAACAGTTTCTAAAAATATGCCTGAATCACATTCAAAGATAAGGCAATAAAACAACAATTATCATCTTATCAGTGACAACAGAAAATTTCAGAGATCTCAATTCATATTTAACATTTTCCTTACTGAATGATATCCTAAGATTTTATTTTCTCCTTGTGTAACTATTTAACCAGTTTGCATGTGACTTAGAACAGTTGTTTAACAATATCTAATTTAAGCTAAAAAATCCATATAATTTGAAACGAGTTTTCTAAAATTCTGTAATGTAGTGAATTAATAAAATTTTGCCATGAAACACCTTGAAAAACATTAAAAATACTTTTATCTTAGGAATTACAATTTTATTGTTCATCAGAAGGTTTAATTTATACATCCATTCAATTTGTCCTTGACTGACATTTCTTAATATATTTCTTTTGATACTTTATTTTGTCAGCTGCAGCAGTCAACATTTTTGCCTATAAATCATAAAAACTACTGCTTAAGTTGACAAAAACTTATAAGTGGCCTTAGGACCTGACCTTCCAAAACAGTTACAGGTCCAGCTAGAACACAATATTCTTTGTAAAGATCAAAGTATGCAATTTATTTATGTGCAATGTTTAAATGTGATAACAAAAACTATCAATAATATTTAATAATGGAGAATTCCAGTTCTGGAAATGTTTTGCTTATACCTACTGTACTCATTAAACCTAAATACGTTTATCTGATGTTTTGTCACAGAAGAATGCTCCTGAAGATTTTAAACAGATACTGTTTAACAAAACAATGATTTAAAGAATAATAAAAAAACAACAACCAAGAAACTGTAAAAATTCCTAGATCTAGGGATTTTCTTAAGTCTTCTAACCCCCCATTAGGTTCTATTGTTCTTCCTTTGAGGAGGTATGTCTTGCCACTTTTATACAAAATGATATATTACTACTAATGCACTTTATTCACCTTTCATTAATTTAAGTTTTAGAAACTGCTCTATTCAATGCTACTTCACTTTTGCCTGTAATTATTTTTAAAGCTGAAGTTCATTAGTTGTAATAGTTCAGATCAATTGCTGCAACATTATAAAAGGGAGGGCATGCAGGCAGTATTAATAAAATCAGTGAAAGAGAAAGAAAATAATGTGACAAACAAAACATAGATAATTATATTCAAGAATTAATGGTTTCTTATTAAATATCTACCTGATCTTTTGGATGGGTAAATAATATCTAAAACATTCTTCACACATATAGTAAGATTCCTAAGAGATGTGCAGAAATGCAAGTCTGAACTATTTTTTAATACTTCTTTTTGAGTTACACTATAAATATTACACAATGATAAAATATAAGTTTCAAAATTGTTTCATGTGAAAACTACTGAAATTGTTAAAGTTACTAAAATTTCATATGCATCTAAAACCTCAAAGCTGCTTAATGACTATGACAGAATTAACAATTACGAATCCAAAGGATGTGGAGTTTTAGAATTTTTTGAAAGATTTTCACTCGACCTGGCACGATAGATGTGGACACCAGAAAAAAATTTAAATTATTTCAAAAGCTGAGCACTATAAAAGACAACTCTGAAGCAGAACCTTGACTGTGTAAGAAAGAAAAAAAAAGCAAGCAATAAAAGCAGAACTGATAAAGACACTGTCAGCTATTTTTGTCACACACAGCTGACTGTTCCACAAGAAGTATTGGTAAAGCACAGGCTCTGAATGTAAATCCACTGGATTACTGACTGAAGTGCCTACTGTATTGTTGTCATGCAGAAATTAAAATAAAGTGTCTAGTCTTCAAAAATTTGCAACTGAAGCAGTCTTCAAGAGTGCCACTGGTTCAGAAGGGAATCTTACTATTCTAGAAAAAACAGAAAATATGTGGAAGACAAAGCAATCTATAAAGCTAGTTCCCATCTAAAAACCAACAAAGCTTTGCAATATCAAGAATACTGGCAAGTTTATGGGACCATAACAAATTTCACAGTCAGTAAAGTATTATTACAAAAATATTCTTTGCCACAACTACCACTTATTCAAAGACAGTGGGAGCATCCTATAGAAACAGGAGGAAATGAGATGTTTCTGAAATTATTTCAAAGTTTAGAAACAATTTGCTTTATAAGCTGTAAGTTTTGAATAGAAAGCTAAACAACACAATAGCAGAGTAATTGGTACGAAGGAAAACAGCAGTCCAGCACAAGACACACCAAACTGTTTGGACTGTAGTTAACCTCAATGACATCAAAAAATTGAAAACAGACCAAAAAGAAAAGTTAAAATGAAGAATCATAATGGTTTGTATACAAAACCAAAGGAACTCCTATGACACCAAAAGAATAAAAAACAGGATAAGATGCATTCTAAATATCCAAACTAAACATTCAAGGACTCAAATTTCAACTAACTCAAACTGTAGTTACAAGACAAATATTTTATGTCTTGTGACATGCCCTATTCATGGAAAATTAGATACAGCATATGCTGTCAAAACTAAATGATGTTCTATAACATACATCAAATATTTATCCATATAGTACTTCACAAATTGTTTCAGTAAAAACACAAGCATGAATATTGGAAGAACTTACCAATCAGCACACACAACATAATCAAATCTTTGCTTTAAATGCTGCAGATCTTCTTCTTCATCCCAGCGAAGTAATCTGGAAGGATACTTATCTCACAATTTTATCTCTTCTGAATCATCGTTACAAAATTATTATACTCTTATTAATTAATGATTATCTATATAAGATTATTTATATAAAATGAAAACAAAACAGAAAACAGCAACAAGCAAAAGAAGTACAAGTAATAGGGACATCAAAACCTTAACTCAGAAAGTTTATATTTGTGAAAATATTAATTTAAAGGTTTACAAAAATCCTTCCAGTTTTCCAAACAATATAAAATAACTGTATCTGTTGGACACAAACTTAACATTAAGGATCCCACTTGTTTTATCAGAAACAAAAATATTATATTTATCTGAGAAATATACATGTTTTATACACATGGTGCAGAATTGTATCTGTCATTCAACAAACTGATTTTTGCATGTCACATCCTAGGTATGAAAACAAAAATTCAAGATTAAGTTTCAACAAAACTATTTTGTGGTCCATAGCCTCAGGTATAATTTTACAACTATGCATACAACAGAAATATATTACATGTATTGTTCTTTATTCTACAGGCTATAAATTCTAGTGTGGTTTCTTCAGTTTAAACCAGTGAAACACATCAACAGCACTTTTGTTAATTGATTGTGTTCAACTAATTACTTATTCTCACATGGACTTGTATGGAATATCCAAAAATAGTAATGATCAGAAATGCTAATTTCAGTTAGTTGATTATTTTCATGACATTAACTTAATCAGAATTTTGAAATAGGTTTTAGTTATGTACAACTTCATCGTGCAATGTTCTAGGGTAACTGATTATATTAATTAATCAAGTTAACTGTCCAGCTCTAAAGACAAATGATTACTGAGTTGGTGTGAAGCACTGGCATTCCTTCATTGGTGACAGCCTGGTAACCCTCTGATATTAGGTCAATAACTTCACTGTATTGTTAATACATTTCAATATAAATAAAAAAATTTTGAAGTTAAATTATTTTAAACAACTACTTTTTATAAGCATCGTACAAAAATTCTGTCTAATGCAATCTACTTGGAATACAAACAACTGTAGTGGTCAAGTGTTTATTTCAATAATTGTGTAATGTATTGAAATTAAAGAATGCTTTACCGTTTTCAAATACCCTACTTAACCTGTGTAATAATTTTATGTTGTAATCGCAACTGTACGAGGGCTGTTCAAAAATACGCGAAGTGACGTCACAAAACAAAATGTACTTTATTCAGAAGTTACAAGTTTGGGACCCCTTCAAAGTACTCTCCTCCCCAATGCACACACTTATCCAAACGATGTTTCCACTTGTTGAAACAATCCTGGTACGCTTCTTTTGTAATGTCCTCCAGCTCCTTCATCGCATTTGCTTTAATCTCGAGAATCGTCTCAAATCTTCTTCCTTTCAAGGGTTGTTTGAGTTTGGGGAACAAGAAAAAATCACAAGGAGCAAGGTCAGGTGAGTAGGGGGGTGGGGAAGAACAGTAATCGAGCGTTTCGCCAAAAACTCATGAGTTCTGCATGGCACAAATGTTGCAACACTGAGGTGCATCTTCAATTTTTCAGTCAAAATCTTGTAACAAGATCCAACTGATATCCCACATTCTTCAGCAAGCTCCCTGACAGTCAGACCTCGATTTGCCCACACCAGGGTGTTGATTTTGTCGACGTGTGGGTCGTCAGTTGACGTGGAAGGACGTCCAGGATGCTCATCATCTTAAATGGACTATCGACCATCCTTAAAACGTTCATCCCACTTGAAACATGCCGTACGCTTCATAGAAACATCACCGTAAGCCGTGTTAAGCATAGCAAAAGTTTCAGTTGCAGATTTTCCACCTTTAACACAAAATTTCACAGCAAGATGTTGCTCCTTAAGGTCATTCATTCTGAAATCTGCCAAACGAAAAAAATCGCACTTCACTTAAAACCGTGTAGCTAATACACAAATGAAGATATCTGCAATCGGGAAATGGCGTCATAATCATTTGATCTGTGCAAACTTAGTGACACAAAGCAGATTCCCCTGAAACCAACTGGAGCCGTGCAATTTAAACAGTCTGCGTATTTTTTGAACAAACCTCGTATTGCAAAGGAAAAGTGCGCTATAAGAAGGCTGTAAAAAGTTTTTACTTTTTAAATAATTCTGATAACTAAAATACCTTCAACTTCCCATGTTAGTTGTATTTATCATTTTCCTGGGATTTATTCATTATATCTCACTCAATCAAAAAGACATAACAGAGCTACTCATATTATTACATACCTGCTTATAACTCTCGTCTTATTGAACCGACTAGAATTCCTTTCAACAATAACTTGAACATCTGAAGTTATTTTAAGAAAACTGAATGAATATTTTAACAATATAGATTATCAGAATTTCATAGTACTTGTATCAATAACTCAAAAAGAATAAAAGTACTTACTTTTTTTTATCAAATATTAAAAATTTCACAGAAACTACATTTAGTTGCATCTACATGTTATAGGCAAGTTTTAACCCTAGAACACAAAAACACATTTCTACCTAGAGCTTAACGGTATTAAAAACCCCAAATTTGTCTTGGTATTCAATGAAGGGAAAAGACAATTTAAAACTTGTACACATTTAGTTACCCATAGGTTATTAGTCATTATAAACCCTGTATCTAATTCTGAGTAATCACTGTATGCATCTTAAACCCACGGTGGGTAAGTCATTTATTGAGTGTTTAAATATAATTATCTGGAAGCATGTAATCCTTATAAATGCACACATATTTCAACACAATATCAAGTAAATCCATTACAAAGTACTTAAATATAAATATAAGAATCTGGTAGCAAGCAATCATTGTAAACCTTCTATAATTATTTTAATACAAGTTTTGAATAACATCATTAAAACGTTTTATGCTCCAACATGCAATAATTATTTAGCACAGATAACCAATATTACTTTTAAGCTAACAGTATCTAGGCAACTCTTAAGATTAGAGTGTAAATAGTAGTTAACAGTTTAAATCAAAACTGTACTTTTTCCCCATAAACAACCAAGCATTAAGTTTAAACTTGACATGTGAACTCCTTTTAAATTATTTCTAAGCTTGCAAGCACTTTGTATTTCATTAATATTTAGCTTTAAACGATGATATAAACTCTATTTTCACGATTATTTTCAAATTTGGAATTATTATAAATTATTTTTCACGCTTTATCAAAAAACTATGTCCAATATATACCACACCGCTAACTGTATTCCTAAACAGAAGAACCATCTCTGACTTGAATATCCATTTTTACTCTGTCAAGTATAATCTCAACTCACAAAATATGTCTTCTGCAATTTGTAAATACTATTGTTTTGAAAGCTTGGCCACCTCATGGACAGAGATATGTAGTCTAAATTTTCAAGTTAACTCCTCCAGATAGTTTCAAAGGTTCTATTCATAGTTAAGATAAGGGTTTTGGGAAAGCTATTCTGGTATTTTAGTATTGTTTTTTGTTTTTTTTTATATATAAGTGAGGTAAGGGATATTGGAATAATATATCAGTCTGCTAACCAGAAACTTTGCCATAGCACTTTGGAACTAGGTCATTAAAATCTCTTGGGTAATTAGCCATGCATTCACTTTTTTATATAAATATCCTACTTTCTATATACAAAAACTACCTCATACCATCAAAATCCCACCATAATTCTCCACCCCCACTCCATTCAAAGTCATACTTGGATGTTACTCTAAAAGTGTTTGAAACAGCTCTTACCACTTCTCAAACTTTTCAATATTAAAGTTTAGAGAGACTGTTCACTGAATGCATTTTTTATTTTTCTAACATTACAACAATTTTTCAACCAGTTGTGCAGTCATCCCATCATCAGGTAAACTTTTCTCTATCCCATAAAATATTATAAAGTTGCAAGAGATATAGGATGTCACATGTGTTTTCATTTAAATTTACTCAAAACAGTGTCTTTGTACCTTTATTTAAGGTGTATAATGGATGTTCTTTCCTTACAACAAACTATTACGATGAAATGCTAACATGATTTGAAACAAGCAAAATGGTACCTGCATTCTTGAAGATGCATATTTTAAATATCCCCATTTTAAAGAGTACACACATTTACAGTTGGTGCACATTTGTAGGTGACTGCATTGGAGTGAGTAAAGTCACTGTAAATTTCTTGCAAAGTTTGATTCCTGGGACTTTTTCACACACACTTTTGTCTTATTTCAACAGCTAATATGGTAGATCTAAATATCATTTTTGCTATCATACTCTCATGTAATTAAAACTGTTCATGTGCAATAAGAATAATAACTGAGCATTCTATACAGTTAAGATAGTGAATTATAATACGATTTCCTGCAATGCTGCATAATTTATAAAAATTTTGCTTCTTTTCACAGATTTTGCCACTGCTAATCTACCTATTTGATGTCTAAGCAAAATTGTACTTGTTAAGCATGCGTATTAAACAAGAGGAGTAGTTGTAAAGCTTATGAACATAAGAACAGTTTATTGTTATAAAACTTTACATTATGTGGAGTATCAGTAAGATGTACATTTTCCAAACAAATCAAGCAGAGGTTTTGGCTCCAGCAAATACCTTTGCTATGGATGCATAAAGAAAATTTAATGATGCAAGACGCATTATATGCTAAGCTATTAACTTTCAAGATAAATACCATAAAGTAAGAAAGAGTGATACAACTAACATTATGTTTACCCATCAAGCTATTATTAAAAGTATTCAACTGGAACCCATTACAAGATATGCTGTGTCTCATATACAAGACTGTGGAACAAAAGTGGCAGATATTTATGTTTATGAAGTATATATTCATGAAACTTCTACGTCACATCTGTTGGTTTGACAGTGACAGGAACAGATGAAGTAGTTTACAAAAAACAATTTTAGAAGCTTATAGCCCAAAAACCCATGCATAATAGTTGTAAGAAAATAAAAAGTATTGAATCTAGAAAAACAAAAAATCACTGAAATCAACATTCTAATAACTGTACTTTTTTATGTTTATCATATTGATATTCTGTTCTGGAAGTTCAATTTGTACAACTTGTAAAAAAGTATAAATTTTTATAGAAAAAATAATGGTAGTAAAAACAAAAAACTTACTAACTTGTGTATTTTTCAATAATGCAAATGTCCAGTATCAGGTATGTGATCACTATGAGGTATGTAACTGCAAAACTGTGCAGGAAATATTTTTAAACTTGCAACATAAAACTGTACTTATTGTTACAATTTTATGACCAACTAAACTGTGTTGGATGTTTACCTTTAGATTATTTTTTTCTGAGTTATTTAATATTTCATTTGTGAACTTTTGAAAGTATCAAAATTGTTAGTATATAACAAAATACTATGCAACTAACCTGCTTCTTAAACATCAAAAAATACATTACATTGCATTTAATGAAAAACTCATCAGTTAATAATTTTATGACCGAACTTAGTGGTTTGGGATATAATGTTCTTTGTTATTTCTACCTGATGCTGAAATGTTATTGTTATACTGAGATTACAACTGCTTCATTATGACATTGGTATAATAGCTTTTCACATTTTGTTAATGGAAAATGTTTTTTTTTAATAGTGACATTTGGTATCCATTTTATCCTTGGGATTTGATTAGAAAAGACAGCAAACATTACGACATGCATCAGGTTTATCATTCCCTCTTTAATACAGTTACATGAGAAGCAGGAATCAAAATATGTCACTAAAAGTAAACAAGATACAAAATACTACAGCTACTTACTGATACTTTAAATCTAATCTTAACCAATTATGAAAAGATACCAACTGCAGCATATTCCAGTACATCTTAAATACCATTCATTGATTAATGGACCAGTCATTTTGATATTTAACCAACAATTATTTATTTTTATGTAAAGAAGCCATTATGTACAAAATGTCTAGCAACTAAAAAGAAAATCATAAATCATAAATCAATGTTATCTAACAACAACATAATGCAGGTAAAGCTAAGTTTGATAAAATATTAAAACATTAACAAATGAAATTTGATATTCTGCAGTAGTTCTGCTTTTAAAGGTTAGAAAAATTCCACATAAAAACAGTTTTTATGCTAATAATAAAATGTTTTACAAATGTTACAACTATTAACAGGTATTAAGAAAAGTTTTCAGCAAAAATTAATGTAAAAACTACATTTTTAAAACTTACATCAAGATCACCTCACACCTGTATTTACAGTACTATGTAAAAGTTTTAGCACAAAGTCAAAAATCAGATATTGTGCTACTTTCAAAGAACAATAGAAAAATCAGCCATATAAAATGGAAAGAAATTATTTTTATCTCAACCCTTTTGCACAATACTATATATTTAAAATAATAAAGAAATATAAATTTTATTTAAAATACTTTCAACAAAATAAAGGATACTTTTCACTGATCTTATATTTCCATCTGTGAGAAATACTTCTTTAGCTCCTCCTGTAGCTGCAACCTTTAGGAAAAAAATGAAACTTGAAAAATGTTTGTTTTTTTAACATAACCTGAAATTCCTTAACAGCTATAAAACAATTTCTGTGGCTAGACCATTCTGTGATAAATGACAGCAGAGATTATGACAATGTGATCTGAGCATGGTCATATTTATTATAAACTTATTATAGAATGGTTAAACTGCAGAAATTGTTTTACAGCTGTAACACATTACAGTAAATATTACAGCCATGTGACCTGACCATGGTCATATCTTTTCTGTAGAAATCTGTATGAAAATTTGTAATTTGTAAGCATCACAGGTGGATTTTCTTTGAAAACAAGGTTCTAAATGTGTATTTTATGTCAATTAGTAGTATGTCTTTCAGTACCTAGTAAACCGTTGAAAATACAATTGGGCTATTATTTCATTGAAAACAACTTAAATATAATATATGCATCTTTTTCTTTATAACATACAAAATTATTGAATGTTGACAACATAACTATAACTTGCATTCTAAACTTATACAATCAAACTTGTACTATCTCACAAAAACTAATTACACAAGCGAACAAATCTCCCTTGATTTTATACAATTGAAACAACTCTCTCTCCAGACATGTGTTAAGCACAGCAAGATAAAAATGTTTATACTGACTAGCTGCACTGTACTTTCACACAGAAATAACAGGATATGAATCTTGAACTGAATTTGTTTTTATCTCAACATATGAATACAAAAATGAATTAGGGTAGTACATACTTTGTATTTTTAGAGTTTCAAAATTATACAACTTAATTTTAAATCACTTATTTCACCAAAATTAAAATATTCAGTAGCTAGAACCACTTTTTTTTTCACGACATGAAATAACATTTTGTTATTTGAGTGACACACTATAAATACAAATACAGCAATGGTTTCATTGTGGAACACTAAGTACAATTTTTCTCACACAAGTTTACAATATATTTCTTGCAACATTTAAATATGCAAGTTAGCAAAAACTCATGCAACAAAATGCTTTCAAGAACAAATTATTCCAGCAGTATAACATATATCTAGTTAGTCATTTCCAGAATTAATTAGGTAACTTAATCATAAACACTGAGATTAAATACTTACTGCAAACCCACTAAGACAGGTCATTCCACCTCCTAGTTCACAAACACTTTTTCGTCTAAAAATACATTGTTTTTTGTTTAATGTACAAATATTATACAACAATGCAATTAATTAAGGTATAAGAACAATAAATTACTCAATAATTATTACAAGATTAAATACACACAGAAGCACACAAGATTAATTGTGGAACTCTATCGCTTGAAATTACTTTTGGATTACTCTTTTATACATAATTATTTAGTAGTAGTAGTAGTAGTAGTTTGAATTATAAATATTTTGTTTCAACAGCACAAAAGCCACATTGATAACTCCACTTAACAAAAGTAGGCTGAATAGCACAGAATTGTATGGGTTTGTTAACATACAATGTAATAAAACAACTAGGAATTAACATAAGTGTTACACTTCATATACAGGTTAAAAATGATACAGTTTGAAATTAATTTGTTATATTTACTCATCACAGATTTATAACATACATGTTTATAGATAATAATGTAAAACATAAAAAAAGACATTAATTGTTAACACTACATTTCTGATGCATATAAATAAATAAATATTCAAAACATGTCAAATCTTTGCTGCACATTTCAACACCCAATAGTATCTTCTGTAGCAGTTTCGAAATTGCTTGAAAAAAATAAAAATATACATCACAAACAAGTAATCCAGACTTTCAACAATAAAGCAGGCTTGTTCAATCAATATTATTCCACAAATTTTTAGTCTATTTTAGAAAGACATACAGCAAGATTACAAATATAGTACTGTATCTTGTTCTTTAAGAAACTTTAATATGTTCAAATGTAAGATTTTACCCTTGTCGCTAAAATGGTTAAAAACAATAACCAATTAAAACCTTCAATCACCGCAAAAAAAGAAAATTTAGGGCTTTTTCAAATTATTGGTTTATTAATATTATTTTTAACTTCCAATCAAAGTAAGCTATCTGCTTAAAGCAAAATAATGACCTCATAGAAAATTACAAATTAACATTCAGCAAATATTAAATCCTGATTTATAAAGTTACAGTTTAATTACTAGTTCTTACTTAAAAGTTAAATGAACTTTTCTTTAAAAACTGAATAACATTTTTTATTTACGCCTGTAAATGGGTTTTAAGCATTGTTTTAAAACTGTGTAACCTATATCACATTAAGTGGCTTGAATACCAATAACTGTTAAATTCTAGAATGGCAAATCTCATAGTTTTGTACTTTTGAAAAGTTCCATTAAAATGTTAGTAAAAACTGACAGAATAAGAAAGTTCACCCTCTTCAAGACCTTAGCAAACTACTTCAATGAAATTTTTTTAAAGCTTAGTTTTATTTATATATAAATAGTATGCAGTTTACAATATTTTTTTCCTAAAAGTCCAAATTCTGGTCAAAATGTTATAAAGTTATGACTATCAAATCATTAGGTGTGGATATGGATTTATTGTTTTGCACTCATGGTACTGTTACAACAAGAGACAGAAGTTTTAGAGCAAAGCTACATAGAATTCCCACACTGTCTACTGCAGGGACCAAAACCTTAATTTTAGGGCTATTACCTTTCAAGTTTACCACTAGCAGCTCTTACCTGTAGACTGAAATACTTGAAACATGTTGTTGAAACTTAGCTCAAACACTTGTGAAATCATTAAAAAAAATGTATAGAAGAACTCATCCATATTTATTAACATATATTTATTACTCATAATTGAATACAAAAGGGGCTGAAGTCTAGTAGAAGAGAAGAACAAGAAATAGGGATATGTGAAAATGACGGATGAAATACAGAAGACATATAAAAGACAGCTTAAAAGTAATATGTAGGAAGGTGTCCAATACATTGACCATGACCGTCCACACACTGAGTTGGAAAGAGAATATAAAATGGAAAGTGAAGCAAGGTAGAGAAACGATAAACAACTGGTAGCAGAAAATGAGACCAAAAACAGGAGAAGAAATAGATACCCACAAGGTTGTACATTTTTGATATTCACTGACAAGAAAAGTAATGAAATAAACTTCTGGTAGCGGGAGGATGGAAAAACAAAAGCTTTGAGCATGGAATGGGTAGGTTATAGGTGTTATGTAAATGTGTAAATATTTTGTAAACGACAACATGTCGTGTTGTGTTTAAATTTTCATTTCTATTATCTATGTTTCAATATTTATATTATTGTCTCGAAGTTTAAACTAATAAAATATGTTGTTATATATTTAGGGTAACATTTAGAATTTTCTTGAATTAAGTAATCCAATCATATGTTTGTAAATGAAGTGCTGGTAACTTCGTGTCTAGACGTGTGGTCTCGTGCAAGAACGGACATGCGCAGATTGCTCTGGAGACCTGTTGAATTTTCGCGGTCTTTCAAGGAGTTTAGGCCTACAATATATAAACAGACGAAGATGCAAGAGAGATAAGAGAGATTCAGACATCAGTGTTTATTCGAAGAAAAAGAGGAGAGTCAGACATTAGTTTTATTTCAAAAGAAGAGAGTCAGTTATTTGAGAAAGATTAAGTGTTTGCTGTGATTATTCAACTTGGATTTGTGACTGAAGTTAGATCTACGGAAGCTGTGATTTTATTTCGTCAATCTCTACGATTCATCTGAATTACTGCTTGTGCTGAGAGTCGGCGAATTTATTGAACTGTGAACTGTTTCTGAACTTCTTCATTTAAGCTTCAGAATTTCTTCGTGGAACCAAATTCACACCCTAGACTGGAATTTGAGACTTTCATTTTAGATCATTATATTAGATACAGGCCAGTACCATTTTGTATTGTGATTAATTTTGAAGTTTGAAACTAGTATTATTTTGTTTTGTAATTAATTTCGAATGTTGTAACTTAATATCTGTCACTGTTATTATATAATTTATGTTATATCTGTTATATTTGTTAATAGTTTAGTGTAATAAATTATACAAGCTGTTATCTACGTTTTTCTGTTGCGTTTAGTCTACGAAGAACATAAAACATTAAAAAATACGTAACATAGGTAGACTAATCTATAAGGAATAGGTAAGGTCAGAAAGAAAAAAAATCTTTGGGAAATATGAAGATAGAAGTTGTTTATGTGTGAGAGATGAACAATTAAAGAAAAGAAAGAGCATAAGTCCTAATAAAATGTTAGGGAAAAAGACAAGGTAAAGAACTCTGAATCAAAGAGTAAAAAATGATAAATAATAAATAACATGGGCAAAAGATCGAAAACATGCTTGAGAGTTAAATCCACAGAGATTGGACATTTAAGACTGTTTCTTAAATGGTTAGGCACTACCCAAAACAAATCAGGTAAAATGGTAACCAACAGATCATTTCCAATTAAGGAGAAAGAATACGATATGAGGCCCAGTAAACATATGGTAATTCACAATGTTAAACAATGGTTGCAATGTTCCCAACAATTAAAATGCCTGCAGAAGCCATAGTAAAAACAAGGCCTCTGGGTGAACAATGTCACACATGCATAAGACTAAGCAAAAGTCACTGCCATATGAGAATTCACAATAATAAAATTTAAGGATCCTAAAACAAGAACCAAAGAAAACAAAAATTAAAGATTTGTTAACAATGCATGTTGCAACAATAAATTGAATTTAGACAAGAAATTTATACATGTCAGTTCAATATGAGCAAGTGTAGAGGTGGAGTTACTGCACATGGAGGTTGCATCCTCCTCCTCCTGGGAAAGGTCTTTTGCTTCAAATGCAGCAGTGTAGTTCACATTAAAATGTAAAATTCGGTAAGAGTTGTCTCAAAGCTATTGGCATGAAAATCTCTTAGGCAGACTCAAGAGAAAAATAATTTGTGTATGGAGATGAGTTACCACCTTAGAATTTCTAAATTACTGAACACCAAATTTCAGTCTCATTTTTCAATTTAATTATGATAGTTGCCAATACCTCTTTTCTGCACCATATTTCATGATTGTAAATAAACACTAACAGGTAAATAACAGTTTGAATAACAATGATTTCACAGGCTAAAATAGTTTAAATTAAGACTAGTTTTCAGAGTAAACAATGAAATAAATGTTAATTAAAATGATTTTGAAACATTAAAATAATTTTGAAACATTAAAATAATTGTAGTATAACCTACATTTTACTTTGGCTTACTTTTTCCCTAATATTAGTAGAATGTATTCCACTTTCAGTAATACATTATGTGGGCTGAGATTAGATTTCATATTCTGATATTTAACATGTTTACAGGATATTAGTGAACACTATAGCTTAAATGTACATTAATTATATACAAGTAGGTTTAAAGTTTCATGCACAACTTTGTTTGCAGGTGGTGCTTTTCATAAATCAGAATTATTACTGGAATGGTGATTTTCATAAAAGTGAATATTTTAATATGACATTTGTTTGTTACTTCATTACTGCCATGTCTTAAAACTCTGGTCAAATAAAATCTGTAAAAACTATTGACAGTTATCCTAAGACTGCCAAATTAACAATGTAAGGGTGCAGTTCTGGAAAAAAGAATAAAGATGGTTTTATGTATCTCAAGATGGCTGGTAGGTATTTCATGTTTATTGGCACAAAGTTACTAGGCTATTTGTGCCAAATAAGATGTAGTATACTATAATGGTAAATAGAAATGAAGGTAAAAATATGTAAAATATATAAAATTAAAACCCTCCAGGAATACTGAAGCATTAAATTCAAACTTGCTGTCAGCCACCTGAAGTTGACCTCTCATGTCCTGAGTTTAAGCCAAAATAAAAATTAAAATGTGTAAAATAAATCATGCTAAAACAATATACAGTCCAATAAAAATCTTATGTTAAAAAGACCAATGGCTCTTAAAAATGTAAAAAAATGAGTGAGGCAGCCAGTATCATAGGTGATACTGGCTAATGTCAAGGGCAAACCTACCTTAAAAATATGTTTAAAATGGCATTGTTCTTCTCGGTTGTAACAACAGCATAATAATAATATATGTATGATTATGACCTGAGTGCCACACAGACCAGACATTGGTGCATCAGTACCAAATAAAAGAAGTGGCGAGTTAAACTGTGACCAATGCATAGCCTAGCCAAAACAACTTCCTCCCTTTGATCTTTACAGAAACAATATGGCCAAAGAGCTAAAAAAGTTTTGATTTGAAAAAGCTTATTATTTCATCGCTCCCTCCAGGTCAACTGGTGTACAGTTGGGTTTTGACAACTGAACCACAGTCCATGTACGAAACAAGGATGGTAGTAACAGAGCCAGAGCAGATGAACCTTGCCGCTCAGTCAGCTAGCTCATATTCCCACGAATACCAACATGACTTGGTATCCAAAAAAATTGGACAGAGATAGATGGACCAGTTTGTTTAGGATATTGATAAGAATAGGAGGGTAATTAACACAGAATGATGTCAGGGCCAGTGGACAGCTGAGTGAATCAAGAGAGATTGTACAATTCATATATTGCATAGTTTCAATATGATTCAAAGCAAGAGAAATGGCATACAATCCAGCAGTGAACACAAAAACTGTAGAGAGGATTCTGTGTGCTATAATAGAACTGTAATAAACCATGGCAAAACCTACAGTCATCTGATTTTGAACCATCTGTTTGTACAGGAATGAATAGATTGCTTGAAAGATGTTCAGCAAATAAAGAGCGATATTTCCAATCAGGAGTACCAGTCTTCCTCAGATGACTCAAAGATAGGTCACAGTTGGAAACAGTAATTAGCCATGGTGGAAGAGGCCAAACTGTTGATACTGCTGTGCTGTTCAAAGATATATTCAATTTTTCTGACTGCAACCAAATACAAAGGCTAAAAGTAATAATGGCAGATTTTATATTATGGAAAAGTAGGGCTCACTGAGGGTGGAAAACACAACCCTAAGTGGGATGTTGCAGTAAAGAGTGAAGTTTGAAGCATACATAAGAGACAGTTACAAATGGCAAATATACAGAAGGGATTCATGAAACTCCTCATACAAACTTTGGACTGGAGAAGTATGAAATGGCCCAGTTCAAAGCCGAATCCACTGTGTTCCACTTAAGTATATGACTGATTGAAGTTTGTAGCTACCGCTCAATAAACCTCAAGTTTAATGATTGACATGAGATGTGAAAGCCATCAATGAAAAGTCTATTTATAACTGTAGGGGGTAGCTGATCAGTGATGGCATTTATCTTTATAATGAAATGTGTAACACTGAGAACACAGCATTGAAGGACTCCAAGTTCTTGTGGGAAAAAATAGGAAAGTGTTGAGCTCACACAGACTTGGAATCAGCAGTTCATAAAAAAATGATTAATAAAAACTGATAAATTGCCACACACTTCATATGAGTGAAGGTCTCGCAAGATACCATATCTCCATGTTGTATCATAAGCTTTCTTTTACTAAAAAAAATAGAAAGATGTTGTAGCTTCAAAAAGGCTTCTCTAACTGATGTTTCAAGGCAAATTAAGTGGTCTATCATGAAGCGTTGTCTTTGGAACCAACACTGAGTGAGTGAGAGAAGGTTGTTCGATTCAAGGAACCACACAAGACGAGCATCTTACTGAGGTCTGTCTAACTGAGACAAATTGTAAAAGCAATGGGATGGTAATGTGAAGGAATCTTTGGATCCTTCCCAGGTTTAAGAATAGGGAGTACAATAGCTTGGTACCAAACATCAGGAAAGACATTCTCCTGCCATTTCTGGCTAAAGAGACCCAGGAGAGTAGTAAGAGGCAGGAGAAAGGTGGTGTAGCATCTCATAATATACATCATCAGGCCCAACTGTATTGCAGTTCTAGCTGGCATTCAAAAATATCATGGTCTTTACCAGCACAACAAACACATGTCAAGGAACCATGGCAAGATGGTTTTGAGTGACCAAATCATTGACAATGAAAACATCTAATAGGGTTAGGAATTACAATTCAGATATTCTGCCTTGATTGTGGAAGGAGGACAGGATGTATTAGATGTTAATATTAGAACATTTGTAGGCTCCATAATCCCAACTCTACGAGTAAAAATTTGGTGCACTGCATTAACACTTTGGCTGTGAAACCTGCAAGGATCTCTGACTATGGTGTGGTCTTTAAATCCCTCTCAACTGTAACTCCTCTGGAAGAATTCAAAGTAGAATGAGGAGTAACCTCAATGGGTATATTCCCAATGGCCAATGACTTCAAGAGGAGTTTGGAATGTTGTGATGAAGCTGTTTCCACGAAAATGTCCCCAGACCATAATTTGTTTACCAATTTAGGTGAGCCAGCAAGCCTTTTTAAACCCTTCTAAATAAAAAAATGGAGACATCTGCCCTTAGAGTTTTTCAGTTAAAGAATATATATTCAAAAATTATGGGACAGATTCAAGTTGCGAGTTTAGTCATCAATGCGAGGTCATTTGTCAGTAGTCAGATTTTTCTCTATGTTCTCATGCTTGTTTATTTTTTTATTTGAGAGGTATCCATAATAATAATAAAGAATATTTCGGTGCCCACTGATCCCACCCACCATGAAGCCCTATGAGGTAATGCACTACACTGCCATATGAGGTCACTGCAGTGACACCAGGGTTTCATGAGCACTGTACCTGAACACCAGTATCATACATAATGTCCACTACACCTGTTGAGGATGTCCTATGTTGGCACGCAGTTGACCCTGGCCCAAATGGACAAGGTGATTGATCTTGGGGGTCACCCCATAACTGCTTGTCTACAGGAATTCAAGGCCAAAGTGGTATGCTGGAATTGTACCCTTCAACCACCAGGAACCTAGCTGATTGATATTGGGGGCTTACCCCAAAACTGCTTGTCACCAGGAATTTAAGTCCAAAGTGGTATGCTGGAATTGTACCCCTCAACCACCAGGAACCTTTCCTTCCCTTCACGGGTCCCCATGCACAGCAAACGTGCAGGTGGATGTTTAGATCCAAGAGAAGGTAAACTGGAGGTCCCCTCACTACACAGAGGAATCCACATAAAGGGGTGAGACAGCGGGTATGGGTATACAAACTTTTATTAAAATAGAGAACTGTAGGGAATGGGTCTTAGGGATGAGAGTGTAAACAGTCAGTTTCAAACTCTCTTTGTTAACCTGAAGATGACCTAAGAAGGTTGAAACATCATTCTCTGCTCTATTTTAATAAAAGTTTTAATACCATACCAGATGTCTTGAGATACATTTCTAATTCAAATGGGTTTTTTTTATCACCACATAAGATGTATTAAACTAAGTTAGAATCTCAGGTATATTGAAGAGTTTTGAAACTATTAAGTAAGATGTATACGACATCACTGAACTATCAGCTGAAGGAATTTCAAGTCAGTAAATTGTGAGGCTAAATTGAAAGTCAATTTTTTGTTGTTGGTATGACTGCACTGTGTGACAAATTTTAACTGGTGTTCAGTAGACATTTTTAGATTGTTAAACGAAACCCTGACATAACAGACAGTTGAAATATGCTGTAGAGTCTAAGACATTTGACAAACATCAGCAGAAACTGAAATAATTATGGAACAAACAAGCAAACAACAAAAAACACATTTAGATTACTCCTGAAAAATTCTTTTAGACATTTGAGGTATAAATGCATTTCATGTTTAATTTTTTTTAAATGTACACCCTAAAATCAATATAGAAAGAATAACTATGTCCTTATAGAAACAACAAAATAATATCGTTTGAATATAAACAAGAAATTAATAGTAAAAGCTTTATCCACAAATTAGCTTAAAAATAAATGTTAGACCTTAATAATTTTCTCAAGGGATTAATTCAGGGCACAATACAGGATACCAATGGAGCTTTGCACTGGTAAATGTTATGGTACAGATACACTCAAGAAGTTAAATCTCGGATATCTTGCACAAGATGCTTATACTTTATTAAACTTTCAACTAAAGAATGTCAAGTCAGTAATATTTTCTTACCTGTTTAAAAAGACTACTAAAACTCTAAAATACAGCCTTTGTTTCTAACTACAGTGTTTTCCAGTTACCAGGACTCTCTCAATTATTACCAGTGTGCATATTTTGACAGCAGAAAAACCCACATTTTTAGTAGAAGCAGTCTATTACTAATGTTTTTTCTGAAGTAAACATTTTTGGTCTAATTACTTCTAATGCAGTTTGTTAAAAATATAACTTCATAAATCAAGCCATAACAATAGAGCTTAGTAACAGTAAAATGTTATAATCTATAAATACTTACTCAAAAGCTTCTTTGTTTTTCATACAGTAGTAAGCTAAAACCTCTTCTGATGGCCATATACCTAAAAGTGTCAGTCATATCAACATATTTAGCTAAAGCAGTACACAAGAAAATAGCTTAGCTCAAGCAATTTACACAGGTTAAAGTTAGTATTACACATCAGACGCTTTTAGCATTTACAAGTTTTTATCAAGCCAAACAGAAATACGCAGGCAACTTGACAACAGCAAAAATACCACAAATAAAACATTAATCATGCCATATACATGTAATTAGCAAATATTATTTTATAAAAATGAAAAACAATATTTAGTACATTGTTTGACAAGAAACAACAAACAGCTCAATTGCTGTTTAACTCTCCATATCACACAAACATTATGTACTGGGTGTTTATGTCCTTTCCTTTAAAGTTATAGCTTTTGAATGTCTAATTACATATTTCATACATCTCTGGATTTCAACTTGCAAGTAATAAATTCCTATTTTTGTGGCCATTTAATATCTGTTTCTTTGCATTAAAAATACCTGGCTGACTTTTATCTAGTGGAATCAAAGTTAAGTTTGTGATTCAGAAACTCACAGTTTTAGGACAGGACTATTTGTAATATTTTGGCCACCTCCTACACAGTCATGAAATCTGGTTTACCAAAACCAGTGAACTGCACCATGTTTTCAGTAATCAGTTTTAGGAACAAAGTTACACAATATATTGACTTATATCTCCTAAAAACTTTTCATGAAGTGTGATAAAATGAAATGCAGTAATTTGAACGTTCCTTCAATGTTCATCAACACTTCAACACTCAGATCTGATATATGTTGATGAGATATTAAGTTTTGAACCTCTCAATACAGTTATTTTATTTTTCCTATTTAATGTAATTCACCTATAGCACTATAGATGCCATAACCTGTACAAGAAATTTGTTCACCACACACACACATTGGCAAAACTATCACGCAAACACTGCCAAAGAAAGTTTTGTATGAAAACTCTCATGTGTAAGAAAAAGAGCAATATTGGACACATACACAGATACACACATTTATATACATATATTTGTAGATACTCATCCTTCATAATGTATGTGTTAAAACATGCTGATATGTAATAGTTTTATCAAACTAGTTTTCATATCACCAACCAGTTCATGTCCAGCTTTACATTACTACACAAATTTTGTGGTATGTAATACAAAAGACAGATAATGAATGTCTGCACCATATGAAATAAATTAGTTTTAGTTGTCATAAGACAGCTATCTAACTTTCAAATAAAGATAACTAATTTGGTTGACTTTTAAAATGCTGACTGACATTACACACCACAGGAAATATCTGTTTATGATGCATCTTAGTAACAATGTTGTCTCTTAAAATAAGCCAATCCCTGCCAATTATGAGCATGATGTACATGAACATGAATCAATGTACAAAATTTATATACTACAAAGACTTCACCAACTAATGGAAAAGGCTACTATCCAATAGGTGATATTCACATGTTGCACTCAGTTCTTAACTTATTAGTTTTTAAAGATTTAGATCAAAATACATTTGCAATGTGTTATTACATAAAGTTTTCCAAACTTTGAGTCACAGCAAGTTGCCAGGAGTGTCACAAGAATTTCACAAAATGAAGAAGAAAGAAGATAAAAAAAAATTAGATGTAGTATCAGGGGTGTCATGTAAATAAGGTAAGTGGAATAGGGTGTTGTAATTAAAAAACAAAATGGGGAACCACCAATATATAGTATACACCTAACTTCCTGATTGAGAAGACAATAAGTACATCAAAATCAGGCTGTTACTTTTTCTTTAGAAATAACGATCTGCTTGAGCTCTTACCAGATATTCTGGTTAATAAACTACCACTGATTTTTAACAATTATGACATGTTCAATATCCACCACTATCTAAATGTAATCAGAGTTTAAACATTTTTTTGCATTGTACATTCTTCTGACCAGTCTTTAAATGGGTTTGAATGCTAAATAGAATCAGACTTATTTGGGTTACATGTTAAACAAAAGTATACTATCTTCTTTGAAAAAAAATGTTGAACAGAATCATGCTCTGAAAAAAATTCTAAATAGGACAAAAGTCTAAGAAAAAATAAACTAGTGAAAAAATACAAGTTTACCTGAATAATAACTGTGAAATTCAAGTTCTTTAGATGAAAAGATGCTTTAATTTACATTGAAAATGTTTTCTTGTGCAATGCATGCATATTTTGGGGTATGGTTTTGAAACTAATTGCTTTTATGTTTCATATGAAAGCAAAATCCTGTAAAATCACAGTATGGTTCATCCAAATATTTTTACTGTCCTGCAGCATTTAGTAGTAACTTTTTCTTTAATAACCAAGTTATATAAATACAGTGATAATACGTTATAAGCATGTTTGGATGTACCTTTGCATTTAAATTAAAATAATACTTGATGCAAATTACATTAATTAAACAGGTGTCTTTAAACATTCCTTGTCAGTATAAAGCATGATAGGCCAAACATAAAATTGTACAACAGAAAAATGCAAAATGCTTTTATACTTGTGAATTATAATAAAAAAAATAAAAAGGTGTAATTATCAGTACTTCTTTTATATTTTAACATAGTCACTGATACATTACACAAGTTTTACACTTTTCAGTCCAAGTGCTGTATTTCCTACAGTTTAAAACTTTCTTCAAGATCCTCAAGGCTGACACATCTACCATACTTAAAAGTCAGAATATAAATAAATAAATATTAAATCTGTTAAACCTAGTTTGTTCACTTCGCTTCTGAGATTAACCTTATTGTTTTTATATGATCAAAGTGTCAGAATGGTTAGCTAAATTTCAGTTTTCTATTACTAGTCATGCTTATAACACATTTTTTCCTTTCCTTTTAGACTTGGCAGTATTTTGGTTTGAAGACCTTAGGGAGTCCCCTAAGGTAAACCAGGGGCGCTCAGAAACTTTTGTTCCTCTTCAGCCCCGCGCATGGGTGAGGGTTCAAGACCTCTCGGTGAGCAGATTGGATTGTTGGGTGGTTTCAGGAGCTTGTTTTGAAATGGGTGGATATGGTTGCGTAGGAGACGAGCGAGGTCAGAGAAGAAAGGGAGGGGCATGTTGAAAAATAAAGGACAAAAAATAAAGATAAAGTAAGGAGTGAAGTGAAGTAAAAACGAACCTCTTTTCAGGACCAGGATATGAAGACATATCCATTAATTTTGCTGTGGGGGGAAACGGGAGTGCCCCGGGAAAACCCACTTTCATGATCAGAGCGTCGAATAATAAACCCTGAAGGTGCCTGAAGTAGCAGGGGAATTGAAGCGAAAAAGGTTAATAACCGGCATCGTTCCAGGGATCAAAGACTTTACGTATTGCGGCAAAATAATCGTGTTGCTGGACTGAATTAATTCTTCTAAACGTAAAAGGGATATCAAGGTCAAGGTCATCGGTTTGGTCGTTAAAATCGGTCTCCGGTGGAAGAGATATTGGAACTCGAGAGGGTAGCTTATAACACATTCCAATCCCTTCAAGTTTTAAAGTAATAGGCAGGAAGAGTAAAATTTATATAAATACTGATTGAGACTGATCAATTTGGAAAGTTCTTCTGAGCTAATAACAGTCAGAAAACTTACAAAAATTAATTGATGGAAACTTTTGCAAATAAATAAGAAAATTAAGATTTTAAACCTCATCAGAAATATTTTTCAAGGTAAAGTCTAAACTTTAAAGTTAAACTTTCAATTATTTAAACTACTTAAGTTAAACAGTACGAAACACCACCCACAGTAACCTACTAGTGACAGGATTGTAAAATATTTTTGTGTTTTCTTGCTATTATCAAGTTTAGAGAAATATTTTCCATGTATGTTAATCAAGAATTATGAAAGCAGTTCAAATTAATAAAATCATAACCTTTTCAGAACAAATACAGGGATCTCATTTCTTATAGAATAGGTTTTGATAGGTTCCGTAAGTAGTGGCTGCAAGGAAGGGTGGGAGAATGAAAAACATGAAATAAAAAATGAAGCAGTTTACTTAAAATAAATACACTGGTAATAATTCATTAGTGCTTAACAAGTTTGGCAACTCTAAATTGTAGACAATCAGCAATGAAGTTATTTTCAACCTCCAACCTTGATTCAGGTGACAAAAACATTTAATATGGATGCTTTTACACTTAAGAAATTTCAGGTACACATTAAAAAAACTGAAACATTTTGGGTCTAGATCTTTCCCTGTTAGTTTACAATCTTTTTGATGGCACAACTTAACTGTGTATTGAAGAACATTTTGAATTTCTAAACTTTTTCATCTTGAATTATTTCACAAATTATACATTTTAGGAAAATCAAAGATTGTTACTGTACAATCACAAGTCAATTCATGCACAAATAGAAACTGTTTATGAAAGTTTTGGAAAACCTTTACACTTTTTAAATTGCAAATATGTAAACAGAAACAATAATCTGAAGAATTAAAAAAAAAAAAGATTATGAAAGTCTACAGAAAAGTGATAGGGTTGTGGAAGCATTTGCTTAAATATGGGATGTATTACATATTAAGTAAATTATTAGAATGTCCCAATTTATTTTAAAAATATCTTTACAAGCTAAAAAAAATACTGCTTAATTTTAGCATCTACAACAATACTGGTCACAGTGTCATCCATTTAAAATGTTTAAAGATGTTCATTCATTTTAAATTTTTTGAATGTTTGTTTTTGTTCCTTCACTAAAGTTTACAAAACCCAGTAACATGTTAAGAGGCAGTAAGCATATTTGTGAGTTTGTCCTCTGACAATAATTACTTGAAACTATGAAATGTTATAAGTACACTGGGAAATAATATCTGGTATTTTCTTTATGACAACAATTTATCATCGAGTAACAGGAATATAAACTTGAAGAAAGATAAATGATGCATAAGTGATTTATTTTGTGCAACCAGCTTAATACTAAATTCAAACAAGGAAGAGAAAAATAAAAGATTTGTATTAAATATACTAATAAAATACACAAAAAATTCTTAAAACTATAGTTATATAGCTAATATATACAAGTCAAGATCAACATTTCAAAAATCAGAATGTTTTGAAAACAAAAAATTTTAATCTAGTGTTTGTCACTTCTAGCATAAAAACTTTATAAAATGCATACTTTAATATTATAAGAAACAAATCAAACTGAAACAGACCCCCATGATCCATTCATAAAACTAAAATTATAAGATCTGAGAATGGAAAAAATAATGACAGAATACTTGTTAGAGATTTTTATATGCAAAAACGGCTCGTTTGGGTTGAGAAAATATTTCAAATAGAAGAGCAAACAATGTTTTGACCTTCTTCGGTCATCGTCAGGTTCACAAAGAAAGAGGTAACTGACTGGAAGCTGACTACATGTTTGGAAGGGGTTGTGTAACTGAGTGTCGTAATGTAGAGGGCGGGATTAGATGTTTGAATATATAATTTTATCTATAATATTAATATTGGTATAATGGTGTTCCTTTATATTGGTTTATTTTTGGTTTGAGTTGTTGTATAAGTAAGTTGTTGTATACTAAGAAACCAGATAAAAACAGCCATAAAACTATGCTCACCAGATAAAATTAACAATGAATTAGACAGAATAAAACAACACTTCATCAACATCAATAAATTTCCTCCACAAACCGTAGAAAACATTATACGCAGACACCTAGACAAAAAGAAAAATCAACCAACAAAAGTAAATATATCTCACGAATCAAAAAATCACGAAACCATATACTGTTGTATACCTTATATTCCTGACATCAGCAAACAAATAACAAACATTTGGCAAAAACTAGTAACAAAATATAACATTCCAATTAATACTAAATTTATTCAAAAACCAGGCACAAAACTGAGGTCTATACTATGTAAGAACGACACTGACAAACACCACACCAACATTATTTATAAAATACAATGCGATAACTGCCACAACTTCCATATTGGAGAAACAAGTAGAAAATCAAAGAACATAAAAAGTCACCTTAACACGTTTTCGAACACTGCAAGCCAAATGAACACAACATAACCATAGAAAACACTCAAATACTAAATAAAGAAACAAACGCAAAATTAACGAAGCCTTACTTATACAACAACTTAAACCCAAAATAAACCAATATAAAGGAACGCCATTATACCTATATTAATATTATAGATAAAATTACATATTAAAACATCTAATCCCACCCTCTACATTACGACACTCAGTTACACAACCCCTTCCAAACATGTGGTCAGCTCCGGTCAGTTACCTCTTTCTTTGTGAACCTGACGATGACCGAAGAAGGTCGAAACGTTGTTCGCTCTTCTATTTGAAATATTTTCTGAACCCAAACGAGCCGTTTTTGCATATAAAATTCTCAACAAGTGGGTTTCTCGATATCATTGACTTGTTAGAGATGTTTTAACTGCTGGGTACATTCATCAAACATGCATCCTTCTAAAACAGAACTTTCATGTGTCAAGAACACTAAGCTCAAAAAAGTTTACTGCAAATAAACATTTTACTAAAACAGGACAAATGATAATAAATTTATTTCACTGGCATGGGACATTTATATAGGCACTGTTTCTGTTTAATATCAATAAAAATATTCTTGCAACATGGACATTCTATTCACTGGGCCTACTGGATCCATAAATTGTTAACTGGAATTTTTCTGTTCACATGCATGCATGAATGAATATTTTCATTTTAGACCTTCGCTGAAGGAAGTTTCAGTTGAGTTTTATATTTAATTTCAAATTGACAAAGATCAATATGTAGGCATTTTAAAAATTGTAATTTGTGTAGTTAACATTTTTATATTGTAATTAAGTTTAATTAGTTTTTGCAAATTAGTATAATTTTAGTATTCTAAATAAATTATCCTTTTCTGATGAAATAACTGCCCAATATTTGAGATTGCATGAGATAAACTTTATGTGGCATTTTTAACTGATTTCACCACACTGACTTGCACATCAATGATTTTTCTATCTGATGTGATTGTTGATAAATGTCATAATTTGACCCATTGATTACTGATATGCCATATAGAATATGGTTCACCTCTAATAACTGAATACAGGTGTTCCATATACAGCATATAGTTTTTAAAAATTCCAATTGTGTCTAGAGCAGCCACAGTCAATGGGTTAAAAAGTGTATGATGTGACTGTACTCCTCCCTCCTTTAAGTTCTGGAGTTCATGCTTAATTGATCTGATTTTACTGTTTTTAACAATATACTTGTGTGATTTTTAGTTATCTTTCTTTTTAAATTTTAGTAAGCTTCGTGTTGTTTACTTGGGAATGTGGAAGCTATTTGGTATATAATGCAGAAAACAAGGTATATTGTAAATTTTAATGCTATTCAGTTTCTACAAAGATGACCAACTCATTTCACTTGTGAATTATACTTTTCTTTATTATTACTGTGTTTTTAATCATTTTATCACCTAGTATAGTTGGCAGCATGAGTTAAATACAAGACACTTAAAATTATCTTACATATGCCTCCTTGACAGTACAGGGTGAGTAAAATACAAGACACTGTTAAAATTGTCTTTACATTTGCCTCTTTAGCAGCACAAGATAAGTACAATACAACAAGACATTGTTAAAATTGTCTTAACATTTGCCTCCTTGCTTTGACTGAAAAAAAGTTTTAATTTAAAAAGAAACAAAATCAACACAAATTACTATTTTGACAGGACTGCTAAGATTTTTTTCAATGTAAACTCCAACATTGTGCCCTCTAATAGGTTTTTCTTAAATGAGAAAAAATTCTTTTAACTTACATCCTGAATCAAATACACATAATTTATCCTTCACCCAACAAGCACAAGTTATCCACTGAAATATAATCAAAATTTACAATACTTACAAACATTTCCAGTGTTGTCAAATCCCATCAATTCATCAACTGTAACTTTATTACTCAGGATTCTGAGGAGAAGAAAGTTATATATTTCATACTTATATTCTTAAAAAAAGAGCCTTTGAATAAAGTACAAACTTTTTTTTATGAATTATATTTCAAACTGATCTCACGAAATACCTTCAGAGTATTAAAACCAAAGAGGTGTAATCCCTTCACTATTTTGTGCCAGTGAATTCTCTTTTTCAATGAGACTTAACTTAATGGTAGTGCAAACTGAGATAGTTTTCTTTTAACACTTTATCTCTATAAATTAAATATCAATAAACAGATAACTTCATAACTTTCCAAAGAACATGATAATTTTAACATTCTTGCAAACTCAAAGTAAAATTCAATTAACATTACTTTCTTGGTATCATCTTAATGGTCAAACTTTTAGGTTTAATTTCAGACCGTGTGCCACCTTATCTTATCTCTAGTTGTTTCTTTATCAAAACATGAACAAGCATGATTGGAAGGGGAATACTTTACCCACATGAGAAATCATCCTTGGTTGTGCTACTTACTTTTCACACATTTGTACACATTATTATGTCTCCTCTCCATAACAGACAACATCCAAATATCTTAACTCATTTGGCTACATTTTGACCTAAATTTTTAGTTTATATTTATACACGACATTCCTCAACTCATTTTTAAAGCCCCTTTCAGAAGGTGGTTTACAGACTGTATGATAAACACCATTCATAAATTAGACAGATTTTACAAAAACAAAATATGCTAGTTTGCTCTTCATTTAATTCTTCAAAAGAGATAACTTTTTCCAAGTCCCTGCTGTGAAGTGACATGTGCTTATAAGGATTATGAAAAAAGTTGTCTTCTTCATATGGAAACAATGCAGTGAAAAAGAGGTCATTAGCAAAACAACTATGTGTTACAGCCACATGCCCATCTCCAGATGAGATGTTGATAGTTTACAAAATTTAAATTGGAGATTGAGAGTATCAGCTAGTAAAGAGAGGCCCTCATCCTCAACCTATTTTGTAAAAAACAAGCTATATGTCACTGTGAAATTTTTGGTTATACATTTGACAAGTCAATATGGAGCAGGCATTTTGCACTACAATACAATGGCATGAAATGTGCTACTGGCATATTTTGTTAAACCCATTTTAGATTTTTAGCTTTTCCCACTGAGAATAAACCACTTTTGGAGTTACATCCTGTCACAGGGATCAGTTCATGAGTTCCCTAACCAATATTCCACACAACCTTATGTATGAAAATGCATGTAGCTTTGTCCTTCCTATCAGTATTGAACAAGAAATCCAGTTTTAACCTCCTATTTCTTTCATTCATTTCATTAAAAAAACAATTTAATCTTGGTACCATCTGACAGAAAAACAACACATTAAACACAGTTTGAGAATAGCAGACAAAATCATGAAAGAAATTTGGAATTTAGTGTATGTATAACTGGGAATTTTTTACTGATATTTTGCAGTTGAGTGGGGTCTGTCAAGAGCTTTTTGATTCATTGATTAACAGGTAGTTTATTAGAAAAAACAAAAAGGCTACCTGTCCAAGAAAAGTCAAAAAAATGCAAAAGTCAAATATTAAACAAGATAAAAATAAATCAAGTTAAAAACAGAGTTGCAAAACCAGGTAAAAAACTTAACAGAATTAAATAGGCCAATGGTCAATAAATATTTTAAAACAATCAAAAGTAAAACCATGGAAAAAATACATCTAAAATGGAGATGTCACTCTGAGACATAACAATGGCATGACAGTAAAATGTGGGCTATTGTGACTTAGGTGCCACAAAGGGCACAATGATAATTCAGTCCCATGCAAGAGAAAACAATGGATTAAAAATTGTAACCAGTGTGTAGCCTAGCTTGGACAACTTCCTCCTTTTGATCCTGAAGGAAATAAGGCAGCCAAAAAACAAGAGAATATTTGATCTGGAAAATCTTATCATGTTGCTCACCCTGAGTCAACTGCCAACTACTAAGAAGCTAGGCCTTCAAAATAGGACTGTAGTCCCTATTTAGAATAAGCATGGCTGTGAAGGTACCAGAGCAAACAGACTTAGCCTCAATGACAGCAGGCTCGTTCTCAAGAATAGCAATGTGGCCAGGTATCTAGAAAAATTTGATATTAATAAAAAGTAGAGAAAAATGGGCCAGCAGTTTTTGAATATTGACAAAAACAGGGTGAGAAGTGATGTTAATTGATTCCAGGGCTAGCAGAGAGTTAAGAGTCAATGTAAACAGTACACTAACTGTACTGTATGCCAAGTTGTATGCCATTTTTATTGGCAGTGAACACAGAAATTGCAAAAGGGATCCTATTAGCAACCATCGAGCCACAACAAACTTTAACAGGTCCCACAGAGTCTTGTGATTTTGAGCCATCCACATAAACAGGAATGGAAGAATGATGTTTCGTAAAGAGACAATGGTACTTCCAACTGAGAGTATCTGCCTCCCTGAGATGATTCAATGGTAAGAATGGTAATAAGTCATACTGGAATGGGCCAATCAGCAGGAAACCATAGTTCTGTCTGAAGTGAATGAGGGCACAAGATATTTTGAGCACAGAACATCAATCTTCTCCACAAAAGAAGGAAACGAGGATGCACATAATGTTCAGTGCCCTCATACACTTCACACATATAGATACTTGATGTGATGAAAGAAAGTCAGCTTATGGTCAAAGATAAACTCCAAGAACTTTGCCAAAAGGACCAAGGGAAAAACAACAACATCAAGACAAAGCATAGGATCAGGGTGAATATCCTATTTATAACAAAAGCACATGCAAATGGTCTTGGACAAAGAAAATGTAAAACTGTTTGTTTGGTCCACTTCAATAAGCAATTGAGGGCAGTCATCTGAAAGAGTTGAGCCCAAAGAGACTAGAAAGTATCTGTGCAGTAAAAAGTTCTGAATAAAAAAGAGTAAATGGCCATGCAACTCATAGGAATGGAGGTCCTGCAAAATGCCATACCTCCAAATAGCACTGTAAACCTTCTCAAAGTCAAAGAACACAGAAAAAAGGCATTCCCTCTTAAGGAATGCTTCCCTGCTGTTTCAAGTAAAAACTGGTGGTTAACAATGGAGCTCTGACTACAGAATCCACACTGAGTAAATGAAAGGAAGTTGTTTGATTCCTTGAATCAAACATGACAAGCATTAACAAGACAGTGATTTAAAATACCGATTTATTGTAAAATGCAAGTCTTGTGTGTCTCTTTCCAGTACTGCTACACAACTTAATGTGCCAAAATCTACTGTTCAAAGCACAACTGTCAAGTTTAAGCTTACAGGATCAACTGCTAACCTCCCTCGCTCTGGATGCCCCACCAAAATTCCAGAGAGAACCAAGAGGAAAGTTGTCAAAGAAGTTAGTAAGAACCCTTGTTTAACACGTAATGACATACAGAAACTGGTAAGGGAAACTGGGGTTGAAGTAAGCACCTTTACAATTACGGTGTAATGCTCTTCTGGGTTCAAAGCATGCTGTCCTCGTTGAACTCCATATTTAAAACCTGTTCATTTAGAAGCACAAATGTGGTATGCAAGAAAACATGTAGATAAACCCTTTACCTATTAGAAGATTATTCTTTGGTCAGATTAGACTAAAATTGAGCTTTTCAGCCACAATGATGTTCAGTATATTTTCCGTAAGAAGGGAGAACAAAATCTTCCAAACACCAACCCTACAGTTAAACACAGAGGTGGCTCGATCATGCTATGGGGTTCTTTCAGCTCTTCTGATGTAGGTAGTCTTCACCGTATCAATGGAATCATGAAAAAAGAAGAGTACATTGATATATTAAGCAATTATATCAAAAATGATGTTTGGAACTTGTGGCTTGGGCATTGTTGGATATTCCAGCATGACAGTGATCCTAAGCACACATCGAGATATGAGCAATCCCGGTTGTAGAGAAACCATATAAGCTTTCTGGAGTGGCCATCCCAGTCACCCGATCTAAACCCAACTGAAAATGTTTGGCATGAGTTGAAGACCAGGGTTCATCAACATCATCCAAAAATCTTGCAAGAGTAGGAGGCATTCTGTAAAGAAGAATGGAAGAAAATACCAGTTGAGTGCTGTCAAATGATCATGGAGGGCTATGAGGAGAGATTGAGCCAAGTAATTCACCTGAAAGGCTACACAACTGACCATTAAAATAGATGCATGAACACTTTCTGTCCCTCCTATGTTTGGTTATTTGTTTATAAACAGTTTATTTGTTGTTCAATTTATATAAAAATGTACGTAGATGTGTGTTGGTATAATATTTATAATATACTCTACTTTCATTATCTTAATCATGATACTTTTTAAGTTATGAGGAAAAAACTACTCATGACTCAGGGGTATGAACACTTTCTGTCGTAACTGTAAATCATTGAAAGGTAACAGAAAGTAAGAGGGGTTAGAACCACTACAGTTTATGCAGTGTGGTTCCAGTTCATACTCACAGGTGTCATAATCTTTGATACTACAATTAGCACATCAAATGAACCATGATGCCATTGAATATCCAAACCTCTGGCACTGGAAACACTGGAGACGTAGGAATGTATGCTTATACCTTACTGTTCAGATAACCTGCCTTCACAGAGGCAGGAGGATGTGGCAATGTAAAAGTCAAAATCAAGACACTGGCCGACAGTATAATTCCATTCTTGCAACTGGAGATATGAGGAAAAAACATCTTGGCTAGAGAAACCAGTGAAAATTTCCAACTTAGAGATGTTCTTCAAATCTCTATGATCACTTCATAGTAGTATCGAGAGTAACCTTAATGGGCGTATTGCCAATGACTTTAGAATTCAGAAATTCAAACTATTTTGGTGTAAATGTTTCCATCATTATGTACCCAGAATATAGCTTCTTGACAAATTTGAGAGACTGAGCTAGCTACTCTATTCTCTTATGAATGAAAATGGGAGAAACTTGCCTTAAAGGTTTGTGGGATGAAGGATTAAAAATTGAGATATGGGATCTCACATAAGTGGTGACTGTGTGACAGTCATCAGTGTGGTTGTTTACCTATAAGTTGTTGTTTTTTGTTTTTTTTCAATGACTGGGTTTATCCATAATAAACTGAGGAAGATTCTGTGCCCAACATGGAGTCCTACGAGTGGAAGCACTATGATGCTAAATAATGACACTGCAGTAATGTCAGTGTTTCAAGAGCACGATACTCAAACACTAATACCAGACATAATGCCCACAACTCTTGTTCAGAATGCACAGCACTGGTACACAGTTGACCCAAGCCTGACAAAACCAGGTAATATAACCTGGGTGTGCAACCCATCTACAAAAATTCAGGGCCAAAGTGATGTTCTGGGGATGAACCCCTCAACTACCAGGATCCTTTCCTCCCCTTCATGGGTTGCCATGCAGTGTGGATGTTCAGATCCCAGGGGAGGTAAACTGAAAGTAAAGAACCTTCCCTGGGAAGCCCCTTACCATGTACAGGAATCCACACTGAGAGACTACTAAGAACTATACAAAACCTAGACATTATATAGTCTGGATACCAAGAATGTAGTCTCACATAATAAAACACTGAGGCAGATGTTTAAGTCCATAAAAACATTCCCATGAACTATGGAAACTGAAACTGATATACAATACACATAAAATAATCTTACTGCACTTGCACTTATATAGATCTGATATGCTAAAACAGTCTTAGAAGCTGATGTACATTCAGGTTAAGCAGTTAGCACACAGAATCACAAAAGTTGTAATATTTTCAAAATGAACCCAAAACTCAAGTGCTTTCAAATAGTTGACTATTCTTCTTCAAGAGAATAAAGTTAATGTACATATATAGAGTTCATTTGTGGAATGTCTGTGAAGATGTTTATTTTAAGATTAACTTCATCATCCTTTGAACAAGTTTGTAACAAAAATCACAAATATGGGCAGTTGTGAATAACCTTAACTATTAAAGTGAGCAGGACTGATAATGGAGGAAGTACATCCAAGGGCAGTGTGGATCTGGAAGATCATTCTTGTAAAGTGCAATAGATGGTGGTGATATACAACCACAAGAAGCATTTCATCTCTGTCGTTGTTGTGCCACAGAAGTGTTGTTTATAATATCTAAGGAAACACAATAGCCAGCAGTTAGTTTAAACAAATTCTCCCAGTTCTCCTGAAAGGTGTGTCTTCTCAGCTTTACTGAGCTGCTACTTGTCTAGTAAATACACATCATGTTCAGAAGCACTCATTATTATGGAAAGAATATATATCTGATTTCAGGATGCAGTTTAACAAATAAAACTGCAAATATTTAGCCAAACTAGTTAAACGTGAACTAAAATACAGTCTTAAGGTGTTTGTTAGGAATTAAACACAAAGTTATGCTATGGGCTATCTGTGCTCTGCCTTTCATGTATATCAAAACCCACTTCTTGTGGTCCAAGTCCACAGACAAACTACCATGCCACTTAAGTTGAATGTTACAAATAATATCTTTAAACTGCACACACCTCTCCCTACTTTTCGTAAAACTTACCAACAAAAAACAATGACTAATTGGGAAAGATAAGCCAAAAAAAGAAAAGAAGATGAAAATAAAAACTGAAAGTATGACAGTAATATATCAATAAGAAAAAATTGTAGTTGTGAAGCAGTAAGACAAAAATAAGATGCTTCACTGCATTTAACTGTTAATAGCATGGGTATTGTTCAAGCCTGAGGGCAAAGAGAAATGAAGAAAAATCTCAAAATGATTATTGATTACAATGATACAAAGATATCATTACCAATTTTATGTTTTGCTTTATTTTGATTGCTTGTATAAAACTTTTATGTGACAAGAGGTTCCTTCTTATACATGGTATGGATATCAAGTGATGAGTATTAAAAAATTCAAAATTTTGAACTGAGATTTTTTTCATTCAGAAAGTTTCTAAAATGCAGAAAACTACAAAAATTAGTAAAAAATATGATACTTAAGTGACAAAAAGATATTTTTGAATAACATAATTTTCCAGTTTTTAAGAAAAGCTTTGAAATATTTTATTTTACATATCTACAACTACAATTATCAAGAGATATGTTTTTACTTTATATTCAATTTGTAATTTTCATAACAGTTGATGCTGTTGTGTACAATTCTACAAAAACTACTTTAAAAATTTTCTACCTTATATGAAGCCGAAAATGGGCATCTTCTGAACATGAGCATTCATACCATCTTCCTTCTGGATCACACACTTCATTTTCCCTTAAAGGAATCATTCGAACAAGACCAAAGGTAGAGAACTGTCGTACTGATCCTGGAACAACATCCAAATCTTGCACTCGTCCCTCTTGTAGTGCCTGGAAAGTAACTTTATGGCACAAAACTCTACCACAAATGGTAACTTACAGTAAATGACAATTATATTTTCAAATATAACAAGGGCTACAATAGGTATTTCTGTAAATTACAGAATGTATTAAAAAGACAACAAATAGTATTATATATAGTGAAAGCACTTAATCACAGTGGCTTAAATATTCCAAGAGTAAATTGACAACCAAATATAAAAAATTACATAAGAAATACAAATCACACAATGCTGGTTATATTACTTGCAAAAAGTTTATTTTGTGAACAGATACAGTTAGCCATAGTTGTATATTAAATAACAGAATATGTAAAAAAAAAAAAAGAATTATTTTCTTTATGAATTGTTAACTCATTGTTACTGAAGATATAATGAATAATTTTATTTGATTAAATGCCAAATTCTTACCTTATTTCTTGTGTTAAATGAATGTTTTTAAAGATACAATAAACTTCTGGTTTGAAATCAATAATAAAGAATTAATGCATAAAAAATCCTTTGAATTCATACCATTTTAACTTAATAAAAATGATAAACAACTTGAAATAAATGACAGTAACTAATAACATGACAGTTATGTTTACATACATTATTTCCAATCAGAAATAATGAGAAATGTGGTTTTTAATTTCAAATTAGTTTTTTGTTCTGATTAATACTGGATTTGTACTTGGTATAGAATAACTGAATCATTTATACACAAATGTTTAAGAAAATATTATCAAAAAAACTTTAAAGCAACCTTCTTCAAAGCAGTAAGTTTGACTAGATATACTCCATCCCTCAGCTGAAAAACAGTTATTAGATAGTGAGTGAAAGGAAGTTCTTACAAAAACATGGACAAATGAACAGTTAGAAAATCACACTTTGCAAATTCCAGTTGAAGTACAATTTGCAACTAGAATAAAGCAAGTCTACATGCTGGAATAAAAAAAATGACCATATTTAAAGAATTTAATGAATTATGGAATTGGTCAACTGAGTTTCAATATCTTCAACACATCATTTTCATTGTGACTAGTCAGTAATTTTATATGTAAGCATAAAGAATCCTCTACTAAAGCTTTGTACTTTAATTTCAATAAAATTAAGAAAGGATTATAGAAATGAGACACCCAAAATCATCACAACATTCTCACAATGATGCTAATGTATTTCCATCTACCAAAAAGACTCTTGGAATTCTAAATCTAAAGCAATAATTAAAAAGTATATTTCAAGTTTTTACTTTGACATTTTATTTTGCTGATGGCATGTGAGTAAGAGTTTAAATTGGCAACCTTACATTGGTGTTTTTGAGAATAGTCTGGTAACACTTGCAAATAAAATATTATTTATGAAATATGAACAAAGTATTACTGCACATCAAGTTCAGCTAAACACAAGTTAACATACATCTGATTATAGCTCACAGATAAAAATACTTTCTTCACCTTTGCCAGAATTTTCCATCTCATCTTGGCAATGGATATACTCCTGCTAGAAGGCAATTCTGAGCTAATATATGATCTGCTAATTTCTCTAACATCTGCTTCCATGTCCAGCATTAATTCAAGTTTTCAGACTACAACTGAAAACAAAAAAGGTGGAATATTTAAATCATTCACTCAAAGAAAATCACCTTCAGACACATGTTCACTTACAAAGAGTGTTAAGTTCTCTTTCAGACAGTACAGTTTATTTTATTTAAACAAATGAGTTATGACACTGTACAACAAAATATACAATACAATTTTGAAGTACATGTTTCTTGTTTTCAAATACTTCAGATGCAAATTATGTCATTGCATGAACTGCTTTCAAACAGATGGAGCAAAGAATTTCATATGCTTGCAGGCCTTAAAATGATTGTTTTAACAATTGTTGTCAGACTTTTTACTTATTTACATGCTGGAGAAGTTTGTTTAGCAATGGCTATAACATAAACTTTCTTACGTTTGTAGATACAATTCAAGAGAGAAACAAACTGAAGCAGAATTCTAGGAATAATATCCATAACTGAACCTTTACATAGTCCATGCAAGTCTCACAGCAATAAACATAATAAATAAATAAATCTATCCAAAGTATCAAAATAAACCCATTGCAATTGATGGACATATGAACAAATTGGTTCATGCATGAAAATGTGTATTTGAATGTATTTTAGAGCCTGCACATATATCTAACTTGGTTCTCTTTCTTTTGCTAATCTGTTTCTGTTAAAGAGTTTGATCTATAGGTAGTTCATAATTCCCACACAAAAAGTAATTACTGTGTTAAACTAACATCTCATATTAGTTTCAGTAATTAGATAAATGAAGATGGTTATGTAAACTTGGTAACCAGAGTTTAACCAGATTGAATTAACAAATAATGAAGTGTGATTACAACTTTAATGCCTTCCAAGTTATAGTAACACACACAGATATAGTACTGTGCAAAAGTGTTAAGGCAAAAAATATTGTCATTGTTTCCATTTTATGGGGTTAATTATTTCATGCCATTACAGAATATAAATTCAACAAAATGGTAATATTTCAATGATTGCCTCCTGCTAGTATAGCTGTAAGTCTACGGATTTACAATGCTAAAATCAGGGGTTCAATTCCCCTCAGTGGGCTCAGCAGATAGCCCAACATGGCTTTGCTATAACAAAAAACACACACACTTCAATGATTCCTGTTGACAGTTGAACGAGCCAGGGTGAGGATACTTATTGTTCTATAGAATTCCCATATACTTATACCAAGAGCATGTAACAAGGGTTCTACTTAATAAACATGCTGCTCAAATTCAAGGTCTGAAATAACTGTTGTGGTACCTCACGCAGCGTCTTAACTATACAGAAAGCTAGCAAGCATAATGTACCAGTATATTTTTAAAAAAAATCAATTTAATAGCATTTCACAGATAAACTTTGATAAAAACAGTGTTTAACACCAAATACTAAGCTATACCATCATGCCATGGCCCAAAGAGTACAAAACACTGTCAGCAGAGGTGGGAGTTCGCATAAAAGCATTATGTGATGCTGGTTAGACTCTGCAGACTTGAAATGCTCCTCAAACACTGTCAAGTATGCCCTAGATTATAAGACCATGTCAGGTAAATTTGAAAATAGGTAAGGGAATGACAGAACACCTGAATCAATGATACTAATGTTATGTACCTTCATTTATGCAGCCTTCAGGACAGAAGGAAGGCTGCCCCTGATCTCAAGTATTAGATAAATTACTATATACCAAATGACAGAAAAGTGTGCAGAACTACAGTATCAAGAAAACTCAACAAGAATTTAATATTCTTTTGTGTAACAGTTAAATACTTTTAAATCAATCACTTAAGTATCATCAACACACTGAAATTTGCTAAAAAGTACAAAAACAGAACTGTTTCTGATTGTAAAAAAAGTGTTATGGATGGATGAGTCCAAGTTTGAAATATGTGGTTCAAAGCATAGGTTGTACATCCTATGGAAGAAAGATGAAAGATGCTTTTCTCCATGCATAACATTTACCATAAAGTATTGGAGAGGTAGTGTGATAGTTTGAGGGTGTTTCTCTGCTGTAACAACAGGAATTATTTGCAAAATTGATGAAATAATGGACCAATGCAGGTACTATCAAATACTGATCCATCATGGTATACCAAGTTGTTTGCATATTATTTTTAAAAGATTCTACTATCACAAAGATAATCACCCAAAATACTCATCTAACTTATACAGAAATTACTTAGCTAAGAAAGAAGTTGCTAGAGTCATTCAAATAATGCAATGGCCCTCATAGAGCTCCAATATCAACCAAACTCAGCAGATATGAAATTTGATAGATCAAAACCTTGACAAATAAAAGTTACTTCCAAAGAAACTTTATAGGAGTGTATTATAGACATTTGGAGTAAAATCCCAAAAGACACTGTGACTGAATATGTTGCAACAAAGCCTTAAAGGCTGTCTGGAATTATTAAAGCAAAGGGACACAAAATATTAACTGTTTGTTGAAATTGAGCACTTTCACTTAGTTTCTGTGGTATTAAATATGAAGACTAATAAACTTTTGATGTTTCACCTGTGATTTACTTTCCATTGTTCTTTAAAAGTAGTCTGAACTTACTGTGTATGTGATCTTAAATGTTTCAATGGTAAAACTCTAGTAATTCAACACAATTAATAAATAGCTATATTAATACAAGCTAAACGAAAAATATCTTTCCCAAAAGTCATTTTTAGGTTCATACAATACATACACATGTATTTTATTTAAACCATGATCCACATTTATATGTGAAAAATGATACACAAAAATAAGTTTTATTGTACAAAATTATTTAAGAAATGAGTCAAGTTGTCTATCTTACATACACACACAAACGTACACCTATAAAATGTTTTCTCTTTCTTATTTTCTACTTGTATCAGTTGTTCTTTATATAACACATAATCACAATTTTATTTTAAACCTATTTCACAAATATTTGATTTTGTCTAAATGTATATACTACATTACTACAGTTGCTCCAGAGTAAAATATTACTAAGATTCATTATTCAGAAGGGTTTACACTATTCTTCCCACATAAGAACATCCTTATGTGTACAAGCACTGTACTAATTTGATAACTCAAAAAATCTATTTTGTCTGCCACAAAGATGACCATTTAATGGCACAGCATTGTGATGAATCTCTCTCATAAAGTATTCTAATTTATTGTGCTCAAGTTATTTTAATAACTACAAAAAAAATGTATTTCAATATTGTTTTCACGGAATACAATTTTAAACTTAACATTACTACTTTGGTTGAGTGGCATATCAATAATACTGAATTATGTCTTTTTTACTAACATTACATTATTCATGCACAATCTCCTCAAAACCATATGGTACACTAGCAGAATTCATGTTTATGTAGTACTACCTCTATATCATGGACTATAACAATTTGTTGAATGTAACACTGTGGTGCCTTGGTTCTCAAGCATTAGGTGCCATCTTCTCCTTAGCTCATTGACACATGATTTCAGAGGTTAAAGTCATTACACTCTGTCACAAAATGAAGGAATAAAGTAAGAAGTCCTAAATCCAAAGTCCAGCTATGTGAGCTTGACATTGGAAATTAAGATAAGAAAAGAATTTGAAAATATTACTCAATTGTCAAAATAACAAGAAAACTTCATCAATATAGCATTTCTAAAGTGCATGTTTAAAGTCACATGGGTTGTTTTCTAGCCATTTGCATTCATAGTAATATATAAAACTATTGGCTATCATTGAACACAGCAGGGATTCCATCATTTTGGTCATAAATGACAAAATAAAGGCAAAATGATTTAACTCTGTGAAGATGGAAAAAAGTTTTAAAAATTGTTTATAAGAGAAACCAAATTAATGCTCAGTGCCAGAAGAAAATAAAGATAGTATGTCCATTGACCACATCAGGTTTAAGATAGCATTATGCAAACTAAAGCGTCACACTTAAGAAAATAGGTAAACACGAGTGTGCTTTACTCCTCAAATATTGGTAAGTTTATAATTTATCTTATCTAAGCTATTTTCATATCTATTTTATTTATGTATATCAACAATTATTTTATTTAATTAATTGCTTTAGTAGTCTGATGAATCCATACTTGTCTGGCATGAGTACCTTCTTGACTAGTCGGTTATTATGTTCCACTACCTATATCACTCTCATGACCTAATACAAAAGTCTTTGTTGCATATTTATCTGTAACATTATATTATTGTTAAATAATATAATAGGCACAAATACATTACACTACCCATTAAAAACATATTACTGCAGTTATTGGTAATTTTTTTATTGACAACCAATTAATTTACAAAAAAGTTAGGACAAAACTCTATGGCAGCCAAATTTGGTTTATCAACTCCACTAGGTAAAAAAATTAATCTTGTAAGATAAGTAAATCAGATATTAAGATAGACAGTACATTATTAGGTATATAAACAAAATACAGTTTGTGCATTTAATTGTACAACAAAAATGTAAATTACTAGCTATATTTTTATATAAATTGATCCACAATTTTCAACTACTGATTCTCATGATTTCAAACATACAGGAAAAGTACCTTCATTTTTTCTAGTCAGTGAGTGTGTGTATGTATGAATGATAATCACCACAGACTGCTAACATAAGAACATTATGCATCTAAATTTCACAAACTCTACTAGGTCTGTAAAATCACCACATTCTTCACAGACTCTTTACTTACTGCTAACTTCTAGAGGTAGGAGACACACACCTTGCTTTATGTCAAAGCAAGTGAGCTTTATTATAAATGTTTAAAATATGTTTTATTTAATTTACATACACATTAATAAATAACATTACCTGTATAGAAACATTTGGTTTACTGCACTAAAGAGAAAAAAAATTAAGATCTTATCTCTATATTTTAAACTTTTTATTTGTTTGTTTATTTTTGAATTTCATGCAAGGCTACACAAAGGCTATCTGCACTAGCTGTCCCTAATTAGGTAGTGTAAGACTAGAGGAATGGCAACTAGTCATCACCACCCACCACCAACTCTTGGGCTACTCATTTACCAATGATTAGTGGTATTGATTGTTACATAATAATGCCCCCATGGCTGAAAAGGTGAGAATGTTTTGTGTGATGGGGATTCAAACCCTCTACCCTTGGATTATGAGTCAAGTGCTTTAACCACCTGACCATGCTGGGTCCTTTATACTTTTATCCCCCAAATCATCTCAGTTGCTCTTCTCTTCACCCTTTCAAACAAGTCAATATCTTTGTTTATAAAATGGAGATAGAAGCTGTATAGAGTATTCCAAATATGGCCACACTAATGTTTCATATACAGAGAGAATTACTTTTTACAAGTAATACATATCATGAACTACAATAATGGTACATAATAGGATTTACTCAAAACCATAATAAAATGTTCAAATAAAAAGCACTTTGCACAATGAAGATTCAGTTCAAACAACACTTAAAATCTCTACCATTTTTCACAATAGCTGTACACATATAAAAAAAAAGAAAAGAAGTATGCCTGTTAAGACTTGTAAGGAAAAGAAAATCCACTCAAAATGGCCCATTTGTAATTATTATTATTATTATTCTCTTGCCAGCCTACAACAAAAACAGTTTGATGTATTGCACCCAAGGTATTGAAAAGTTAACTTATTTCTTCTATATCTTATACAAGCTACACATTTTATAATTTTAGTGTAAATGATATTATCATCAACCCTTGAAGTCAGCTTTCACGTAGAAATTTGACGTTCCTTTAAATGGCTTAAACAAGAATTACTAGCCAATATTAGATGACTAACATGAAGATACTCAATCCTTTGTATGCTATATAATCAGTCTTTAGGAAGCTACATCCTATATTACATATGACATGAAGGAGTAATGAAAAAAAAAAGAATATACAATATTGAATTTTATTATATATGTTTGTAGAATAAGTACTTTAAAGGCATGAAGGTTTGTTTAAAGTGATATCTTAGGCATATGTTTTATTTGAAAAGGTTACTTTTCTATTGGTAAAATTCTGTATGTTTCTAGCAAGAGTTGCATCTTAACTTGGGTATGCATTTATCCATTGCTATGCATTATGTGTGTAGATAATTTAGTTACATAAATGCTATAAATGCTACTATGTTCACAAATCTCCATGACAATCTCCAGCTGCAGCTTAACATTTTACCTCTTATACTAATGCAATTAGATAGCTAATAGTTGCAGTAAATCATGAACTGGTTTAGCTAACTATCAGCCATATTTATTATCATTACAACGTAGAAAGTTAGCTACCATCAAATAATTCTTTGCCCATAATTGAACATAAAAAATCCAACAAAAAATAAATTTAAAAATTGAGGAAAAAAAATCTGCAAAAAGTAAACAAACAAGGTTAGAGATACTGTAGACATTATTTACTCAAGCTACAAATTCCTATTGTGATTTCACCAAACACAATTCAAGGTAACAACATGGAACCAATATAGGGGTTTGAAATTTTAGTTTTGATAATCTAAATAGACATCTTTTCTTATTAGCCAAATGACACATAACCTCAAAAAAACAGTTGAGAGACTAATAAGGAAGCTTTCACTGAATGAATCAATCTTCTTTTATGTTTGTAGAATAAGTACTTTAAAGGCATGAAGGTTTGTTTAAAGCGATATCTTAGGCATATGTTTTATCTGAAAAGGTTACTTTTCTATTGGTAAAATTCTGCATGTTTTTAGCATGAGTTGCATCTTAACTTGGGTATGCATTTATCCATTGTTATGCATTATGTGTGTAGATAATTTAGTTACATAAACACTATAAATAATACCATGCTCTGCTGGTTTCTAGGCCTCTCTGAATTGTGAGAGGAACTTAAGAGACTTACTTTTATAGCTACCCTAGTTCTTTAACTAATTCATCTGTTGCCATTTTCCAAACTTAATTCCAATTCAACACTTTTTAAAAGCAAATACTTTTAATTTAGTTTCTCATATTTGTTTTTCTTCCTGTGATTTTATTTGAATTATTCATTCTTCAATTCATATTTTAATTTCCATGTGTTTTAAAAAAATTTTTGGCAGAAAATGTGCACAAACTATTCATTGAGTGAGTGAGAATTAGAAAAAAAAACAAAAAAATTTTTCTATAAACTTCCAGAAAGCAAAAAGTTGAAGCTTAATATTAAAAAAAAATAAATAAATAATTTTTTTTTTAAAAGTTAAATCTAAAAAAAAAGTTCAGGAGAAAAAACTCAAAATCCCCTCATAAAAATTTTACCCAATTATGATTAGTGATGACCGGTATTGTAGTGTCAGTTTTGAACATGCACACTGTAAGCTCTGTTATAATAAGATACACATTTCTCATGGGTTTTGGAATGATAGACACGACTTTCATGTTGTGATTAGTCTAGTGAAGTTTATAGCATGTGGTTGTAAATATTTTAATTTTAAGCATAAAAAAAATGTTAACCCTATTTCAATGAAAATTATTCATTTGTGTAGAAGTACATATGACATTTTGTGTAAAATCTGTATGTGATAGAGAAAAATGGATAGGTTTCAAGTCAGCATAAACTAATTATTCCAGAATATGTAAACATTTCAAGACAAAACCATTGCAGGTCTGTATTATTTGTAATTCAATATTAACTTAAGAAATATTCACAAGATCTCACAAATAAGGTTCTTTCATCACTAATTTATTATTTCTGGCATGAATGATGTATCAATTACATCATGACGTGACACAGAATTGGTGTTGGTTAATATCTTTCAATTACGATATCTCAAGTTTACAACCAATGTGTTAAAACTTCTTTAATATGTTCATAGTTCATACTTCATTTTCAACACTAAGTTGTTCACAATCTTCCTTCCATTTATTAATATAAGAATCTACAAGTACGAGTTTCAAATTGATGGAATTATTTCATACATTTTATCTTGCCTTGATATAGTTTTCTTGCATATTTAATATATTAAGCCTGATGAAGCCACAAAGGCAAAAATTGCTTAAAATAAATGTTGTGTGTATATATCTGTAGTATAAACTTTAATAATAGTAAAGATTGTTTTTTTCTGAACTAGTGATGATTCATAGTTAACATAATTCACAATTAGCTCTTACTTGTATCCAGAAGACATAAAAACTTACATAAATTGACTTACAGCCAAACAGTAGTATGGATCATATATCTACTGTACATGTCATGTTTACTTGAGTACCGACTCTTAGTTGAACTTTAGTAACGATTACACTTGAATACCTACCTCAGTCAAAGTATAATTCTCATTGAAAATACCATGTAACTAGGGTACTACTAACATTAGTTTGGTAGGCTTAGATTTGTTAAAGTTCAAAATTTTCTCGTTTCGTTCTTTTGTTAAAAACTTAAGAATCATGCCACTCAGTATCATACAAATCTACAGAAACTATTACACTGTTAGTACTTAACAATATTTTAACTGGTATTAAGAAGAGTAATATTAGTAATATTCCTGTGCCAGTTCTAGCACACTAATAAAATTAACAATGTAACTAGTACTGTGATAATACTACTTTAATAGACCTACCAAAGGATTTCTTATCTTTAGTAAATTCACTGCTTTATCAGTAAAAACAATATGCTACTGCTACATTCAAGATAATAATCATTAAATAATTTCTCCTCCACCTTCACTTATATCTTATTAATAATCACATTGTCCCTCCCCGTCTTTGATATTCTATTTCTCCTTGAAGCCCTCTAGGTACAATTCGGCGATAGTTTATTTTGTGCAATTTGATTTTTTTTATATTTGGTTATTTTATAGGAAGTCACACTGTTCTCTCTGCTACGGTCAGCAAGAGCAATCGAACCCAGTATTTGAGCGTTGTAAGTCTTTAGAATTACCTCTGTCCTCTCGGGAGACTTGTTATTTTTTGCTTTTTTTAAACATAATGTTATAAATGATGTTGTTTTGTTGTTTTGAATTAAGCACAAAGCTACACAATGGGCTATCTGTGCTCTGCCCACCACGGGTATCGAAACCCGGATTTTAGCGTGTAAGTCCGCAGACATACAGCTGAGCCACTGGGGGGCGTTATAAATGAAACTGAATATATTAGTAACTAGCTCATAGGGATCAAACATTATTGTTAATTATCACACTGAATAAAATTAATTCAAATGAGGCTTCCTAACAATTAATGAATATTACAGAATTGTTTGATAGATTGTTTAGGCAAAGTATTCATGAGTAAACTGGAATGGACAGCAACTGCCTATTACAAGACGGAAAACGAAAGACATTCAAAACGTCGTCTTCCACACTTGTGTTTTAACAAGCAGTTGCTCTTCATTCTAGTTTACCCATTAACATTAAATCAATTTTGTATCAAATAAAATAAGTAAATTTATGTTTACAATCTTGTGAGATAGTAAATCATATTTCATTTGCTGGTTTGTTAACATATTTGTCAATAGATTATTTAGTTTAGCCGTATTTTCAATTGCCCTTTACTGCATATTAAAAATTAATTAAAAACAGTGAATTTTAAATTAAGGCATCAACATGAAGTTTCCCTAGCGGTGAGTATTGATACTACGTTCAGTTAATGACAATCGCCTCTTTCGTTATTTATTGACAGATGCTGTATTTGCCTATACGCAAGAATTTCATATGTTGATGTGCATGAATCCACACTGGATTTAATAACACGATAAAACAAAGAACCAAGTCAAACTGACAACAGAGGTATCAGTGTTAGGTTGGAGACTGTGATGCGTAAGAAGATATTGCGGGCACTATCTTGGTATTTTATTTGTGACTTAGCGTAATAGACTATCTGTGCTCTGCCCACCATGAGTACAGAAACCCACTTTCTAGCGTTCTATGACCACAGACATGGTGTTATGTCACTTGAGGTAGGGGGCTATTATTATCGTTGTTCAGACGACAGGAATCAGATGTAACACGTATTTAATGAAAAGTGAATATTGAGACTACAATCGAAGGCTGTAACTTCACAACAAGTATAAGAAGCACAAACATCAGTTTTTTAATTCACTGGTGTAGTTCCACTTGTATTTTCCTCTTTCGAAAATAAGCAAAAGATCAGTTTTAAAAACCTATTTCTGAATATTTTGATGGATAACTATATACTTTAATTTAGACATATTTTATAATGTGATAGAGCTATCATAAACAGACTGCTAAGTGACCATTATTAAATTAAAATAGTGCAACTTTAAAATCTGTTTTATCAAAAATCACAGTAATGATTTATTATTGGAATCACAAGGAACTAAACAAAACAGTAATAAAACATTATTTCTAAATGTACCTTAAAAGTAAATATTCAGTTCAGAAAATACGTTCAAACCTTTACTGCTTACGCTGTACACATAAAAACGCACAAAAAGCACGTATTTAGACTAACAAGGAAAAGAAAATCCACTTAAAATGGCCCACTTTTCATTTTATTATTTATAAATGGAAGGACAGAAGACTATCTGTTGGAGTTTGATTATTACTACCAGTCACAATTTATTTATATTAAGTAAGAATTGTAGTGGAGCGAAGCACACGAACATTAGCTCGAGGGAGTTTACAGTTAAAGTAAAGAATCTGATTTTGACAATAAGATTCAAAACACTAAAATACTTTTAATGTACTTTTCACAACATTCTGTGTTACAATCACTTCTTAGAATAACTTGGATTAAACTAACAAAACTCTTTTAACATAACTTACGAATGTTCCTGAATTATATTTCCAGTATCATTACTAAACTGAGTTGATCTCTATACTACTCGATTCTATGGAAGATGGCAATATGTTACTCACAGAGAGCTTAGGTAACAAACTCTGGGTAGCTCCATCAAAAGGGTAATCATCTTTTATCTGTCTAAATTCTCTTTCTTTATTAACTGCAACTTGCTGCTACAGCAGCCGGCGAGTTTTCGGCCACTTTCTCTGGCTTCCTCTTCTCTACTGAAGATTCTTTTCTTCTCAGTTCTTTGACTTGCTATCTAGACTCAAACATGATATATTTTATTAAACCTTTTTAATATTTTTACAATCTTCCAAATAGTGTACACAACTACCCGCAAGTAGGTTGGACACTTAATTGGTTATTTTACGTTGATAGTTTCGTAATTCTCAAAATTAGAACCAAAACCACTTATTGGTTGCAGGTAGTTAGTAAATCAACGGCCTTCTCATTGTATCATTACAATTATTTTTGACATGGATACCATATCAAAGTTTCGACTTATTCCTTTCTTGGCAACTTTTAATCACGGTGATATAAGCATTAGCTGTTGCTTTCCCATTGCTGCTGTGGCGCGAGTACGTAGATAATGGTCTAATTTCTCGTCTCTAATGAGGCGTTTTTTACTTTACTCATGACTTCAATAGCGTCGTTTTGGAAATAGTTCAAACACAAACATTTCTCAATACATTTCTCTTCTTAGTCAATCATTTTTATGCCTTTGTGAGCGTGTATCACTCTTTTCCATATTGCATATAATTGAAGTATTTGAAATGACCAGAAATGCCGCAAATGCTTCGTATTTCTATTCTTTTGCCAGCCTACAACAAAAACAGTTTGGTAAATTGTACCTAAACCTTTTGTTGATTATTAAATAAGGTACTATGAAGGTCGTAGGAGTATAAAAAAGTCGATTTGTTTCTTCTGTATTTTACATTATCTGAAAAACTTTATAATTATAGTGCAAACGATGTACCTTTACCTCTTAAATTCAGCTTTCTTACAAACATCTTATGTTCTTTTAATTATATTGTAAATGGTATATCACAACCTCTTGATGTTAGCTTTCTCACAAACGTGTTTTGTTATTTCAAAAACTTAAGTACATAGTAAAAAAAACCCAATAATTTAATAAATAAACATTATATAACTCTAATATGTAGATACTAAGCTCTTTATAAATGAAAATCACTTAATATCTTTCGTAATGACGAGAAACTCGCTTGAAGTGAAAACGTATTTTCAAAATGGTTAACTTTAAGATGACCTAAAAAGGTCGAAATGTTGTATTGTATTTTATTTTAATTAAAGTTTAAATACCCATACCAGCCGTCTTGAGAATACATCCGGTGTCTTTGGGTAGTTAGACCCTATGTTACACATGAAGTAACACAAAAGCTTGCACAAAAAGCTTGAGTACATATTGTTTGGTTTTTTACTCGTATTGTCTTATTTTAATGGAACTCTTTAAAGTCCTCCTTGCAAGTATTAACCATGGATCAGCTTAAAGTTATGTTACTTTTACTTAATTTAAAACAAATGCCATAAGGTTTTCACTAGTGTATTAGGGTTATTCATTTACCATACACAGATATGTTTTAGTGTTCTTAATGGAACACTGGCTCTGATATTGTTTGAATTGTATTTAATTTGTTTATTATCCAGTGAAAATAGTTTAATCATCAATGAAGTTTGTAGTCAATCAGAAAACTACATAATGCGCTATCTGTGCTTTGCTCACCACAGGTATTAAAGCCCGGTTTCTAAATTATGTGTCTACATGAACTATCTGCGCTTGGCAACTACGAGACCGAACCTTAGGTTTTAACAATATTAACTTGCAAGCCTGCAACTGAGCCACCAAAATTAATTTAAAAAATTGATGAGCTAACATATAGATACATACTATAAATAGTTCGTAAAAAGTTAGCACCAAATTTGATTTTTTTTATTATAAGTCTTAATATATTTGTCTTAATTATTCTGTAAAACGAATGTACTTAATTCTTTATCTGATAGAATGACAAATTCTGAGAAAGTCTTTTTGTTTTGAGATGTAATGACCCACCAAAGGAAAGAGAACATCGAGCAATACCAATGAGTAGATATGTTCCACTCTTCGATGGGCATCATACCAGCAGATCACACTTCTTTGCGGCAAAAACCTATTTTGGATATTTTCAGGAATAAATCAGGATAACAATCGAAAGGTAAAAAAGAGGAAAGCCATAATGATCAAGTATTCGATCTTCAGTGGCAAAGGTCCAGATGGATAATGCAATATTAGGTAAATTTCCATTGGTATTGGTCAAAAGTTCAGCTACGTGTGTAAGTTGAAAAGGGTTATAACAAGTAATTTACAACTGCAAACTGATTTAAAATAATTGAGAAATGAGTTCACAACTCTATGCATTGGTAAAAAGACATTTATGAGAGCTTTACTTTTATGCGCGTGCTAAATCGTCAGAGAAAATTTATCCTTAATGTCTATAAACTTCTTGATTCTCAGGATTCATTCAGTATCTAATTAACCAATACCTCTTCTCATTCTGACCTCTGTTGTCCATGAAAGATAACACAGCTTACACTTTAATCTGGCCTCATTCATCTCCCTACTATTTGGTTATCACGTGTATGGAGTCTGGTTCCAACATAAGAAAATGTGAATAAAGGCTACAAACTAGTTCCTACACACATGAGCTGATATTACCCTCATCTGTTAATTAGAATACACTTCCCATCGTACCAAATATGCTCACTCTTTCAGCCGGGGGGGGCGTTACAAAGTTACGGTCAATCTTACTATTCGTTGGAAAAAGAGTAGCCCAAGAGTTGGCGGTGGGTCTTACACTGCTAAATTAGGGCTGGCTAACGCAGATAGCCCTCGAGTAGCTTTGCGCGAAATTTCAAAAACAAATAAACAAACATTCCTTTTAACTTATATAATCACATTTGTTAATACTACCTTTTGCTTAATAACATTTTAAAGCTATAATTGAGATTACTCTGGGCATTGGGTCTAATAAAAGTAACTTCTGAAAATATAACATCATACTTCAATTAATGTTTTTTTAATTTCGGGGGGGAGGAGGATTCGAACCCGCGACCCTCATATTACGAGTCGATCACCTTAACCCACCTGGGCATGCCGGGCCGCCAATTAATGGTGGTGATGAAAATAATGTAATGTAAAAGAACATTTTAATGTAATAGTAATACAAGTGTTCGTTAGGTTTTGATGCTCCCACCCCGCTAGTACAGAGGTAAGTCTACGGATTTACAACACTAAAATTAAGGATTCGATTCCCCTCGGTAGGCTCAGCAAATAGCCCGATGTGGCTTTGCTATAAAAAAAACACACACGCTTGTTGATACATTAATTAAGAAGACCTTAATGTCAGAACTTATGGACAAAAAAAACAGATAATCAAAATATAAATTGTGAATCGTAATCATTTCTTTGCCACTGTTGAATCAACTCCGCACGAACTTTAAAAACAAACAAAAAAACGAACTGGTTCTCGATTCCACAAGTTACACTTTGCATCATTTTTTCACAGTAACTTTTCCTTGAGCGTACTTTGCCTTATTTTTACCTAATAGCTTAAAATAACCAGCTAATGAAAGAACAATAATAATAATAACAAATCATTTGGAAAAGGTACAGAAGAAGAAAGAGGTACTTTGTACGTTTATTCAAAATAATGATACATTATAAACACTTCTTGAAGAAATAATTTTATGTTTTTATTTTCTTCTGGTATCACAATATTTATTCTGAATCCTTTCTTTGTAGCGAATATGTGCAGGTATTATACAACGTGTAATCAATATAACTTTTAAGTTGATCTTTGATTTACTTTTGTGTTTTTTGTTATTCATGATGTTTGTACTACCTGTTTCTAGCTACAATAACAATGTTTTATGTGATCTTGCGTTAAAATATCATCACTATTTTATTGTTCTTCAACAATTATTCAGGTGATAACTTGACGTTACAGGCCCACCTGTGTATAATTAGAATAATCAGTTACGTAGTATTGCATGTAGTGTTGAGGAATTTGAGGGACCTTGGATTTTACTTTGTTTGTTTGTTTTGGTATTTCGCACAAAGCTACTCGAGGGCTATCTGTGCTAGCCGTCCCTAATTTAGCAGTGTAAGACTAGAGGGAAGGAAGCTGGTCATCACCACCCACCGCCAACTCTTGGGCTACTCTTTTACCAACGAAAAGTGGGATTGACCGTAACATTATAATGCCCCCACGGCTGGGAGGGCGAGCATGTTTGGCGCGACGGGGGCGCGAACTCGCGACCCTCGGATTACGAGACGCGCGTCTTACGCGTTTGGATTTTGCAGCTGATCTAGATCATTATAGAATATAGTCTAGTTACTCTAGTAAAACTTCATCACCATTAGTCAATCCATGCAGTAAATCACAGGTACAAATGCCTTTATGTTTACAATAAAATAAATATTGTTCATTTTATATTCCAGCTCATTTTAACCTGTCGCAATTACTAAGAAATCTAACAATACTTTTTAATCGATATTGTTGGTAGGTAAATCTCCTGTATACCCCCAGTGGCTCAGCGGTATGTCTGCGGACTTACACGCTAAAATCCGGGTTTCGATACCCGTGGTGGGCAGAGCACAGATAGCCCATTGTGTAGCTTTGTGCTTAATTCAAAACAACAACAACATTTTAAAGTAACGTTGTACAGACTAGACACTGATAGAAACGAAATGAAATCTGCGAAGAACATACGAAAATTCTGGATAGTGTGATTATTATTTATATTTTTATATCCGTATAATATCCTGATTTTAAGTTTTCAAATTTAACATAACTATTAATTATTTTAAGTTTCTGTAATTGAACAGTAAGTATGAGACAATCTAACGAACTCGATATTTGTGGACTGATAATGAATTATTAAGACAAAGTGTGTTTGTGAAACTTTACTTTTTTGTTATAAGTATTTCGACATTAAGATACTTTGGAGATTTTAAGTTACATTACACTGGTATTATAATTTTTTCACAATTCCATAAGTAGCTTTCGTGACATACGATACCCTTGTGTGTCTGTGCGCACTCTAGCAGTACCATACATACAGACAGCTTTATATATAGCGCCTAGGGCCTACTAGCCAATCAAAATTCAAGAATTACGATAGTACGTACTTGTTTGTGCGTCTTCCCTATGATGCAGCTAGCTGGCCGGCTGTGGCGCCAGAGCCTTTGTCGCGTCATCGTAATTCTTCGAGTTACGTACCAGATCAGTATGACATCCTGTACTCTTCCTTGCGGTAAAACAGCTATCTTAGGATGAACAGGTATGGCTTAGAGTCACGTGCACTTTTTCTTATCTAGCGGATAAACCCGTCTTCATCCATGATGACTTACCGTCAGTAGATAAAATAAGCTTAGTAACGTAGCACTTTCGTTATCAACCCTAGTTCTATTACAATAGAACGTGTTGTTTACTGTAAGAACTACAGCTGCTCACTTCTGGCGGAGTTTAGGGATAGCACATGTTTTCTTAACTACAGTATAGCTAGGGTGCTTGCAGATTTAACAACAAAGAAAGCGTTTCAGGATATATGATGGCGGTATGTTGCAATGATCAGAAAAGAGAGTGGGTTGGTGAGGAACTGTGCAAGGAAAAAATAGCGTCGACAAAACTAATCATAAGCAAAGTATAACATGGTGTTCGTGTGTCGCCTGCAGTTATTTCTACAGATCTCTCGCCAGAAAGTCGTGTTTGATCCCCATTTTGATTTTTAGATTGCTTTAGTGATTCTATTGCCATAAACGCTTGTTTTTAGGATGCGATGTAACACTAAACTGAGCGTGGCGGACAACACGTTTAATGCACCAGCTGAGCATAAGACTGTGTGACAGAAAATTAAGTTCTCCTTCCTATTGCTAGATTTTTTGATAATACCATGAACAATAAGTACTTTGAATCTTTTGCCTACGTGAGTTGTAGATATTTCTCCTGTTCTTGTCTTTGTATCGGTATGCTTTTATATTATGTTCAAAGGTACTAAAAGTAAAACGACTCGAAATATACTTGTTAAGGAATCTTACACGGAAGCAAGTGCTTAACTTTACTATGGGATAAATAACCTAAACTTCTCTAAAAATGATACCAAATCATACATCTAAATAGAAGAATAAGTAAGTATTTGATTCATGTCATTATACACCCTTGGATTTAAAAGGTAGTTGATGACTTCTCAAGTCATAACATACGCATTTTTCAGGACTTAGTTATTAAGTTCTTAACAGTTTAGCATGTAGCTTGTTTGAAATGATCGAGGCTATTTATGAAACAAAAAAAGTGACAAAAAACAACAACATGACATCAATGTATTCAACTTGACAGAACTACTAATATTACAAACATTTTATACATTTCATAGTTGATAGTACCGTTGTTGCTACTACTACTATATTGAAATAAAATGAAAGTTCACAAACAAAAATTTTAGTTCACAAAATTTTGATTGGAAAGACCCCCTCTACAGGTGAAAACTATAATACATTTTCACAAGATATTTCTGGAAACAAGAAATTATGAATATTTTTAGCTAGTGTGTGGTATTCGATTGACTAACATCTACTACGGTTACGGTAAATTCTTAAAAACCAATAATGGAAATTCAACAAATGTATATTGGTTATAGTTACGGCGCACAACTAAGACGAATTTAGAAATAAAAGACCATATGATATAAAAATGTATCTTTTTTGTATTTGTATGTGCTTATTGGGTTTTCAAAGTTTCTCATTTCAATTTTTATAGGATCTTTTCATTTAAACACAAACTTTGCAGTTTTAGAGGAACACTTTCGACTAAGTTGTAAAGCAAAACATCGAGTGACCATATATCGAAAAACACAAAAACAGAATTTGGTGTTAAATTTAGGTTATTCCTAGAAATAATATATATTTGATGTTTCAATATGCATTACAGAAATGCCCCGACAGTTCCACAATAGTACGTCTTAGGATTTACAACACTAGAATCCGGGTTTCGATACCCGTGGTGGGCACAGTACAGATAACCCATTTTGTAGCCCTGTGCTTAATTACAAACAACAATAATAATTAAAACGAATTTTTACATTTCAACAGGTATTCCACTAACTTTAAGCAGTAAAATAGAAAAGCCAAATTATCCCTGAGCTTCAACTGATATTCCATTGACATACACCCACTCATCCATTTGTCAGCTGCTACTTCAGAAGACATTTAATGAAATTGCTGCAATTTAAAATGACATTGTTTTCCAACCCATTCTGATATTATACTGAACAACTAAGATAATATTCTTACAGCTCATCAGTTATTTTTCTAAATTAATTCTATTAAAGATACAATGGACATTTAAGATAATATTTTCATTTCAAAAGACGTACAATAGAGTTATACCTGCAATTGTAAACAGTTTTTATATAGTTTATGTAATATGCAGTGAATTATAGAGCTTACGTCTTTAATGAACAGTTGAGACATATTTACAGTTTCTAATAAATTTCACTGGCTTACTTGTATTTCAGAAAAAAATGAGATTAATGCTTACAGTTTATATGACATTCTGTTGGCTTGTAATTTTCTATAGTTACAGTAAACAATTAAAGCACTATTTACAGTTCAATAAGTATTCTATTGATTAACACTTCTTACAGTATCAGCTCTATTAATATAGTAAGGAAATATTGCAGTATGAAAGATATTCATCTAATGAAACAATGTTGCATTTATGTTGTTAAGCGTGAAGCTACACAATGGACTGTTTGTGTTATACGGACCAATGACATCAGAACTCTGTTTTTAGTGTTATATGTCTTCAGATTTATAATTGAGTCACTTAATGTTGGGTTATTAATTATTATATAACAATCAAATTTATAAGTGACCTAGGAAAATATTGATACTAGTTATAATGCACTTTCTTAGTTTGATTAACACAATAACAATTATTGTCCACGTAAATTGTTGGTATATAGAACCTTCGTACAAGTTTTCTCTTCATTGTATTTCAGCTGGCTTGATGAATTTAGGTTTTGGTCGGTATTGGATACGACAGAAGTAAGTGTGGCTCACAGTGTATAACATTTTCTACTTTGCTTTCATTGCTGGGTTCTTAGAATTATTTTAAGAAACAAACAAGTGAAATAATTGTTTATAGTTCACAAAGTATTCTGCTGAATTAATCAGTTATAGTTAAAGTAAGTGATTAAGACAGGTATCATTTCACAAAGTATTCCGCTACAATAACATTTTCCTACTTCACAAGGTTAATAATTGGTATGGCTTGTGAATAAAGAGGTATATTGACTGTTCACTTTAACTATACCAAAGGTAGGCCTTGGAATATATGAAATTATAGACTGAAATAAAAGAAATGGCAAGTAAACAAGAGAACATTGACCTGTTTTTACAAACAGTGATCGATGTATGTGAATTTATTGTTTCAGGGTTCACAATAAGTAAAATTAAAAAAAGGAAGTTGAGTTTGTTTATTAACACTTACTAATGAAAGGAACAATAGCCCGAATTAACAACGACTCTAATAACAAGTTTGTTTTAACACCGAGAGTGCAAAATTAAAAGAACAAACAAAAAAGTGAAGAAGTATTAAATTGTTAATTTTTGCTATCATGAAAATATATCTGAGCGTAACGAAACACATCAAAAATATAAAGTGGTTTTATTTGTCAACACTGAAAAATTTAAGTGAGTGTCGGTACATTAGATAAAACGATGTCCCGAGTGAACAAAGTAGCCATCACTTTTTTACTAGCATTCACTGACGGTATAAATATACGGCAAATTAGATAAAACAAGATATACCATGTTCTTCCTTAATATCCAAATACGTGAAAACTAACAAACATACGAAGATAGTATTTGAAATGTGGTGGGTCATTTGGTCAGAACATTGCGCCTAGTTGTTACTCCTGAAGGTGTCTAATTTCGCGAGGCAGTGTTCCACCATGATATATATATATATATACACACACACACCACAACTATTATATTGGAAGCTGGAATACCAAAGTCAGAAGGTATAGCTCTCTTACTTACCCTCAGTGGTAGGACCTTATTTTCGTTTTTCTTTCATTATACATTTCTTTGGACAAGAGACTTTCGCACAACTTACTGCAGTAAGTAAAGATTAATAGAGATATTGGGCATTGTAGGCTCGAGCACCCAGATCTCGCTCTCTTAACTTATTCTTATTTTTCTTAGTTATTTTATGTTTACTTTGTTTTTAACATGTGAGACTAGCGAACAGAGGATAAGACTGGTAGACGATGCATCCCCACCACAATGTGAGTCTTAGTTCCGTATTCACCTCGAAAACTCAGTGGCTCATTATATATCTCACGTTATAGAATGTGCCATGGTGATCTTTTTAACATATGCTGCGCTTTTGTTGTAGTTGTCAAGGTCTGTTTTGATAATTAAAATATTTCATCATAGAATTGGTCTTACTTTTTTGAACTCTGCCCTACCTTTTGATGTTAATATTTATGTAACTACTGAATGTTTAAATAAATAAATATATATAATGAAGTTAACAAAAGAATACGTGCTTACTAAAACCCGTAACCATATGCAATATACATCGACTGATGCATAAAAGAGGCAAAACTCACTTTTGTAGTAATGTACTAATGGTGATCAGTTTGCCCACGTTTATCACATGCTAACTGAATAAGTTATATATATATATATATACATACCATACTATAATATAACTCTTGCTTATATGATACTAGAAAAAACCTTTTTTATTATTCGATGTCTAACTCCCAATTTCATTTTGCGAAATTTTTAATTTTTATTCTATGTGCATGTAGATTTGCAATAGGGGTCACGATTTTTTAGTTTCACCTCCATTTCCCGTCACGAAGAACGTTATTTTTCTCCATTTTTAGGGTTTAAATATGGTGTTATAAAAACATCACGTGGATATAATGCACTGGTACCATTTATATAAATAAAATAGCACTGTCTGTTGTATGTCCATGTAAAACTTTGCAGGATGTTGATGAATCTTCATCAAAATTGGTATGGAGATCCATTAGGTATATGAAGAAATACCCACAAGCCACTCAGTGGCGCAGCAGTATGTTTGTTGACTCACATCGCTAAAAACTGTGTTTCGATACTCTTGGTGAGCAGAGCACGGGTAGTCCATTGTGTGGCTTTGTGCTTAATCCCAAACAAAAATACACACAATTTTTCAATTTTATATTTTGCGGGCTTTTCAGCTACTACTTTCGCCCCTATTGATGGATCTTCACCAAATTTGGCATGAACGTTTGTTGGGTCCATGAGGAGATCTATGCGAATTTATGTTTTCAAATTTTGTTTGCTGTTTTTATGAGCGTTTTGTGGTTTAATTAAATTATGTGTAAAGGAAACAACTTTTCATGTCCTAAGACAACCTTTCATTAATCATGAATTTATGTAACTTCTGTCTATAGTATTGGTACTTCAGCTTGTATATCTAAACAAACAAAGGTTGGTTGTTGGTTTGCTACTTTTCACAGCCTTCATCATCAACATGCTCGCGGCCCATTTTTTTGTCGATCGAATCCCCAAGTCGTGACACAGGAAGTATCCGACGCTTCAAGCCTGTAGTATTCTCCAAGTTCACTTAGATCTGCGGTTAAGCCACCTCAGTTTGCCAGCCCTTCCTTTCCTTCGTTCTAACTTAACAGGCACTAGCTGGTTTCATTGGCGCCAGCTAGTGAAAGTAGGTTTTCTCGGGGTTCTCCCGTTTCCCTCACATCAAAAATTTGGCATCGGATTTATAGATCCTCGCCGCCAATATTGGTTGTTGATTTTGTGTACGTTACTTACACTCATAATTGGGTATCTGTTATCGGCTCTCTTTCACTGAAAATTGCTTGCTTATTTTTTTTTTCGGGTTGCATCATCAAAACACCAATTCAAGAGCGGGCTGAAGAAAAAGCAGTTTTCTGAATATCCTCGGTTATTTTTGTTTCCGAGCAATGAAGTCAGAGATTCAAACCGAAATACACTGTCAGTCTTTTGTTTTGTTGTTGGTTTGCTGCTGAATTTCGCGCAAAGCTACTCGAAATTATTTGCGCTATTCGTTCATAATTTTGAAGTAATAAGTTATAGAGAAGGTAACTAATTAACACCACCCATCGGAAACTTGTGAGGTAATCTTTACTAACGAATAGTGGGAATAATCACATTGTAATGCTTCACGGTCAAAAGTTTGTTTGTTTGTTTTGAATTTGGCGCAAAGTTACTCGAGGGCTATCTGAGCTAGCCGTCCATAATTTAGCAGTGTTAGACTAGAGGGAAGGCAGCTAGTCATCACCACCCACCCTCAACTCTTGGGCTACTCTTTTACCAACGAATAGTGGGATTGACCGTCACATTATAATGTCCCCACGACTGAAAGGGCGAGTATGTTTGGTGCGACCGGGATTCGAACCCGCGACCCTCGGATTACGAGTCGAACGTCTTAACACGGTCAAAAGAACGAAATATTGGGTGACGGTATTCGTTGATAGTTTGTCCATTCTATAAAATTTTATCATCCAGTGACGAGTTACGTTCTCACAATCCCTAAATTGCGAATTGAACCCTATAATCATCAACAAAGGAATACTGGCTTATTTACTAAAATATATCAATTTATGTTAGTGTATGAGTCATTACATAAAGCGAGCGAATTAAAACTAGACAAAGAAATCCTAGATTGTTTACTAAGAGTGATAAATTGAGAAAAGTGTACAGATTATTAGCAAAAGTAAGCTGTAAACAACACCAAGTTGAGGGCTAGTTTTTACACGAAGGTCAATTTAGGCTTAACATTTACAAGAAGCAATAAGTAAACAAAAACCAGAATCTCCCCCATCAAACGTTAAGTCATTGTTTTTAATAATTACAGGTTCACTTTCTTCTGAACCGGGATGCAGGGGGCTCGTGCCTAGGTAATTAAATTTGAGACACAATACCTCTGTCTTCCCCAGAATATTTTGCTAATACCAATTTTTAGTATTTTTTCATGCATTCGCAGATTTTATCAGTCAAAATGAAAGGATATTAATTCTATGGCTAATTCTAAACAATACGCTGTCAGTAACTTATATTTATTTTTATAATGTGTGTATTGGTTAATGTCTGAAACATTCCAATTTGTATTACTTATTGTGTAATACAGAGCAAACAATTTAATAAATATTTTGTGTGGTTTTGAAGGTATGCTATGGTTATTGATAATGTGTGAAACTGTTAAAGCTTTTTATTGTTTGTCAGACAGTTTTTATTTATTTACAACTTCCCTCCACTTAAAGTTTTGTATGTTCCAACTTGCCTAAGTACACCTATCTAACATCCATGTCATAATTCTATGACAGTGTCTGAAGACCAGGTTGTTTGCTAATACTATGCCGTTTAATTTCTCTGAAACAAGCTGAAGTAATCAAAATAAATCAGATTTATTTAACACCTCTGATCATTTGGTGAAGGTGATTATTGACTAAGAAAAGTTAAGATAACGTGAAACATCTTAATAATAACCCACTTAACTGTAGTGCATTTGTAAATTAACACTGCTTAGTTTTTATTAATATCTGGAATACTTGGGATATAAGTGATAACTATACAAATAAAACTTGCTGGTGTAGTACAAATAACAGGTTAGTTTATGTACATGTAATACAAATATGCATTAAAACTAGCCTCTTTGATAATGTTGAAAGATTTATGTAATCAAACAATATGAATAGAATAACTGGCTTATTTACTGTTAGAAAAAAAAAAGATAGGTAAACTGACTTCTCTACTCTCAATGTAATTTGTTTGAGTTTTATGCAAAGCTACACTAGAGCTATCTTCTTCTGGTCATGCAGTAAAAATTAAAGAGAAAGAGAGAACATGGCTTGTTTACTATCAGTTTAAAAAAAGTACAGAGAAAGAGAGAAAAACTGCCCTATTGTTTTCTTTTTAACATATCCATTTTCTGTATTTGTGCCTGGAGTTTTATTGTGAAAAAAAAAAGTCTTCAGTACTATTAGAGATCTGACTGAGAACTTGCAACTCTTGTTAAAATATCTTTTGATGAGGTGAAAATAACTTAAGAGCAAGATTTTTACAAAATGGCCCTTACAAGTTCTGTAGTTAAGATGTGACATTTGAAAAAGTACGAAATAAATGGGCAGGCATGGACAAGTGGTTATGGTGCTCGACTCGCAATCTATTGGTTGAGGGTGTGAATCCCAGTCATCCCAAATATGCTTGTTCTTTCAGCCATGGTGGGATTATAATATTATGGTCAATCACACTAATCATTAGTAAAATGATGGTCCAAGATTTGGTGGTAGTTGGTGATGACTAGCTACCATCCCTCTGGTCTTACACTTTTAAATTAGATATGGCTAGTGCAGACAGCCCTTGTGTAGCTTTGTGCGAAATTAACAACAGAAAAACAAAAATACAAAAGCAATAATATAAATAATTCTACATAATTCAGGATTATAAATGTATATAAAATACATGTGAAAATTTAGGAATATAAATGTATATAAAATACATGTGAAAATTTAGGAATATAAATGTATATAAAATACATGTGAAAATTTAGGAATATAAATGTATATAAAATACATGTGAAACTATATATCTTTAATAGTTAGAATGAAGCAATGTAAATAAATGTTAATATTGAACTATGAATGTCATGTGGACTGAGTCATTGTTTTTTATCTTGTACATTGCTTGTAAAATAGCTATTCTTGTAATATAAATCTTTATTTGATGAATTAAGATGTTGGAATGATGTATGTTTTTTACTTATACAATACTGAACATGATATTTCTTTAGTTACTGTTTTTTTTTCATAAATTAATGAAAATAATTATCTATTTCTGGATTATGTGAAGACAACACCAATTGTTTACTTATTTGAAAATGTGTCTGTAAAATTAAGTTGCAAGAAAATTTCTTTAATTAGCTAATACTTACTTGTTTAGAAAATCATTTTATATTGAAATAATCAAAAAATATCTTGTAATACATTAATCAAACATATTTTGAGATTTTAAGCATATAATTTCAAAATAAACATTCAATAATTTTAAATGTTTACCTGGATACACAAACATCTGTTAAATGTAACAAAGTTTAGTGTGAGATAAAAGGTAAGGTAAAAATGTAAGTTATTTGTTTTACAACACATCTACACCATGTATTATATGTCCTGTGCCCACCATAGTGATCAAATCCCGAATTTTAGCATTATAGGCCTTGAATGTTACTACTGAGCCACCATGGAGTGGCAGTGAACCAACAAAAATGCAAACTGAATATATTTCTGGTTGATGTAATAAGTGGTAAAAATAAGAAATACAAATAGTCAGATAAGAATGATCTGACAGGTGAAGGGTGTAAATCATAGAAGAAATAGTGTTAGTAGGTGGTGAATTCATCAATAAGTAAAATTAATAATGGAATATGATAAAACAAAGTAATCTGGTGTGTAAAAAATTGAATTCTTTATTGGATAAATGAAAAACTATTAAAAACAAGTAACATTAAAATAGAGAAAGAAGTGCAAGTTATATAAAAAAAAATCTGAGTTGCATCCAAATGAAATTGTTACAGAACAGTGGATTATTGAATGTAACTTGACATACGTGAAGAGTAGGGTAACAGATGAAAATGTTGAGAGTGATGGGTTTCAAATTTATTTTTTTACTGACTGGTTGTTTGTAATTAAGGTACTAGATAGATTATCTGTGCTTTGCCCACCACAGGTTTCCTAGCTTTGTAAGTCCAAAGACATACTACTGTGGCATTGGGGAGGGTTTCTGCTACTAAACAACGAAATAACCAACAAAAATAAGTAATGGAGCTAATGATGTAAGAAATTGACTGATGAAGTTGAAATCCAAATGGAAAGTGTTTTTAATTTGATTATGGTGTTGCATTTTAATAGTCTAGGAAGCTGATACGTAGAACATATCTTAGTTTGTCATTTATCTAAATTTATTAGACCTAAAGCTTTAATTAATAAACTTTAATTTTTTTCTTGCAGATAGAGGTATAAAACAATGTCAGAATCGGAGGCTCCTCCAGTTTCAGGCCCACCACCACCACCACCGTATGATCACTTGACTACTTCTTATTCTATGTTTTCTTCATTTCCATCACTTGAGGCTTCCAGTGAAGATGATATAGATAGTTCACTTTTTGGGTGTAATTCCAACAACAGTGCTACTATGTGGCAGAACAATTCAGAGATCAACTGGCAGGAGCGTTGTTTTGAACTGGAAATGTCTTTAGAACGTTTTCGTGAACAAGCTACGAAAATCAGAGAACTTCTAAGGAACAAGGTAGATTTCAATTTTATAAATCTAAAGCCAATTTTGTAGTATTTTTTAAATCAGAAAATGTATCAAACTTTTTATAATCTATAATATTTCACAAAATCAAATATAATTTTTAATTGCTAGAAATAAATGTTTTTCTTTGTTATATGAAATATGTATTTCACATTTTAGAACTAGATCAGATTTGTTGAATGGGTTTTCAATCAAAAGAAAAAACAACAATATGCATTCAATTAAAAATTATTTTATCTACCAAAAACCTTTAAAACTTAAGTTCACACTCTGTGGTTGGATCATATTTCTTTTACAAAAAATATTACAACTTGAACTTCTTACATTAAACACTATAGCCAAAGCTTCAGGCCAAGTTATTTAATTCTCTTTGGATAAAATTCACATCCACCCTTATTTTCATAAAAACAAAATTTATTAAAAATTATCCTGTATAATACAAAGATGTTTCACTTTCTATAACCATTCTAGTAAGGTACTAAAATTAAAGTTATGTCTCTTATCTGGTAATAAAATTCTCTAATTCATCCATTATAGTGTAGAATATAAACGTTTAGTTATTAAAATTATTCAGTTTTTCTTAGAATAATACAAAAATGAAAAAGATTGGTTAGAATTCTGCATTATTTCTATTATAGTACAAACATTAAACAAAACTTATTTCAAATTTACAGTTTTTCCAGTACAAACAAAATATGAAAAGAGTTCAAATTCTGTATTTCATGTACTATAATCGAGTAATTAAACCTAAGTTATTTGAAACTGTACATTTATTCTTGTATCATACTGAAAATATTTTTAGTTCTTTGCATATTTTACTTAAAATAATTTGATGCCACTTAAAACTATGTGTCTTATTTTAATACATTAAACAAAATTAAATCAAAGCGACAATCTTGAGGCTGAGAAAAATAGTATTTAAGCCATAACGGAGATTTTATTTAAATTATCCCATGTGATGTCATTTTTTATTTTGAGGTTTAGTGACCATTACATAGATAATTAAGCACTGAAGAATGCTCAATCACTCAAGTTGACTTCAATCCATGCTTTTAAAATAACGAAGTTTCTGTTGTATAATACAAACTGATAAGCTACAGAAAGTAAACCAAGTTATTTTAAATTCTCTCTATCGTATAGAATTGTTCTGAAAATAAGATGTTAACTTGATTTTTGAAACTCTTTATTATATATTTTTTAGAGGGTCGCGCTAAACATGCTCGCCCTCCCAGCCGTGGGGGTGTATAATGTGACGGTCAATCCCACTATTCGTTGGTAAAAGAGTAGCCCAAGAGTTGGCGGTGGGTGGTGATAACTAGTTGCCTTCCCTCTAGTCTTACACTGCTAAATTAAGGACGGCTAGCACAGATAGCCCTTGAGTAGCTTTGTGCCAAATTCCAAAACAAACAAACAAAATATATTTTTTAAAGAAGAAATTTATAAATTCTCCATCTCCTGCAGTGAAATATAGATAATAAATCGAAACTATTTTTTTTCTCGAATGGAATGGTTTTGAAAGTAAGGCGTGAGTTTGATTTTTGCAACTCTTTATTGTATTTTTTTAAAGGAAGAAATTTATAAATTGTCCAGCGCTTGGAGTGAAGACGGGATATAATTAAAAAATACGAACATTTAGATTTAACAATATTGTGATCCTTTTCACACACACACAAAGAAATTTTGTTCAGTTTTGAGGTGCTCTTGTTTAGTTTTTGGTGATACTTTCATATAACTTTTTATTATTTTGAAGACCTTGCAATTTAAGTCACATTGGCATAAATATATACAATCTTTTTTTCTGCTCTGCCCTGTACAACCAAATTAACTTTGAAAAGTAACACAGCTCCCTATCAACGTATGTTAGTAATGTGAGTTTCTTACTCGGGTGTAACATGTAAGGCTCCCTCTGTCGTTTCCGCTGCTATTTATAGAACAATGGAAACATTGAAAAGTGAAAGAAGGAACCCTCATCAGTAAGAAGTAACTTTGACTGCTTTGCAGTTGACTTGGTTTATATTTTATTTTAGTGTTTATTATTGTAAGTTACATTTTATAGTAGTTATTTGTGCATTAAAACTACACTTTGATAAATAAATTGGAAGCATAATTAATGATTTCGCATTAGTTAAAGTTGTTTTCGTCGTGAAAAGCTCGCGATAGGTTATCATTACCCCGCAAGAATTGAGCCCATGATTTGAGCATCGAGATTCTGTACACTTACTGCTAGCCCTCTGAGAAACTAGTTTCAGTTACTTGATAAGTCTTGTTTTGAATTTTGCCCAAAGCTATCATGAGGGCTATCAGCAGTAACTGTCCTCCTGTTGTCAATTTAGCAGTGATAAACTAGAGGGAAGGTAGCTAGTCATCACCACCCACCACTAACTCTTGGATTACTCTTTTGCCAACGCATAACTGATTGACTGTAACATTATAACGCTCTCGCAGTTGAAATGGCGAGCATCTTTGATGGAACGAGGATTCGGACTCGCGACCCTTTGATTGTGAGTCAAGCACCTTAACTGTCTAGTCTGCATTTACTTGACATGGATTTTTCAGAATTGATATTGATTCAACAAAACGTGATTATTTTTAACTTCGGTTGGTGGTTTCCGTTACTTATGTATGTTAGTAGAAACTATCTGAAGCTAACTAACCATATTAGACGAACCTTAGTGAAAATAGAACTTTTGTTTAAACTCTGCAGCTAGACAATTATTAAAAACCTGTTATGTTTGTTTACCATAACTCGACATTAATAAGAAACAAATGTAGATTCATCGTTTAATATTACACATGTGTATGGTCAGCTTAAGGTTTAGTAGGTCCCTTGGCCCAGGTAATATTTGAGAATAGAAATAATGGCATTAATGATAATAATAATAACTCACTCTTGCTTCCGTTCTGCTATAATGTGACGGTCAATCGTTGGTAAAAGAGCAGCCCAAGAGTTGGCGGTGGGTGGTGATGACTAGCTGCCTTTCCTCTAGTCTTACACTACTAAATTAGGGACGGCTAGCACAAATAACCCTCGAGTAGCTTTGTGCGAAATTCCTAAACAAACAAACAAAAAACGTTCTGCTAGTTTTACGAACTATAACTTTTTTTTACAAAGGTGGCTAGAGGAGTCTTAGGTGACCTCTGCGTTAATCCGGTAATGTAACAATGTTACGTTAAATATTCTAACTTTTTTATTGTATGGAAGATGTTTGTTTGTTTGTTTGTTTTGGAATTTCGCACAAAGCTACTCGAGGGCTATCTGTGCTAGCCGTCCCTAATTTTGCAGTGTAAGACTAGAGGGAAGGCAGCTAGTCATCACCACCCACCGCCAACTCTTGGGCTACTCTTTTAACAACGAAAAGTGGGATTGACCGTCACATTATACACCCCCACGGCTGAGAGGGCGAGCATGTTTTAGCGCGACGCGGGCGCGAACCCGCGACCCTCGGATTACGAGTGCACGCCTTAACGCGCTCGGCCATGCCAGGCCCTGTATGGAAGATAAATAATACGTTAATAACTAATCGCCCTTGTAGTGTCTTAACAAATGTATTATTTTGTGGCCCAGTTGATTCGTTATTCGTCAGACGTGTTCATATCAAAACTAAAGTTAATTAAACTTGATCCATAGTTAATTATTTGCACGTGTTGTAATTTAGTCACCATACGAGAAATAAACCAGTTTGTGGTTAAATCAGACAGGAAATGTCTCTCTTTTCACATTCTTTTTATGTTAATTACACCATGTAATAAAATTTTTACTTTTTCTTGTTCCTGGGCAGAAAGTGTTATTTCCCAATTGCTTATGCCTAAGTAAATGGAAAAGGCCTATTTTTTTCTTCAAACTTTGCTTTTGCGACCTGGGTAGTAAAATTTTCAAATTTACCAATTTTTCAGAACATTTCAGGTAGATTCAGTACTGAGGAGCTGATAGAGAATTTTTTTCAAACTTGCAATAATTTCCTAGAACTTTCCTCAGTAATATATATACAGGGAGTCACCACTCACCACTTCAGTTTAGTTCTAGCTGCCTAAGTGAACACAAAGACCTATTTGATTTTATCAGAGATGGTGTCAAGAAGCTGCAAGCATTCTCCAGACGCATTCTGCTATGTATGTGGTCAGTTTATCAAGACAAGAGCGAAAAAGTACTCTGTGACAGCATGCCTGTCGGGGATCAAGACAAACCCTATGCACCTAATTTTACATGCGAGCACTGCAAAAAAACCCAAAAAACTCTAGAAGCTAATACGGACAATTTTTGCTTGCTTGAATAGTAAGATTCTATATTATACAAATTTTAGCCCTTTTAAAATTCAAATATCTTTTGGTGCACCTCAAAGAGGAATACAACAGTGTCAAGACCTTAAAGTATGATGAGAATGGCTGGGTAGTTATCGGAGACTTCAAAATGGTAGCACTCTTGTTGGGTCTCCAAGTAGACTTTACCAAGTTTCCCTGTCATATTTGCCTCTGGAACAGCTGGGACACCGCAGCGCGCTAAAACAGGAAACATTAGATATAACAGACCGACTTCTCTGTGGGGAGGCACAATGTCAAGTGTGAGCCACTAGTGGATCTCCAGATGGTGTTGTTCCTACCATTGCACATAAAATTGGGTCTTATGAAACAATTGTCACAGCTCTTGATAAGGAGTCTGTAGCCTTCACGTCCCTTCGAAACTTTTTCCCTTAGCTGTCTGAAGCAAAGGTCAAAGTTGGTGTCTTTGTTGGACAAGAAATAAAGATCCTGGAGAGCACAGAATTCCCCAAAAAGTTTAATAGGAAGGAAACAATTTTGGAACAACTTTGTCGCACTGGTTCGGGGATTTTGGGCAACCACAAGGCTGAAACTTATGGGGAACTAGTTGAGGCTCTGGTGAAGAACTATGGCAAAATTGGCTGCAGGATGTCCCTGAAAGTCCATATCATTGACACTCATCTTTATAAATTCAAGGAGAACATGGGAGTATACTCAGAGGAGCAAGGCGAGCGCTTCCGCCAAGATATAATGGACTTTGAACTTCGCCACCAAAGAGTGTATAACAAAAACATGATGGAACACTATATTTGGGGGCTGATATGTGAAAGTGATTTATATTGCCGTCGAAAATCTCGAAAAACTATTTACTCGCTTCTAAATATTTTTGTATAACTTTAGTAAAAATACATGTAAATCTTTATTCATATGTTGTTTTATTCAGACCATATGTGAATAAAAATGTGGAAGTTTGCCTGTTTTTGCATAGAAAATATATTAATTTCTCAGTTTCATTATCCAGGTCACAAAAGCAAGATTTGAAGGGAATAATGGCCATTTTCTGTACTTTTACAACACAAGTAATTAAGAAATAACACGTACTATCCAGAAACAAAATTTGTGTAACATAGTGTTGTAATTCATAGCTTACAAAATTAAATAGAGGTCCATGTTTCCGTTTTCTTAGGAGCTTATAATAAAATGTATTATTCTATAAACACAAGCCTATCAGAAAGTATATGATAGCTTACAAACACACGATGCATATCGAAACACAATTCTACTGGCAAAAGGTACCAGCAGTGGCACTCTTATCTACAAAGTGATATCCATATTCGTTACAAATTTTGAATTTCCCAGCTTTGAAATATTGGACGAAAGTACCCTCTATTTCACGAATTTTGTACATTAAAATCTCTTTTTCTAAACTTCCAGGATTTCTTGTTTACAGTGGATTAAAGCTATATATATATACATTTTACCCTACATTATGTATTTTTAGGTTAACACTAATATTGCCAAACGTTATGTGTTTATATGTGAATGTAATATTTAAATTAAAGTACAAAATAACATTTGTTTGTGTGTTCATTGTACAGAGGTTGAGTATATTATACTTAAACAAATTTGGAAACTAACCACATCATTACAGTCCATTTTGACACGACAGGCCATACTCCGTCTGACAGACGTATAACTTGCCCGTAATCCTGTAGCATAATTTTCCTTGCAGAATACTCCGTCATAAGGCTGTCATGCCAACAGCATACCACAACTCCGTACTGATTTTACATTCTAGTGTACGAGAACCATAGTTTTCACATGCTCATTTCGACAGTCTGATTAATCGCGTAGGAATACGTAGGTGCTGCATCTGACTACCTGACTAGTGTGCCTACATGTGGTTTAGCATAAATACAGTTTCATTCTTCATTTGCTTGAGATATGCAATGCTTGAACAAATATACTACTGGCCAAAATCTTAAGGCCAATGAACATAAAGAAAAAATATACATTTTACGTTGTTAGACTCAACTATTTATTTGAGTAGAGCTTCGAAAGATGAAAATAAGAAAATGGGAAATAAAAAAAAAAGTTTTTAGCATTTAATAGGGAAAATGTGAACATTGTGAAATTAGCCTAAATAACAGCTGGTCAAAAGTTTAAGACCATACTGAAACGAAGCGTTAATCGATAAACACGTAACAAAATTTAGTCATTTCTGTTCAAGCATTAGCGTTTTCAATATCTCCCACTGCCATCTCCTGTGTTACATTTGGTAAAAAAAATGGCAAAGGCTAAAAAGTTGACAGAGTTTGAATGTGGCAGAATTGTCGAGCTGCAAAAGCAAGATCTCTCTCAACGTGCCATCGCTAGTGAGATTGGGTAAAGCAAAACTGCTGTTGTAAATTTCTTAAAACACCCTGAGAGATACAGAACTAGAATTTTATGTGGTCGGCACAAGAAAATTTTGCCTTTGTTGAGCAGGAGGATTCCACGGGTTGTCCGGCAAGACACTAGCCGATCGTCGAACCAGATTAAAGCCTTACGGATGAAGAATGCAGCTCAAGAACAATAAGACGGTATCTACGAGAGAAAGGCTTTTAAAACCGTAAACGTCTTCAAAGGCCACGCCTCCTTCCACACCACGAAACAGCTCGGTTAAACTGTGCTGAGAAGCACCAAACATGGGACGTAGAAAAGCAGGCCCGGCATGGCCAAGCGTGTTAAGGCGTTCGACTCGTAATCCAAGGGTCGCGGGTTCGAATCCCGGTTGCACCTTCGCCCTTTCAGTCGTGGGGATATTATAATGGGAGAAATATAGATTCACTCATGAACGTCATACCGCAGAATTACGCTATCACATAATGCAGTTCTCTTCCTCACAAACGTTGTAGTGCCAATCAAATTTTATAGTGGTTCAACGGTAAGTTAATGGGTTTACGACGCTAAAATCAGGGATTCGATTCCCCTCGGTAAACTCGGCAGACAGCCCGATGTGGCTTTGCTAAAAACAAAAAAAAACACCCTACGAAAGAAAATATTGTAGTTATTTATTTTTGCAACTTAATCACCAATAGCGAATTTTTAAAAATATTAAAATCTGCAAAACCAAAGAAAACAAGATGTGTTTAGCGACTTAAGGTTATCTTTTTCTTTCAGTTCAACCAATAACTGATCGATAAAGTCATTGTACATGGAAATATTGTAACGGGGCTATATATTTAGTGTTGTAGTTTGTTATTTAGAGAACGAAGAAATCCTATAAATTTCTGAAGTTAATATCAAGTTTTTTTCTAGCACATTCTACGTATTTTAGTAATACCACGTTCTATGGAGTGTTATTAAGTTAGTTAAAGAGTGTGGCGAGTAATTTCAAGATAAAGAGTGGACCAGTTTAAGTTGGTTATTGCAGTTGCTTGTACAAGTTAATTCGACCCGGCATGGCCAGGTGGGTTAAAACGTTCGACTCGTAATCCCCGTCACTCGAAACATGCTCGCCATTTGAGCCGTAGGGGCGTTATAATGTGACGGTCAATCCCACTATTCGTTGGTATAAGAGTAGCCCAAGAGTTGGTGGTGGGTGGTGATGACTAGCTGTCTGCCCCCTAGTCTTACACTGCTAAATTAGGGACGGCTAGCGCAGATAGCTCTCGAGTAGCTTTGCGCGAAATTCAAAACAAACAAACGTAGAAAAGTAGAAGAAGTTTTTGTTCTCTGATGAGAAAATATTTAACCTGTATGGTCCAGATGGCTTCCAACGTTACTGGCACGATAAGAATATCCCACCGGAGACATTTTGTACACGACACATTGAAGAGGTTCTATCATGATCTGGGGTGCTTTTTCCTTCCATGGAACAAGGGAGCTTCAGGTTATACAGGAGCTCAAACAGCAGCTGGCTACGTTGGCATGTTGGAGAGAGCATCCTTATTGACTCGTGTAGCTTTGCGCAAAATTCCAAAAACAAAAACAAACAAATAAGTTAATTTGCTAAGCATTTGTCAACCTTATTTGTAGCATAGGTCTGCAGCTATTTACAGAAGTGTAAAAGTGTTTAAACTTGTAGAATTATGAGGAGAAATAAAGTATTACTTGGGCTGGAGATTGAATTATTTTCACCAGATAAGATAAAAGTACTCGCCAACAAAAGCTCGCTGAAACAATTGTATCATAATTTGATACATATATCTCAAAACAGAACTTAAGATATATCTGAAATATAACTACTTCAATTGTTGAAGATGGCTACCTTGAGGTCAACTAGTGACATTTAAGTATTATATGAGATGATGAAATTAAGATTAGGAAGAGCGCGAAAAAAACATTAAAAGACCAGGAATGAGACAGAAGATTAGTAAGGGTAGAAAACTTTAAAATACAAAGAAGAATGACACCAAAAACTAGAAGAACATAATATTGGAAAAAAGAGATACAAATAAAAAGAAAATCGGGAAGGCACTTAATTAAAAGAAGATCAAGGTGTATGAGACGAGAATTTGAGAGAGCAGTTACAAGTTTATAATCAATTAAATATGATTGAGGATATAACTGACGAAACTATTGTAGATGTACAGAAAGTTTACAACAATAAAATCGAAAAAGTATGGAAAAGTTGTTATGTCGAATACTAAAGAAATATCCAGAGCAAAGTTCGGAAATAAGGTATGAAAAAATGAACTTATACAAACTTACAGAAAATTTGGAAAGCCTTGCCCATCATCTTACCCAGATGTTCCTTGTGAAATGGTAGGTTTTATAACATGTGACCAATTTATAAGATGGTCTAGAAGAACTGAAATAATTAACCAGATAGATAGTTAAAAAAACAAACAGAAGAAATAAGCCATACAACAATAAATGTTTTAAGTGTCTTGAAAGGGTATTTAGCCAGGAGCTGCAGGCAAAGGCAAGTGGGAAATAACAGTTATTTTCAAGGGACACCAGAAAGAGGTTACTGTTATAATTGTATAACCTGTTACTATGACCTAGACTCTAAGAAATCAACAGCTGTTACCAAACCAAGGAAACAGAACCCACCTGTATCAAAATAACAACACAGAGATAAAGAGACACCAGTAAAACAAGAATCTGTTAAAATCTTGTCAGTGGAAATCTACCTTTCTGAGGAGCCCAATGTTCCTGTTAAGACTAGTGCCAAAGGATCCCCACGGTGCGGACTGTCAATGAATTCATTATACCACCTTCCCAAGAAGAGCTCTTCTAGTGACATGGTAACCAAGGAGGGTCTCCATCAGGAAAAGTAACTCAGCTACATGCACACAAGTTTCTTTTTTGACATATGAATATACCACGCGTTTCAATGTTTTTGTAATGTTAAGAGTATTTATTCTGAATTTATTATTTATTGTATAAATGTGCAAGTTTCATACAGCATTTGGTCGAAAAAAATCATGAAGTTAATTCTGTTCCGGCTGTCTTTATTATTCTCGAGTAGAAAATGTCTGTAATATCAAGGGAAGGAAAGATATTGTTAAAATACAGTATGCTCCCCGCTAGTACAGCGGTAAGTCTCCAGATTTACAACGCTAAAATCAGGGGTTCGATTTCCCTCGGAAGGCTCAGCAGATAGCCCGATATGGCTTTGCCATAAGAAAAACGCACACATAATACGGCATGTTGTTTACGAATGTCGACAGCAGTGTTCTCCAGTAGTATGTCATGTCATATATAGAGGTTATAATTTTATTTAAATGGGATTGACTAACAGTGATAAATGTAAGAAACGTGTTCTAAGAATATAATGTTACATATTATTGTTATAAAACATAATCAACCCTCAATTAGCTCTCTCTCTCTCAAACCCAAGTTCTCAGTTTGGTAAGGAAAGTTTAAGTCTCTTCATGGTAAACAGCAATACCCTCGTAAAATTTAACTTAACTTTAACATTAGATGATTCTTATTAAATAACTTCATAAGTTGGAAGAAGAGTGCAAAGAATTAGCTGTTTATAAATCTCTGCTTTTAGTCCTGTGTACATTAATTTTATCATTTTAAATGTAAAGAAATATTGTTTTCACCGCGTGTTTTTCATTGTATCTATTTCCTTTCTTGCTGAAATCAGTCAAAGTCGATGAAATCAAAATTACTTCATAATAAATATCTTACTGATATTACTAAGCAGACCTATCCCATTTCTTTCAAGGTTAATTTAGTTTATCTGAATACACCACACTTTCACGACATACACTGCAGGCCGAAATCTCAAGGCCAATAAACATAAATAAAAAATGTGCATTTTGCACTGTTAGACTCAACCACTTATTTGAGTAGAGCTTCGAAAGATGTAAATAAAAAAAGGAAAATGAAAACAAAAAAATTTTTTTTAGCATTTAACAGGGAAAATGTAAAAACTATTAAATTAGCCTAAATACTAGCTGGTCAAAAGTTTAAGACCATACCAAAAAGAAGTCATAAACAGGATAGGAAATGCCCAACAAGAGGTCTCAGTAGTGAGTTGCACGGCCATTATTGCGAAGAACTGCAAACATTCGCTTTGGCATGGTCGAAAAATGCGTTTGCAGAAGGCTGGTTAGAATGTTATTCCAAGTGGCGAAGATGGCTTCACAAAGATCATGCACTGTTTGGAATTGACGTCCATTTCTATAGACTTCCCTTACCATCCACCCCCAAAACATTTTCAATGGGGTTCAGTTAGGGCGAACACGCTAGATGGTCCAAAATAATCACATTATTCACCATGAAAAAGTCCATTGTCCTGCAGGCATTGTAGATTGCAGTGTTGTCCTGCTGAAAGATCCAGTCATTTCCACACAAACGAGGGCCTTCAGTCAATAAGGATGCTCTCTCCAACATGCCAACGTAGCCAGCTGCTGTTTGAGCTCCTGTGTAACCTGAAGCTGCATTGTTCCATGGAAGGAAAAAGCACCCCAGATCATGATAGAACCTCTTCAATGTGTCGTTTACAAAATGTCTCCGGTGGGATATTCTTATCGTGCCAGTAACGTTGGAAGCCATCTGGACCATACAGGTTAAATATTTTCTCATCAGAGAACAAAAACTTCTTCTACTTTTCTACGTTTGTTTGTTTTGAATTTCGCGCAAAGCTACTCGAGAGCTATCTGCGCTAGCCGTCCCTAATTTAGCAGTGTAAGACTAGGGGGCAGACAGCTAGTCATCACCACCCACCACCAACTCTTGGGCTACTCTTATACCAACGAATAGTGGAATTGATCGTCACATTATAACACCCCTACGGCTCAAATGGCGAGCATGTTTCGAGTGACGGGGATTACGAGTCGAACGTTTTAACCCACCTGGCCATGCCGGGTCGAATTAACTTGTACAAGCAACTGCAATAACCAACTTAAACTGGTCACTCTTTATCTTGAAATCACTCGCCACACTCTTTAACTAACTTAATAACACTCCATAGAACGTGGTATTACTAAAATACGTAGAATGTGCTAGAAGAAAACTTGATATTAACTTTAGAAATTTATCGGATTTCTTGGTCCTCTAAATAACAAACTACACAACTAAATATATAGCCCCGTTACAATATTTCCATGTACAATGACTTTATCGATCAGTTATTGGTTGAACTGAAAGAAAAAGATAACCTTAAGTCGCTAAACACATCTTGTTTTCATTGGTTTTGCAGATTTTAATATTTTTAAAAATTCGCTATTGGTGATTAAGTTGCAAAAATAAATAACTACAATATTTTCTTTCGTAGGGTGTTTTTTTTTGTTTTTAGCAAAGCCACATCGGGCTGTCTGCCGAGTTTACCGAGGGGAATCGAATCCCTGATTTTAGCGTCGTAAACCCATTAACTTACCGTTGAACCACTATAAAATTTGATTGGCACTACAACGTTTGTGAGGAAGAGAACTGCATTATGTGATAGCGTAATTCTGCGGTATGACGTTGATGAGTGAATCTATATTTCTCCCATTATAATATCCCCACGACTGAAAGGGCGAAGGTGCAACCGGGATTCGAACCCGCGACCCTTGGATTACGAGTCGAACGCCTTAACACGCTTGGCCATGCCGGGCCTGCTTTTCTACGTCCCATGTTTGGTGCTTCTCAGCACAGTTTAACCGAGCTGTTTCGTGGTGTGGAAGGAGGCGTGGCCTTTGAAGACGTTTACGGTTTTAAAAGCCTTTCTCTCGTAGATACCGTCTTATTGTTCTTGAGCTGCATTCTTCATCCGTAAGGCTTTAATCTGGTTCGACGATCGGCTAGTGTCTTGCCGGACAACCCGTGGAATCCTCCTGCTCAACAAAGGCAAAATTTTCTTGTGCCGACCACATAAAATTCTAGTTCTGTATCTCTCAGGGTGTTTTAAGAAATTTACAACAGCAGTTTTGCTTTACCCAATCTCACTAGCGATGGCACGTTGAGAGAGATCTTGCTTTTGCAGCTCGACAATTCTGCCACATTCAAACTCTGTCAACTTTTTAGCCTTTGCCATTTTTTTTACCAAATGTAACACAGGAGATAGCAGTGGGAGATATTGAAAACGCTAATGCTTGAACAGAAATGACTAAATTTTGTTACGTGTTTATCGATTAACGCTTCGTTTCAGCATGGTCTTAAACTTTTGATCAGCTGTTATTTAGGCTAATTTCACAGTGTTCACATTTTCCCTATTAAATGCTAAAAACGTTTTTTTTATTTCCCATTTTCTTATTTTCATCTTTCGAAGCTCTACTCAAATAAATAGTTGAGTCTAACAACGTAAAATGTATATTTTTTCTTTATGTTCATTGGCCTTAAGATTTTGGCCAGTAGTGTATTTGTTCAAGCATTGCATATCTCAAGCAAATGAAGATTTCTTCGTTTTCTAGATAACAAACTACACGTTAAATATCTAGCCTCGTTACAATATTTTCATGTACAATGACTATTGATCAGTTATTGGTTGAACTGAAAGAAAAAAGATAACCTTAAGTTGCTAAACACATCTTTTTTCTTTTGTAGATTTTAATATTTTTAAAAATTCGCTATTGGTGATTAAGTTGCAAAAACATAACTACAATATTTTTTTCCGTCAGGTGTTTTTCTTTGTTTTTAGCAAAGCCACATCAGGCTGTCTGCTGAGTCTACCGAGGGGAATCGAATCCCTGATTTTCGAGTCGAAAATCCGTGAACTTACCGTTGTACCAGCAGGGACGTTTTTTATAAGATAGAAATTTACCACTATAAAATTTGATTGGCACTACTGGGTTTGTGAGGAAAGGAACTGCATTATGTGATAGTGTAATCCTGTGGTATGAGGTTGATGAGTGAATCTATATTTCTAAAGTTCTTTAGCTTTGGATACAGTTTGTTTTATTTAATCGCCTGAACAAATATTTATTGTAAAAATCAAGCGTTTTAATAATTTACTCATCTTCATCTATGTACTAGATGCAGTTTTAGAAAATGTCATTAATAGGAAGCTTTCAATATTGTATGGAAGATTTGTTGTTGTTTTGAATTAAGCACAAAGCTACACAATGGGCTATCTGTGCTCTGCCCACCACGGGTATCGAAACCCGGATTTTAGCGTGTAAGTCCGCAGACATACCGCTGAGCCACTGGGGGGCAGGAAGATTTGTTAAGATGTCAAATGGTGTCACCTTTTTTTCAGCACCAAAAGTTTAATCGATAATTAGTTAAATCTAATTAAGTTTTTCACCTGCTTTTTTCCTCACCGTTTAAAAAAACCTGTGCTATTACTCTGTGGCTTCCATTCTATAATTTTGATTTTGTTTCATTTAGCTTTTCTTAATAACTACATTCTAGTTCTTAATTACACAAGACTACGATGGTTTTATGGTCTTGAACTTTTTACATGTTCTACGGTAATTACTGTATGCTGAATCCGAAAATAGTGCTTATTTTTCTGTATCACGTACAATATTTCATACGAACTTTTACATAAGTGAATAATATTAATTCAAATCAGGTCATATTTTGTTATGCTTGAAATGCTGACATCCATTGGCTACAGTTTACTGTAGACCAATCGCGACGTGGTTGTCATTATTATCGATCTTTCTAGAACCCAGGCATAATAATAAAATGATCATTAAGGTAAGCGAAATAATAATTCGACCCAAGCAAGAGTTTTTCTTTGATTTGTAAAAAACTTCACGTAATAATTTTTTTTTTAAATTTGCGCAAGGACACTCGAGTGCTATCTGGGCTAGTCGTCCTTAATTTAACAGTGTAAGAATAGAGGGAAGGCAGCTAGTCATCACCACCCACCCCCAACTCTTGGGCTACTCTTTTACCAGTGAATAGTGGGATTGCCGGTAACATTATAACGCTTCCACCGCTGAAAGGGCGAGCATGTTTGGTGCGACGGGGATGCGAAGCCGCGACCCTCAGATTACGAGTCACACGCTTTAACCCACCTGGCCATGCCGGGCCTTTATAAATAAATAAAATGATTGTTGTTATCGAAATCTGTATAGCTGAATTATGGAAAATCCGTTATTGAAACCAAAACAACTTTTGTGACATTTAAATTCATAAAACTGTGTTACTATTAATTTTTTTAACATATTAGAAGAGAAAAAAGTAAAGTAATATTTGTACCATCTGATGAGCGTAAGTGAGACTTTTCGTTGTGCTGGAAGAAGAGTTTTTCACTCGTTTAAATAATTTTACAACGTTTTGGACTGTAGAAAATATGGAATTTGTATACCGTTGTTTCGGTCGTACACTTTAGCCAAAAGGAAAAAATTTGAAATACTTGATTAACACTTTCACGCGTGTCAAAATATGAATTAGTAACATATGTAATCAATTCCATATTTCTCCGCAATAGTGTCTTAAAGTTTTCTTGATTCTATTGTTTTAGTCGATAAACTGTTTTTGTATTACGTAATTACCAGGTAAATGACCTTAAGATTAAAATGCATACGAGTAAAGGCACGATAGCCATCTGATCAATCCACAAATCTGCATAAATTAAAGTGTTATGATGTATTTGTTTAACTTTATGATATACTGTCAGCGTTATCTTTGATAATTTTCAAGCGAATATATACATATATTTCCAGAAATGTTGAAAACAAGAATAAAAACTTATTTGACACCCATCTTTAACATGCTGTGTAAGAAAGTTTGAGCAGAATAAAGTAATATTTGGAAAGCATATTTTTCAGATTATAGTATCATAGATATAAAAACGGTTGCAAAATACATCATTAAATTGTTATATGAATGTAGCTAAATATCATGTTTGAATAAAAACATTTCTACATTTTAAATGTTGAAATTTCTCTATAATAGCTTGTAGAACTTGAAACAAGACTAGAAGAAGCTGAACGTAGGGCATCAGCTGCAGAAGAAAAGGTAAGTTTCGTTTTTGGTAGGATTAAAAGTAAAACTGTTTAATGCTTTAACAACATTTTACAAGGCTTGTCAAGCTGAAAAAGGCTGGTGTTTTATGGTTATGATTTTTATTCACAAAATTAACTGGTAATTAGACCATGGGTGTAAGTGGTATCTTTTTCCCAGGCAGTAAATTATAATTTAGAATTTTAACAAAAGAAAGCAAACTACACATGCCACACCATCAGAAAAGCTATTTTATAAGTTCCTAATACAACTGATTGAAAGCCTCTGTTTTTCTCCAGACTTTATAAGTTTAAACTCACAATTCCTATTAAATCACATTTCCAACCTTTTTATTACATCAGTTATTGAAACTACTTATATGGAACTAATTTAACTTCTAACAGTTTTGAACACCTGCATCAAGTCCCCATAATTTCCACCTTTAAGAAAAAAAAGCACAACATTTCAATTTGAAGAGGATATGTTCAAAAGCAGATTAAAAGAGAACGAGTCTAAAAACTAATTAAAAGAAAAAATTCCATCATTGAAAGCTTTTCTTTGTAGTGACTTAACAAGGTATCATTTTAGTAATTCATTTCTGAACTATTTACAATATGTTGATATTATTCCAGTAGTAAGAGGATCAAAACTGCACATACTGTTCTGAATAAAACCTGACTGTAATAACCTTGTTCCTAAGTTAAAAATTTCTATAAACAAAGCTGAGAATTTTTCATTAAATAAATAGTTCTTAGTTCCGTGTGTATATGAGTAGCATTTTTAAACTAAGAGCTAATATCTAGTACATCTGCCAAAAAAAATTTGTACATCCCATAATACTTAAAAGAAACTCTCATCCCTATTGTATTTATTTGGATTACACAAACTTATAATCAGTATTAGAATAAAGGCTTTCAACAGTAGTAAAGCAATACATTCTCAAATCAGTGATGTCGAGAAACCCACTTGTTGAGAATTTTATATGCAAAAAACGGCTCTTTTGGGCTCAGAAAACACTTCCTGACGATGACCGAAGAAGGTCAAAACGTTGTTCGCTCTTCTATTTGAAGTGTTTTCTGAGCCCAAAAGAGCCGTTTTTTGCATATAAAATACATTCTCCATGTGTTAATACATCTGTGAGCACTATTATTTCAATAAATGCTAATTTTTTCTGTGATTTTTTCTTAAGAATTTGTGTAATTGTTGGATATTTGTTACCATTTGTTATTTAGCTTTTCTTTCTTATATTTTCTTGGTAATTACATAAAAAAGCTGCAAATATTTTAAACATTTTATTTGGGACTTCAATTCAAATTATCTCAAATTTTAATTTTGATCTTCCCTTGTCTGTGATAAGATTTCTTTGACAGTACTATTTCCCTTGTTTTAATTTGATGTCCAGGTGTTGTATTCTTCACTTTTGTTAATATATCATTGATCAAAGCCCATGTATTATAGACATACCAGACCAAATTGAAACACAATACAGTATAGTGGATCATTTTGATTACAAACTCATACTTCTGTGTTTCTGACATCTCCAGTGGTTCTGACATTCATCAAAAGGAATTAACAATTACTAATGACAACTGAAGCCACTGACAATCAGTGATGTAACTGCCACTGAGTACCAGTTGGTTTATTCCATTCTGATCACCTGCTTCTGTTGCAAAAACTAACTCTACCCAGTCTTCTGTGTCTCTCTTCCCAAATAATCAAGTAATCCCATTCCCATCCTTTATTGGTAAGGTTATGCAAATATTTATCTTTTGTCTCCCCTTTCTCAAGTAATTTTTTTGCTTGATATCAAGTTACCTTATTTTATAAGCTACACTTACTTGAATTTCATTTTTCAACTTGGGGATTATCTTTTTTTCCTTCTTTCTTCCTCTCCTGCTTTCCATTTCCTTGTCTTTGTTTCAGACTTACTGAACTACTTCATATTTGTCCATGTTTCATTTTTACATCGTGATCTAAGGCCAGTCATGATTCTGCCAACTCTGGGGAAACTTACACGTACTTGTTTTTCACCTAACCCTAGATTTTTTTTTATTTTTGTTGTGTTTAGTTCCAAATAACTTTATTTCTAGAATGTATTTTGTTGAGATGTTTTACTTTCTATCATTTACTTTAATATTCTTCAGGGACCTGCGTGTTTCACTTTTTTTCACGAAGAGAATTTTTGTAGATGTTCTTCAAACTTTGGAATCTTGAGAAATTGCAGTTTATCTGCAGTTATTTCTGCTCACTTTGGTTTTTTGCTTTACACTTGGACCAGGGAGCTTTACCAGGTTTCCATTCCTCTACAGTCTTGTGACATTGCCTGCTTTCATGTGTCTAATCCTCTTGTCACTATTTAATGTTTTTCTCTCTCTGAGGGCTGGCTGTCATGGGTCTTGAAGGTGATTTGTTCCAGTCTAATGGAACCATGGTATTTTTAACACCTGTGAATTCCCTTTGTTACAGACTACTACATTATAAACCTCACATAGAATGCCATGTCACATTTCATTGACCCTTCTCTTAGGTTTTACTAGTATCTTTTTGTCACTTTTACAAAGATGGAAGGTTGGTGACCTGTCATAGGTAATTCCCACTAAGTCCAGCTTTATTCATTTAATGCTTCCCTGTGGACAATTTTCCTACTCTGAGATGGATACTCTCCTGGTACGTGGATGACCAGGATTGAAGTCTCAGATGAATTCTTTCCACCTGCATTTTTTTGTTCATCAACAAGAGTCAAATATTACTTTCACAGCTCTTCCATTCAAGTTGATTACAAGTCTTCTTATGAGTCACAAAAATTTTTATGGGTTTACAATGATAAATTCATGGATGTGATTCCTTTTGGTAAATAGACTTCAGGTACCTCATTGTGTTGTTTTGTGGTGTTTTAATGTAAATTTGTTCACATCTAGTTCATAGTATCTTTCAATAAAATATACATTATGCTCCCAACTGGCTTTTGTTGACTTTTACTTGGAGGATCCATTATTTGGCACACTGTTTCATTACTGTAAGGGCATTTAACATCCACTTGCCCTATCCAATGTGGCATACATTATTTTGACCTCTATTTTACCTTTTTTCTGTTAAAGTCATCTGATTTGGGGTGGTTGTTCTGGCTCTCCAGTTCATTCTTGACTCATTGTTTCATTAGTTTGTAGTTCTCTCTCGAGTTGTATGCAGGGTGTGCTCATCATGCTTTTTATTTATTTAATACATGGAGTTTCTGGTACCAAGGCTTTCATCTCTTATTATTTTTCAGCACAGGGAGTTTTTAGCCACCTGTGTGCTCTTGCTCAGTGCCTGAAATTGAGATGAGTTTCTAGCAATACTGTTTTGAGTGTATATGTGTGTGTGTGTATTTATGTATGTATGTTTTTACCCTCAAGACGATACTTCACAAGAAAAATAATTTAGCATGAAGTGTGATCTTGCTCTCAAACATGGCTTCTACTTGCTCTCCATATTCATGGTAACTAATTGCATAATTTATCACTGTGGGATCTTATGCAGATGTGTACCTCTCTGGTATCCTTCCTCATACAAATTCCTCCTCCCTTTTTCTTCTTGTGAAATAAAAAAGAATATCTGCTTCTTCAGTCCAAAGCTGAGTGAGTGGTTGATATGGATAGTTTCCTTCTGGGTTATTACAGTGTGAATGGTATGAGATAGGGTGAGCACCTCATAAATGGAAGTAGGGCTAGTGTGTTACCTAAAAATGTTGTACAGATCACCCTGTTACACTATGAATCAAGACATTCCCAATAGTTTTGCCAGTTAAATGGGTTTTGTATTTTCCTCATGATGCAGATCTGTGATAACTTGTCACTGCATCTGTTTATTTTGCTAAGTACTTCACATAAGTATTGTTCCAACACTGTGTGGCCTGGCTTATTGCCTCGCCACACTTTACCATAATGTTCAACCAACTGCCTGAGAGATGATGGCCAGGTGAGGAACTTTACATTTCACTAACTTATACCATACTTTGGCACCTATTAGAAGGTTGTTTTGACGGTATCTTTTTTATCATTTTTATTTAGCAAATAGTATTTCCTGTATCAGAAAGATGTTGTTTCCCACTGAGTGATGCTCATTGAGCTTCTCCCCACCCAGCAAGTACCCCACTCAACGTTTTTTGGTTTTTTTCTCCATTTCTGAAGCTTTAATATCAAGAAGAACTTACTGTTTGTTTTTTTTACACTGGCCTCTTACAACATCTTATCAATGTAAGTAGCATTTCTGAAGGTGACATTTTCTTTATTTGAAAATTCATTTCACACAGATATCTATCTCCCATTCTTATTCTTTACCACTTTGTGTTTGTTATTTTTGTCTTGCCGAAAATGAGCCTTTATTGAAATGCTAGCATATAAGGGGTGTACTATGCATGGAAGATGTGTTACCCATGTGCTGATGGAATGCTGTAGCCAAATGATGGTTATATGATAGACTGGGTTGATCCACATTAACATATGTATGGGTGAGAGAATAATTCAAGGTTTATGGCATGCAAAAATATTTTCTTGGCAGGTGTGAAAGGTAGTCTCTTAGCCTGTGGGTTGCTGTGTGTCTATCTGGAATACATTTTGTGGTAAGGAAAATACTAACTTTTATGATTCTGTTTGTTACCGATGGATATTCTTCAGGCCTAATGGAATCAGCCCTTTTTTTGTATATACTTTGCACAACACCTGTTGGTAACTGCTTCTAGGGTGTTAGAGATTATGAGTTATTTTAACTTCAAAATGAACTATGCAATTGAAGAAAGATACAGTGATGAAATTCAAGCTCTTCTCACACATTGTGAATTTCTATTTATATAAATTAATTTTTTCAGAGGTTTGCATGTTCTGTTATCTCAGCATTTGTCCTAAGCAATTCAAATATTTCTTTATTGCCCAACACACCCTGTTCACAGGGGTGTCTGCAGTTGATAAATTATTTGATTGTAATGAAAAAAATAGCAAATCATGTGGCTCTATGTATGGCTTCATTCACTCTAGACTCTTACATGTCATATATACCCCCCCTGTGTTTGCCCTTGACAAAAACAACCATCTTTATGTTGGGGTTCCTTGAGTAGTAGTTGCCCTTTAGAAGTGGACAGCAGATTCTATCTGGTAGTTAATGATACTTTCCTACTCTTACTTGCATATCCTTATTGAGATTAGAGATATCATGAACATAATTGCCATTATCACTAGATATCTCAGCTCTAGCCAGAATGGGAATCATCAGTAATTTAGCTTATTTGTTTTGTTGTTCCAATTTCACTGTCTTCACAATGTTGAGCCCACTGTTTGGTATTTTTTTTGTTTTTCCCTGTCTCTGAATACCTATTGATGTGAGAACAGATTCTCTGACTCTTGGTCATATTTGATGTGGGTGAAGAAGATCTACTCCCTCTTTAGTGTGCTCTTTCATAACATGTGGCTGGCTATTCCTTGAGAACCTTCCACAGCAGGAGAAAGACAGTATTCTTCCAATCTGTTTGTGCAGTCACCTGTATTCCACTGTTGGCTTCACAGGTCCAGTACATTATTACCACAAAAAAAAACCTAAGTTGAAGGGCATCATAGGTGAAGAGGTACCATGCTGAGTTTAATGTCTTCTTTCTGAGTGTTCTTTAAGTCTAGGCTTTTTATAAAAGTGGTTCACATCACTCATTCTCCTTCAAGTCCATTTCTACAAATTAGTTTCTGGTTTTCAATTCTATTCTGATTCTGCTTAGTTACATATTTCTTGTTGTCTAGGTTATTATCATCCTGCTCTGTAGCTTGTGGTTTCACATTTTTTTGTCTTTCTATTTTTTTCTTGTTCATTGGTTCCCACCTTCTTTACAATGAGAGTACTTTAACTTTCAGTTTTTCACTGGCAAGTTTACCTAATTTGAATTAAAACACATTTCAAACAAGTACTTCTTAAATATCTTTTCTTCTTCCTTTCCACAACCAAATCTTTTTTCATGACTGCAGCTTTTAATAAAATCTAAATTATAGTAGGAACAAGGGCATAGATTTTTTACACCCAATGGAGGGGGGATTATTTTTGCAACCACTTATGTGGACTGTTCAATTTGCAAATTGTTAATCTCTGATTACGTGAACCTGAAAGCTGTAAACATGCAGTCACAGAGTAATCTTGTTGTCATGATACTTGCATATATACTTAGGTCTACTGACTGATACTTAAGAAATATTGCTTAGATCGCACAGCTTAGAAGCACACCTGTATTAAAGATGTACATTTTGACTATTGAAAAAGCCTACAACTAGGCCTAATTATGTAATTCGATTGGTAAGAACATGAGAATCACAAACATAAACACACAATTTGTAGGCCTGTGATGCAATAAAACAATTCAACAGATCAAACTATAGGGGGGATGATTGTATGCACCATACCCCCACCTAAAATGAAGGGGGAATGTATATCCACCAGGATCTATGCCCCTGAGTAGGGAAGTGAAGCTTACATAAGATTAGATGATACTTGTGCAATAAAGCATGTGAAAATTGGAAAGTTATGGGCGAGTGATACATACAATGTATATGTGAAGAAAATAAGAAAATGTTTGATTACATGTTTCATTGACATCATTAATTCAAACTCAACAATGAAAACCTTTCAGTGTTTCAGAGGTAAGTGCTTGTTTAAAATTCATTTTATTCTAAAAATGTGAACTTTGATAACCCTACACATTACAATTTTAAGTTTCTTTCTAAAATGAAGAAGACTCTGCATGGTAGTATACTTTTTTAGCCTATGTTTCCACCCATAACTAAATATTTCCTTTACTGTAGTGTAATTGCACTTTGCATTACTTAAGACATTATTCACACTCTAAAGCTTCTTTCAGGAGGATGAAAAATTTATATTTACCATAGACATTGTTGCAGTCATATTTCCTAATAACAGTTTAATTTGTCGAACTGTTTTCTAAATTTGGTGAACAGAAGTTAAGCTGTCAACAAATACAGTACTTCTATTAGTATGGTTTGCTTTGTACTTGTATGTTTTCCATTTGAATGCTTTTTTCTTTCAGTTAATTAAAAAAAGTAAAGTAAATGATAGAAAAATAAATCAGTTTTTTTTTTAGGTTTGATAAAATTGTACATAACCATTATTTTTTCTGGATATCATGTACAATTTTTATGACCATTTTATTAATGACATATTCACAACTACTTCTTGCAGTTATTAAGATTTTGATTGGTTTACCAACTTGGTCCTGAACCAATAACTATATTTTTCTTTTGTGATGAACCCTGCACACATGCTTTACTTTTTCTTGGCAAAAAAAAAAAGTCCATTTCAGACAATGATTACAATCATATCAGTTTATCACAAACTCACGAAATCTCAGGATTTTTTATTTATTTACTTTTTTACAGTTCTGCTCATCTTTCATACACTGAAAACTTTGAGAACTACATATTTGCAATAATTATTTAATGATAATAAACTATCCAGAATTTATGATATGTTTTTTACTTTTCTTTTAACTTTACCAGTTAAATTATACTGCATGCTATGATAATTTGATATTTCTCTGGTGGTACAATTTATCAAAACATAATTTATATTTTAACCATTTAGGCTAAACTAATGGAAGAGTTCACAACTATTACTAATTGTCAAAAGCAAGATGATGCAGCTGGCAACCAATTCAACTCATTGCATGATGAGAAGGACAAAATTATTTCAGTACTAAGGCAAGAGCTTGAAAAGCAGGTGAATTTATAAGGAAGAATTTTATAATTGTAATTATTGAAAAGAAATGGTGTAAAAAAACTCAACTACATAAATTTGATCAATAGTATCTGGTTTTCTGTATTAACTTCTTGAAACATCCTCATTTAGCCATTTTAATTAAATATTTTAAGGTTTAACACTCCTACAAAAAAAACATTTACATCCACTAAAGTGATACCCTTAGTGGGTGTTTTAAAAAAAAATTTTAAAGCTTATTTCGCAAATGTCTGAAAAGTCAAAATATTATTGCTCCTTAAAATATAAAGGGATAGGGTCAGTTAATGGCAATTTCATTTAAATACAAAATTATTAGCCTAATATTGATAACCTTTCAAGTTGCTCTGGAGCCTATTAGGCCCCAATTTTCGTAGGAGTGTTAACACTTTGTTTTATTTTATACAGGTTATTGAAAATATTTATCAATATTACATGTACTATATTCGAAATTTGGAATTATAAGGGTATCTGTTTCATTATGTATGTATGTATATGGTTGTATTGGTTTTTTTCTCATACACCTACTTAACAAGTTTCAACAACACAGAAGTTTAACCAAGTGGGTCAATATTTTTGTAGTCAAAAGAAAAATAATATAAATGCACATGTAAATAAATCACCATAGTTTTGACTAGTATTGAATCTCATCAACTGGGCATGCACTGATGGGTGTTATTCCTGATGTTTATAAAAATAGTTATTGGCAAGGTGAAATGAAATTGATGCTATTGGAAAAAACTATAGTCATAAACCATTCAAAACATGGATGAATATGCCAAAATATAATAATCATAGTGCTTAATTAATACATTTTTATGTTCAAATGTAAGAACTTAAGAACAATTCCTTAAATATCTAACTGAAGTGAATAAACAGCTGTGGTACTGAAAGTGAGTACTTAAATGTTTATGTCTTCGTTTTGTTGTTTGTTTTTTACAAATGTTAGATTATCTTAAACTCGGTAAGCAAGTGCAATTAACATAAAATGTACATTATAATAATAATAGAAACAAATATATATGTAAAAACGGCATAGAAACAAAGTTACTCTGTATAAATTTTGATTCATGCATATCTTTTAGTTTCATTAGATAACGTTAGAGAGTGGGTGAAAACTTGAAAAAAACTGTAACAGTGGGTTAGCAATTGCAAACTGGCCAAGTGACTATCATGTTTCAACATGTATAGTGTATATCTATGTACATACATGTACAGTGTTTTCTTATTAATAGCTAAGAGTTATGATTTGTATTTTGGCTTTTTGTGTCACTGGAAGTTTCTAACATACCAAAAAAGGATAGTTTTAATCTTAGGTTAGGATATAAAGTCTTCAAGATGAATGATGGAAAATGCTTTCTAAGACATAGGAGAAACAAGTCATTACTTCTATAGTAACTGTAGATAAAGTATTATCCAGCAAACTCAAATATGAAAATAAAATAGGGACTTTTATGGTAGTTGAGAAGAAACAGATGATGAATCTTATTAACTAATATGTGCTAAATATCACAGGTATTGCTCCTAAATTATTTATTAAATTAAGAGAAAGAAAATTTTGTGTAAGGCTAATATAGAGTGCAGTGTTTTCTTTGGTATGAAGGATTTAAGTAATGATAATAACTAAATATGAATTTTTAAAAGCTGAGTATACATCTGAATACTTTATGAAAATTTTAATCTTGTGTCTTTGTTGTTAACAAATCACATTTGCATGATTTTCTAAAGTACTGTCTTCCATGAGATTAATGAGAAGCATAAAAACATCTTAAGCTTCTTTGTGTATCTTTCCCAACCTGAATATGGCTTTGATACCAATGGTGGATAGATCATAAAGAGCCAGTTGTTCAACTTTGTGCTTAATAATAAACAAACAAACTTATTTATTTATTTAGCAATATATATAAATTAAGGAGTAGCACTTCATATAATTAAGAAGTTCTGAATATAAATTAAATTTTCTGTTATAAAATGTTCCAATATAATACAATACTTGATTTTATTATTAGCAATGATGTGATAAAAGATATTTGTTACGTTAATGAATAATCTTTTAAATTATTTACTGTAATGTCAATATCTTTTTGTTTGTTTAAACACTGTATGATCAAAACTGATTTATGTACATTTCAAAAGGACAGAGTTTTAGAGCTGTTTGATTTCTACTTGTAGAAAAACCTGAGAACACAAGAGGCTCAGAAAGTAGAAGCTAAGGCTTCTATACTTAAAACATGGGTTACAAACAAGCTTAAAGAGGTAACTCAACACTTTCATTTTTATTAATTCTTTTTCAAAAGTTGAATCCGTATTACAAATAGATATTGGTTGATAATATTTTGAAACAATCAGATGTTCGTATTTTCATATTAATTATCCTAAGGTAGCTGTGAAAATTTGTTAGATTAAATATAACCAAAAGCACTCATACTCAGTGATGAGAGGAATTTAAGTTAATCTATCAGTTTAAATTATTTCATAGAATTTAATAAGGTTAATTGTGTTTCACTTAGAACCAAAGCTCTGAGCTACTTATGCTACTCACTGTGAAAAGTAATAGTTGTGTATTTCAGTCACTGAACCATAACGTGGTAAATTTACACTTTTATTCCTTAAGTTATGTCATATTCTTATATGGCATTTTTCTTTGCTCACAAGATTAGCTATTTTCATTCGTTACTGTCATCTATATGAGAATTTTTTCATTACACATGCCACAAGACTTACAACCCCCTGTTGGTATCAAATAATTCTAACATGTCTCTCATGCAAATTATCATGAGTCACTTCTATACCACTAGGAGCATAGTGCACTTATGTGGTGCCTTTCCTCTCGTCTTTCACTACTAAATAAGTATGGCTAGCACAGATAACCCTGGCACAAACAAAAACAAACATTATCTTCATGATGACAAGAAACCAACTTGAAATAAAAATGTGTCTCAGGATGGCTGGTATGGGTATTAACACTTTTATTAATAAAGCAAAGAACAATGTTTCAATTTTCTCAGGCCATCTTCAGGTTAACAATCAGTTGCAAACTCTCTCTTAGTTAATCTGGAGATGACCTAAGAAGGTCAAAATGTTGTTTTTGCTTTATTAGTAAAAAATGTTAATACCCATACCAACCATCTTGATATAAAAACAGGAAGCAGCTACTTTTCATTAAAGAAAATTCCTGCAATCTCAGCACAAACTTGTATGTGTTCACTCTATTGAAGTTCAGGATTCTTTTGAAAAATCCAGCTCCTCTAATTCAAAATCTTCATACAGTTAGGTTAACACTTTATTAAAATAATCAAGGCATATCTATCATTTTTGTTAAAAAAGCTTGTCATGTTATATCTGATTGTTGGCATTTGAGAAAGAAAAAGAGCCAACACCTAGTGAGTTTGTGTCTGTATATGGACAGTTTCATCAGATCACCTGATATTGTTGATTTGGCCACTGATGAAAAGACTGATGTAGTTAGGTAGGAATTTAGATCTTTTGTTCTCTATATTGTGTCTTTGACAAATTACACTGCTAATTCCATACTCGTATGTACTTTATGTGATACTGGAATGACTCACTCATTGTTGCTAGAGGGTATATTGCCCTTAGATTTGATATCTGCCACTGGTGAGGTTTTTATTATTCAGGGTATTGAGGGGAGGCTTTGTTAATGTTCCTCTCTATAACATTTATTTAGCATGACACCTAGTTTTGAAACCAGTTGTGGTTGGAGTAAGACCTGCTCTGCCAATTAAAGATGAATCTTTAATGTTGGGAAATGATTTGGATGGTGTAAAAATCATTTCTAAACTCAAGATGGTTAGTGAGCCAACCAGTGTTTCATCTGAGAATGATGATATTGATGTTGTTTATGAGAATCCAGATGTGTTTCCCTTGTGTGCTGTGACTTGAGTTCAGGCTAAGAAATTAAGCCAAAAACAAATGATAAATACATGATTAGAGGACGACATTATAGATTTATCTCAGACATTTTTTTACCTGACAGGTATCTTGTGAATAACTGCTTTCCTGACAAGTCATTTGTGAATGACAATGATGAACATGTGGGATCTGATTCAGCTGGACATGTTTTGTTTACTAGAAGCAAACTGATTGATGAGCAAGAAAATGATCTACAGATATCTTTGCTGTTTAAATATGCAATCCCAGATGATGAACTGGAGAAAGTTCCATATGTCTACTTTTACAAAATTGGAATGTTCTTGTTCTTGATAAAATGGAGACTACCAAACATACCAGCCTCTGAGTATATACATAGTATATTTCTGGCTCTGTCATGGCAATTCCTTCATTTTATCTTATGATGGTAATATTATTGACCATTGGACATTTTGGACCAAACTCTCTGTTGCAAGTGTTGATTGCATGTAATGGATCTCCCTTAGTTACAGGTTGGCACATTTTCGAATCGCTGGCTCAATGACACTCCTGTCCCATGCTCTGAAGTTAGTCATTTCTTCATATCCATGATTTTATGGCTAAGGTGAAGAGGGTATTATCCTTATCTTACCACTCATGTTGTTGTTGATAGCCAGCAAGGAAGTTCTGGATCTAAGTAAGGTCCACTTTGCTATAGCCATTCTATACTATGGGATTGAGTTAGTTATTTATCTGATTGGGATCACTTTTCTGACTTATCCTCACCCATTTGCATGTGCTTCCTTCCTTTTAAGCCATATGTGTTCATAACTGTTCACGACGAGAAGATACTTGGTTCAGAGGTGGTGCTTTGCCCCTCCTCAGAATATATCATCTGTTTCTCTCATAAACAGAGGTATTCTTGAGTTGCTTTTGGTATGTGCATCTGTTTTCCTCTTACACCAGTCCATCCTCCTTTTTACTGTTGGGTTCTAGCTAATCTTATTAATAGAGGGAAGCACTGTATCACCCATCTCCTCACAATCGTCTGGTGCATACATCTCCTGCCAAACTTTGAAATGAAGGTTTGGTATTGCCATATAGAAAGAGTCATGTGTGTCACATGATGGTGGTGCACTCTTGTTGGTGGAGAGAATGATGCATGTTGATTTGCATGAGAGTTATTGGAATCTTTGATTTCAGTATGGGGGTGTAGAGACTTGCCCAGCATATATTATAAAGAAGTTCATATCTAGAGTGAAGCACAAAATGGGAAAAGCTAACGTTATTAGAGAAGAGAAGTAGTACTTACTGGAAATATGTTTTCAGTTAGGCAAATTACAACTTGCATTGTCATTATGTTTTTGAACCAAATTTCCATATAAAGTATATAAACATGGATAAAATATCAAAATGTTAATATATTCTTATTTAAGACCAAAAGCATTTTATAAAAATACAAAAGATAAGAAAACTTTTGAATAACTTGCTAAGGAGACAACTTGAATCATACAGGAAAACTTTCAACATAATTTAAAGTAAAAAATGTTAAATAAAGTGACTTTTGAAACTTAAACCAATCAGTTAAAGCAGAGCTCTAAACCACTACTCATAGTTTTGTCACTGGTTACCAGTTTTTCACCAGTATTTAATTGTTTCAGTAAATTGTACTTTTAGTTTTAACTGTGATTAACGATATTAGTCTTCATGCTATTTTACAAGTCATTTTAATGAGAAATACGATGTATGTATGAAGTAAACAAAGTATTAAAGCATATTAATGCACCCATAAGCTGGGGTTTAAAAATATTCACTCAGAAATGCTTCAGTCTGGTTTTGTCACTTTCCCACATACATATTTTGCTGTATATGTAATTGATCAAGAAGTGTGCCTTTGGCCATCATTTAAGTATTTTGTTTAAAAATGTAAGAGCCAGGTCATCAGTCAGAGATGGTGTACATGCTTTACTGATGAGTTTGCACCAAGCCATCATTCAGAAATAGTATATAAATAAGTAAGTATCAGAATGTCATATAGAGATGATGTTGCAACTACATTAATAAGTAACAATTATTTAAAGAGGATGTTAATTACTCATCCACGTAACAAGTATCGTATGATGTAGGTATACACTCTACTTTTGCTCTTCCTATTGACAGGTTTTCTAGCACACACAATTATAAGAAATGCTTACAAAGCAATAGAATTATAATTTACCTAAACTGTATGAGGATTGGCCTATTAGTGAAGCTTTTAAATTTGGAAAATATTCTGGTTTTATAAAATGTATGTATTCAAAACTTATGTAATATTATAGATCAAGAACTTTTGTATTAAACATTGAAAATCCTAGATATAATTATAAAGGGTTGACTGTACATTATATAAAACTTAGCAAGTATTTCTTTTAAACAATATTTACACATATATCTCAAAACATAGTGCAATTTTTCTGACAGAATGCTTTGCATCTGAAGAACTGTGAAGAGATTTTGCAATTTTTAATGAAAAGAGAATAAAGTATTGCTTAAGATATATGTGTTTAAATTATGTTAAAAGTAACTACATTAGTGATAAATTGATAAAACTGAATGTTTGATTTGATTTACATAAAGCTTTAGTTAGATAGTATTCAAAGAAAGCTAGTTTATGTTGTAATGGGTAGTTTCATAATATTTACATCTTTGTGTTTGCATATGCATTGTGTTTTTAGAGGGAAGAACAAAACAGACGTCTGTGGGAAGAAAATCAACGATGTAACAGAAAATTGGAATTAATAAAGAACCACCTTTATGAAATCCAGCAACATCATCCTCAAGCTTTAAATACATTCAACCATGACATGGTAAATAGATGGTGAACTAAAATCCTTTAATTATGATTTTGTATGCAAAAATATAAGATAATTATTTAGCTTGCAAGATAAAGATCTTGAAAAATTATATTTTAATGAAACCAGTTCTGAAATGGTATTATCTCTACTCACTCAAACCTATCTTGGCCATGATTTGCCCTCTAAACATTGCTAAAATTTTTAATAGAGCACCAGTCTTTTATACAACTTCATTTTCTTTCCATTGCAGCAGCATGTGCTGATTATGTGATTAGTCATCACCAATCATACTGTGCAAACTATACTAGTATGGGTAGCACAATCTTCACTTCCTTGATTAGCATTCTGTTGAATAAATGTGTGTTTCAACTCATTCTCCATATGACTACAATATTTTGATTGTGCTTAATTCCAAATTTATATCAGTTTCAACTTCAACTTTTGACTTCTTGTGTTTGATTTCCAGTCATTTGTTTTAAAAATGTTTTTGTTTCTGAATTCTGTTTGTTCATTTGTATTTGAGTTTTAATATAACAGACTTTTGAGTTCAGACATCCAGGAGCTTTACCCTACTACAATGCAATGTTTGTATAACAATTGAGGCAAGGGAGGTAAACAAATAGCAAAAAAAAAAAGGAAATTTTGTTCATTCTGTATACTTGCTCACGATCTGTACTACTATTTGTAATAACCATTTGTGTTTGTGATGAACTTTTGTTGTTCCAAACCTGCAAAGAGTTGTTGTGGATTCAGTTGCATCAGTAATGCCTGTAATAAATTGAAAAGATCTGAACTTTCATTCTCTTTGATACCTTGTTCTCCAGCTCATCTTAATAGTAAGTGTAAAGCAAACATTTGTTGAATTCTATTTCGAGCCTAGAATAGTCTTAAGACAGTTTCTTGATGATTATTTCAAAAACTAGTTTGAGCTGGTAGTTTATTTTTTAGTGCATTTTTGGTACTGAAAAGGAGAGATGAGTATTTTTGCTGAAAGGTATTAACTGCATGACATAAGAAGCAAGAGGAAAGTTGTGAGAACCAAAGTCTGACTATAACTATGTGTGTTCAACCAATTTTATGTCATGTAAGTATTTTCTTCTGATTTTTTTTAAACACAAGGTACATGTCTGGATATTGCACATGTGGTCATTCTTTCAGATTGTCTATTTATGAACCAAGAGGGTGCTGGTAGGTACAAGAATCAAGGCCAGTTAATTGTAACTTTCCTCGATGTTTTGCTAATGCTTCATCTGACAATTCTTGGTTGTGATTAGACATTGCAAGTAATAATTTGACTATCAAACAATAATATGTAAAGAATAATGGAAGAATTTTCACATCAACTTCAATAGTGTATATGGTAGATTTACATAGGTTGCACACATGCACCTGTACTCATTTCACTGTTGTTTTCCCTTTGTTGAAATGGTAATCTTGTTACTGAACAAAATTATGTGCTATTACATCAAGTCAACCTCATGGATTACCAAGTTACTGCCAGAAATAGAGTACTAGTCCTCAGATCTCAGGTTTGATATCTGTTCATGGGAAGTTAATGTCTCACCTTTGGCTGGTGATTTTTCCTTTCACATTATGATTTTTATGAAATGGAATATAAATATTGTATGGAAATTGTCTTTCTACAGCACTTACTGTGCCTCCATATAATCTGGTGGGTTAGGTATTGTTCTTTTTTCCAGGGTTTTTCTGTGAGTATTCCTCACTCCCATTAAGGATACCCATATTCAGTGACTTTATGTGAGCTTGTGTAAATTAACCTAAATTTTGCATTTGATAATTTAAGTTATTGATATCTTCTCTGCTTGGTGTTAGGTAAATCAGATTTTTATAGTTATTTTCAGTCTAAGTTAATTTAGTTTAAACTTGTATTTAGAGTTTGATTCTTTCTTTCTTTTTGTTTGCATTTTTATTTCTTTTCACTGCTAATGTCATTTTGTTTATAAGCTCTCTTTTGCTTTATTACTAGTCCCATCTAATTGAGGATTAGATTTTAATCAAATTTTGTTATTGTTAACTTGGTATCTTTTTTGTCTCATGTTTTAAGGGTAGGTTTTTTGTGTACTTTGTCTTGTAGATTCTTAGAGTGGAGTTATAGGTCCAATATTTAAGGCTTATTTATCTTCTGCATTGCGTTTATGGTTTTGTACTTTAGGTGTTACTTATTGTTTTCTGTTTTAACTTAAATTTCATAGTTTTGGAGATTTTACATGTTTCTATGTTTTGTTAGTTTGTTAGTTATAAGTACTTTAAATATGTTCAGTTTATGTCTTTTTGACTTCACAGCAGTTTCATGATTTCTGCGGGTTCTGTCTGTGGGTTTCTATCTTCCATTTTGGCCTCCCTTTATCCACTTCCCAGATCTCCTTTCTCCTCAGGATTATACCTCATCCAGTTATATAGTCATATTGTTAAATCTGTTTGAGACAGAATAACTGTCAGACTGGTGGTGTTCACCAAACTGGGATTTTACTACTGTTTATTTGTTGACTACAAATTCATAGGAGATTGGTCTCCTATCTTAGATCTTTTCTGATTGCATTTTTATTTGGAGGTACATTGCTTCATTATGGAATTTCACCTCTCACTTTAGTGGGGCTTTTGCCCTAGTGTTGCATTGTTTTTCTTTGCTTCATTTATGAGGGTTCTGCCTTCCAGTTCTGGGGACTGCTGTGTGATCGTTTTTCAGCTCCATATATGTTTTGTTGACTATTATGCCTTTTTACTTGCCATATTCACTTGCTGGATCTTCAGATTGTGTTTTATTTACCTTTTTTCTGTGCCCAGTAATTTACTCTCATCCACAACGTCTTCAAGAAGATGTTTAGATTGTGTTTCTCATCAAATGGGAGAGGTCCTTTACTTCTCTCTTGCAATATCTTATTCATTTGGGGGTTTTCATCATTCCCTTTTCAATCAAACTCTGTCTTCCCCACCTTGGAGCATAAAATGAACAGCAATGAAGGTCCTACATTTTCCTTCTCTCTCTGTACTAAAGGCTCTATCTTTTTTAAGTTGTTGGCTTCCTTGAAAGCTTTCATTCCCTTAGGTTAGGGATGATTCATTAGATGATTCTCACACAGTGGAACTCAAAGATCCCTTGGACCATCTCATCTCCTTCCACCTGGAATCAAGGCTGACCTATCTTGGTGACTTGACCATGGTGGGGGTTTGCATTTGTTCATCTTGTTCTGAGACCTTTTCTGTTTACAAATGCTTCCTTTGTGAGTTTGGGAGATTTCCTCAATTCCCCAATTGTTTTGGGTTAGTAGTCAGTTGAGTTGGCTACTCTACATTTTCATATCCTGGATTATTTAGCAAGTTAACATTTTCTAACACTGAAAATGCATTTATGATAGGTACTTATATCTTCTCACCCACTTTATTCCTCTCATCCCTACTGATTTTCTGATGTTTATCTGCTAATTCTCAAAAGTGAGGATTGTGCTGCAATGGTAGAGGGAGGTACTTGTGCTAGTATAGATGGCACAGTATGATTGGTGGTGGGTAGTCATATGATCACATGATGTTGCAATGGCACAAAAATGAAGGCATATAAAAGACAGGTGTATTGTTGAAAAGTTTAGTGATACTTAGAGGGCAAATTATAGTCAAGATAAATTTGGGTGACGGACGTAAGTAGTCATTAGAAATACATTTTCAGTGTTAGAAGTATTAAGTTTTCATACTTAAGACTGGATTTTGCAAACATAACATTGTGATCACATTTGGCCTTTGTGAGTGCTATACTTATGTGTTTCTGAACAGTTTAAGATGAAAAGAAATATGCTAAATGACTTTATACTTTTTCTATTCCACTCAGTACTAGGTAATAAATTGATTAACATGTCTTGTCTGTTCTGTAAATCCAAGTACATTAAGAGGCTGTATGAAAACGTTATTATAAACAGTTTCAAAATCATCCCCTTGTGTTGGACAGATGGAACTATATCTAATTCTGTGAATTTGATACTCAATGTGGTTAATTACCAAACTGAAAAAACTGTCCTGAAAACGTTTATTACATATACTTACATACATGCTTAATTGCATTTTTATCAGCTTAGATATGAACTGTTTATCTCAGATGACACTAGTTTTGGATAAGAAACAGTTTATTAAGTCAAAGAAGTGAGTACTGAACTATATCTCATTAATAACGTATGTGTGTGTGTGTATACACTGATGGCCAAAATTGTAAGGCCATTGAACATAAAGAAAAAAATATGCATTTTTGCATTGTTAGACTCAACCACTTATTTGAGTAGAGTTTCAAAAGATGAAAATAAAAAGAGGGAGAATGAAAATAAAAAAAATTTTTTTAAAATAGGGAAAATGTAAAAACTATGAAATTATCCTAAATACTAACTGGTCAAAAGTTTAAGACCATACTAAAAAGAAGTCCTAAACATGGTAGGAAATGCCCAAGAAGTAGTGAATTGCACGGCCGTCATTGTGAAGAACTGCAAACATTCACTTTGGCATGGTCGATATAAGCATTTGCAGAAGGCTGGTTAGAATGTTATTCCAAGTGGCAAAGATGGCTTCACAAAGATCATGCACTGTTTAGAATTGACGTCCATTTCTATAGACTTCCCTTACCATCTACTTCCAAACATTTTCAATGGGGTTCAGTTAGGGCGAACACGCTAGATGGTCCAAAATAATCACATTATTCACCATGAAAAAGTCCATTGTCCTGCAGGCATTGTAGATTGCAGTATTGTACTGCTGAAAGATCCAGTCATTTCCATACAAACGAGAGCCTTCAGTCAACAAGGATACTCTCTCCAACATGTCAATGTAGCCAGCTGCTGTTTGAGCGCCTGTATAATCTAAAGCTCCATTGTTCCATGGAAGGAGAAAGCACCCCAGATTGTGATGGAACCTCTTCACTGTGTCGTGTAGAAAATGTCTCCAGTGGGATATTCTTATCATGCCAATAACGTTGGAAGCCATCTGGACCATCCAGGTTAAATATTTTCTCATTAGAGAACAAAAACTTCTTCCACTTTTCTACTTCCCATGTTTGGTGCTTCTCAGCAAAGTTTAATTGAGCTGTTTCGTGATGTGGAAGAAGGCGTAGCCTTTGAAGACCTCTCTTTCATAGATACCGTCTTATTGTTTTTGAGCTGCATTCTGCATCCATAAGGGCCTTAATCTGGTTCAATAATCTTCTGGTGTCTTGCCAGTCAACCCATCGAATCCTCCAGCTCAACACAGGCAAAATTTTCTTGGGCTGACCACTTGAAATTCTTGTTGTGTAACCCCTAGGGTCTTTTAAGAAATTTGCAATGGCAGTTTTACTATACCCAATCTTACCAGCGATGGCACATTGAGAGAGACCTTGCTTTTGCAGCTTGACAATTCTGCCACATTCAAACTTTGTTCTCCTTTGCCATGTTTTTACTCAATGTAACACAGGAGATGTCAGTGGGAGATGTTGACAATGCTAATGCTTGAACACAAATGACTAAATTTTGTTATGTGTTTACTGATTAACGCTTTGTTTCAGTGTGATCTTTAACCTTTAACCAGCTAGTATTCAGGCTAATTTCATAATGTTTACATTTTCCCTGTTAAGTGTTAAAAAGTTTGTTTTTTTTTCCCTTTTCTTATTTTCATATTTTGAAGCTCTACTCAAATAAGTGGTTGAGTCTGACAATGCAAAATGTTTTTTTTCTTCTTTATGTTCATTGGCCTTAAGATTTTGGTCAGCAGTGTATGTGTGTGTGTGCAATAACAGTACCAGAATAATGATTTTAAAAAACAACAACAAAAACATTGTAACATAATTACAAATAGAATCATTTATTAGCTAACTCCAGAATTCAATTTGTATAGTCATTAGTATGTTCCAACTTATTGTTTGCTTTTTGTACATTACAATGTGATTTCTTATCAAGTATTTTTGTTTTGCTTTAGTTTAAAATTAGATGTTTTCCCCATACTATCATTTTATTATTTTGAAATCAGTTGATATTTAAAAATGTAGATGATTTATTTGTCACTTGGGTATTAATTTTTTTTATGTCTGGTTTGTTTACTCTATTCATAGGTATTGCCTGAGGATATGGAAACAGACCGAGAAATGCTTAACACAGAAGAAGGACCATTAGAAAGGAAACTAGATGTGCCATCATGGATCATTGAACATGGTGGTGAACGACAGGAAATAGACACTCTTCCAGTGGAAGATGCTTTACCAAACTTTGCTATGTATGCCAAAGTAGATTACTCTAAAAAAAAATCGCATATAACTAATGTAACATTTTCACAGTATAACATCATAGAAAATCCACAATATTTTACTCCAACTGATGAACTTGATCAAGTTATTGCAAGAATGTGTGATGTGGAGGTTGATGAAGATTTTAGGATCCAGCCAAGTAATTCTGTATACACTAAAGAACCTGGACTTGCACAAAAGCTTGAGTCAGAACAGAAAATAAAGCCCGTTCCTCTTCCTCGACAGAAAATTGGACTTCTGAATAAAGAGGAAGAATCTCCTACTAGTCCTTTGAATTGGTCCACTAACACTACAGGAATACATGACCTTGCCTTAGTGATTCCTGAGACACAGAATAGCACAAATACTCTGTTCATTGAGAAAAGTTGTGATGTAGAGGGTGACAGAAGAAAGAGGGTGTCTGCAGATAATGAACTTCATGACTATGCAGAGATTTACACTCCAAGTAATGAACTTCCTTATTTGGCTACTGGAGATGCAATAGATGAAGGTGATCCCCCAAGTCCTCCAAAACATCATGTTCCACCATGGGTGAGTTATATTTAATATTAATGTGTAACATTCTTTGTATTGTACAAACAAATACATTAAGATAATTCTGGTGTTTGGTAAAAAGTGAGGATTATATGTGATAAATCTGTTATTGTAATGTTTGTATTCATGATAATCACAATATGAGTAAGACATATACTAAAGGAACCATTGAGTGACAACAACTGCCTTTATAAATAAAATTAACTTTATTTTCCCAAGAGGTATAGTTCATTGTATTACTTATTGCTTTGTGTTGTTTTTATATTGATTATTTAGTGGATTTCTACTAAATCAAGTATTTTTTTTAAAGTCTGAAGAATGTATTATAATTAGAAAATAAAATAATTGTTGATTCTTTAGTTAAACAATCACTATTTATTTACATGATGCTAAAGTAAATTATTTAACCTAGAACAAGCTTCTAAAAGACTCTTTCTTTAGAAATAGAGTCCAGTCAGCAGGCTCTATTTTAACAGTTAGAACTTAGACCTAACCTATAGTAAATCCTAAAAGCCAGTTCAATAAAACAAAATTGAGTTTGGAGGAATCTTTGGGATTTACATTGCTCCCTTGATGCATAACTCAAAGGAATGCACATCCATCCCTGATGAAATTTAACTTTAAAGCCTTCGATAAATTCAGCTAAATTCACCTTATTTTGTTGTTATTAATACAATAATTTGAGTATATAATAATTGAACTAAACCATCAGTAGGGAATGATATTTTGTTAAATATTTTATATTGTGATTGGCAAAACTATTTCAATTTCAACATTTTTATTACTATTTGCAATGAACATAAAACATTTTATCTCAGCCCTGATATTACCAGTGCAGTCTGACCTTATAGGTAATCATATTTTTTTAAAAAAATTGTTTATGCAACAAATTCTGTGTGGTTGCATCATTTTATTGGTCACATAAAAATAAAAAAATTAATATTGCTGTTAATCTAACTTATTGTAGGTGATTTATTCTGTATATTTTACATAGAAAATGAGTGATATCACCAAACTTTTATTAGTTCTTTACTCATTGCTGCAACAGATAAACAATACAATAACTCAATTTAGTGCAACAGGTGGACCCCAATGTTATTAACACTGGATGATTATTGGTATGTGCTAATAGAATAGTATATATAGTGTTTCTTAAACCTAGAATAAAGTTGGTGGCAAGACATTTTCCTTCCTTCTAGTTAACAGTTCAAAAGGAGAAAAGGTTTGAAGTTGTTTCTACTATTTATTAGTAGTTTTGACATAACAAAGACAAAGAAAGCAATGAGAATTGAACTGAAAACTTTCAAATCATGAGCTGTTTCTCTTCAAATGACCAAAACTGAACATGCGAAGTAAAAACACAAATAAATAACCATGTGTAAGGTTAAAACTTGATAAAGTAGAGATAACCCTTTTTGTAGTTTTGTGATTAAAAACAACATTTTGATTACTTGGACAGTTTGTATAGTAAGAGATAGTGATAACTGGAAACACTAATTTCAGTTAGTTTATTATTTTCATGACAATCAATTTAAGCATAATTTTGATGAAGTGATTAGTGTATGTGATACTAATGAATATAATCACTGCTTATAGACATTGATTAAGTCACCCAGGTCCATGGGCACCTATAGAAATATTTTTTTTGGGAGAGGGGGGGACAAAACTTGTATGTAGGGAATTAACTTTTATAGTGTAAGTCAGGATGCTAAAAAAATATGTATTATGTGTGTTTAATTTACAGTTTTAATAAAAGTTACTAAAAATATTAAGTTTATATCATAATACATGCAAGTTTTTGTAAAATGTAAGGGGGTTTTTAATGTAAGGGATTAATAAACACAAGGCATTATATTAATTAATAATTCATAATATTTCAATAGTCTGAAAGACTAAACATATTTTTTTGGTAGAAAAAAATCAATATTTTGGTAATTATGAAACATAAATTTAGCCTGCTCATTGATATACATATTTCATTGGACCTATAGTCTGATATTGAAACAAATTAACACTCCTACGAAAAAAATATTTACATTCACTAAAGTGATACCCTTAGTGGATGTTTTAAAAAAAAATTTTAAATATTATTTTGCTAATGTCTGAAAAATCAAAATATTATTGCTCCTAAAAATATAAAGGGATAGGGTCAGTTAACGGCAATTTCATTTAAGTACAAAATTATTAGCCTAATATTAATAACTTTTCAAGTTGCTCTGGGGCCTATTAGGCCCCAATTTTCGTAGGAGTGTTAAGAGATACAAATCAATCTTTCCCTCTTTTGGATATGTTTCCATATGTAATCAAATGTAAGAAATTAATCTCTTCCAGTAATAATAAGTGAAAATTAATTTAGTAGTAGAAAAATGTTGATTCAAGGACTTTTCATGTTCCTAGCAAAGAAAATGCAAATTTCAAAATTCTTGATCAGTGCTTAGCATTTTAGAAAAAAATCGTGGATACTGTGATGTGATTGATATATGCCATTAATGTCACTGGATTGCAGTTGGTATGAGGTCTTTCTTTCAACACAGAGTGTATTGGACTTACTAATTTGTTTGTTGGAAATGTGTATAATTGAAGGAGGTATTAGGTTCAACAAAAATTTGGGATTACAGTGTTTCACTGTCATATGTATGTATCAATGTTGTTCAAATTATATTTTTCATAACTTGAGCACAAGTTGAAAATTTCTTCACATGAAGTACCTCATTATTGTAATTGACATTTCATCGTTTTCTTTATATTCAGCTTTCTTTACAAAATAATCACAGTTTTATATTACAAGAACACTGATTGACACATTATCAGTATGCTTTCCAAACTTCACTGAATGTTCTGTTTTATTGGAACTTTTATTTAAAATGGAACTGGCTCATATATTATCTTGAAAATAGTCTGGGTTCATTGTGATATAGACTTTACAAGATAATGGAAAGTGTCATGTTTGACAATAGTTAACTTGTAGTTTGCAATTCATAGATGTTTTTAAAGAATTACAGTGGCAACTATGAGAATCATGTCAGTGGTGCTCAAATATAATGAAATTCAATTATTTTTAAGGCCAAGGAAAATAAATGAAGATGTTGTTATTCTATTTGAATTGAAACAGACTGGTGGGTTATTGCATTTTTGTTTTGGAACACTGCTCAGTGGGTAGATGTGCAATGTTGTGGGTTGAATGAAGTCAGAAATAGTATTAAAACACACTGTGGATGTTATTTTACCTTTCTAAATAAATCAAACAATTTACAGCCAAGTTTCACATATAGTTATCCATGTTTTTATTCTGTTATTAGTAAATGAAAGGTGAAATGTCATTTATCCATTTGTACAACTCTAGTGATTTTTTATCTACAGTTTGTGATGTATGCCCAAATGAATTTTGATTTCCCATTTGCACCTGAGATAAGGAGTTTTTAAAATGGTTGTAGGCTGTCATGTAACAGTTTTGTATTGTATTTTTGCAGTAAAATTGAACATAGCTTTGTGACTGCTGTTGAAGAAATTGGTTTCTTAAAACATTATAATATTCGTATCAGTTATTCACTAGCAGTAGGTGCCCAGCTTTTCTTAATTGAATATGTATTTCTATTTGATTACCACTATTAATAAACATGAGCATTGGCAGAAGTATATTTGGAGGGATTAATGTGAAATTGTGAATCAAATGAAAATTCATTTATAAATGCTGAATGTTTCACATTTTGCAAACAATATTTTCAAAGATATTAATATATTAATATTGTCATTGAAATAACTTCAACTGTTTTTGTTTTGGAGATAGATCCAAAATATTTATCAAAATATTAAAATTATACCTCCAAGAAATCTTTAATTATTCACTTTATTCAATGAGCACTGTCTTAACTGTCTCTACTTCAGACCTAAGTTTTACACCATATGCGGACAGATCTTCTAAAACAGTTTAGAGGCAGGATTGTACATATTACAACCATGAGCAAATGAAGACCTCTAACATTTCATGATTCAATGTGATTGACAGTTTAACATCTTTATCATAAGATAGGGGTGGTTTGTGCATCCTGAAAACTTCTTCCAAGACACTGGGAAAACTACCAGAAAAACATGTTTGTTCCATAAAAGCCAGAACATCTTTTCACTCTAAACAAGTTGAAACCCAGCTGTGATAAGCTAGGTATGGGGGTCTTTTAACAAGAGAGAATCCATGAACCCATAGATCAGTGGCATAACTCATGTATGTGTTGCAAGCAATATTATCAATAAGGATATCCATCTCTGGAAATTGGGCCAAAACCAAGATAAGGCTTCCAATCACATCTCCCATATAACTATTACATATCCCAAGCAGGTGAAGAATAAAACAGATATTCATGCTACTCTTTATAAACAAATTTAGTTCAATTTGTACCTTTTTTTCCTACGTAATTTATCTGATGATTTAAGATTTATTTATACTTTCTAACATATTTGGACTTAAGTTTTTCCATTTCTATCGTATGTTAGTGCTTTATGTTGCTCAATTTATTTGTTTATTTTTTATTTGCATTAATATTTTGTCTGTACGATTATGTTATTATTCAATACTGTGCTTACTACATTATTATTATGGCTGGAAAAATTATTTTAAAATTGCTTATTTGTTTGTGATTGTGTTTTTTAAAATTGGTAACTTGCTAATTTGTATTTTGTTTTTAAAAGTCTGTGTTACTATTGAAATTATATTTCCTGGGATATATTAGTTATAGAGCTATTTATATGGCATTTGTTATTGTTAATGCATTGTCTATCAAAAGTCTGTGGGATTCAGCTCGCTGATGAAAATAGATCAGTTGCTTAATTATCACACTTCATTTACAATAATAGTAATTTCAAATCTGTATAAGGTTACTGATAATTTGTAGTTTGTATTTAATGAATAGATTGATCCTTAACTCATAGATTATTTATAAAACTTAAAAATTTGCCTCTTTCTGGTGACATTAATTATCTCACAAAAGCAAAGAAAAGCTTGCAAATAGTTTGTTAGTTTACAACACACACACATGTCCCATGCTGGGAGAACAGTAAGTCTATGTATTAACAGCACTAAAATCAAGGGTTTGAATCCTCTCAGTGGACACCGGATATAGCACAGTGTAGCTTTTCTATAAGAAAACACAAACACAATACAACACACAAAACTGTTGATTAGGCTGATTAAAGTAATATGTATGAATTAATGCTATAGTGACAAAATTATGTTATTTGTAAGTTTTGAGTTGGGAACTAATGCAATCTATCAAAAATTGCAGGAAAGCAGAATTTATGAAATAGCTGTCAATGGAATAAATACCTTCAAGGATGAATGTGCTTCGAAAGGTAGAATGTTTAATTACTGAGTGAATCAGTAAATGAATATTGTTTGTCACTGCTATGAAGTTCTCCATTAATAAAATGGGAAATGTTAAAATATGTGTTTAGTTAAAATTGTAATAAAAAGTGAGATCTTAAGTAGAAAAAATGTATTATAAGATATTAACTCTTCTGAATTTTAGACCTAATGTATGAAACATAAAAAATAATATGTGAATACCTTATAATGATAGAGTATATTTTAAAATAAACATTCTTTTTTAAAGGTTTATCTTTTGACTTGCTGCACCTACTACCATTTTAGAAATTATTTAATATTATGTAATATTAACTGCAGTATATCTTTTTAAACTGGGAGATCTTTTACACGGGATATTTCATCCTTGTAGAGAAACATAAAGATTAATTAATGTGTTATGTTGTGCTATTCCTTTGTAGGTTTGCCAGTAAACACAATGAAGATGTGTTCTAATGGAGCATTTACAGACATAAGCATTCCAGTCTATGCTACAGTGAAAGGGGTAATCTTTAATAATTTTTGGTCACAGGAACTATTTATATAACGTATGCATTTTTAAAGTTTTAGTGCTATCTCAAACATACTGTATATATTTCAATATCTCTTAAAAATAATTTTACACATGTTGTTTTAAAAAAATAATGTTAAATAAGGTTTGGTTGATTTTAAACTTTTAAATGTACTATTTACTATTCGGACTATTTTTGATAGCTTAATATTTTTTACCATAAAAAATTCAAGTTTTAACATACTATTTAGTAGTTTGACTATTTTTTATTTGACACATTTACCGTTTTTTGTATAATTATCTCAGTGTCTTTCTGAAAACCATTTGCTGAGTTGCTTTCTTTTCGATGCAAAAATTATTCAAGTTTTAATAGTTTGTTCTTTCCTTCTTTTCTTTGTGCTCATTATGTGCTGAATAAGTTATTAAAATTTTCTTTAATCTCAAACTGTTTAACACTCATGATATAAAACCAAAGGTGCAAGACTACTGAAGTAATTAAACACCCAAGAACTTGTTCATTTATTTCATTCTCCAATGTTTTATGCTTGGCAATGTGATGGATACTAACTTGCCAAAATGCTTAAAACTCCAAGGGATCATTACAAAATATACCTTCACACTCACAACCATTATTTGACTGCCAAAGCATTTTTCTGATTTTTTCTTGCTTGTTCCAGTCTTTTATACCCCACTTAATTGCTCTTAGTGATATTCATCTCATGACATTCTCCAGCTACATTAATGCATTCTCTTTCATTGTTCTGTATAAAAGCACCTCATTCACCGTGTTTGCTCAATAAAGCATTACTAATTGGTTTCTCAGAACAATGATCATTGGAAAGTACTTTAAATGTTTTCCATGTTATCTTGTTGATTTTTGTAAAATGAAAAATATACCAATGGGCAAATCCCTTTATGAAGTTAATTTCTTGCATGGAGGTAGATGTGATCTCTCCTGTTCCATCTCTAATATCTGGAATCACACAACAATTGTGTTGATCACAGTTGGTTTAGACTCTCAGTGACATTATTAGCAGTGAGATGGGGACATATACATGGTTCCATGGTGTTCCTCCTTGGGAGGCTCAGAGGCTACTGGGCAGAGACATATTTTTGCTCCAGTACAATAAGTTGTTAGTTTAGATATTTTTTATTTTTCATCTTGTCTCACAATCAGGCTCAGCTAAATCCCATCCATCTTCATGCTATGGAACAGGAAAAACAAGTCTTACTCATCTCTCTGACTGCACAGATGGTTCTTTCTTTTCTTGGAGAGTGGACATCTCTTGAATCTCTCATGCTTTCAGGACAGAAGCATAAGAGATCCTTTTCATAGTCTTTGTGCAACCAAGGGATTATAGTTATAATCATTTTTTGATATCAAAGGGTTGTTAAGTTGCAATGCTACTATTATCTGGGTTCCTTTACTACTATTTCACTCAGAGTTCCATTTCTTCACAAATACCGTGCTTCAGGTATGGAGTACTTATACCAACAGTCAGGATCTTTGCATTTATAACAAGGCTTTTTTACACAATGTCTTAGTCTTTCTTACTCTTTAAAAGACAATGAATTGTGGTCTGGGCTTATCAAGGAGAAAATCATCAGGCTTCACTCTGATAATTCCATGGTGGTGTCTTGTGTTTCTCATCAAGGAGGAATTTGGTCCATGGCTCCTTGTTTTCAAACCTTGGACCTTTTTTCTTGAGATTACTCCTATCACATCACCATACTAATTTGCCATGTTCTGTGGATGATACCTATAGTAGCAGATCAGTTGTCCTATCACAGAAAGATTTTCCCAACAGAATAGAGGCTATTTCACAACACTTGGTTGGATTGGCTCTCATTTTGCAACTTTGATTGGTGGATTGGCCTCTCTTTGAATCACTCAACTACTGGCAACGTGGTCTTCAGTTCCTCACCTTCAGGCTTTACAGTGGATGCATTCTGTCATGGTGGGATGGGATTATAACTTGGCTTTCATTCCAATTCATACATCACCCAGGATACTAAATATGATTTTTTCAAAACAATTTTTGAGTCATTTTGGTAGCACTAGTTTGGAAGCTAAAACCTGGATTCTGTCTCTGCCGTGCCTTCTGGAGTGTCTACTACATCCTCCTAGGCCATTTCTGGGGAGGCAGCCATAATCTGACACGGTACACCTGGCTATTCAGAAGCTGAAGCTTCAAGCAGCTTATTTTTTTTCAATCTGAGTTATATTTGCATAAAGTGTGTCACATATTAAGTACTGTGACTGCACCTTATACTGACCAAGTCCAGTCTTCTTGTTTTTATAGTTTTAAATGTCAACAAGTGATGCTTTATTGATATGTTGCAGTTTTGGCACTTAATATAATAAATAGAGGCAATGCAGTTTTTCACACGGGATCAGGGTTTAATTTCTAAGGTTGTTATTTAGCTATTTTAGTTTTTCCTTAGCCCTGCAATGAATGTTTATCAACGGAAATGACACAGGTATTGGCAGTGATGCATTGAGAGGAAGTTGAACTGGCTTTGATCAGAAATACCAACCATGCATTAAGGTTTAATTTCTAAGGTTGTTATTTAGATATTTCAGTTTTCCCTTAGCCCTGCAATGAACATTTATCAACAGGGTATCAGCAATGGTGCATTGAGAGGAAGTTGAACTGACTTTGATGAAAAGTACCAACCATAACTCGTTTTTTGATCTGGCTCTTTGACAATGGATTTTGCATTTTGCACAGTCATCTTGCATAAGGGTTTATCAGTACATAGTTAATGTAAAGGTGTTTTTTTTTTGCAGTTCAATTTGCAAAAGGTTTAAAATTAGTTACAACATTAAGAGAATATAAACTGTACCCATACATTGTCTGGTTAACATTTTTTTATGTAACATCTCTTTATTAAACATGTATATTTAAAATTAAATATCTGTTTATCACAAGCTATTAAAATGTGTTTCAAAATATTTATGTGTATTCTATATTTTGTTCTTATGAGTGACTAAATTAAGTTACTGTGATGAATTTAGAGGCCTTCCCAGATTCGATCAGCTCCATTCACTGGCGAATCATCAGATTCTTCAGATAATGAAGAAGTCAGAGCTTCATCACAGACTGTGCCTTTAGATTCACTTTATGGACATAGATGTCTGCAACGAGTAGGAAAATCAAGTAGTACCCTCTCTCCTACACCAGTGAGACATGGGACATCTATCTCAGTAGTTCCACGAAAATGTACATTTTAGGTTTTTTAAAAAAACACTTTAATGATACTTTATTTGTTAAATATTAAAAAATAAGCAATAAAGAAAGTTAATTCAAATGTTTTATAGCTGATTCCATTTTATTTCTTACCTATTTTTGATAGAACATATTTCTTTTAAATCTTATTTTATTAGGCTAAATCTGGTTTTATTTCACTTAATTCTTTTCCATTAGACCTTAATTTTATCAGAACTCATTCTTATATGTTGAGTCATACATGTAATTTAACTCAATTTATGGTGTTGGATCTCATTCATTATGTATTGTTTCTCTTTGTTGGATCTGTATTTTCTTAGTTTGACTTTTCATGTTTTATATTATTTTTTTCATGTATTTCTTTAAAATAAAGTTAGAAATAATGTATCTGCTCTCATGATTTTCACGTGAAATGTTATCTAACGTGTTTACTTGCTTGTTGTAGATACTGCAACAGGGCTAGAAGAGTTGGTTCCAAGTGATTATACCATTCCACCAGACACCACAACCACTGATTGGACAAGTAGTGATACAGGAGAAGTTCAAAATGTGAGAACAAGTGGATCGTCAGGAAGCCCTAAAAAGGAAAAGGTAATATTATAAAACCAAAATCACAGCTGATTATTTGTAATAATAACTTTTTGTTTACTATAGGAACATGCTCAAGATGTAATGTGTATATTTGAAAACATTCAATAAATATGTTATTTGTCAATTTTCTGATTGTATTGATCATTATTAGACAAAATCACTTTGGTATGACTTGAATACTAAGGTATATTGCTTTCTTAGCTGCTATGAGAACTACTTTATTCTTAAAATCATTTACTGATGCTGGTAATACAGAGTAAACATACTCTTCATTCAACTTTTATAGAATTATTCATACACTTACTTGATAATCCTTGGGTAAATTTTTGGGTGCTTCTCTCTCATTCACAACATTAGCTTTTCCTGTTCTGTGCTACCCTTTATATGCAAGCATTTTATAATTCGTGCCACAAGTCGTCTGTATCCCTTCAATGGAATCAAAGGTATTGATATGTGACTCATGCAAATTAATGCCCTGTGTCATGCCTTGGAATCAGTAATTTTCCCACATCTATAATTTTATGGCTTCTTCCTTTCATTTCCACCATCTTTGTAAATAACTGTTCACGACAAGAAGGAAGTGAGTTAAGAAGTGGTGTGGTACCTCTCCTCAGATTGTATGATCTGTTTCTCTCATATACAGAGGTATTCTTTGAATGCTTTTGGTGAGTGCATCTGTTCTTCTGTCGCATTGATCCCTTCTCTATTTCACTTTGGGATTCCAGTTAATCTTATTAGTGGAGGGAAACACCATATCACATTTTCCTCGCAACCTTTCACTGCTTATGTCTTCTGCTAAACTTTGAAGTGATAGTTTGGTGGTAGTGCACAGAGGGAGTCACTTGCATCACATTGTTGGAAAGACAATGCATGTTGATTTGCATGAGAGATATTGGAATCTTTGATTCCAATAGGGAGCTGCAGAATGCTTGTGGAATACATCATAAAAAGTTCATGTATAGAAGGCAGCACAAAACAGGAAACACTAATATTGTCAGAGAAAGGAAGTACCTACTGGAAATACATTTTCAGTATAGGAAATTTGTAACTTTTCAATGTGGATATTAATTATATGATATTTAGGCTTCAGAACAGGAATTGATATTTTTGTCACTGTATTAGATTTAATGCATTTTAAGAATCAGACTTTTTAGTACAATTTTTAATGTTGGTCGTATTTTATCATCTTATAATAGACTCTTTTGGTGCTGTTTATTTTGTAATTTGTGCACCCCTTAACATCTTTTGTTACTTCAGACATTTTACTACTTTGTATAAGGTTATGCCTCCCAGTGGCACAGTCTGCAGACTTATACTGCTAGAAACCTGGTTTCTGTACCCATGTATGGCAAAGCACAGATAATCCTTTGTACAGCTTTGTACTTAACAACAAAAGAAATAAACAAACAATCCTCTGGCCATTTTTCATTATGTTAATATAAGTATACAGTTTTAGTAATTTACCAAAAATATTATTGTATAAAAATACATAAGAATTAGTAGAATTATGTGATTAATAGTATAATTTTATTGTAAGTAATTATAACGTGTTTCTGTTTTATGATGCAATCTATTACATTACAAGTTAATACAACAAAAATTATTTTATAGAAATCATTGGAGAAGAGTGGATACCTAACAAAGCTTGGAGGAAAATTCAAAACATGGCAAAGACGCTGGTTTGTTTTGAAGAATGGAGCCCTTAGCTATTACAAGACACAGGCAAATTTAAATTATTGAATATATGAAAATTATTTTAATATTTTTTGAGAGTTGTGATGTTTACTTCGTTTTATATCATAAATATAATTTTATTTACTTAACTTACTAAATAGTTTGAAATTTATATATATTTAAGTTGTGATAGGAAGTAAATTTCTGCATTTTTTATTTAAATTATAGAGGAAGTAATTATTAAGTAGATCGTGCTTTAATGTATAATATGTTTTATATGAATGTAGAATGATGTCCACAGAAAACCTCAGGGCCAAATTATATTGAATGAGATTTGTAAAGTGGATCGAGCTGAAGGGGCAGCGACATTTGAGGTAACATTTTATCTTTTTTGTGTTGTACTATTTATAAATTAAAATATTTCAATAAACCTAATTCATAATTATGCATATTTTGTCATTCTAAAAATTGATTGGGATAACAATATAAAAAAATATTATATTTTAATAGATACGTTTACCTTAATGTGGGCATAGAATTACTTACAGAATATTTATCTTTTTTGTCTTTCCGAAACACAGAATAATCAGGTGATAGTTGAATTTGATAATCAGTTAATTTCCAAGCTTATTAACTGATTGTATTCAACTAATTGATTATTCTAACATTATTTGAATAGTCAGAATCATTTTAACTACTAATAAACAGAAATACTAATTACAATTAGCTGATAATTATGTAAATTGTGACTGTTTGATTAAGTTGTGCAATTTTTAATTCATGAAAAATAATAATAAGTCATAATGGCATTATTTTAGTTAATTATATTAATGTAATAATTTAAAAGAGTGATAATTGGAAATACTAATTTTTATTAGTTAATTATTTTGATGACATTAATCAATTAAACAAGAGAAATAATTGAAGAATTAAAATAGCACTGATGAAAGTTATGAGAGTTGAAATTGAATTGCTTCAATAGAAAGTTAAAATGTTGTAAGAAGAATGACATAAAAATGGGATAGGAAAGTTTAAAATTGTGAGTTAAAAAGTTGCAGTTTTTAGAGTACAAATATTATAAAGATAACAGTCAAGATGATACAAGAGAAGAAGATGAAGTATTGTGTGACGTATACAGCTGTGTTCACTGACTTGTTAATGGGGAAGTTGAAATTCATCCTCAATAATTTAGGATACACGTGAGATGCTCTGAAAAGGTTGTATTGAAGTAAATATTGTTTTCAGAACTGAGCTTTAATTGTAAAGTATCCTTATTATTTAAATGTTATGTAAGTATGAACTAAGTAAAATAATTAAAATTGTCAGTGCTAGGCTAATAACTCACTTTGTATTCTTTTGTTATTTCACTAATGATAAAAGTGTTTAGGAAAATATTACAAAACAGTGTGTAATTTATGCAATTACTACATTTATTGTGCATTTTATGCTATTACAACTGTTAACAAAATTATATTATAATGTTTTCTAACATGAAGCATGTGATACATATTTATTTTTGTTATAAATAACTGAAGTGTTCTGAGAAAAGGTGCTCACACAAATTAATTTTAATATTTAAATTGACAATGCATTATCCTATGTGGTCTTACCTCCTATCACACAAAACTATCTTGATTTTTTTATGTCCTCTAAATATTGCTTAAATATATTTATGATCAGTACACTAGTCTCCATACCCTGTCAGTTTTACACCATTTATATAATGTGACTATTTTACACCAGTAGTATTGCACCACCTACAACTGACTCCTTCTGCTATTCCCATTCAATCCTATCCTGTTCTGTTGTCACAGCATTGTTTAGATCTATTTTTTCACATGTGACTTCCATTTTCTATCATTCCAATTTTTTTTAGTGGTCTTATTTTACTATGTTTCATCAAGTTTTTTTTCTTGCATTTATTTCTTGTTACTGAATTACAATAAATAATTGTATGTATTTACGATCAATGTAACAACAATGTGAATTCCCATTACAGTCAAAAATTGATACTGGTATGACTTCCCAGGTACTGGATTTGATTTTATCTCCAGAAGTATAGGCCTTAATTCTCAGGAAGTATGACTCATATGTTTGGCTAGAAATTTCTTCTTCTTTTCAATGTGACAGTGTTTCTGGTGAAGAATACAGTCAATGTGTGGGCACTTTGGATTCATTTTTTTCTGGCATCTTTCACTAGTTGCTTTGCCACCATGTCACTCACCTTGGTGTAGAATTGTTCTTTTTCTTTCTTCCTATTGAATCTGTGATAAGGTTTTCAATATGTACACTTCACACCAGGTTCATATACTTGTTGTAGGCCTATTTCTGATGCCATTTGTGTGGCTTTGCTCCTATTTGCACATGGGAGAGATGCGTATTTCATGTCATCAGTGCTCAGACTTTGGTATACTAGATATTTATATGCCCATTGTCAGCTAAGTTAGATATTGATTATTACTTTGTATTTTTGATAAATTGTATTTTTGTGTCTTCATTAATATTATGTATTTTGTTAGTTCATTATTCTCTTCAAGGTGGATTCCTGTGTATGGTGGGTGGGCCTCTCTGGGAACTTTCTGTGCTTCATTGAACCTGAACATTCACCCATAAGTTTGTCATGTGTGATGACCCGTGAAGGGAAGGAGAAGATCCTGGTAGTTGAGGGATCCAATCTCAAAAGACCATTTTGGCTTTGAAATTCTGCAGGTGAATGGCCTTGGGGTGGTCCCTTCAGGTTGAATTGGCTGGTTTTGTTATGCTAGGGTCAACTGAATACTAGTGCTGGGCATTCTCAGTAGGTGTTGTGGATACTGTGTCTGTTGCAGTGCTCATGAAACCCTGATATTGTCACAGTGTTCTTGTTTTGCATTGTTGTGTGTTCCCTTATAGGACTCCTTAGGGCACTTAATCAATCTCTTTTTATTAATTATCCCTCTATTCTCCAGGAAAATAAAATAGTGAAAAAAAACAATGTAAAAGTAAATGACTCTGCAAAGATGACTTTGTTACACAGTTACCACCACTGCCAGATCCTTTACCTTGATTTTTAATTCTTCACTCTTTATTTGATAAATCTTTAGGGCAAATGTATCCCTTTTTCATTCTAAAGGGATTAGAGGGGCTTGCTGGTTCTTCCAAGTCCATCAGGAAGTTATCCTCTGAAGTTTTGGTAGATCCTACACATCTACTCTTACACATAGTGAACTCTTCCTGAAATTGAATATCATTATAAATACACCTATTGAGGTCACTCTTCATGCTACTGTGAATTCCTTTCAAGGAGTGATCATTGAGAAGTATTTGAATAACATTCCTCAATTGAAGAGCCTTTCTGGATTCTTCAGTCAAGACATTTCTGTTGTGTGTTGTATCATCACTCACAAAGGCAAATTATGTTGCTGATCAGTTTCTTGGCTTTAATATTTAGAATAGTCCTCACTATTGTTTCCAGTGACTTCCAGGGTCCACTTTCTTTATCTCTTGACTTCTGGTGTCTGCTTGGGTCTACCAGCTTCAGTCCCTAGGTATAGAATGGTTATTTGTTCACATTCTCATTAGCTGGAATCTATATTTATGATAGAGACCTACTCACTCAACCCAAGACAGGATCCATACAGGGCAACAGAGCTCATTCTGATAAAGAAAAGAAGCAGATCACAACCTTTCTGTCTTTATTAATAGTTATACTTATTTTCATGTACCTTGCCAGTCTTTTACTACTGTTTGTCACTCTTTCGTCTCTCATTCACTTTTTCTCACTTTTTTTGGAGGATTGACAGTGACCCATAGGGTAGTGATCATTTTTCTATCATTTTGAAGAAGATTGGCCATGTTTGATGCCACCTGACTTGTGTGCCTTGGTGGAAGTTGAACCAGCCCTCTTTCACCACTATCTCAATTTGATTCTGTCATCATCTATCTGCTGTTAAAAGACAACTATGTGGCTACAGTGACTGCTATATTGTCCAAGCAGCTGCTCAATCTATTTCTAGGACCTAAATACATTTTCCATAGTAATCTGGTCCATGGTGGAATTCTGCTTTCCACAGGTATCCCACTATTTCAAAGTGGGTGTAGGCCCATGTTCAGCAGGTTAGATATCAATGCCAAAAGGGATTTTGGATTAAGTTCACATTTAGCATCTCTTCTACTACCAGTTCCAAAATGTTATGGGACAAGATTTGAAAGGTCAGTGGGAAGTATACTTCCTATTCCCTTTGTATCTTGCTCTCCAATGGCCAGGAAGTTGCTGATGTTCAGAATATTATCTATACTTTCTGCAAGAGCTTTTATCATGCATTTAACACTTTTATTTATTCCCTTGTCTTCTTGGCCATAGTGATTACCTCTTTCCTTTTGGGCCAGTTGTTGTGTGACTATAATCACCCTTTTACACTGGTGGAACTTAAACTTGCTCTTCATTGGTCTGGCATTATACCATTTAGATTATATGATTTCACTGTGAGATGTTACACTATCTATCTTCTGTTTCTTTTGCTATTCATCTTGTTGTTTTTAACAGAAACTGGCAGAAGAATGTTTTTACTGATACTTGGCCCCAGAGTATTGTCCTTCCTTTCTCTAAACCTGAGAAGATTCCCAAGATTCCTTCTAATTTTTTAGTTTCTTTTAACTAGCTGTCTATGTAAGGTCTTGCAGAGGATGGTTGATGCTTGTCTTGTTTGATTCCTTCACTCGAACAACCTCCTCTCACTTACCTAGTGTGGCTTCCATAGACAGAACTCCACTGTGAACCATTTGATTAGACTTGAAACCTCAATCAGGGAAGCCTTCATCAAGAGAAAACAACTTGTTAACATGTTATTTGACCTTGAGAAGGCTTATGACACTGTGTGGATGTATGAAATTTTGTGTGACCTTCACTCATGGAATGCATGGTTATGTACCCTGTTTTATTTAGAACTTTCATTGGACTGCATTTCCAAATCTGTAGGGGTTTGACTCTTTTTCATACTTTAAGACAGGAACTTGAAGTTCCTCTGGGCTGTGTCTTGAGTGTCATACTTTTCAATGTAAAGATTGATGCTATCATTATATAACTTGGTCTTACTGTTGCAAACGGGCTTTTTATCAACAACTTTCACATTTTGTGTCAGTGATTGAACATGATATTTGTTGAGCAGCAGCTTTAAACTGCCCTTAATCATTTGTTGAAGTGGACCACAGCAAATGGTTTTACCTTTTCTTTTTCCAAAACCATTTGCATGTACTTTTTATACCAGTGGGGTATACACTCTAATCCTAAGCTCCATCTTGGTGATAATGTTCTTCCCGTAGTCACTGGGGTAAAATTCTTGGGGTTTATCTTTGACCAAAAACCAACTTTCATTCCTTACATCAAGCAGCTGTGTGTCAAGTGTACAAGGGCACTGAATATCCTTCTTGTCCTCTCATCAACCTCTTGGGGAGTGCCTCAATGTTCTGTACTCAAAATCTATTATGCCCTTATTGAATCCAAACTGAACTATGGGTCTTTGGTCTCTCGGTCTATAGTTCTGCCAGGACCTCAGCCTTGAAGCTGGAACTTTAACTTTGTACGTGATTTTTTGCAGTTTTGCAGGCCATTGTTTATATACTCTCATGCACCTCCTACATTTATGACTTTCTTTGCAGAGTGTCTGTAAACTTTGATTCTTACCATAACATCATCCCTGGGGTTGTCTCTTCCTTCTTCAGCAGACTATGCTCTTTCAGAATAGATAGTTTGCTATTCTCCCTTTTGGTCTTTGTCTTGTATCTGGACATAGCTGACTGAATTGGGTATGTCATTGGATGACATTGCTGTCTCAACTGATTAGCTAATTTTGCCATGGTTTATTATTATCTCCACCTGTGAACTTTTCTTGAGTTATCTGAAGAGGGCTGATACTCCTGTTTGGAACTACTGTCTTCAATTTGCAGAACATCTTCCAAATAATTTTCTATTTCCATTTATATTAATGGTTCAGAATTTGGGGACACTTTGGGCTCTGCCATTGTTTGTTGTAGCTCAGAGGTTGCTTACAGGATCCCCTCTACAGTTTCTGTGTTTACAGCCCAGTTGAATAAATTTCTCCTGCTCTGAATCATGTAGAGTTATTCAGTACTCTTATTGTACTATTTACAATTTCCCCCTAGTTTTTTTATTAGCTTTGGAATTGCTTAATGTTAGTTTTCATCCTGTTTTTGTTAATATTCAACAATGGCTGGCCCATTATTGTCTATCTTCTGTTAGCATCCACCTTTTTTGGATGTCTGGCCATGTCAGTATTCATGGGAATGAGCTTGCTGACACCATAGTTAAGTCTGTCTGCTCTGGTGTTATCACAACTGTACCTATCCCATATATGGACTCTGGTTCTTTACTGAAAGCTCAGTTTCACACCAGTGGGCAGTTGACTTGGAGTGAGAAACATCATAACAAGCTTTTCTAGATCAAACCATCTTTGACCATCTTGTTTCCCTAAGGATCAGAAGGAAGAAGTTGTCTTGGCTAGGCTATGCACTGGTCACAGTTGTTTAATTCATTGTTTTATCTTATCCAGGGCTGATCCACTAATTTATGGCCTTTGTAACATTCAAGTCTCAGTAGCTCAAGTCTTATGACTGTGAGTGGCAACACCATTTTAGACATGTCTTTTTTACAGGTTTACTCCTGACATTGGACATTGTCATTGGCAGTGGTGTCACTTTCCAACTTAATAGTGTTTTAAACTTTTTACCAGCCATTGACCTTTTTGATTCTATTTAAATATTTTATCTGAATTGTGACATTGTTTTGTTTCACCCTAATCTAGTTTTACATTTTTTAACAATATTACTTTTACATTTTTAGTGGTTGTTTGGTGCAAATTGCCTATTCTCTTTGCACCAATAAATACCAACCAACCAACTAGTTCATTATTAATAAATATTTTATGGTATATTTTGTATCAGGTACATATAATTACCACAAGTAACATTTAATTCATTGTTGAAATTGAAGAACTTGCTTTGTTATTTTGAACTCTAAGCCTTCTCTTTCCCATTTTTGTTTGTGTAGGACATAATTAAATGTTCTTTGTCATCTGGGATAATTTACAGGAATTTTAAGTTACATATTGATTATTAATGTTCTTTGTAGGTAATTTTTGTATTTCTTTCGAGTTGGTGTTGTTTTCCTCTGTGGCAGTTCTACACATGTGAGTTTACCTTTTAACCAGGATAATTCTTATCACTCTATTTCATTTATATTTGTATTTCAGAAACCGTGGTTTTAACCATTGATAATGGGAACCCATTCTGTGGTGGATGTTGCCTGGCAGGTATGTTTTACCTCAAAGCTGCACTATTTACTGATTGCACTAAAACACTTACTGTTGAGATGAGAAGTTGTGCAAGGCTAGTGGTGGGTTTTTCAGTGGTGTGTATGTGTGTACATTTCTAGATATAAAAAGTTAAGTCAGCGGTGTATCATCACTCATGGACTAGATAAGTAAAACAGAAGGGGATTTTTGCCTATCTGTGCCAACCTTTTGATTGAATAACTTGGGGTTGGTCTGTATTTTAAAGTAGGGAATCACAGATACCCGTTGCACTGTCTCCAGTGTACCATTCCTCCGGACTTCTCAACACATTTATTTTCCAATTTTATATTTCAGTGGAACATGGGAGTCCTTAACACTTCCCAGTTCCTGGGATGGTTGACTATGGAGGCTTCACCATAGGTGACTTTAGAAATTTGCTTTACAATTCATGCTCATGATTATCCACTTAGTGAGAAAAGGGCAAAACTAGTTTCCGTATTTCCACTTCTCCTAAATAAACAATGATGGAGAGAAAAAAATTAAATAGGAGATTGAAGAAGGTACAACTTAGATGGGAACTTCCCTGTAATACCAGCTTTAGGACATCTCCCTGTTCTATGGTTGTGTGCAGTAGAAGCCTCTCTTATTCTTAATTATAGTTTCAGAAGGTTCTTTACCTGCTCCTAAGGTTTTGGAGACTGTATGTCATAATGATGGCTACAGGATGTATGCTCCCTGTTTTTATGGTTGAGTGAACGTCATATGTCTTTCATGTAATTCTGTATGCAAGATGTCTTTTCCTCGCATTTACATTTGAGTGAATTATGATTTCTGGTTGTAATGCTGGTTATAGATATTACCCTGTCTCTATAGTTAAAGTGAAGCAACATCATGACATTGTAATGCTGGGTTCAGTTTGTTGGGCTTCTAATTCCTGCAATTGTTTTGGGCAGTTTGTTTAATTTAGACCTACAGCTTACTTCCTTTCAATAATTCTGATTGCTTGATGTAGGACATTCTGTTTATTTACAATTTGGGTTGCTGAGTTTATATAACAAGATCCACACACCATAACTGCAATGTTTCTTCTACATTGTTTCACAAAAATAACGATTTTGTTACTTAAAATGTCTGAATTTTGACGATGAGTTATGAATCTTGTATGACTGTTTGAGATTGTATATGTATATAGATACTTTTGATGCTATTTTACAATCAATTGCATATCTTACAACTATTAGCAGTTATCCACATTCTATTTCTACCAAGGATGAGTTATGTGTCTTGTGTGACTCATTCATCTTGAAGCACATCTTTTCATTCAAGGCAGTTGGTTTATGCTTGGTATGAGGTTTGCATAGTGTAGGATTCTAGCTTTATGTGAAAGGAGGTAAGACCATGTTGGAAGTTAATATTTTTCTTACACTGAAAATGTATTTCCAATAGGTACTTACTCTTTATCACACACAATCTTCACAAACAATATTCTTATTTTAGAATATGCCAATCTTCTAAAGTGAAGATTGAGTGGGATTAAGAGAAGAAGCTAGTTGTTTTAATATAAATGGCACAATGCTATTGGTGGAAAGTAGTCAAAAGATACACACCATATTCAGAAATAGTGCAAAATTGATGGAGTATAAAGACTGTTGCATTGATCTCAAAACTTTGTAAGCAAAACTTAGAGGGCAGAAAATGATGGAGATAGCTTTGTGTAATAGTAGGTAAGCACTTTTCAAAAATATATTTTCAATATAAGAAATTAACTTCCTTAATTAAGGTGTTGTCAAGAGAAAACCAAGTTGCTGAAAAATAGCCAATGATAAGTAAAACCATAGAGCACATTATTTGTCTTCTTATGACAGAACAATTTTATTATTAACCTAGCTCAAAATTTTATAATACATGGGACTGGCCCAGTGGTAATTAGTATGTCTGCAAACATGCATTGTTAAAAACCAGGTTTCAAATATCCTTGGTGGACAGAGCAAAGATAGCACAATATTTAGTTTTGTGCTTAAACTTCAAATAAACATTAAACATAGGAAAAGTCAAGTTCATGTAGTAATTTTTTACCTGATACTGTAATATCAAAGTGTTCAGAGCACTTTTGTCAGTGGTTCACATGCATGCAAGTATTCTGAATTTTGTGGACTTCTTTTCATATTATTTTATTTTTAAAGTATGTTTTTTGCAGTGTAGACTTGTTTTGTGGTCTGTTCCACTAATGCTACATGATGTTTACATATTTAGTTAAATTTATGTATTTACCATTGATTGTAGTTAGAGAAAGAAGTAGATTTTGTCCTCTGAAATAGTGATTTATAATATTAATAGTAAACTCCGTAATAACCCTTTTAAAATTTGTAGGTAGTTCAGTATGATTGAGTTGGTTACTTCTTAAGGTAGTTGATGTGATTTGTAGAATTATTTATAGAGAATAGAAATTAAAAAAGTGTGGTAGTCAAAGTAATGAAGCATATGAAACATGATCTGAACATATTTAAAATATCTTAGAAAAGTTAAGATAAATAAACTTTTTTTGGAGTTGCTCAAATTTTCTATTTGCAAATTATTAAAATAAGTAAAAAAGGAAGCTTACATGGTTTTCATGTAAGTTATTTTTCATTCATATACCTCAGCTATGTTTAGTAGAGTACATGTCTTATCAAGATCGAATTTTGTGAGGTGTATAATATAACACAATTATTACAATACTGTAGTGTCTCATTATTATGCAAAATGTGTGATAAGTAATCTTTTTGCAGCTCTAAGTTAAAAAAGGTTTATATTGTATACTTTTACTTTTAATATTAATTTCTTTTGCTTTAACATTATCTCCTAACAACATACTAAATGTTGTTTTTACCATTTTAGCACAGCTTATAATGATTCTACAACTTTCTTATAGAGACGTGATGAAGACTTGAGGTACAGTTTATAATGGCATCTTCTATAAGGCATTTTCTGTACAGGAAAGTTATGTTAAAAATTGTCTCACATGGGGAAATTTTTCTTCAGTGTAGTTATTAGCATTTCTTATTTTAATTATCCTTATTTCTTCAGCTAAGATCAGATTTCTATCTTGCAGTTTTCCTTAGCTACAGCTCTCACTAATGCAGTTTGTCTTACCACATGGCTCCTGTGGTCCTTTTATACCTTAGCCCATCATGCTGTGTTGCAGAGTACTTGTTTACTTCACAATGTTTCAATTGATCTTCAAAAGAACTCTTTTTCTGCATTGTTTTGTTTTTGGAACAATTTCATCTTAAATAATTCCTATTCAGGAGAAGCATGTCAGCAGGAGCTTTATTTGGCTTTTAGCATTTTAACTTGCTTCTTGTCATTGTTCCTCTTTGAAACGACCAGTTTGTTATGTTAATTCTTTCCACTTTGTTTCTCTCTCATCTATTTTTCTCTCATTTACTTCTCAGCCAATATTTTTTACCATTACGAGTTGCTAAATATCTTTTGAAAATGTGCATGGCTCTACGTTATATGTTATTTAAAGGTTATCTAAGCTGATGAGAGACCCTGTTGAGAAGGATACCTGTCAGTTCACAACACAGTTGGTAATTTTAGTAAAGAAATAAAAAAACTGAAGTTACAGCTGAACTAGATGTCAAGTGTTTTGAAGCTTTTAATTGAAAGGGGAGTACTTTAACACATTTGTGTTTCAAGAATGTCTTCTTTTTGATCCAGTGTCTTATGAGGCTGGTCCATTCTTGTAATTCTCCCATGAATCCAGTCCATTGGCCTTAACTCTGGTTTTGGATTCATCTCAAACTTTGCTTGATCATGTCTTTCATTTGTCATAGTTTAGATTCTTATCTTCTTACCCAAAAGCCAAACTTTTGATGAATCAGTGGTTCTTATGACTATCCAGTTCCATTCTCCATCTCATTGTGGATATTAAGGTTTTAGTACATCAGAGGCCATTTTAAGAGTGAAGATACATTCCAGTCAGGTACTTACTTGCCTATGAAATAGATTCTCACCAACCTCCCCACAACGTGGAAGATATATGGATGTGGAACTGAGAAGTCTGGAATATGCAGGAAGAGCTTATCTTAGTTCTTCTGATGCAGATGCACTAAGCCATGTGGAAAGTGTAAGAGTGAATAACTGTGTAAGTTGATACATTCTGTGCATTTTGTCAAGGACATTCAATATCTAAGATCACATGGTTTTCAACTGCAAGACTGCAACTCTTCAAGGAAAAGTTTTGGTATTTAGAAGAAGGTACCAGATGGAAATTCATTTTAATTCTAAAAATGTAAACTTTCACACAAAATATAATTTACCCATTATTTAAACTCAACATAAAACAAAGCTATGTGTTATATACATGGTTTTTGTTATAATGATTTACACATTGTAGTTTATTATTATTCTAAAAATTTTTAAAAAGTTTATGGTGATATTTTTTAGGTTTCCACAGGAAAAAAAACATACTATTTGACAGCAGAATCTGTTAGTACAATGGAAGAATGGATAACAAGTGAGTACCAAATATTGCTTGAACTTTAATTGGTAACTTCATTTTTAAAATACCTTTTCAAGTTAAGAAAATCTTTTGCCATTAATTTGTTTTAACACGTTGTTATACCAATAGCTGCTTTTATAACTGTATTAAATGTGTGAATTTAAGGAGAAAATTCAGTACTGCCAAAATTAGATTTCAATAGTTACCTATCAAGATCAATCCACACAATTAGCTTGAACTACTGGACAGAATTTCTTAAAGTAATGCATCTGACTCTTTGATAAAATCACCTGTGATATGATAATTGTGTGGCTTTCAGGAGTAATGTTTCTTGTGTGTGACTCCACTGAATTGGTGGCAGTCTTTCTGTGAAAGAAGTAGATATTTGTTGAATTTCAATAATTAAGCTTGATTAGAGTTCCTTGATGCATGAACTGCATTCAAGTATTTATAAAAAAAACCCAATAATATTACATAGTAAAATGAGATTATGAACAAACATGAAGCTCATCCTAAAAGGAATATGTTAGTTACAATCTACACTAAATACACACACACACACACACACAAAGAGTAATTATATTAAGTAGTGTCCGTGTATTTTATGCTCAATGTACTCGCTTCTCTAAATTAAATTGATACTTATAATCCTCACCATAGAGTGTAATTGATGTGTGTGTTTTTGTATTTGCTTCATGTTTTTCTTGTTTTTTTAATACATATGTTTATTATTGTTTAGTGAAATGCTAAGGAACTTGTTAGGTGATGTTTGCACTCATTCAAATGTAAATTTTCAGTTATTAGAAATTGCTTTAACTGAAATGATTTAATTGAACATGGAATTGATTTAATCGCAACATTTTTAAATATAATTAATTGTGATTTGTATTTTTTGTATAAAAGGATGCCATTTTGATCAGTAGGATAGTGATAGTTATGTAGAACTTAAAAGTATAAAGTAGTTAAAGCTAAAAATACCAGAAAAAGTAGAATAATGATAAAAAGCAACTTATAAAGGTAGAATAATGACAATAAAGAAAACATAACCAAAAGAGAATAATAGAAAGAGATAAAATACATAAAATAATGATAGCTTATAGAACCTAAGATGTGGAATAATGTTGTTGAAGAAAACCTGGAAGAATATTTTAATAATGGCTTGGAGAAATTGTAAAAGTGCAATAAAGAGACTGAAGACAACTTGAAAGAGAGCATGTCACACGCTCTTGGAGCAGCTGGCTTTCTCTATACTACTTTATATGAACCTCACTTTTTTGATTGACACAATATAAGTCAGAGGTGTTTGTCACTTGCTTTCCACTTTCAGTAATTTTTTTCTTCAGATGTTTATATTTGTTATTTTTTCAGTACATTTGCAGTTGCTTGCAGTGTGTTATTGACTTTAATTACCATTTTCACACACTTTATTGGAAATTATTAATTTTGAATTTATGAATCCTGAAGTTACTGGTGACATTACAAACTCCTGTTTCCTAGGCCTCAATATTGATGTTATTTGCTGAGACAGTGCAAGTCTTGGTTTGTTGAATGTTAGCATCTTACATGGGGCTTGGACCATCTCCACAACAGCCAACACCTTTTCAGGCATATGAGAATGTTCAGGACAAGGATGATTTAGACAGTCTTTTTTCCTGTTCCTTCCTTTATCTTAATCCATGTCCTGTACCTTTGGAGAAGGTTCATTTTTTTATCCCTTTCCCCCAATTAATTACACTGGTTTGTCACATTTTGAATGTTTTTCCTTTTTTCCTCTTTCAGGAAGATCTCCAACTTGGATTATTTGGTGTTTTCCTCATTCATGTAACATTGGGGTTTTATTCCTAAGGCCTCTGTATCTCTGGGGCTGCTCCAGCTCTTTGCAGTCTTGTGTTAACATTGCTTGTCTGCAAACTTCCCTATCTTGCCTTGCTAATCATTTATCACAACCTGTCTCCTCCACAGCTGTTGATCCTATTCTTATTTCTTGTTTTCTCAATTCCATGCCTTATCCTTTACCCACATATAAACATTTTTATCCTTATTTTCTTTTATTCTTCCTGTGCCAATTAAGAATTTTGACAGCAGTATAGGTGACAGTAGAGTCAGATTCTATGGCTTTTGTCAGATTCCTTGCAAGAAGACAGGGTGTGACACTGTTTATTGCTTCCCTAATTTCCATCTTGGTTTAACCTGCCACACTCTCAGTTTATCAAAGACATTAAGCTACTCTTCATTATTGGTTTCCATCCTTCTGTCTTTCCATTTCTCACATTTTTCTGCTTTTTGTTTGCCTGTTTAGTCAGTATCTTTCAGATTTGACAGTTTCTCTCAATAAAGCAATATCACCAAACATGTTTCACATTGTCATATTCTACTGGTCTTATTATCTCCCATTCTCTCCCTTTTGTTTCAGTCCTTTCATGTTCTTCTTCCTCAATATGCCTTTCCTGTGCCCGATTGAGATCTCAATTTCGTCCTTCTTTCCTTTTCCTAACCTTGATTTGAATCTTTGGCTTCATGTTCCATGTATAATATTTCCCTGAAGACCTATTTCCTTCTTTTCCTGTCTTGCAGTTGTTGTAGGTTTAATCATTTTTGTGACAGATCTGTCCTGTACCCTTTATCATTGTACATATCTTGTGCTCTACCTGGACCATTTCTTCCTTACCAAGACCTCATTTGCCTGTTTTTGTTCTTTTTGTTTTTTGTAATTATTCTATGTCAGCTCTGAATTAATTTCTTTGTCCTGTGTGGGCTGCACAGTGCTACATGGCTCTTATGGTTTCCATTTATGGTTCCCATTCTCATTATTATATTCCCTGGAGCCTTCTATGCTACATGTTTTTTCTTCCACAATTTTTACAGGTTGGTTACATCTTATTAGATTGGCCTCCTGATCTTTCTCTCCTTGGAAGGGCGTCTTCTTTATTGTATCTTGTCTCATCAGTTTGACATATCACCATGTCTGTAGTGGCTTCTTTTTGTCATTGTCTGGAGGAGATAATATGAAGTGGAATGTAGACTACTACTCATACCTTTGCCTGTCACTATTTACACTATATACCTGTGCCCTTTTCTGATGCATATTGTCTACCTACTGTGGAAATTCTTTCTGCATCAGTTTGAATGTATCTTAAGAAAGTGTGTTTTTGCTATTATATTTCTTTCAAGAGTCTCCTTTTTCTGTTATACATATATTTGAATCCTATTCAGTGGAGAGTATTGCCTGGTTAGGTATGATTTCCTATAAATCCTTACTGAATATTTTTCATGTTATAAAACATATTGTTGAGATGAAGTTTTCCATGAGATCACTAGCAGCTTACCAAGTGGTATATATATACACATATACAAATCTCTATTTCTATTTCTTACCATGAAGAATTCTGATAATTACCTGGTGGACCATCACAAGTAAAGCAGAAGTGGACTGCTGCTCACCCCTTTGGTTGTTAGATCGGGAGCAGTGTGCTTTTCAGAATAGGGTTTTGCAGCCACCTACAGTACTTTCTTTTTTTACCCTCACTTCCTTGAGTGGAGTTTTGGACTCCTTACCACTTTCCAGTTTTTAACCACTATGGTGGTGGATCATGAAGGCTTCCTCATGAGTGCAGTATACATATCATAACATCACATATCACTCCTCTTATCTGGGAAGAGGGCAAAGCTGGGAACCTTCCTTTCTACTTTTTGGAGGTTTAATCCCAGATGTGCTAATGTTGGTTGGAGTTGAAACAATCAATGCTGGATTCACCTTGTAATAATGAGTTCAGGGATAGTGCCCTGTTTTTACAGTTGAGGCCAGTAGTTGCCCCTCTTCAGGGTAATTTCCCTTCTTCTATGGTTAAACTTGAGAGACTGCACCCATCTAGTAATACTGGTTACAAAACATACAATGCCCCTTTTGTATGGTTGAGCAGACATTCTACAACCACTTCATAATGCCAGGTGCATGATATTTCATTCCCGCTCTTGCAGTCATGTTATAATCATTCATTTCCTGCACATAATATTAGGTACAGGATGATTTCATGTTATTACAATTCAGTTGAAGCTTAGATAGAGCCCCATAAGTTCTGGTTTAGTTTCTTGTACTTCTTGAGTCCTGTAAAGATTTGGAAGTTTGTGCAGCAGATGCAGATAGCTTACTTTTGCATCATTGGTAGAGGGTTATTGCATGCTAAATGAGCAGCTCAAACCTGTAGGATGTAAAGTCTAGTGCATGGAGTGAGGAAATTTCTTTTTAATGTGTTAGAGGGCAGTGGAAAATTGAGAAATGCTATTGTATGAAAAGAAGTAAGTACCTATCAGAAATCAAAATATTGATTATTAACCTTATGGTTATGGGACTGAACCCACTTGTCTATACCACTCTGTTTACTTACAAAATTGGATGGTGTATATATTACTAATATATACACTTGCCCTGTATATATGCTGTATATACTGGTTTTAATTTTGTGTGAAGTCTCCTACCTTGCAGTACTGAGGACAGAATTGAATACTTCAATCTTCATAACTCAAAGATATAGCCATTGGCTTTCTGTTGTTTTTGGATGGCTTTGGAGTTACTTACCATTGTACAGTTTTTCTTTACACTACTTGTGACTTTGTTTTTACTGGAGTCAGTTTGTTTCCAGTCATGTTTTTATGGTTGAGGATGGAGAGGGATTCACATTGATCATTTACACCTGATTGCCTGATCCGTTATTTTCAGAGGTCTTTCTTTTAGTAGCTGTAAGCCTTAGTGCCATCTATTTCACAACACTACATCTTCATGGATGAGGGAATACCTTTTCCAGATGTGATGCAGTTCTCCTTATGTCTACTTCTATAAAATTACAGTGCATATCTGTTCAATTTTTTTCTGAGACTTTCTGCAGGGGATATCATATTCTATCTGACACCAGTCCCTCCACCTATTCAATGTGGGATTCTAGCTATTATTGGGTGAAAGTATGTGTCATATCAAAAATTATCATATTCTTGCACTGAGCATTAGATTTTCTGCTAGATACTTACCTGTTCTCACACACTTCCCACTCTTTCTTCTCATTTATGATGTTCTTCTGTTTCTTGTGGGCCTAATGCAAAAAATGAGGTTCATGTAAAGTAGTACAGAGGGAGCCAGCTGCTCTAGGCCTAGAGTGTGTGATGTTTCTATTGGTAAAGGGTTATTGCATGCTAAATGAGCAGCTCAAACCTGTAGGATGTAAAGTCTAGTGCATGGAGTGAGGAAATTTCTTTTTAATGTGTTAGAGGGCAGTGGAAAATTGAGAAATGCTATTGTATGAAAAGAAGTAAGTACCTATCAGAAATCAAAATATTGATTATTAACCTTATAATCATGGGATTGAACCCACTTGGCTACTCATTAAGTTTTTACTTTTTCACAAAAATTTCATTTTTCACGTTTTATTTTACTTTCCTATCCTTTAGCATTAAAACTTAACACACGTCAACAGGCATGTACGGGGCTTTCTCAACAATGACACTTTAGCCACTGTCTGAACATTGGGATATTTGCCTGCTACACTAAGCCTGAAAAACTGAGGCAGTTTGGTTTATATTTGAAAAAAAAAAATTAAACTTTTCTTATATATATTTCAAAACATAACTAACATATAATCAACTACAGTATGAAAGTAAACTAAATAAAATTTAATTGTCTATATAACTAACATATTTATAGCTGAAAAATAATGCTTAAAGAGCTAGAGCAGGTGCAAACAGTGACAATGCTAAAAGCATTTAACAAGTTCTCTATGGTATTTAAAATGTAGTCTTTCTGTTGGTTACAAACATCTAGCTCAACCAAATATAATTGGCTGAGAAATTGCAACTGTATATGTAGACAGGGAGCATGGCATCTGTCAAAAGTTCCAATAAATTTTATTCATTTTCCTTCCAGTGTTCCATTAGTGGCTTGAAAGAAGAATATGTAAACAGAGAAATCAATCCAGTTTCTCTTTAAACATAGAAGTATAGTGTGTAGATATAACTATTTAAGTTACAAAAATAAAAAGTTTAAATTTTGTGAACTTGTGCTGCAAACTTTTCTTTAATATTTCTTTTGAAATAATAGAATCAAAATTGAGATAATATAGAATTTTAAAATATAATGTAAATTTTAATACTAATTTCTTTGCTATATATATTAGTATGTTTGCTTTATTGAATTTTTAATGTGGCAAAATAAAATTTCGTGATCACATCACATGAATTCATTTAAATGATGGTGAGAAAAGAATTTTTTTATTCAAGAACGAAATTAAGATGATTTAGGAAAATGCAATTTAAAATGAGAAGTAGAGATTAATGTTTAAGATACTGTTTCTTTCACTCAATTTTATGTAGATTTATTAGAAAATCTTCAATTCTTTTCAAGTGAATTATTCTGAGTTTTAGAATTATAGTTGTGATGTGGAAATAGTAGGTTTCATACATAGTAAGTTAAGTGATAAGAACATTTTGGCTGTTACTTATAAGATATTAATGAATTGGAAAACTTGGACTCTAACCATGAATTCAGTTTATAGGACTAAATACACTTAATTCTAAAAATAACATAATCAGAATTTTCTTAAATCCAACATTTCTGCCCTAAACTATGGTTTTAAAAGTTAAAAAAAACCTTTGTTTCATTAACAAACAGATTGTTAGCAAACTATAATGGCAGCTTTCCATCGGTGGTAAGTAAATAATCCAGGCAAGGCTCATGGACAGATTAGCAATGAATGATGGATCCTAGTCCAGTTTTCCTGCAACAGCTGTCAGTTCAAATAAATTTAAGAACATTTGTATAAACGTAAATAAAATCATGACTTGTATCTCCAAACTGTATTAGGATATCAATAACTTTTGATGAAACTGTAATAATGAAATATTGAGCTAAGAAAGTTATATTTTTGAGATATAGATCATGATTTTATTTATATTTATGCATATATCTTTTAATAAACTCCAATTAAAGTTATGAACATTTGGATTCCATTTTACTATTGGATTTTGATAGCTAAGGGAACTGGCATTACGTTGAATGACCTCTATCAAGATATTTCCATACATTTATTGAATGTATAAAATAGACTGCATTATGATGTTTAGTTGTATGAATGCAGATCTAAATATGTATAATTTGATGATGTTTAATTCTCAAAATAAGAGCAAAGATCTCAGTGCAACTTTCAAAGAGGTGTGGTAATGGGTGGTTTGCCCTATATTTTTTAAATGTATAATTTACAAGTTTCTTCAATTATTTTGAATAATTGAAGGCAATGTTCATTAGCCTAATAAAAATGTGAAAAATAATTCATTATTAGAGAGTTTATGGAAGATAAAAAAGTCTTTTTCAGTGAAGCATTATATTTGTCCCCAAGTGACTCAGTAGTAAGTTTAAGGAAATGTAACACTAGCAATCATGTTTTGATACAGGTAGCTTATTGTATAACTTTGTGCTTAACAATAAACATAAACATTTTATTTTTTTACTGATATTTGTTAGTTTATTCTGTATGGTTTTCTTTATCATGAAATGTGTAATTCTCTCACATCACAAATAGTTAAAAAATATGTTTACATTTTTTGTAGTTTTGCAAAAAGTTCTGCGACGTAGTACTTCAAACTTGATGCTCCGTAAAGAAGAAACACTCTTTCCAAATATTGAGGGTTGGCTTACAAAGGTAAGAAGATTAGATTGAATAATATAAAAAGACTGATTAGCAGTTCACCCAAATTAGGACTTCATGATTTTTAATTTTGTATAACATTATGTATTTGAGCAGAAAAAAAGTTTTTCGCACATTTGGGATTAAATTGGTTGTGAATAGTTTACAAAAGATAGTTTTAACACTCCTACGAAAATTGGGGCCTAATAGGCCCCAGAGCAACTTAAAAGGTTATTAATATTAGGCTAATAATTTTGTATTTAAATGAAATTGCCATTAACTGACCCTATCCCTTTATATTTTAAGGAGCAATAATATTTTGACTTTTCAGACATTTGCGAAATAATATTTAATATTTTTTTTAAAACATCCACTAAGGGTATCACTTTAGTGGATATAAATATTTTTTTCGTAGGAGAGTTAAACATTTATATTTCCTCTAGAATTATCTTTTGTATTTTCTAGGATACTTAATAATCCTACTGATGAAATGTATGAACTGAACTTTCTTTTCACATTTTCTGCAAATGGTTTGTTACTTAGAATGAAAGTTAAAACATAAATTGTTATTGATCTTTGTATAAGTTTAATTATAATTATTATCATTGGCTGAAGCATATTTTTATTTCTATATTATAACTCAATTGTAATGAGTTTAAATTAACTTTGATCTGGTATACTTGAAAAAAAAAGAGCTTATACAAACAATATTCTTCAGGTTGAATAAAACATTTGTGTTTAACTGACATCTTTATCATTTACTTTATTCATACAAATAATTTATTACCATTTTATGGACAGAATTAGGAATTTCTATGTTGTTGTAATGCACACTAAATTACACAAGTGAAAATTGCATTATTTTTTAAGTTAAATTTTTTTCTGGTCTTAGGATCATACATGTATACATATGATTGATTCTTTATTATGTGATAAAACAGATGAACATACTGTAGTGGTTAGAGTATGTATTAGCCAGATCATTGGTTAAGAGTTTGTGCTTTCAGAAATGAATATTTCAATATGAAGTTTTTTCTCACACTAATTTCTCCAGAAGAATGTATGTGATTTATAAGTTAGTATTTTCTTCAAGTTTTAGAAAGTCACTTTTATTCATGCATTTCTTGAATCACAGGTTGCACAAGGAGACTCACGTCACTGTTGGTGTGTTTTGAATAATCAAGTGTTATCGATTTTCAAGACACCTAAAGATACTGTGAGTACTAGCTATTAGTGTTAGGCTTGTAAGTATTTGGTGTTATAATACTTGTCATTAAGCAAAATATAGCACTACTACTAATAATTATTTTAATGTCTTCTGTTACTTTAGTAAGGTTCATAATGTTTATAAGCCTTATGTTAAAAGTTTTTGTTTTTTATTTGTTTCTGATATAATTCAGTTTATAGTCTTAATCAGAAATTTTTACTTTACAATTGAATTACATTGTGTTAAAATTTTCTGATTTATTAATTACTCTATTATAACATTTTTTTACAGGTTAAGAAATATGGAATGGTAGATAAAAAATTGTTTTTTAGACTGCAGTTAATTTCTAAAGCCTTATTATGTCATTTTAAACATTTTTGACTTTAAGAATCACTAGATAGAAGTAAAATCAAGTAAAATAAGTTCAAAAAATCACTATAAAAATTATATTTAAATAAAGGAACCAAGAACAAGATGGAAATGGTTGCTATTATTAGTACTGTTGTAATTTTTTTACAACTCGTTAATGCAATGCTGATGTTGCAGTTTTACCCTCAATTAATCTTATTAATAATTTTGAAATATTTAATTAGTGATCTATAATTAAGGATGTCTCATGTGCTTTTGAGGGTATTGTGTCTCAATCTGCATTTACATAAGTAAATAATTTAATGTATCGAGTAAGATAAAGGTTTCAAAAATGTCAAATAAGTTAAAACAATAAAAGTTACAAAGTTTTCAATTAGTATTAAATCAAGATATTGAAACATTTAGTTTTAATTGGAGCTTTTGTTATACCTGAAGAGTCCCAGTGGACAAATCAACCTGACAGATGCTCGTGTGCAAGCAGTCTATCCGTCAGATTCAGACAAAGAAGGCCTTGCTGGGGTAATGGTCAAATCTCAGTTTACAGTGGGTATTTTTTTTGAAAATCAGGGACCAACGTATCTCCTTATGTCTACTAAGCAAGAGATGGTATGTAGTTTGTATATCTAATAAACAGTATCTATTTTGTCAATCTTGATTTTAATAATGAGTAGATTATATATAGTTCTTGGTTTAATCAACAAACAGATGTTAATTTATTGATTTTTTACCTTCACTCAACAAGTAAGAGTATTCTGTAGATTCTAGTTTAGGCATAATCCAGAGGCATGTGTTGTGAATGCCTTTTGTGGCAAAATGTACTTGTATTAAATTATATTTTGTCCCATAAATATTATATTTATTATATTTTTAAACACTACATTGTTATACAATTATTAATGATTTTTTCAAGAAGAAATGTGTATAATAGTATTTGACACAACCCCCCACTCCAGTGTCACATCAGTATGTCTTCAGACTTTTAACAGTAAAAACTGGGTTCTCATACCTGTGGTGGGCACAGCATAAATAGTCCATCATGTAGCTTTGTGCTTAACTATAAACAAACAAGAGCAGTTGACTTAATAGTAGAACTCAACAGAGGCAGTCAAGGATACACAAACACATAAATTACTGTAATGTTATTTATATAAGTCTTTCTTAGAGTAACAGATTTTATGGCACGAATGCATTTTGCTGGCAAAGAATGATTATGATTAATTATATTTATCAGAAGACAATAGTATTAAATTTATTGTAATTTTAAACACAACACTCTTTTTTTTCACTCCTTTAGGGTTTTTTGAGAAAACAAAATGTGTATAACAGTATTTTAATCATACTATGTTTACTAAATATTCTGCTAATGACAGGTTTTGCTCAATATCAGAGTTAATAATACTCTGTTAATAAGCCCAGTAACATTGTCTTGTGATAAATTAAATTGATTGTGAACTAGAAACTGTCTGTATGTTTAGGTGGCTTGCAGTTTTATTACAGTAAGCAATCAAGGTGGTTGGCTAGTTCTACTTGCATCAGCAAACAAGGTTTGACTTAAGGTTTTTGTTTCATTAAAAAGGAGAGATTGTTAAGAAATTCTAATTTCATCAGCAGGGTTGGTGTGAAAATTGTAAGTTACAGGTATAATCTTTTGTTTTTTAGTTTCTGACTTAACTACTGACCATGAGATCTTATATAAACCATTGTTTAGTCAAGAATGAGAAATTATTCATAGATTATAACTGTTTTTGTCAACATCAAAGGTTGTCTATGGGGTTATTTAGTTAGTCTGTCTATTTATTCTGTTCTTGTCAGAAACCATATAGAGGACATTTGAAGGCTTTAGTGGAATCGGCCTCAAGCGCAGTTTGTAGGTTCTAACTTGACAAACAATCAAAGATAGTGGTTTGTAGTTGTTATATCAACAGTCAGGGCTCTTTTGCAAGCTCTAGTTTCAACTCTCACCCATTTTATTAACATTCAAGAATAATATATATGTTTTAGTCTAGAAAGTAGCTTAGGTTGACCTGTATAGGTTTAAAGTTAGTTTGTAAATTGGCTTGTTCACAGTTCTAAGTTCAGTAAGCAGTGAGGGTTGTTCTGTAGGTTATTAAAACAGTGCTATAGATTGGTTTGTTAGTTCTAGTATAGTCAGTAACCAGGCTATGTTTATAGATTCTTAATTAGTATTTTGCCAGTGTTAACAAACAGTTGGAGATGGTTTGCAATTTTTCAACTACTAGTATCATTTCCTAGATTATTAATTTTGTGTATTAATCTGAACGATTTTAATGTAAACAGAAACAACTAATTTTTATGATTACTACAAATTGATTTCTCTTACATGAATAATAGATCTATATTTTATTTTGTAACTTGTGTCATACTCTAGCATAAGGCAAACAGTGACATGTAGAATAGCATACAATATATACTCTTCAAAAAAAGAAATGCAAAAGGGATATTTTTTTATTTTAAAGAGAAATATATATAATAACATCACAAGCTCAGAGAATGGGATGTTACATGTATTAAGGCACTGATTGTTAGACCAAAATGACAATAAAAGTTGTGCACTTTGAAAACGGTGGAAAACATCGGATTTTTCACCAAAACGCAATCGTTTCCAATAAATTTGCTTGAGAGATCTGCATGTACAACATGTGCAAAATCGCTATAAAAGTGATGGGTTCTCAGTTTCCATAGCTTAGTGTTAAGCCACCAACATGCAATACAGTTATGCCAAGACTGACTGAAGCACAACGCAACAACCCCATTGGTTGCTTGGAAGCAGGCGAATCTCAATCAGATGTTGCCAGAGCTGTGAATGTTCACCAAAGCACCATCACAAGGCTATGGAATCATTACCAACAACATGAATCAAGTCGTGACTGTCCATTATCTAGCAGACCTCGTGTAAACACACCCGCACAAGATCGCTACATCCGGTTACGTCACCTTTGGGATAGGACCACCATTGCGACGTCTACTGCCTCAACCATACCAGAGCTGTGTAGAATTTCCGATTAAACCGTATGCAACTGTCGACGAGATTGTTAGGCCCCATGTGCAACCCATCATGGTGAACGTCAACTACATTTTTCAACATGACAATGCCGTCCTCACACAGCCTGACTCACCACTGTCTTCTTGAGACACCACAACATCAACATTCCTCCCTGGCCCTCCATATCACCATATTTAAACCCCATCGAACATTTTTGGGATGATTTGGATCTACGTCTGTGATGACGACAACCTCAACTGCAGACTCTACTTCAGCTTGCAGCAGTTTTGCAGGCTGAGTGGACAGCCATTCCACAGGATGTGATTTGTCATCTTATTGCTTCCATGGGCAGGAGATGCCAAGCAGTTATTGATGCTCACGGGAGGCATACTTGTTATTGACGTTGAATGATGTTAAACTTCAACTAATGAGCGTGGACTTCGCTTTTGCAAACTTTGGATTATAAGCAGTGAATGTGCAAAGTTTCACACATGTCATACAGAACTACCCAGAATAAACTTGTTAACAATATGTCTCAAATTTTGCCTTTTGCATTTCTTTTTTTGAAGAGTATAATAAGCATAATGGAAATCCACATTGAACAGAGATAAAATCGGATTACTGAGAATATTTAAGTCTTATTATGTTTTCATAACATATTCTCTTCCATAAAGCATCTCTAAATACGTGAAAAAATATGACACATCACAAATTGCCACACACACATAAGAAGAGCAATGTTAAATAGAATGGTCTGTGACTGTATTTTCAATGCTGTTTAATTAGAGTAAAATTATTATGTTATTATGCTGTAAGTTTTTAAAATAGCTATAGAAAAGTGGCACTCTATTTAGTGACTTGTAACATGTTGGAATAACTGATCTACACAAATGAATGTGTGTGAATCTTTTGTTACTGTATAAACATGAATATGTGTGAATTATATGTTAATCTGTGCTTTTATTGAATGTAAAAGTATTTTTGTTTTGATAAATCTTTTTATTTTTGTATTTTTGAAATTTGTTTTCAATTTGGTATTACAAAATATCCCTGTGTTGAATTGAATTGTGAAACTGCCTTCATATACTTCATATATTTTAAGTAAGTATTTATAAGTCTTGTTTTTATAAACTATATGTAATCAATTTTCAGTGAGTTTCAGTCTTGCATAAATGTGTTCAGATAAGGCTTATTTCTTTTAATGTTTCCAGTGGTAAATTGTCTATAATTTGTGCTCTTATTAATAAAATTTAAAAGTCTTAGATGAAGAAGACTTATATTTTATGAATTGCTGTGTTATGTTTATTCGAATTGTGCTAGCCTTTCATGTATTTTAGTTCCAATTTATCACACCAGGATGAATGGCTGTTCCACTTGACAGCTGTGTCTTCAGAGAAGAGTGTTGAGGGAACTTCATATGAACAACTTGTTGCTAGATTGATGGATATCGAAGGAGAACAGAGTATGATTATTTTCATGTAGCTTTAAAATGTTGCAAAAATATAATTTAAATTTACTTATTAAGTAACTTTAAAAACCATTTGATATTTGAGACTGGTAGCATCTTGCACAGAGCAAAAAATACGACAAAATGTAAAATACATTAGTGATAACATGTATTAAAGGGCTTATCAAATTTCTCTGTATCAGTATCCTAAGTAGTCAGTTCCTTGGCCACATCATACCCTTGAAATTCTGGTTTGTGCTCAAGTTATGCTCAAATATTATTAAAAAAGTGTATTTGAAGAATAATGTATTCCCAAGGAAATAATTGGGAATTACAACTTTATATCATACCTGGTTCACACCTGCTGTTTTCAGATAATTAGATGAATGAAAACTTTTGTCAGTAACTTAAAAGGAGTGGGAATAAATTTAGATACTTTAATGTTATTGAATATTGTTGTTATTTATTTGTTAAAGAAAGGTTTAAACTTGTTTTCACTTGTAGCTTACAATACTTTCACTTGCAGTTCCCTCAGCTTTCTGGGTTTTGAACATATCAACAGAAAAATGATTAAATATTCCAACTAAAGAAATATTTTTTTATTAACAGTATTTCAATTATCCTCATTACTGTCTGGTGGCTCAATTGTAAGTGTATGTGTTTATAACACTAAAAATTGAGATTTGAAACCTGTGGTGGGCAGACCACAAATAATAGTTTGTTTTTTAAGTTTTTTGCTTAATGAAAACTGAAAATTTACCTCTATTTTTTTTTTGTGTGTGAATCATACATCTAATGATCTTTTGTATAATCTGAAAGCAAATGGTTGTTCATCCAGCCTTTTCAGTTAATGGACATTTGGTACAGATTGTTTAGCAGTTTTATAGTTTGTGTTATTTGATTTTGGTGTGGAGTATGTTTATAAAAAAGTAAGGTTAAGTGACAACAATATTGCACCCTTAAAGTCAGATGCTGATAAAGTTTTGAAATATTCTCTTCCAGTACCCTCAAAGCAATTTTTGCAGGACATATTCAGTGTCTGAATTGCTTTTTCTAAGAATGTCCTGTACATTCTAGGTTGGATTGAATTCCAGTGAGCATTGCAAGCCAGTCCATCCAGTTAGTTGTTTTAGCTTAAGGTTTTGACCAATTTAGCATTTTTAATGTAGGGGGCAGGTGTTACTGTTCATTAAGCTGATACATAGAACCAAATTGCATGGGTAGGTGTAATCACAAATAGCCATTTTAAATGGTTCACAAAATTGTTCCATTAATGGTGTGGTATAAAGACGTATTATCCATTTTCTTCCTTTTTATTTTCCATTTATTTTGAGTCTTTACAGCTTTCACAGAACACATGGTTCAGAATAATGCCTGCTATGCCAATGTGTGAGGATATTGTTATAAATATATGTGTTGTGCAAGAACATAAACATAGCAGCATCCTTTGCTGGTAAGACAGATATTACTTAGAGATAATTGCCTCCCATTTTTAACTGGCTGAATAGTTAATCATGTATTTCAAATCACCTAGCTGATTACCAAATGTCTTATTGGCATAACACTGTATTGAAGGGGTGAATTGATATTATTTTATAACATTACAAGTTCCAATTCAATTGAACTGTTTTATGCAATGAACTTGGTATAGCTTTCAAGATGTTGTTTAAAAGGATGATTTTCACATGGGCATTTCCTTATTTGAGCTTTGTGGAGTTGTCTTATACATGTGTAATTTTTAATAAGTTACTAAAAAACTCAAATTAACTTTCTATAACTGTGTACCAAATTAACCTAGTAATCAAAAACAAAATAAACTGATGTTGAAAATAATAATATCAAATTCTCAAAAGTAGATGGTGTTGGTTCTGTTATTGGTAACATTTTATCAATTTTATCAGATAATGTCATTTGGAGGCATCCATTGTTATTGTACTCAAAAGAAAACCTAACTCAACCTCTAACGACATTACCCACTGAGCAGCTTCAAACCGAGGCAGGAAAATTATTTAAGGTAGGTTTTAAAGAGACATTTGTTCTATTAAAATATTGTTGCCAATATGATATGTTACCTTCTTTCACAAAATAGCTTATCTCAATAAGTACTTCCCTCTATTGGTGCAAATTTTAACACTCACCACTAACCTTCTACATCTGCATATCCACATGCAAATGATTATGCATTAGCTCTCTACCAATAGGGGCGTAAAGTAAACCCTATTGTAAGCAGTTTCCTCTCCACATATGACTCATGAATAACTTTTTAGTTGGCAGTATTACCATACAGAGGTGTTTTTTTTTTTGCTTTCAAATTTGTCAGTGTTTTGCTTTATACTTCAGACTTAGTTTTTGTTCAATATTTTTTTTCATTTTTTGATTGTGAAAGGTTCCTTTTTGCAACTCTTCTTACTTTTAATATATTTGTTTTTTGCTTCAGGTTTAGAATTGTCACTGCAGGTAGTTACACCTGTTGCAGCTGCTACTGATGCTGCAATTTTCCTGACCACTACTACTGGAATTAGGAATTAGTACTCAATTATTCAATGAGAAATATTCATGTTCATGCAATCTTCACCACCAGACAAGGAAATTTTTTTCATGCTTGCTCCTAGGGTATCTGAAAGGAGGAACAACAATTTGAATAGCCTATTCCCCCCTTACTGAATATGCTTCCCAGTCATGTATGATATTGTAGGTTTTACCCAGTCCTTTTTCACCTTTTGTTGAAGTAATTAATCAGTTTTGTCTGTCTAATCATTATCCTCTGTTTCCTTTCAATCTCAACCTGCCCTCATTGTTGAATAATCTGTGGGCCAATATTTAATGTTTCCTAATTTCATTGGATTACAGTATTGGTTACTTGGGCCTGGTGTTAAGGCCAGTGGAGACTGGGCTTTTCCAATTTTGCCATTTGTGGACACCATTCACAATGGATCCATGGGTTTTACAAGTTCTTTCAGATGGTCTATCCCTTTGCTTCCATTTCTTTCTCCTGTTGTCACTTCAACTCCTGATTACCACCAGGGACTGCAGGAGACAGTTCAGGACTTACTTCAGAAAGAGGCTATAGAAAACTTGGGGAAATCTTCTCAGCTGGGGTTTTACCCTTCTCTGTTAATTTTACTCCCCAAATTGGAAGATTAGCAACCAGTTATAGATTTATTGTCCCTGAACCATTTTCTGGTTGAACCCAAATTTATAGTGGATTCTTACTTAACTTGTGAATGGGTTTTCACTTCTGGGCTTTTGTATGACAGAGGTTGATGTGTTATATATCTATCTATATATTCTCATCTCATGGACATCTGGACTGTTCCACTGTTTTGTGTATCAGGGGTATGTTTATTGGTTTGTGGCTCTACCAATAGGTTTGACCTTGGCTCCATATGCCTTCTGCTGAGTAGTCAGGTTGTTCACTTGACTGCTTCATGCCAGAATCCTTTGTTTTCTGCATTACATGGACAACTGCTACTTTTGGCTTCCTCTCAGGTCAAATGTGCTGTTCATACTTGGTTTTTTCTTCAAAAGGCTGCCAGAGTGGATTGAATCATCAAGATGGAGACGTCGTTTCTCACACCCCCACAATATCTGATGATTCATCTGGGTATGTTTTTCAATTCTCTCATCAGTCTATTGGCCTCTTCCTTCCTTACTGCACGAGATACCCTATTTCTTTTGGGGACATGGGCTTCTCATTCCTCTTGGTTGCACCTTGAACCTTATTCAGGATCCTTTTCCTGCTCTTATTTCCCTGCTTTCCTATCTGTAGGCTGACTTCACTTTGTGGTTGGATTGGACCAATACTACCATTAGAGTTTCTCCTCCACCTCCTTAAACTGGACTGTCATCTTTTTACAAATGCTTTCCTTTAGAGTTGAGGTATATGTCTCAACATTTGGTGTCACTGAACACTGGACAAGTCATCCATACATTTCAGTATCTTGGAGTTTTTGGTAACTCATTGTGCTCTTTCTTCATTTCTTGTTAAATATTTTGTGATATTCAGTGATGGTCTACTACAACAATTCTACAGTAGTGTCTTATATTACCATTTGAGGGGATACTCAGTCATGAAATCTTTGTTTTTAAATGTTGAATCTCCTCAACTGGGTCTACAGTTGTCATATCAGATTGTTAACATGCTATACTCCTGGTGCCCTGAATCTGGGCACAGACCAATTTTTTCAGTTCAGTAGGATTCTCCCAACAGAGTGGTCATTAGATCCGCAGGTATTTCAGGAGTTGTGTGCTGATTGGGGGACTCCAGATATGGATGCTTTAGTCACACATCTCAATGCACAATTTTCCCATATTTAGTCTCTCACTCCTCATCCTTTGAGAGAAGCTGTAGATGCTTTCAGCTAAAACTAGAATGGATGTTACCTGTACGTATATCTTCTTCACATCTTCCCAGGGTCTTTTTAATGGTTGAGATCACTTTGTGTCATGTTCTCTTAGTGGCTCCATTTTGGCATGCTTGGGTTTGGTTTCCACTTCTGCACAGGCTCTTGGTGCCATTTTTATTCTTCTTTGCTGTTATCTTCCATACTTCTTTGTCAACTTCTTTTAGGTGGGAGTCATCTGTCCATTCAAGTCTTCTAGCTTTATACATGGCTTTCGTCTAGTTTTATGCTAAACAAAATAATTATATCACAGAATTAGATTGCACACACTGTAGAGATGGGGTGTTCTGTAGAAATGCCAATATTTCTCTCTAGTGGTCTTTTGCTGTATAAATATGTTCATTCCAGACTGTACATTCATAAGTAAAGCAGACAATAATTGCTGCCAATCTCTGATGCTCTGTGGCATTGAGATTCTTTGTACCACAGACCTGATGTGCAATTTCCAGACACCATTGAGTCTTGGTTGATTGACTCTGTCTATGTGAAAGCTCTGCTCTTGAAAACAGGATTTCACAGTCACCAATTGCACTTTTTCCAGTCGTGTACTTCTCTGGACTCTGCAAAGTATCTTTCCACTATTTTTTCTAGTGGAGTATGGGAGTACTTACTGCTTACCACCTCCTAGCTCCTGGGGTGGTGGAGTGCAGAGGTCTGTCTTCTTAAGTGATGCATCAGATCACTCAGTTGAGAGTAGGGCTATGGCATTCTGCTGGTTTCAATGGTATTTAGCACTTTCTACTGCAGACCTGATGTACAGTTCCAGGTAGTTTAGATTTTGGTTGTAGCATTATGCCATATTAATATATATTTATCTGGCAGATTGCTTATTCACACCATGGTATTTCTTCTCCTTCTTCTTATTAGCCTTTGGATGTACATTCCTGCAGGATCTGGTGTTGGTTGGTGATGATTCAGCTGAGTAAATTCTCACATGTGTTCTGGCCAGTATTCCTCCTCCTATCATGGACTAAATGAAAAACACACAATTCTTCCAGGTTTTAAACTGATGATAAATTCTAGATTTGTTGTCCCTCTTCCTTCTGTTTTCTGGATGTTGGTTCTTAATTAATCTGGTATCGCTTATAGCTGGCTACAATATGTTTTCCCACTTGTGTATGGTTGGGTATCTTCTACTTACTGCAGACTGAAAAAGTCATACTCATTGCTACTAGATTTTGGATTGTAAATGTTATCTAATTGATGCTTTTCATCTTCCTAACTTTTGCTGCATGTTGGTTCATGGTGGATCAGGTATTTATTGGGTTGGAAATAGATGCAAGTAAAGATATATTTTGATATGGATGCTTGTTTTCTCTACAGATTTCCATTTAAAGGTAAATAGGTAGGTGATCCTCTGCCTGCAACAGTACTGATGTGCAATTCCAGATACCCCAATTATTGGGTGAGGGCAAACTACTGCTATGGTTTGTCTTGCCCTTGGCATTTGACACCCAGAGGTCCCATTAATTGGTAATATGTATTGTGAGATTCACTGATGTTTTTTCCCATTTTATGTTTGAAACACAGTCATAAAAGAGTGAATAGTATATTTGGATCAGACATATCACAGTGATATTTTTGTTTATTGTTTTTATGATCTCTCTTTGGGCACTTCCTAGAGGGGGATCAATTCCCCCATCCTCCATCAGTTCAGTGTGAAATTCTAGATATTTTATAAGTGGAGGTTAAGGTATCAATATAACATCTTCCCAAAATAAAATTGTATTTTCAACATATACTTACATCATCTCACATTTCTTGCCCAGTCTTCAAATTTCCAGTGACGTGTGGTATTGGTATTCTGACTAGTTTTGAAGTGATTAATGAGAGCAAATGTCAAGAAGAAACTGGTGACAATAGTAGTTATGTTGTGCTCCTATTTACACATGAAGAACTGGGTGATATAAGGTTAGTGGCAAGTATTGAAAATTTACTCTTTATTGCAAAAGTTTTTTGTTTGGAAAATTTTTTATAAACTGTATTAAAGTATAATATATTTTTATTTAGGCAGTTTTCTGGTCAAACTCCAAATAGATAATTTTATGACATCTTTTTTCCAGAGAATGAAGTATTTCTTTGTGCATTTTGACAACAAGCACACTAGACAATTTAATTTTGTCAGTTTTATGTGGTTAGTTATTTTTTTAGTCATTTCAGTGATTTACACAAATTGTGAAATCCTTTATTCGTATACATTTCACTCATGCTGTATGCTTTTGTGTTTTCTACTCACAGTCCATACAGTTGTTTACATCTGTTCCTCTTGATGCATCTGGCATTGACTACCATGTAGCTCTTGCCCAGAATACACTACAGCAGTGCCTAATCATCCCAGAATTGCAGAGGGAATTCCTTTGTCAACTTATTAAGCAGACTTCACAGTGTAAAAAAGGAACACAAGTACGTAAGATTTATTTAAGCAATTTTGTAATGTATAAAGAAACATGGTATTAATTATATATCTTTTAGATACATTTGAATATTATTTGGTGTAAAATATAATTAGCAGAGTGTTTCTCTAACATTTTTTGTATGGAATAATCCATGGAATAGGAGAGGTCATTTTCACAAACACTAATATATATTATAATTTGCCTAAAGTTTTTGTGATTAAGGCCAACCCAAAATGACACGAGTTTAAGTATTTATGCTAGATGCTCTTTTTTTTTCATTTCTAATTTGGAAAGCATGTGGAAGTTAGTTTCTATTACTATGTAGTCATAAAGCTTTCTTCTTTTTCTTGCAGTTCTTGTTTAGTGGATGTTCAATGTTTCAATTTATTCTTTTATTTATGGAATTTTAAAATGATTATTAATGACATAATTGAAAAAATGTATTTTTAATGCTTTTGGCATGCTTCATTAATTAAAATTTAAGTTTTACAGTGATGGAATTTCACAATTGTTTTTGCTCCTCATTAATCCTTGATAAGATTTCTTTCAGTGATTACTTATGATCATATTTCCAGTATTTTGACTGGTGTAGGTTTGAAATAAAATAACAATATTCCGTATAAAAATAAAAACAGTTATTCATCTGTTCAACTTAATTATGATGATTTATGTTTATATTATATTTTTATGTCAACAAGTCAATCAATGGATACTTAATGCTTCCATAGCCTTTCTACCATAACTTCATTAGTTTTAGCATACAGTTGTTATCTTTATTGCTCTTATACTAATATCTGTAAATTTATCTTTAGGCAGAGTATCCATCTGGATAAGAAATAAAACAGTTAATTTTACTGATGCCAGTACACAATGATAAAACCAATATAAATCACTTTTTAAAATTAAATATCAAAATTTAATCTAGATGTTTAATAATGAAGATGGCAAATTAGCAGTTTGAATACAGATGTTATTATAAAGGAGACACAAATTCCCTTTTTCTTTTATCAGCACTTTCTGTGTAGTTTGTGTGACTGATTGTACTTGACTGTAATGCTGCCAATGTCTCTCAAATATCTACTTGTGTATATACATTATTAAAAAACATATTTTTGTTATTATTTTCGAATCAAAAATTATTACACATAATGGTAAGTATAATGTGCTTTTAAATTAGTAATTAAAGCCTGATTGAGAACAAACTTCTCTGTTGCATAAAATAAACTTTCTGAAAACTTGGTAAATAGGTGGAGCAGTGGTTCTAAAACAACTAATCTAAATGTTCTAGTGCCAAACTGTATCAGAATAAATGAATACAAAACGACTGATTAAGGGAGAAAAAAACTTATTTTTCCAGTTAATTAATAATAAAAATATACAGAACCCGATTGTAATGAACTGTAAATAATTTTTATTAAGGGACATTTTTGATATGTGAATGGTTATTTCATAAATATCATTGAGAAAAACTTTTTCACTTTCTATAAATACAAAAAAATCCACTTATCAGAACAAATAAACAAAAATATTCTATAAATTAACTTGTCTGCGTAATAATCAAAATGGAGAAATTAAATGTTTTAGTATATTTGTAGCTAAAGTTTTTTTTTATAATATTTTTAATTTTTACTTTAATACAGAAAAGAAAAGATCTTGTTACACTGTTACACATATTGATGATACAAAGTTAACATTTTCATAATTTTTGACAATGCTGAATATATCACTGAAATACTATTGCTACAACTGATTTTTACATTTTTTATCAATCAATAAAAATATATTTTGTAAAATGGTTCTTTAACCATGTTAGAGTAAAGCTATTTGAAGTAATGTATACTACATTAATCCAAAAAAACTGCAATTTTATGTGTTAATTCTTTAATATTTAGCTAACACGAAGCTCTCTTCTGTGTAATGGTACTTCCCAGGATAAAGTTGTAATACCAGGATCCGAACAAATTGTCATAGAAGGTGGTGCTATAGATCCTCCACCATATGTCTTTATACAAGCTTGGCAACTTCTTGCTTTGGCAGTTTCACTGTTTGTTCCACTTGGTTCAACATTGTGGCTTCTTCGTACTCATTTTAAAAGAAACTCTGACCCTAGGTGTGTAATATATATATATGCATATATATATGTGTATCTGCTTGTCTAATTATTAATCCATCCACCAGCTTTCACTGTATAAATAAATTGTGCAGAAAACTCATTTTCAGTTTAAATATTTAATTTTTACATGGTTTTTGTGAGTTAACTAAAGTAAGTTTCTGGTTGGGTCACTAAGTAAACTTTACTATGAAGAAATTAATTAAGAACAAAAATTGCTTTTAGATTAAATTACTTCATTAAAGTTAAACATGAATTTTAATAACAATAATTTTGTCTTAATAAGCAGAATAAAAAGTGTGTGTGTGTGTTGTTGCTTTATTCACATAATTTAGCTAATAAAAGTAAGTTAATAGTATTTCAGTTTCCAGATTAACATATATTCATACAATAAAATTGTTTAAAGTGTCCATAAAGTTATCATTTCATGGAAGTAATGTTCTTGGAATGAAGTATTATGTCTAAGTGAGTAAGCAAATATCTCAGTGTTTTGAGTATGGAAACAAATTATGCTAATTTAATAATAGGTAGGCAAATAATTTGAAGAAGACATGTAATACCCAACAAACAGTTTAATGTCACAAGAACATTATCTGCATCCAACATTAACTTTACCCAGTAACATTACTACAATGTAACCATGGAACATTATTTGTTAATATTATTATGTAACACTGAACTAATAAAAAATAACCAAGAGATTTGCATGAAAAATAACATCACATTTGTGTGCTGATTTCATTGTTTATTTTTCATATGATACAATCATAAGATAATATATTCACCATCTTCCTGCTCTTCATGTTTTCTGGTGTTTTGACTACAGTTCAAGAACTGAAATTTTTATTTGTAATTTGAAGACGTTCTTTTGTCTGTTAAGTTTCTTTTAAGTAATACATTTCCAGTTGTGAGTTTAGTTAGTTTTTCACATCTTTAAGTTTTGATATGATCTTCTACCAGGTCTTGCATATATCAAAATACTGTTTGTTCCTATGAAATGAACAAAATGTACATTCTGTTTTCCTTTTATTATATTATCTGGTGACTTTAAACTACTGATATTTAGTGAAAATTAAGATGTAATTTGTTTATGTAAAATAAGTACTTTTGCTAAAACATAATTTACAATTAAATTCACATAAGACAAATCCAATGTCTGGTAATTTGTTAACACTAGTTTGTTTAACTCTTGTGTTTTATTCACCTATAACACAGTGCAACAAAAGCTTTGAAATAATAATGTATATTTTGGCTGCTGGTTGTGTGCTATTTAAATGAATATAAGTATGGTATCTGTCATCTATCAAGAACACTGTTTTTTGTTGAAATTTCTAGATTTTTACTGTAGATTGTTTAAACTTGTGACCTTTGTTTAGTTGTGAATCTGGGAAATATGCCATATTCTGCCAACGGGCCTTGGAGAGAACCTTGGAGAATGGTGGACGAGAGTATTGTCCATCCAGAATGGAAGTACTCAGCATTCTAGTTAAGAATCCCTTCCATCATTCACATCCTCACAGTATTCCTGTACACTTTCTTAATGGAGCATATCAAGTTAGTTGTATAACTTTATTACTGTTTTGTATAATTTTTGTGTCAAAGCTAATTGGAGAAGATAAATCATGGTATCATCTCCTTCATTATAAGCATTCCCTGAGCCATAATATTTAATGAAAATATTAGATCTTAGAAATATTGAGGTACTATAGGATGATTGAAAAATGAGAGAAAACTTTGCATCAAATTAACTTCAAGACTGTAAGTTCATTACATATAAATACTTTGATTTGTTTCAGGTAAAAAATGGATGTTGAGAGAATTGTTGGGGCTCAGGTAGTATAAACAGAGAAGATAGTTAAAGTGTGTCTGTAGGGGTTTTCTTATAGCAAAGCCACATCAGACTATCTTCTGAAATACTTAGAGAGAAATGTGATTTGCTCCTACAATAGGGATTACATTGCTACTGGAAAAACAGGATAAAGCTATGACACTACAGAAATCAAATATTTTGATTTGATTTTTGAAATGTACAAAAACATTTTGTAAAAAAGCATTCTTGTATAGCATTATGTAATACAACTTGACTCATTTAAATGACATTTTTTAGATATTTTTAGCATGGATATAGTCATAAAACTTTATAGGTTATATGTATATGTTTGTGATATTGACATTGAACTTAATTTTTGTTTCAAATATGATTAACTTCTGGTTTTCTTAGATTTTGTAATTTCATGTACTATTCTGGCAACAATGATATCTTTTTCAGAATTGAACACTTATATTGGCAGTTTTACATTTTTATTACCATAACCTTAGATAATTTAACAATTTTTCTATTTGGCTTCTGTTTATGCATCTTAATCACCAGTTTTATAGCTCTTAAATTACTTACTTGTCTTTATATCATTTACTTCTAATGGAGTCTTACATATTATGTTATACCAAATAGATTTACCTTTTTCTTGTTAACTGTGCTTTAAAAGCATTTCAGATTTCAAGAGTATAGATTTTTGCCAGGTGATGTGTCAGAGGGATTTTTTTTAGACAGAATATATTATTATGATGGGCATATAAATTAATAAATAAATGAGCTGGTAAAGGCTGTTAAGGATTTAATAAAATAGGATAGATATTATAGTTTTGCTTTTTAAAACGTATTTGTATTATCTTTTTATGGTATATACAAGTTACATTTATATACTGTATGTATGTTACAATTTTATGTTAGTATGAATAGACAACAATATAGTCAAATGCATTAAAAATGAAAAACTGCTATTTCTGTTGTCATGTTGAAGCATTTTAAAACTTGCATGGAACCATCATAATGGTAGTTTTGTAAAACTTAAATCTTTGGATGCAAAATTTGTTTCATCTTGATACTAATGTATTGCTTTATAATTCAAAAAAATGAAACTAGAAATTATAAATTATATAAAATATGTTTTGAATATGATCAGTAATAGCATACCCTGATGCATATTTCTAAACATAGGTAATTGGGTTTGATGGATCAACAACAGTGGAAGAATTTGTTCAGACTGTGAATGCCCAAATTGGGATACGTGATTTGGGACTCTCAAGGTTTTCTCTCTATAGTGATGACCCTATTGATCCAGAAGTGGAGCACTACCTGCAAAATTCTCTCAAAGTAATTTAGTAAAGATGTTTTTTCTTAATGGCTGATATAAACAATGTTAAGTTAGTTTTATGCAATGAAGTATATATATATATATGTTGTTGGAATAGAAAAATCAAATAATGTCAAAAACCAACATTACCTTTTACCTATAGTGATGAATACTGGGCTCAGTAACTTGTTTTACAAATAAAAACAACTTGAGAACTTTGAGAACTGTTTTACAAATGTTTCAGCTTACTCTTTCTTCTGGATAAAGTTTTTATCGAGAATGGGATTGTGTGGCTGAATGATGTAATCTCCTATGAATTTAATCTCTTTAATTTACAAAGAAATTTTCAGCAACCAGATTCAAAAAACATACATAAATTCAGATATTTATTTAGTTTGCATAAAAACCAAGGAAAAACCTAAAACATATTCACAACTCACCATCAAAGGACCAACCAGACAGGTGCACGATTAAAAAAATTCTTTACCCTGTCAATAATGCCATTAAAAATGTGGTATATGAACTTGAGTGTAGAATTTGCTTTGCAAAATACAAGGTGTTTGGAAAGTCACTGTGCAGTTTTGTAATCATATTTTACTCAGTCTATTTCAAGCAGCAACTGATAGCGGTATTTAGAAACAAAATAAAAAGGATCCAAGCCTGTATTGATGCCAATGGGGGCCACTTTAAACATTGTTTATAATTGTCATTCATATTTACCTTCTGTATTCTATATTAAAACATGTCTGTTAATAAATATATAAGTGCACAGTGACTTTTTGAACATCCTGTGTGTTGAATAGATTTAATTCTTCAGGGAAGTTAATTCAGGACACACTGAAAAAGTTATGTAATGTGACACCTAATTTGTTTCTATTAAACTTTGGACTTTATGTCACAGTCTTTTTAGACAGAAAATATAATGCTGTTCTGATAAAAACATCAAAATCATAAATCAACAAATTTAGGGACTGGCCACTTTAACTTAACTGTATTTATTTATCATTATTATTGTTATTACAGTAATTTTTCTCTTAAAAGCCCCTTCATCCTTTCCATTATATCTAGGTACAAAAACATGCTACAGACCCTTCATCAGTAACCATTTTAAGAACATGATTACCAGTCAGTTTTATGAATGAAATTAAAGACTGTTTGTCACACAGGAGTATCTGCATAGCAAACTTCCAATTACAGGTGCATGGCAGTTGTTTGTTAGCTTTGTTTTTGATTGTTCAAATTAAATACTGCTGTATGATAAATGTGATGCTTGTATTTTTAATAAATGAAAAAATGTATAAGATTTGCTTGTCAACCTATGTTAATTTGAAATGTTCATGACATTGAATTGTTGAATTATAATTATGTGTTCCAACTTTAACTTTTATTTTCTAGATTTGTGATGTCATTACAAAATGGGAACAAGCCTTAAGGGAGAAACATCTTGGAAAATTTGAAACTACGAAAGCTGTTAGATTAACTTACAAAAACAGGTAAATAAGAACTAATGTTTAGAAACCAATCAATTGATTGGCTCCTTATGACATGAATTTACTGGTGTGTTAACACTCCCACGAAAATAATATTTACATTCACTAAAGTTATACCCTCAGTGGATGTTTTAAAAAAATTTTAAATATTATTTTGCTAATGTCTGAAAAGTCAATATTATTGCTCCTTAAAATATAAAGGGATAGGGTCAGTTAATGGCAATTTCATTTAAATACAAAATTATTAGTTTAATATTAATAACCTTTCAAGTTGCTCTGGGGCCTATTAGGTCCCAATTTTTGTAGTAGTGTTAAAAAAGTTTTTTAGAAATATTTAAAAATGATGCAGATTTTTATTGTAAATATTTTTCAGTCATCTGCAGTGATTGTATTTTATATGAATTAGTTTGTCGATAAAAAAACTATACTGACAAAAATTACTTTTAAACCTAAATATATATAATTTTCTTCCTAGTTTAAGGTCTAGTCTAGTATCAAATGTTGAGCATAAAGAACTGTGTATCCAGTTATCACTAGTATAAACATAAAGTTGTTGAAGTTTTTATTTTGAGTTCATAGTGCATTATTCCTACCCCTTTTTAATACAAGCAAGTATGTAATATTTATACAATTTTCACAATAATCTTCAGTCGAGATCTAATCAGCAGTTTTAAAAATACATATCATTCACAGAAAGAAGTTTCTAACTTAGAAATATACTTCATAAAGGTCTTTTTAACTATCATATTACTTGTGTATATATACACTTCATGTAAGTATACATCAAATCACAGTATTTACTAGCACATAGTTTTATTCACTTCTTTGTCTCGCATAATTTCTCAAAATATTAATTTTTTTATATTTTTACATATGCACAAAATGGTCATTTTAGTTTATTTCTGTTACAAACTTGATACATATCTTAAAATTATATTTTCAGAACCCATTATTTACATATTTTAACTCTGTAATGACAGAGACATAGACATGTGTAAAATGGTCATCTTCTATGTTTAAAAGTTTTAGTTTGATTCTGTTACAGCTTTAATAGATATCTTAGAATTATTTTTTCAGAACCCATTGTTTACATATTTGAACTATGTAATGACAAAAAAATAGACCTTACAAAAGTATGTTTATTCCTTGGACTGTATTGATAATTTTTCCAAGATGATAGGTTTAAATAGTACAGTATATACATTGTTTTAAGGTTAAGTGTTGTCTAACACTCTGAAATTTTTTACTTTATAATATAAAACTTTGAATCTAAAAGCCATGTTTATTTGATAACTTTGTAACTTTAAATGGTGAAGAGAAAAGAGTTTCTTAATAGTGTGGCTCATTAATTACAAGCTACAAGGATCTACTTCGGCATTTCTTAAAGGCAGGTACATGCTTAATCCTGCATTCTAAATATGATCGATGTTGTTGCAATAAATATCTTTGTTTAATAAATTTTCATAATTTTATTATTCCCCAGATGTGTAGGTTGTGGACAAATTTTAATTCTAAATGATTGTACAGAATTTTAGTGTAATATTTTGCATTTCCTTTTGAAATGTTGCATGTATTTTTAGTTCTTTTTTTTCAACCTTTCAAGATAGCATTAATTAATTTTTTTGTTTTGTGGAAGTGAATTACTAATTGAAGCTTGTTTTTAGCAGGGTATATTTCTTCCTGAAGCATACTTTTTGCATTTATTATAAACTGCAGTAACTTTAGTTATGCTGAATTTTAATGTTATCATATTGTGAATTAAGCTTTATATTTTTGTTCAGTGTTTATAATTCTGTGTCTTTACTGGATTTAACATAATTTTATGTATTTGTAAACCTTGCAATTTTAGTGAGTATTAAAAATTAAACTATGAATGGTATTTAAAGATCAGTGCAATATGACCCCAGATGAATATGATATATTAATTTTAATTTACACTACTGTATAATTTATCGATGCTGAAGTTTTCCAGGCTAGTTAGATAACTGCTGAGCACTGTAATCACTCTTTTACTTTCTACTATTAATGTCATTTGTCCCTGAACTTTATTCTTACACTTCAATAAATGTTATTATTTCCATTCAAACCAAGTGGAAATGAGAATCCATTTTGTGCATTAGAAAAGTGTTTTTTCTTAACTAAAAACAATGCTGTTTCCACCAAGAAATCAAAATGGAGCATCTCATTCTTCTTTAAATGAATAATATTTGTTTCGGTAAGCATAGAAAGGATTGCATTTATACCATGTTTTTCATACATGAAATTATCAAGTCTTTTCGTTTGATACTTCATGTCAAAATTGTAATGAACAATAAATATATTCTAAGTCCTACAAACCATCTATCATAGCTGAAAAGTCCTACTGATTGACTGGTTGTTTTTATTTATATCTGTTGTATATCCATGTAACTTTTTCACAGAGTGTGGATGGATCTTTACCGTAATTGGAATGGAAGTACATACAAATTTTTAGTTTTGTGTTTTGCAGTTTTTATAGGTATTTTTGCATTTTTTACTACTACTTTGTCCTTTGTAGATGGATCTTCAACATGTTTGGTATTGACGTTCATTGGGTCCATGGAGAGATGCATACAAATTTTCAGTTTTGAATTTTTTATTTTGCAGTTCTAATGACTATTTTGTACAATTACATGTATGGGAAACAACTTTTCATGTCTTAACATAACCTTTTATTGATCAAGAATTTACATAACTTCCACCCATAAGAAAGATACTATAACTAGTATACCAAAATATTGAAGATTGAGACTTTAATCATTGGAAACTAGTTAGTTATATTTCAGAAAAAAATAATTTGGAAAGAAAAAAATTTTGTTTAACAAATTTTAAACCATTTTTAAAAGTTTTGAAAATATTATGTACATTTTAATGAATGAAGCTTATGTAAATATGTGAATTAAATGTTTTATGATATTCCAAGTTTTAAAGTTAAATATTGTCAACATTTAGCTTCAAAATTTTGTACTAATCTTAGTTAGGCAAATACTGATCCAAACATATGGTTGAATTAAACATAGAATTAAGAAATTAAATGCTATTTAAAATTTATTTGTCAGTGTTTTAGATTTTATTTACAATGCAGTTTACATACAATAATATGCAGAAAATAACTTGTGAAGACTTCTCACTGTTTATTCCTTTTCTTATTTTACAGAATTTGTTTTCGTCAGTTTTTAAAGGGAGAGAATGAGAAAGAAAAATTATTAACAGCTTTCCAGATACATGAAGAAATAATGCAAGGGAGGTTCCCTGCAAACAGTGAATTAATCATGGAATTAGCAGCACTCTTGGCTCAGGTAATTAGGTTTTTTTATATTATTAATGGAAAGAGTAAGGAGTATTATTGGCTTATATAAAATAGATTACCTACAGTTAGCAAACTAGTGATAAGATTGTTAAAGACCACAGTTTTTGTGGTTTTCTGAAGTCATTGAACTATAGATGAAATCAATAGTACTCTAGGCTTGATTAAGATGAGTTTCTTTTTCATGATGGGCCAATAATGATTTAAATAATAATGCAGATAAAAAGTGTTTTGTAACTAACTTTGGTAAGCACTTTTCCTTGCAATTAGTTTATGGATTTTCTTTCCACAATTTTTTACTTTGAATCATCTCTGATTTTTATGCATTTAATATTTTTTATGCTTTCTTTTCTCTTTTAAAACTCCAAAGGATATAAATTCTGGTAATTTTCAAACTGGTTTCTATTAGTTTTGTACCATGTATGTTAATTATTAAAATGTTTTAAATCCTATTTAGTGAGCACACAGACTGTTATATTTACACTTTTCATAAAGTAATGACAAATACTTTTGACAAAGTTATTCAAAGACAATGCTTATATATGATACAGATTGAAACTTCCCTACCTTTTGTTTGAAAAAGAATATAAGGTGCTACGTCTTGTACTGCATTAAAGTTATATGGAGTAACTATTAATATTAACTTTCATTCAAAGCAAGTTACCTACTGAAATCAAAATTAAAAACCTGGTTATGGGCATAGTTAATTAAATATACTTTTAATACATTCTTACTTAATGAATTAGAATGCTTTGCTTTATCAGTTGAGTACTTTGACTACAAACAATATTTTTTTAGCAAGAACATATCTTGTACACATGTACATATCTCAAATAAAAATGTATTTTTGAAGTTAACAAATTTAGTTTAGTTATGAAATATTTATTTGTAATGGTACTGTGCTGTAAATAATAAGATTTATTTGAGCTTGTAGAGTTCTTACTGTAGCTGCTACTGTTTTATACTAGACAGTAACTTTTTGGAGTTTACAAAAGTTTTATTTAATTGACCTGAGCACATTTCTTGTGAAAAAAAAACACAAAAAAAACAGTGTCATAGATAAAAGAAACTGTGTTTATGTAAGATATGATTCTATAAGAAACCCATTGTCAGAGTGGCAGTTGCTGTATTTTAATTTATTTTAGGTAAATGGAAAAAAAATACTTTTTTTCAAGTGCATGTTGTTATTTGGAGCTTGCTTAAAGACACATGGTTATGTCATTCTTCTTGGTCAGTCAGATTTTGATACAGTTCCTGTAATAAAATTGCTTTTTAAGTTGATCTCTTAATCTTTTGAAACATGCATTTGCACAGTTTATTTTTCACAGAGATTGAAAGTCTAAAAGTGTAGAAATTTTGCAGAATTTAGTTATGATCAAGTAACCAGGGGCGTAGATCATTGGGGGATGGGGGATGTATCCCCCCTTTATTTTAGGTGGTGGGTATGGTGCATAGAATCATTCCCCCCTACAGTTTGTACTGTTGAATTGTTTTATTGCATCCCAGGCCTACAAATTGTGTGTTTGTTCTTGTGATTCTCATGCTCTTACCAATCAAATTACATAATCATGCCTAGATGTAGGCTTTTTCAGTAGTCAAAATGTACATTTTTAATATAAGCATGCCTCTAAGCTTTTCGATCTAAAGTGACAGTTCGTAAGTATCAGTCAGTAGGTCTAAGTATACATGCAAGTATCGTGGCAACAAGATTGCTCTGTGACTGCATGTCTACAGCTCTTAGGTTCATGTAATCAGAGATTACCAATTTGTAAATTGAACAGTCCACATAAGTGATTGCTAAAATCATTCCTTTCCCATTGGATGTAAAAAATCTATGCCCCTGCAAGTAAGCATATCAGTTTTAACTTGTAGAACTAGAATTACAATATATTTTATTTTAAAGCTCATAAAAAGATAAACACTTGGTACAGAAACCTTCTGGAGTCAGTATAAGATTTGTTCTTTTTTCAGTTAATTTTATAAAATTCAGGTTTTTAATTTCTCAGAGGGAGAGTATCATTGTATGAAAATTATTGGTTTTGATTGCTTCATGTTTTTGACGACAGACAGCACATATTAGATAAACAGGTTTTATTAAATTCTTAATTTTTCAGAATTTTTATCTTTATGATCTTCTCTTATTTTTTTCATGTCAGTGACCACTTTATTTTACTACTTAATCAGGTAGATTATGGAGATTATGGTGGAGAACATGGTCGAGGAAACGGTGTTTCCACGAGGGATCCTGATATTCAACTACAGCAGGTTGTAGAACGATTTGTCCCTGTACGATATAGGGAGACAAGGAATTTTAAGTATGTTTTTTTTTTCAGTTTCATATATTACAGACGTTGATGTCATTCTTATGTGAACATAATTTATTTAAAATGTGCACATCATATGTGTATTTATATCATGTAAACTCTTTACTGTTTTTTAATTCCTAAACAAGTGAGTGAAGAAAAGTACTTTTGATAGTAAAAAGATCAACGTGTAGTTTTGTCATTGATTTTATGTTCCAAAAATAACATGAGAAATCAAGTTAAAAATTGATACAATTAAGAAGTTCCCCAGTGGATCAGGGTAAGTTTCTGGACTTGTAATGCATACTGTGTAACTCTGCACTAGAACATTTATGAATATAACGTTAATAAGGGAAACTTGGCATGTGTAAAATAAAAAGTATTATCAAAAGTACAAAATCATTAAAATGTTACTCTTGTTAATGTAATGAAGCTGGTAAAAATAACTTTTATATCTACACATATTTAACCACAAAGAGTTTTCTATACAGTAAACTATTTCAATAAATTCTGTCTCAAGGATATGTTGGGCAGTTAATAAATAGTAGAGTATATTTCAAGCTGAACAGTAAAATAAAACTGGAAAGCTCTCTTCTTTTGAATGAGAGGGAGCTGCACATTGAGGATGAAACTTTTGGTATTTACATTACTTAAATTCTTTTTCTTAAGCAGATTTTATTTTTTTTTAACAATACTGTTGTTATAAGTGTCGTGACAGAAGTAATGTGAGAAAAACAACAACAATTATTTATTAGTTTTTTAAAACTATAAAAATATGTTGCTTATTTGAAAATACTAAATATTTAAACTAATCTCAAATATTTTGTGATGTTTTTATAAACAGTTTTGAAAACTTTTAAGTGTGAAATATTTTTCTGTTAGCACTATCTTATCAACAGTTTTATATATAAATTGTTATAATATGAAGGATTAATGAAGATGAAAATAGACAATCATCAATTATTTTCATGTACTGGGTTAATATTTCATAATAATTAGTGATGTTGTAAAATATTATAAGGTGAGATAGCATTAGGCTTGATTTTAAATGTTTCAAATATCATATCCTAGAAATTAGTAAATATTTAATATAACAGAAAGAGTCACTTGAGTTAATCTGTTATTTCAAATATTACAACATATTTTTATGAGACACAAATACTAGGTCAATATTTTTTATGATACTGTTATATTCCTTATTTAATGATGGTAAAAGACAAAACAATGGACACTAAATGTTGTGTTTCTAAATTGTATACTTGTTATATATAACCAATTAATGATTAAATAACCAATACCAGTCATGAATCAAGCAACCACTAAAATACATACCTACATTGTCATTTGAGTGCCATCAGTCACTTAAGTTCTTATCCATTACATCCAACTGGGCCTCACAGAAAGTATAAGTAGTTTAGTTTCCCTCTCTTTTCACAGATATTGTGGTTCAATTACATGAAGGGTCAGTTATACCTTATCCAATACATTAGTAGAACTTTGTGATTTTAGCCTACCACTACCAGGTGGAAGCATTTTCTGACTCTAACATAATACTTCTGCTCGTTGAACTACATGGTTTGGGGGATAGTTTGTAGTTAACCTGAGTAAATCTGTGTCTCCTGATAGGACATGTTAGGTCTGTTGTATCCCAACTCTAAAATCCACCATTTTGTTTTCCTACCACTTCACTTTGTTGCAGGACTTTCAGGATCATCAAATTCATTAATGATGAGCTGGATCCCATGTTAGCTTTCCCACTGGTTTGGTTTTAGGCTTCTATAATCCTTTGCATTGTTGGTGGAGTCTTTAATTTTATTGGTTCTTACAGGGCTTCATAGTTTCACTTTACTTATGGGTCTCCATTCTCAACATCAGCCTCTTAGTATATAGATAACTAGAATAAATTCTGTCCATATCAGAGAGTTGCACTGCTCAGTTGGATCACCATTGGGATCAGTCATTATTGCATACCTTCAGAATTTGTAGGGACTCAGCTCTGAGAACTTCTGAATGTGTGATAATTTTAATTCTGGATCCAGGAGCACTGCAGGTCTTTGAGTCAGGGTTTGTCATTCAATTCATATCTTCACCTTTTTTATCCACCCAACCTGTGGGGTTTCTGTCTCTTATAAATCCTCAGGATTTGGAACCTTCTCATCTATATCCATGAATAAATTCTCCAAGGCTCACAACTTACTCATTCATCAATCTTTTCAATGTGTCCAACTCTTCCAGTTATTTTGTGGCTATCTCTGTGAAAGCAGTAACGCATGCCTTGGTACACCTGACTGTCCAGAAGCTCAAGCTTAAGACATGGAGGTTACGCAGTCTCTTGCACATCATTGGGGTTTAATTTCTAAGATTGCCATGTGTCTTATTTCAGTTTTTGCTTACTTGTAGATTAACATTTGTGAATGTAAATAACATGCATGTTTGGCAATAGTGTATTGAGAGGAAGCTGAACCCATTTTGGGCATAAGTGCCAATCATAACTCATTTTTTGACTTAGCTCTTTGGCACAGGTTTTTCCATCTTACACAGTCATCCTGTTAAAGGCAGCCTTGTTGACTACTATTTGATTATTGTGACTGTGTGATTTTTCAGTCCCCAGTACTCTCCACATTTTTCTTTAGTAGCTTTGAGTCCTTTAGCCCAAATGATTATTCCAGTTATATGACCAGGTATATTAAGATTACATTACAGGTTCTTTCTCAATACCAGTTTGTACCCTAACTTTGATATGCTATGTATCCCCTGATTGTTTATTTTTGTGGCTGCTGATCTGGAGACATCATTAGTTAGAGTGATTAGCACATTTTGCCCATAGACTGCTTGCTCATTCTCTTTACATTCACAGACCATTTCTCTTTACCCAAGACACAGGAAAGGGATTAAAGTCCTTTTGATCTATTTATTTTATCACTATTTTTTACTTCTATGTTCAGTCTCATTTCAATCATGACCATTTTCATTTGAGGGTCTTGAAGGTTTTGTTGTCTGCTATAATGCCTTTAAAGATGCTAGATGACTTTTCCTAGGCTCTCTTTGAAAACGAGGATACTTTTGCGAGTCATATCTAATCAGATTTATCACATTTCTATGCCTTTATTAGCCTGATCAAATTGTCTGTTGGAGGTAATTGTGTGGACTGATATGCTTTTATCTCTCATTATTTGTCTGATCTGGCTGTTTCTTCATCTGGTGGTTTCCCCCAACCCTCTTTAGCTATCTTAAACATTTCAGATAGATAATACAGAAGGGTGAGTCTTTACATTGGTACCTTTAAGGGTTTCTTAAATTGTTTTTACACGATCCAACTCTGTGGTGAGTGTTGCCCAGGTGGGTGTATTTTATCAAACCAATTATGCATTAGCAACCATTAAATTAGGTTGAAACAAGCTCTGTAGGAATGAGGTGTTTCATAAGATCACCTAGGAGCTGACCAGGTGGTATCACTATACTGTGCTGGACTTCCACTCATGGATTATCATGAGTGAACCATAAGAAGATCCTGCCCCTACCTGCTGATCATCAGATTAAATAAGTCAAGATTAGTTTGCTTTTAAAAAGTAGTGGAACACACCAGTGATCTATGCAGATGCTTTCTGTATGGATAATACTCTCACCAGTTTCTTCACTTTCTCAGTGTGGGATTCTAGTCATAAGTAGAAGTGAGGTATATATGTATTCAAACTAAACATTTCCCTAAATTGAAAATGTATTTCCAATACGATTTACTTCTGTTGACACTTTCCCACCTTTCCTTATCACTGAGAGCTGATATAAGAGATTGGGATAAAGTCAGACACAAAAAAATGATAACATTATCTGAACGTGGTACTTGTATACAATACCTGGATAGAGGGCACATTAACATTGGTGGAGAGTGTCACAAGACATATCATCAAGAGCATTTAAGTGGGGTATAAAAGACTGCAGCAAGTGAGAAAAAGTGAAACCAATGCTTTGATGGGCAAAGGAAGAAACCCTGACAGTTGAGTAATAGCTATAAGCAAGAGTGGAAGTATTATTGGAAATATATTTTTTTAATTTAGGAAAATGTTAACTTTCCTATCACATAATTTTTTGATAATGTTTTAAGCTATAGAATTGTGAGTCTTGTTAAATATTTATACCTGTAAATGCATGCCCTTAAAGAGAAGTAATCTATCAAAGCTAATGTCTGTTGTTTTAAGGTTTTTATAAAATCATTGCTATAATGTTAAATTTAAGGAATACTTGAATATAGAATCTAGTCTCAAGAAAGGGAAATTGAAAGTTTACAACTGGTACTTTAATGCTAGTTTTAGAAAACAAAAATAGATACCAACTTAGTTATGTTGTGTATAAAATGACAATGTACACATTTCAATCATGTTTAATTAATAATTATTTAAATGCAATTTATTGCAGAAGCTATTCTACTATTTTATGCTACAAAAAATTTTCATGTTAAAAACGTTTTCAACAGAGATTTCCAGGAAAAAATAAAAGAGAAGTGGAGGAACAAAACTGGAAAAAGTATGTTTGACTGTGTCCGAATCTACTTGAATAGCGTCAGGAAATGGTCATTTTGTGGTTCTAAACTTTTTAGTGCCAAAGTAAGATAGTTTGAGTTATAATTTAAAGTTTTGTTTTGTTTATTCAGCCTGCTACATTGTAGCATCTATTAAATTAGAAGTAAAAGTAATTATATTTGAATTGTATGTGTCTTAATTTTTAATTCTGCTCATTATCTGTGAAGGTTTATGTTTATTTATATCATTTGAACTTCTGTTATGAAGGAGTCTTCACATAAATATATTTTATTTTTAAATTGCTATGTTTACTTTACTTATACTTGGAAGCTATTTGTAATTATGAATGGTCATATAGTATAAAAAGAGTATTTGTTAGACTTAAGCTGTTATTTTTTATTTTTACACCAGTACTTATCATTCCTAGCCATTTTAGTAAGAACTCACCCAATAGTAATGAAATTATGACGGATATTTAAGTTAAATCCAATAGTGTACAAACTTAATATGAAAACTTCACTGTATGTATATATTTTCTTGTAGTTTAGAACAATACTACACATTGCACTATCTCTGCTGCAGTTACCACTAATTACTAATGTTGCTAGTCCACAAACATACTGTTGTGCCAATATATATTTGTAGTATATTACACTGCAGTGACAGTATTTGTATTATACATTTTTACCAATGAAAATTTATTTTACAAAAGCCCTAATAGTGAGAGCAAAAATTTATTTTGAAAATAAATAATGTTCTACATGACTATATGATTACAGTAATAATAAAACTCACTCTCCCCTTGATTTCTTTATCAGGCAGTTTTTTATTGAAATAAGTACACATTTTCAAAGCATTCTTCAAATAAAAAGAAGTGACATCTGTTGTTAAACTTTGGCCACAAATGTCAATCAGAAAACAGCATAAATCAGTTTGTCTAAAACTTGAATTGGACTAAATGTTTCAGCTAAGATGAATGAAATATAACTTTTTTTTTGGATGGTTGGATTTTGGGGTACTTCCTTTGTACCCCAAGTTTATTGTTTTAACTTTACATTTGTTCAGTATAGTTGGATTCAGTTTCGAAAATGTAGATGTAATGAGAAGGAATATGATAGAATAGTCAAATGGTGCTCATTTTCTGAACAATGTGAGTACATGAGCAATACTATATTACAATAAACTTTTCAACATTGTTTCCTAAGAATAGTTTTAAAGCCACTGAAATAAACCTATAAAACTGACTGAACAGTTTCAAACTTTTTCAATGCTTCTCATTTTCCAGAAGTTGATATTTAACTATTATAATCTTCTTCTGTTATGTTAATTTTCTCTGAAGTAGTAAAATTAAATAACAGTATGTTACTGACAGTCAAGACTTGAATAGATATGTCCATTCAAACAAATAATAGTTTCTGCTGAATTTAATTGTTCCACACAGAAATGTGTTTTCTCTATTAATCAAAAGAACTGCATGTTTTTAGTCAAAATAAAGTGTTATATTTGTAAGTAAGATACTGTGAACTCAATAAAATTGATTTGGAATGACATATACAGCATGTGTTTTATTTTAGTACTCTCATCTGATATAGGCATCTACACTAAGGAGAATTTGTAACCTTACTGTGCAAATTGTTTTTTGTTTTTTTTACACAGTTGATTTAAGAAGGTTTAGGATTTCAGAAACTTGCATTTTACAAATCTTGTTTTAAAACTTTTGGATAATATACTAAAAATGCCCATTTTGTTTTTTGTTCTTTTCACAAAGTCTGACTTTGTTTTGTGGTAATTTTCATCTATGGACCACTTCAATAGGGCAAAAGACATATAAGGACCACCTAGTAGGCTCCTCCACCTACTTTCACTTGCAATCACCAAAACTTTTATCAGAGTTTATGGGAAAAATGACGTGCTTTTTGGATCAGTCTGTGAACCATCTGTAAGACCCTTATAAAATCACCATTGGGCTGTAGACCACACTTTGAGAAACACTGTTTTATAGGATGAGAAAATGTAAATGTAACAAGCTGCTTTATTGCTGAGTAACAACCACTTACAAATAGTATTTATTAAAAGTTCAAGGAAAGTACAACTGATTATTTTGTTTAAACTTCCAACTTGAGGAAGGTTACATGAAAAGCAGAGAGACAGAGTCAAACAAAATTCACAGAACAAAACATAATGCATATTATTTATTTCACTCAATGGTGGTAACAAAAAGATATCAATTCAAGTAAATATAATAAGTCAAAATGATAAGGCTTAAAGTTTAACTTACCATTTTGTATTAAGCTAATTATTTAAATAAATTAATGCTGTTATTCCACTTGATACCACATTTTGCCTTGTGAATTTAACTTATGTCCTAGTGCTTGTACCTTACCAACATAAAAATAAAGTAAATGTAGTAGAACTGAACCATAATTTATTGTATAGAGGATTCTGCTGACTGGTGGATGCAGGCTCTGGGTTCTGACACCAGTTCTTTCCAACTTGGAAATACAAATTGAAGTGCTAATCAGATAATTTGATTTAGTAATCATTACTTATAATCACTTGATGAGTCTGGATTAAACTACTACTGATGTAGACTGAGTTAGTGTAAATCTCCAGAAGAACTTGTAACAGATGCTGTAAATGAGATTTGATAATGGATAACATCCTTATTTATTGGAATGTTTATTCTGCCTAACATTTGGCCAATTGGCATATCAGCAATTAATATTTAGTTATTTTAGCTTTTCTTTCACAGAGTAACTTGCTTAATACACATTTTATTATTCTTTTATTGCCTGACTTGAGTATAATATGATTGCTATTCCTCAGTTCATTAGTGTGCTTCAAACTTCTATGTTGATTTAAAAAGTACTTTTTAACATGTAGCTCTTAAAAATGTGTGTTGTACAAATTGGCTACTGTATATGCTTTGCTAAACCAAGCTGCTTGGCATGTGAATATTTTTTCAGTCTTTTAAACTTTCCCTGGATCAGACGTTTTTAATGCACAGTATAAATTATACTTTTAATATGTTGTCTTCTTATTTACCAGTAATAATTTTATGCATTTACAACACTAAAGTGTGAGGTTTAATTCCTTGTGGTGGACAGGATACAGATAGCCCATTGTTTAGCTTTGCACTAAAATGACATCATCATGTAACTTTTAATTTCTGAAATTATGGTATGGTCAACTTTTTAATGGGATAATAAGGGAACTAATATTATTTTAGGTTATATTATAGGTACATGATAAAATTATTTTGTCAGAGGGTTTAGTTGAGGTAAGGTTTGTGAGAACTGGTATAATTTTAAATCAAGAATTTGTAATTTGTCTACATTTCACACTTTTTATTTTGTAAGTTTTGTTTTCAGAACAAATTCTTGTAATGCTGCATAACACTTTTTTTTTTTAATTATTGTCAGTAATCCTGTGTTATGAGTTTTGTTGATAGACTGTTAGGATATTTCTTAAAAACAAGAATAAGATTACACTAATAAAGAATCATGTTACGTTTTTAAGATTGTGAATGAAAAAGGATAATTTTGTGGCTGAAAGATGTGAAAATAATTTTGGTAAAACAAGTTACTGATTATTTGTTACTGTTTTATTGCTCAGACAGTGTTTAGTCTTAATGAGTTAAGCTTTTTTTTAACATTCTAGTATTGTTAAATCACAGAGTAAGTCTTCAAGAGATCTTTTATTTATCTTAAATGAATTGCCATTTAATTGACTTTAGCTCTCTTGCCAGTGGTAAGTTAAAGTTAACTCATTAAAACATTTTATAGTGTTTCATAAAAAAATTGAATTAAGCTATTTGGTTATTTATGTATACAAATAAACTTGGCATCAAAATGTAGTTAACCAATCAACTTTTAATATTATTTAAGTTTTAAATCCTTACTTTTTTAAGAGAATATTTAAATGAAATCCTTAGTCTCCTGGTATAAGAATTGTAATATTTGTTCACTATGCCTTCCTTTTCTCCAATTTATTTATTACTCCTTCAGTTTGAAAGTGTTTCCTGTAGTATTCAGATTGAGAAGCTGACAGAATAAATTTAAGACTCTTATGGGATTGTTAGAAAGCCAGTTAAATTGTAGTAGTTTTCGTATATTCTTTGCTTTGTGTATGTTATTATTCCATTTTATTAGGTTCATTATCTAAGTAACTTAAAATTGAGTGTAATAATTACATCATTGTAAGAAAAGTAGGCTTACATTTCTTCTCCAACTGACAGCAAAAACAAGTGGCTAAAAGCAAGTGCTGTATTTCTTGTTTCACATGTACATTCTTTATTTATTATTTCCAGTGTAACTGAAATGTAAAAATTAGAAACTTGTTTTAAAAATTAAATTTAGTAAGATAATAACTAATAATAAAAATTCTTCATGAGGTATGGTCGCAAGCAGCTCATGTGTTAGGTTATTCAGTACAGTAATGTAACCTATGAGTAACTTGAGTGATTTGCAACTTGTATGGCAGAATTATTAGTTATTGCCCTTTGAATTTAGTATAAACAATTGTATACTGTTATGGACCATAATATATTTAAGATAAAAAAATATAGTTTCATATTATTATTTTTTTTGTTACAGTGTGATAGCATAAGGTTGCAGAAAATAACAGATAAAATATAAAGTTTACCTTAAAAAAACAACAAAAATGATTGTTATTTATTTAGAATATTTTAGAGGTTACACAAATGAAATTTATAAATTTTTAGGTGACTGATTTTTTTAGAACTATATTTTACTGACTTATTATATCCTCCTTTTATGTTTCTTATTTGTTGCTATTTTTTGCAAAATTCTTAGAAGAACCACTTCTGTACTGGTAGTGTCTGGGAATAGATCCTATGTCTTTTTGATTAAACCCTGATGGAAAGATCTGTTTTGAGTGGATAACAAAGGAAACTTCCTCTAAGAAAACCCAAAATTAGATCTCATCCACTATTAACATAGAAATACTCCTTTAGGTTAAGAAAGAGAGACCGTTGCTGGACATATGTCTCATGGATGAGAGCATGAACTGGTATGAGATTGTAGAGGGAGTTGCAGTTGGATGTTAGGTTATTAATTAGTATAGGTATTACTTTATATTGGTTTAATTTTGGTTTTAGTTGCTGTATAAGTAGGGCTTTTTTGATTTTGTGTTTGTTTATATTTGTTTCCCTACTTAGTATCTGTATGTTTTCTACAGTTACATTGTTTATTTGACTTGCATTGTTCAGAAACTTGTGAAGGTGTTTTTTGTGTTCTTTGAATCTAGTTTCTATTTTTCTGCTTGTTTCTCCAATATAAAAGACATGGCAGTTATTGCATTGTATTTTATGAATAATGTTGGTGTGTTTGTCAGTGTAGTTTTTACATAGGATGGACTTTAGTTTTGTACCTGGTTTTTGAATAAATTTGGCATTTAATGGAATGTTGTGTTTTGTTATAAGTTTTTTTCCAAATGTTGGTGTTTTTTTGTTGATGTTGAAAACGTATGATTGTTTCAGGTTTTGTATTTTTTTGTATCTTGGGATTTATTGTTGTTTGTTTGTTGTTGGTCTAGGTGTGTGCGTGTAATTTTTTCCATGGTTTTTTGAGGAGATTTGTTGATGTTGATGAAATATTGTTTTATTGTGTTGATTTCATCATTAATTGTATTGGGTGAGCATAGTTTTGTGGCTGTGTTCATTTGGTTTCTTAATATGTTGAGTTTTTGTTTTGTTTCATGTGTTGAGTCCCAGAGAATGTGTAATTCAGTATGGTTGATTTTTATATTGATTTCTCTTTTGAATTCTATGTCAGTTTTTGTAATCTTGAGGTTAAGAAATGCTATTTGGTTAGTTTTTTCCTTTTCACACGTGAACTTAATGTTGGGGTGTATTGAGTCTTCTGAAGATGTGAATCCAGCAGTTGTATCATCAACATATCTGTACCAGTATAGTGGTTTGTGTAAGGCTGAACAGATAGCTTGAGTGACATAACATCCAACTGTAATGCCCCCTACAGTCCCATACCTGTTTATACTCTTGCAAACTCTCTCTTTCTTAACCTGGAGATGACCTAGGAAGGTCGAAAGGTTGTTCTTCCTTATCAATAAAATTATTAATACCCACACCAGCCGTTCTGAGATACATTTTTATTTCAAGTGGGTTTCTCCTCATCAAGAAATACTCCTTCTCAGGACTTCCCTGAAGATAGAAACAGATTAGCAGTTGAAACTTAGAATACTAATCATGATGTAATCATAAATAAATAGAAATTGTTACTAATTAATAATTAAATGTAGTTAAGTACGTATATATATTACTAATAGTACATAGTTATTCATAGGGTTTAGATACCTTAAATATTGGTATGTTATGTGTGAAAGCCATTAATATAAAAAATAACTATAACCTGCATTTGGTCATCTGCATGTTATATTAATTATAAAGTTTACTTATTGTTTAAAAATTAAAATTATCATTTTTTTTTGCTTACTGTTTAAATTATTGGCCATAATACATCTGTGGTTGTTCCTTTTTTATGCAATATTGTAGAAACCCTACAGCTTGATACTTTGATTTTTACAGTTAAAGATTGGTGAACCAAAGGCTGTATGGTTAGCAGTAGGAGAAGATGGTGTAGCAGTGTTAGACTTCACATCCATGGTAAATTTTAGTCTATACACTTTTTAAATTAACTAAAGCTTCATAACTTAAGGAATTTATCATTATCATTTTACTGCCCACAGGCAATGAACTTGTACTGGTCCAGAAGCACAGTCACACAGCACTGCTACAATTAATATGCACAGATAGCCCTTGTGTAGCTTTGCGCAAAATTCAAAACAAGCTACAATTAATATAAGTAACAGTAACATATTGTTGACTTTGTTACCATATCCTTATATATTTTATAAGGTGTAATTTAAAAAAAAATTGTACAGACTTTTTGATATTCATCACTTTTATTGTTATTATTCTGAAAAATTGCCATTTTCAAAATTTGCCACTCTAGGCCTCTGCTTACAGGGCCTACTGGGAAATCTAACATTGGTTACATTAGATGAACATTTACAGGATCTCCAAAAGTGTTGTGTTGTAAGAGAAAATGAAACCAAGATTAAGAGTACCAAATGTTTTTATGTCTTGATTTTCAAGTTCATGTGTCATGTTGTGTTGTAGCCTACAGAGTGAAAGATTCTTCTTGGGATTCATAGTATGCATACATTTCATTTTTGTCACAGTAACTCAAGTTGCAAACTTATGTGTCTTGTATAATGTCCTTTTAGTGTCTACCAACTGACTGACAGGCAATACACTAATGTCATGTTGTGCAAGTGGTTAAAATAGGTGGAAACAACAATGCAATACCTTTTTGAAGCCTATTATGATAATTTAATTGCAAAATAAATTAATTATATACTAGTGCTGTACAAGCCTCAGAGATATCTTTCTCAACATTTTTCAACATGTACATTTGATCTACTCAGTTCAAAGTTGGTTATGTGGAGTACTATCAAACCCCATATTTTGTAAAGAACCATGACCTTTGAATATAGTAAGAGTTTTTACCTCCTGTATTATGAGTCTGAAAATATTTTCAAAAACATATTTAAGAAAACGAATAAAATTTTTGGATAACTCATGTTTAACATTATTTTTGAGAAGAAAATAAAAACGTTAGTCTTTAATGTATATTCTGTGTTTATTTGCATATTATTCTAGAAAGATATTTATAGGTAACTGTTTTATCTGGATGAACACTTTTAGTATTAAATAGTTATTCCTCAAGAAAAAAATATTTTGTTAACAATGGATAAGAAAAATTAAATATCTCATTGTTGCTTCATTTTAATATCACAAGTTTTAGATGTCAAAATTTATATTAATAGTTTTTTTAATGTTATGGAAAATTACACGTTTATTTACATTATTTCTGTTTATGAAAATTACACAGTATTGATACCAACTTTGATATTGGGTTTTTCATTATATTCCATTATTGCATTACAACAGATGTTTCATTATACCCAAGCATATTCTGTCTACAAATTGGTAGTGTGTTAAAATATTTCTTACTTTGTGTTTCATTCTTTTCAGAAACTAAAGCTCCGGTATCCTTATTCATTGGTGACAACATTTGGTGGATGTCGAGAAGACTTCATGATTGTTACATGTAACTTTGGTACTGACAGTTTCAGTGAAACTTCCACAACAGAAAGGTTTTTATTCTGTATGCCTAAACCTAAGGTATGATTTTCTTTCTTGTTATATACAAACACAAGAGGGAATCCGCAGTTGCCCTGGCACTTGAAATTACTTTTGGCAAGATTAGAGAAAATTAAACTATGAGATCTTTTAGTTTCTTTTTTATTAGCTATATTTTTGTGTGCCAGCATTACCAAATGTGAAGTACACATGTACCCAATTAAATTTGATTACTTGTCAGAATCTTTATCAGCCTACCCTCAAATCGAAATTCCTCTAAACAAGATTTCAACAAATTAATCAATGAGAAATTTGGGTGTGGTCAAATGCAGTACATAAAAGGAATTACTATTGTTTTTAAAACTTACTTTTATATATTTGACTTTCATAGCAACTGTACATTATTATATTAATTTCTACACCTTCCTAGTCTGAGCTGTCTTCTCATACTTTCAATCTCTCATTGTAAGATCTTCATGCCTAGCTAAGTACCCCTACTTTGCAACTTTTTTCTTCTCCATTGATATGGTATGCTGAAAGAATTAATATTTTGGTTACTAAGAGTTCCATGTGTAATAATGTATTTTGAATGATGAATGTGGTATGTGGATGGAAGATTTCTACAATTTATGTGAAAAGCAGTTTGGTGTTTTTAGTAAATTAGAGCAGTTTTTTAAGAATTCAGTTGGTATTTGAAGAGAAGTAATGCTGTTTGGGTGGTTGTTTTTATTTTTACCCACATGTAGTAAGTTTGGACAAATTTATTAAAGTGTAAATTTTTAGCTAAAATAAAACAACTAAAATTAAAATATGATGAGAAACATATATGATAAAGTATGGGAGTTTATTTGGCTGTAGAAAATAAAATATGGTAACAATTTCCCAAGTTTTTAGTTTTGAGAAAGGTCTCATAATGATATTTTACTTATATCTTTAGAAAAATTATATTAATCTGAGATTCTAAGAAGAAATAAATTTGAAAAGAACAAACTTACAATATTTCGATTTATTATGAGCTATTATATTAGTAAATACATATTTTTTTTTCATTATTTATCTCACCTGTTTGTATCCCCTCTCTCCAGCTATGACAATGGAAGCCTGTTGAATTATTTTTTTTAAAGAAATTCACCTTTAAATTAACTGGGAAATCTGTCCATCTCAATATGTTCAGAATTTTCATATGCAATTATATAATGAGTGTAAAGTTATTCATTGTACATGAAAATGTGTGAAGTGAAATTATCCATTAAATATTAAAAAGTGTAAAAGTAGCAAAATTACCCATTTCATGTGAAGATGTATGAAAAGAGTAAAATTATTCATTTTAAGTAACAAAGTGTAGAGAGAGTAAAATTATTCATTTTAAGTAACAAAGTGTAGAGAGAGTAAAATTATTTATTGAAAGTAACAAAGTAAAAAAATAGAACTGATGCTATATCTTCAAATATACTGTACCATGAAAAATCAAATTATTAACTCCCAACAGTAACTAAAAACAAGTTGAATTATTTTTCAAGTATTTTGTGATATGTGAAAAGTCAAATCATTGATTGGAAAAAATGACAGTGTAATGCGCTTATTAAGTTGTTACTTCAGGCTGTTGAACTACAAAGGATAATCCCATCTCAAAAAAAGAAATGGGTACTTTAAGCAAAATATTAATTTTTATCTTCAAGGGTGAACTTCACCCTGAAAAGAGAAGTACAATTGGAAAATGTTTCATAGGCTATTAGCTCCCTCAGTTTGCAATTAATATTTTTTTTCTATATGTTTGTAAGGTATTGTGAGTTAACCAAAGTAACTACTGAAAATGTACCTTTTTAACACATTATTTCAGATGCTAGACTCCACAATAAATAATCTTACTGATCAAGGAAACTAAACAATGAGTAATTTCTCTCTTTTCTTATTTCTTCATTGTGTAGAAGTATGAAGAAAATCACATTCTTGAATAGAAAGTATCAGTTTAGTATTTGAAATTATTCTTATAAAAATAATCTAATAAGATAATATAGTTTTTTAGGATGATAATCTCTGAGGATATTGAAATCATCATCATTTATTTTTTCTGGGGGAGAGACTGGAGGATTTTGAATTATGAGGTTAAATACAGATTTTCATCATGTGCATAATTTGTGAAGAAAGGGGTGCTGAAGTTATTTTACTTGTACACAACTGGCCAAAATATTAAGGCCAATGAACATAAAGAAAAATTATACATTTTGTGTTGCTGGACTCAACCACTTTATTTGAGTAGAGCTTCAAAAGATGAAAATAAGGGAAAATAAAAATAAAAAACTTTTTAAATATTTAATAGGGAAAATGTGAACACTATGAAATTAGCCTAAATACGAGCTGGTCAAAAGTTTAAGACCATACCAAAAAGAAGTCCTAAACAGGGTAGGAAATGCCCAACAAGAGGTCTCAGTAGTGAGTTGCATGGCCATGATTGTGAATATCTTCAAACATTTGCTTTGACATGGTCAATATAAGTGTTTGCAGAAGGCTGGCTGGAATGTTATTGCAAGTGGTGAAGATGGCTTCATGAAGATCATGCACTGTTTGGAATTGAAGTCCACTTCTATAGACTTCCCTTGCCTTCCACACCCAAATATTTTCAATGAAGTTCAGTTCAGGCGAACACACTGGATGGTTCGAAAGAATGATGTTATTTGCCATGAAAAAGTCCTTTGTCCTGCAGACAATGTGGATTACAGCATTGTTCTCCTGAAAGATCCAGTCATTTCCACACAAGTGAGGGCCTTCAGTCAATAAGGATACTCTCTCCAACATGCCAGTGTAGCCAACTGCTGTTTGATGCCTCTGTATAACCTAAAGCTCCATTGTTCCATGGAAGGAGAAAGCACCCCAGATCATGATGGAACCTCCTTCACTGTGTCCTGTACAAAATGGAAGGAGGCGTGGCATTTCAAGACATTTATGGTTTTTAAAGCCTTTCTCTTGTAGATGCTGTCTTATTGTTTTTGATCAGCATTGTGTATCCATAAAGGCCTGAATCTGATTCATTGATCAGGTGGTGTCTTGCCAGACAACCTGTCGAATCCTCCTGCTCAATGCCAGCACAATTTTCTTTGGCCAATGGTTTGAAAATCTTGTTCCGTATCCCTCAGGGTCTTTTAAGAAATTTGCAACGACAGTGTTACTATGTCCAATTTCACCAGTGATGGCACATTGAGAGAGACCTTGCTTTTGCAGCTTGACAATTCTGCCACGTTCAAACTCTGTAAACTTTTTAGCCTTTGTCATGTTTTTACCCAATGTAACACAGGAGATGTCAGTGGGAGATGTTGACAGCACTAATGCTTGAACACAAATGACTAAATTTCGATATGTGTACACTAATTAATGCTTCTGGTGGTTGAGGGGTCCAACCCTAACACACCACTTTGGCCTTGAATTCCTGTAGATGGGTGGCCTTGAGGTGGCCCCTCTTGAGTCAATTGGCTGGTCCACTTTGGCTAGGATCAACCTAGTACCAGTGTTAGATATTCTCAACAGGTGCTGTGGACATTGTATCTGATACTGATGTTTGAGTATAGTGCTCATGAAACCCTGACATTGCTTCAGTGTTCTTGTTTGATATCGTAGTGCATCCCCTTGTAGGACTCCATGATGGGTGGGGTCAGTGGGCACCAAAATTTTCCTTTTTTTATTATGGATACTTCAATCAAATGTCTTAATAAAATAGTGAAAAAACATTCTATTGGTAAACAACCACGTCTTGAAGATTCTGAGCATAAATCCTCACCATTTTTACCACCTGTTGTACCTCATTTTCTTATATTGCATTCACTTTCAAACAAACCTTTAGGGTAAATGTCTCCCTTTTTCATTCAGAAGGGACTAGAAGGACTTGCTGGCTCTCCAAAGTCAGTAAAGAAGATTTGATCTGGTGACATATTGGTGGAAACATCCACATCTCAACACAGACCTCCTCTTGCATTCAAGGGTAATTGTGGATATACCTATGAAGTTACACTTCATCCTACTTTGAATTCGTCATGAGTAGTTACTGCTGAAAGGGATTTGAAGAACATACAAAAGTCTCAGATTCTCGCTGGTTTCTCCACCCGAGGACTTTTTGCAGTGATGCGTATCTCCACTTGCAAAGATGGAATTATGATGCCGATCAATGTCCTCATTTTGACATTTACATCACCACATCCACCTGCCACCATCAAGGCAGGTTATCTTAATTACAGAGTACAGCCATACATTCCAAACCCTCTCAGGTGTTTCCAGTGTCAATGGATCAGTCACTCAAAGACAATATATCGTCGTTCCTTGACATGTGCTATTTCTGGTGGCAAGGACCATGATGCCTGTGAGTGTGAAATGGACCCTCATTGCATCAGTTGCAATGGCTCTCACCTATCCTACCTTCGTTCTTGCTATAAATGTTTGGAAGAAAAAGAGGTGCAATGTTTGAAAACGATTCCTGACATTACTTATCCTGAGGCTCGCAAGTTGCTGTCCACTATTTCATCTCTGATATAAGCTGCTGCACTTTGTTCCACTACTACTGCAGGAGTGCAGATGGATCTCTCTGTGCCTCCAAAAGAAGCTTTCTCAAAACAAATGAAAAGTCTTTTGATCTCCATGGTTAAAGAGGTTGATTAATCTACTTCAACACCCGTCTCTAGGCAGGCTACAGACTGCTGTCAATTGTTTACTGAAGTGGACTGAGGCAAATGGCTATAACGTTTCTCTCTCTAAAACCATTTGCATGCACTTTTGCCACCGACAGGGTATTCACTCTGATCCTGAACTCTGTATCAGTGAAGCTGTGCTGCTTGTGGTCCCTGAGACACATTTCTTGGGACTTTTCTTACAGTCCCCAAATGTGGCCTATTTTTAAGTTATCTGAGAAAAGCAAACACTTTCAATTGGAAATACTGTCTGTTATTTGCTTAACATCTTTTGAACCATCTTCCACTCTTATTTATACATATAGTTTAAAATGAGGTGAATGTGTGGGCTCTGCCATGGTTTTTTGTGCCATGGTGACTAATGCTGCTGTTTGAATTATCTGTTAGTCACCTGGTGAGTTATTATTAAAATTTTGCTACAAGTCTTTTGAAACTTTTATTATTCTACTTTTTGAAAATGGCCATAACATCAAATAACTCGGAACCAGGACTGGAAAGGCCAACTTCGGGTGACTGATGATGGTTTTTGTACTTACCTGTTAATCTTCCAAGTTATGACAATTACAGTTACGCTACAGAAAGTCCTCTACAATTTGTATAACTGTAGTTTTTCTCTTAATGCTGTAGACTAGATGTAAACATTGGTCTTATGCTTTTTTTAAGTTTATTTTATTTTACCTTAATATCCTTTTATAAATTTCATAATTTAACTTTAATTTTTAATTTTTACTGGATGTTTGGCACAGATAACCTAGCTGCTTTTTGCCATAAAACATCAAATCAACCAACCATCCAACCAATCCAAGTAAACTAAACCACCACTTAAGAGACCAGTCATCCTGACATGGCTTGTAAATCCTGTGATTATTTTACCAGAAAGTTAAAAGAAATGAAAGAGCTAAATGGTACATTTTTGAAACACCACCCTCACACCATTGCAGAAGAACTGATTTTACTGACTGCAGTGGATAAGGTGAACATTATGGTTGGTGAATCTGCAGGAAGACTGCTTTCATAGGTGCCTTTATCCAATGGTACTATCAGTCTTAGAATCCAACACATGCTCAAGACCTCAACAATCAGCTAATTGAAAAAATGAAAGGGAAGGAATTTGTGTCACAGGAGATGAGGCGACAGATAGTAACAATTAGCATACCTGTGTAAATTCTTCGAAAAATTGAATGTGTTGAATCTCTCTGCAGGGAAGCAACACACACATTCTGAAACCCGCAGAAAAGGTTTCAGCCTTCGGAAAAAAGTTAGTACTATAGAGAAGAAAAATGAATGAAGATGATGGCAAAGACTGTTTCCCCCTATTTCAGCTATTTGTTACATCCAGTGAAAATGATTTGACCCATGATTTAATATCCGTTTTTGAGGAGCACGTAACACAGTTCAGTGACTGGTTTGAAAATTAATTTCCAGAAGATATGGAGAAGTTTGCATGGATCCAAGACTCATTCAAGCTAAGGCCCCATCTGAATTTTCCTTTGCAGTAGAAGAAAATCTTAGAACTCTCTTATGAAAAGACTTTAAAAACAAAATTTGGCAGCATAGAATTAACTGAGTTTTGGATATTAGTAAAAGATGAATATCTGCAACTAAGTGCTAAAGCTTAGCGAATCCTAATTTTATTTGTGATGTCATATCTTTGCAACACTGAGTTTTTTGTAGTTGCTGTGATTAAAAGCAAATACCATGCAAAAATCGATGTGGAACAGGAAATGAGGGTGATGATATCCAATCTGATTTCAAAGTTTGAGAAGCTGAGCAGTGCTCAACAAGCACACAATCCCATAAGTAACTGTGCTTATTTAAAAATTAAATAAAAATATTGTTTTAACTATCAATTTACATGTATTATTCTTTCAAAAGGTAACTAAGTTGTTAGGACGTAAACACTTATTAAGTATTAAGTTGTCTGCATTTAACTACTTAATGACATAACTGTTAGGTTTTTCCTTTTGCCTAGGGGCATTGCAGAAAAATTTGTGAGATTGGACTGTGAACCAAAAAAGTTTGAGATGTGCTAAACTGATGATAAATATGTGTTGGTCTAAAATTTTATTAGACCAAAAAGAAGATATAACTGAAAAATAAAAGAATATAAATATTATATTAGCCATTTTAAAAATATGGTAAAAACTTTCTAATAACACAGGTGTTGTAAGATATGTTAGAACTAATGTTATATTAAAAGTCTATATAGAAAGAATTGGATATATTCAGACACACACACATAAAACCTTGTACTGTGTATATGTATTAATTTATATAATACTTTCAATTTCACTGACCATTTCTTTTGAATGCTAAAGCAGTTTTTTTACAATTCAGAATAGATACTTGATATTCTTGAACTCGTACTTAATCAGCTACAACTGATTATACTTAATGTTTTTAGTGTTGATATCCTTTTTCAGAGGATAGGGAAGCTAACAAAATATGTATAGAAATTAATCTTTCTTGGATTGAAGATATCTGCTAACAAACTTAACAAAAGTAATACTTCTCCTTTAGATTTTTGAGATAACTTTGTTGATGGCGGACTATATGAAGGCTATACCTCTTACGCCCAATCCAGTCCCTCCACATGCTCTTGCTGGAAAGGTTCAAACTACCATTTCTGGCACAATTTCTCCCAGTCCACATGTAATCAGTTGGACGTGCTGAACATGTCATCTTTAGTTAGACAACCTTTTACTTTATGGTGAGTCATTAATTAAGCTTGAATTCTGGTATGTAGTCAACTTATATTAGTGTAGTTAATCACCTCAGTATTTAGGATTCTCAAGGTGAGTCATTAATTATATTTAGATTCTGGTATGTAAGCAGTTTATTTCAATATATTTTTTCACATTAATATTTAAGATTTTCAAATTGAGTCATTAATTTATTTTGGATTCCTGTATGTAGGCAGTTTATTTCAGTGTGTTTATTCAATTCAGCATTTATGATTCTCTCAGACAAATCATATATTTGTATAGTATTCCTAATTCTTATCTGTATAGTGAACTAAAATATCTTATAAATACTCTAAGTTTGCTTATATGGTTTCTAATGTGTTAAAAATGGTTCAGAAACAGTCATTTTGTTAAGCAGTAGTCAGTGTATGGTAATTTTATCATGTTGTGTTTGGCATTGTGGTATAAAAAAAAGGTAAAGAAGGTGAGAAGAGAAACCAATAAATAGATTATTTTTAACACACAATAAAATAGTTTGGATGATCTTATGGTCTTGGTAAAGTTTTTCAAAAATTACATTATTTCATCACTTTCACAGGTAACAGAAATTTGAAACTTTTCATGCTCATTATTACCACCTAGAGTGGTCCATTTTAGTCTATTGATTACTGCATGACATGCATCTTCTCTTTAAAGCTTGGTCTAACAAATAACCACTTTGATTGTTATGTCTTTGCTCCCACTGAATACAAGTAACAATTTTAATAACCTCGTATAAAGTAGTCAGTGAATATTGGAGTTTTTTTCCAGTTTATCTCCACTGTAAACCATAGGACTTATGAATGAATTTATCATAAATTTCTTGGCATTTATCTGGTTTATAGGGGTGTGACTATTGAAAACATCAGCAAATAAGCAAGGAAAGTAGACTGATAGTGGGTGTTGAATTAGTAGTAAATTGTAAATGTGTTAACATTTGCACATTAATGTGGCTCTTATTTCTATGAGTCACTTCTTTATAAAAAAAATGTATTATATTTACTACCTGTTACACCAATGGAACCTAACATTATTATGGTTACAATGCTCATCAGAATACATTTTTCAGTTAATGAAAAATTAACACAGATTAGTAAACAAATTTACTATATGATATCAACACAAGTGAAGTTATCACATTTTTACATACATGTGATTGTAAAATAAACAGGAAAAATAATGTTATCAAAATCTACACATGTAACGAACAGATAAGTTGAAACAGGTTATGTTGTCTACTGCACATTATTTGACATGAAATATTATCTGTATGTTATTGGAGTGACTATTCAGGTTAACTACTGCTTAGTTCAGTTGAAACAAGAGATTCAGTCTATATATTACTGCAGTAGGTAATGACACTGTTTACTGCATAGGTTAGTTGACATAACAGCAGGATTCCCATGTATATGTAAATTTATTGAGAATAAAAAAAATCATTTTAATGTTGTCTTGAATGGAAAAAAAAATGCCCCTGATTTTGGATTAGAGTAAAGAAGAGTATAGTTTTTATTGCTCTGCAGTGTCTCAGTTAGCTTCAATAAAGTGTACCTATTCTAACCATCACTTTATTAAATGTCTTGTTTTCTGTCTTTGTCTATTTCTAAAGATGCACTTTTGCAATCAGCTGCAAGAAATTATATAATTCTTATTCTCTCAGCACAGAACATCATAATTACTGAGTTCACAGTTTTAATAGATGGTACTTCTGTCTATAAGTAGATAGAAACTTTAAAAAAGTAAATGAAACTGTTCTGTTTTCTAATTTATTTTGTTGTTTCTTATTTTTAATGATGTCAGTCAAGAAATTTGTCAGTAAAAAAAACAGACTGCTGTTTGCCTGTATGTGAGTTAATAAAATTAAGAATAGCAACCTTGTCAAGAGATGTTATACATAAATAACTGCAATATGTAGTAACTCAAGTTACAATGTCATATGTTTTAACAATGAAAAACTAACTATATATTTAAACAATAAAATTCATATCATTTGTCAATAAATTACAAAAGTTATAACTGTGAAAAGAAAAACGTCTGTGTTAATAGCACCCAAAAGCATTAGCAATATTTCATACACCAGACCTAATCCAAAAAAAGGCAAATGAATAATGCAATAGTTGTCAAAAGAGCTCGTTTATGTGTTAGGTGTTTCAATTAACAACATCCCAACAGCTACTGCCATGCACTATCTACAGCAAACATTGCGTGTGGTAATCTTGTAGGTTTAGCTGCAATATTATCTGTTACATATTCAATAGATTAAATGTATTTTCTGAGATATTAGTCAGACAAGCACCCAGGTGAGACTAATAGATTTTGAATAGAGAAGAATGTAGTGAAATTAATATTATAAACTTCCTTCATGTCATTGTCTGAATGAGGACTCTCAGTTAAATTGCATGAATGAAGAAATTTCAATATCTAAAGTTTTAAAACATTACACAAAACTTGTAAACTTTTCTTAATCTTTGTTCTGGACACTTGCACGTGGTGTTTCTTCATTTGCTTTATGAAGTATTAATTGTGTGATTATTAGAGTAATGACACAGCAACAAAATTAATATTTCTCCAAGTGCAGATTTTTTGTTGCATTTAAGTAGATAAAATTGTTTTGTTTTTTCATTTTTGTACATTATTTTAAACTTTAAACATTTCCAAAAAAAGTAAAGTTTACACTTATGATGGCTTAAAGGAAGTTTTTAAATTATGATTGTTTTACAGTCCAGTAATATTGAAATGCATTATTTTTACTAAATAAATTATAATAAATAAATAAATAATAAATTCTAAATTGTTATTTAGAAGAATTATCAGACTTTATGCAAGTTTCTACATACATATTCTGAAATAGAAATATGTTTTTTCCTCTTTGTTCAACAGCATTTTTATCTCAGTAGTACATGGCATGTGAGTGAGTGAGTTTAGGACACAAGATATAAAAGACTGTCCCATCAAAGTACAAGTATAACCAGGATGAACTGTGCTTGAGCTATACCATGAAGTTTATTTATTTTGTGTGTAGAATAGTTTTTGCATTTTTGTGTATTGCAATATGTGCCACTCAGAAGTTTGTTTTTGAACTTGTAATTATGTTATTTTGTAGCAGAAACTTGTAAATAAACTATACATCTCTAAGAAACAATTTGTCACTTCCTTTGTACAGACTTTTATTAAGCAACGTTTGTGTAAAGAAGTGTGAATAATGTTTCCCATGTAATTCTATAATGATATTTGAGAGTGATGAGAAGACCACTTGCTGAGTTTTATCTTATATTGAAAGAACAACTGTATTCTTTTAAATATGCAAACTGCTTTAGAAATGTAGTTGGATATTTTAGCTCAACAAAGGTTTTGTGTTATGCAACCCATATCATGTTTCAAAACTTGTTGACGGTAGTTTTGCAAATTTTCAAAAAAACATTTTAAACACTGTGTTCACTTTAGATTATCCCATATCTTCCAGTTGTGCTTGAATTAATATTTAAAAACATTTACCCATGATATACATGCACCATCTTTCTTCATAAATCTCTTTTTGTGGGTTATGAAAAGTAAGATGTGTGACAACCAAACTTGGCATGTGTATAGTTGTTTACATTGTTATGCATACATCAATCCGCATGTACTTAATTACATTTTATAGTTTGATGTATTTGTCCTCAAACGGGTATGATTAAACATCCACAATTAAAACATTAAATTATATTGATTGATTGTTTGGATTTAAGCACAAAGCTACACAATTGGCTATCTGTGCTCTGATCATCACAGGTATTAAAAGCCAGTTTTTAGTGATGTGAGTCTGCAGACATAACGCTGTGCTACTGGGAGACTAATAAATTAAAATTTGAGTGAGAAAGTACAAAATAATGTAATTTTGTAGCTCTGCTGCTTATTTTTGTGAAACAATCTGAACATCCTCCAGTTCTTAGATAATATAAACTTATTAGTTGAAAGCAAAATATGCATGTACAAAATACATTGTTTTAGTTTGTTGTTTCAACTAAGTTGAAATTTATGAAACTGAAGTGACTATATAAACAAATAATAATGCCTAATATGTGTTTTGTTGAAAGTGATGAAATGAGATGTAAAGTGTGGCAAGTAAATATATTTCTGGTGTAAATGAATGTGGGAAAGAAACATTGAGTATTTAAAAATATATGGAAGGATTTGATAATTATTGTGTGATGAAATTGTTAAAGGAACTTGAAGCAATTTCACAGTGAAGTAGTTTGTGAGATACAAAAATAATAAATTATGTAGCTAATTTGAAATATATTGAAAAATGGAAGAAAGGGAAATTCTTATTTGTGGAATGAAAGTATCCAGTGGTAATATAGATGAAAAAATAAACAATTTTTTATTTACTGTTTGACAAGGTATTAAAGATAGAAAGCTCTAGAGCCATATAGAGCTTTACTAATACAACCAGTGCTAGATTAATATGGGGGCTGCATCCCCAGCCCCTCAGTAGATTCAACTCTGTCTAAGATACAACACAAAAAATAACTAGCATCATTTACAAGATAGTCTAAACTACACAGTGAAATACAATTTGTTTCTTTATGTTCATTGAGTGAAATAGGAAAAAAATCTAATGTGTTTCAATGCCCATATTAAATTCTTACTTTTAAATATTAAGTGTAACATAACAGCTATATTATATTAAAATGTTTGTATACATACATACATACATGGTACTTTGGACAGTTATCTTTGATTCTTCATAGTAATTTCAAGCAACTCACTTTAAAGTGAAACTTTAAAAGCCAGTCAGAATTTTACAAATTGTGTTATTTTGACTGTTTTTTTAATATAAAACTTTTCTTAGACTTTTGAAAAGTTCAGTATTTTTGTTAATAACTATACTTTGTTATGTAGAAAGATATTCAAGTCAAAAGATATTGTAAAACTGAAAATATTTTTTTGTTAGATTCATTTCTGATTTAGTATTTCAACATCTGTAAACAGCTTCACACTCAGGTTATGATATCGAAGATCTTAAAAAACATGATACCACAATGTTGGATCCTACAGTCAATTTTAGTGGATGTGTTAATTGACACCAAATAGCAAAGTTGGGAGTGGCTTAATGGTTAGAGTGAACCAGGACTGTAAATCTGAACGTTCACTCCCACTTTGAACCCATGGGTGCATTATAATAGTCATGGTCAAATCCCACTATACGGTCAGACAAGAGTAGCCCAATAGTTGGTGCTTTTCAATAACTACTTCACCTTTTCATATATCAGTTTAAAGTGAGGGACTGCTTTGAATAAATAATCCTTATAAAGCTTTGTGCAAAAAAATATAAAACAAATACACTGAACAGTCGTAACAAGAGCAGTGGTCTTAAAAAAAAACTTTAAGTTGATACTCCAAATATAATGCTGTGTAGTTACAGGCTAGTTCTTATTTATATAACAGATTATGTATAAGTGCTAAAGCAAATTGTCCAGGAAGACTGTCAAGAGAATACTAAATTTTAGAGATGTCATCGTTGGTTTGTCTGAACATCTACAATTTTTTGTGTGCAGAATTGAAACTGTGATAACTTAAGATTTTATAATTTCTCAGCCCAGAGTTAAACATCTTACATGTTAGGGAGGGCTGTAGTTGCAACTATCACACAAGTTACAGAATACATCATGATGTGCTTTAGAGTATGCAGCATATGACTAGATTTCTAACTACTATTAAAAACCTGACATAGGTGTCTCCCCTCCTCCCGGGTTTTCACAGCTTTAGTAAGAATAAAACAGTTAAAGACTATATATATACAATTGAACAGTTCAACAAGTCAAAAATAAATTTTATGTGAATGCATCACATCCAGAGTGCTTTCTTTCAACTATTCAACAGCGGTTGCATCCTCTCACAGCTGTTTAGAGTGGATTATCGTTTCTTAACCTTACGTTTCAGTCACCAGAATGGGTGCCAATATAAGCTCGAGTAATGTTATGTTAGTGACCAGAATGAAGCTTATTTTATACGTGGACATGGTATTGTTACATGTTTAAATATGTAGAAAAAAATATATTTCTATGAAGTGCTCTTGGATGTGACAGTCAGTGTACAATGTTTTCTATAATTCTAGTATCGTCAAAATATTATTGCTTATGGATCAAGTGGCACTTACTGGAGTTTGCAAGTTCACCACGTTACAAACTTTGTTCAAATACCATTGAGTATAATACTAAAAATTCGAAATTTCTTTTAGAAATACCGAGCAAGATTGTTCTCAGCCTCACAGAAATGAAATAAACTGTGCCAGCTGAGAGCAAAAATGGCATAAACTAACAGCAACGTTGCTCATGCAGAATATTGGTTTTCTAGTTTCACAAAGGTTAACCACAAAAGTGTCAGTTAGCTGATCCAAGCATCGGTATAAATTACCTGTTATACAGTCAAATGGGTATGGAAACAGGCCACTGAAACATCTAAGCAGATAGACACATACGAATTGTACAGCTGTAGCCAGTTTAATATTTAAGTTGTATTGACAAGCAGTACATTGTAATGTGGAGAGAGTATGTTAGTACTGTCCAGTGTTTACAGAAATGATAAATCTTCTATCGTGCCAGGTATAACTGAAGAAGAAAGTAAATATTCTCTGTGGCATTTGCTTAGCTTCATTATATATATATGGCCTGGCATGGCCAAGCGCGTTAAGGCGTGCGACTCGTAATCTGAGGGTCGCGCCAAACATGCTCCCCCTTCCAGCCGTGGGGGCGTTATAAAGTAACGATCATCCACTATTTGTTGGTAAAAAAGTTGGCGGTGGGTGGTGATGACTAGCTGCCTTCCCTCTCGTCTTACACTGCTAAATTAGGGACGGCTAGTACAGATAGCCCTCGAGTAGCTTTGTGCGAAATTCAAAAAACAAACAAACATATATATATATATATATATACAGGGTAGTCGCTAGAAAAGCGGAAAATTTGAGGGTCAGATGAGATCATGAATAAAATGCGTGCTTACTCATTTCTATTTTGATTTCTTTACATCATGAATAAAATGCATGATTTTAATAATTTTGAGCATCTATGAGTGTAATATAACATATTCCTTTAAAAAACTTTGTAAAAGTTATTCTTTGTAAAAATAAATAGCTGTTTGACAAATTTTCCGCTTTTCTAGCGACCACCCTGTATATATACACGTCACAACATGTGAGTGATATGTATATAGTGATTAACTCGCACATTAATTTCGATTTTGCTACTCACAGATTTTTGATATCATCTGATGACTTAATTTCATTGTGCTTTTGTCACATTTTTCGCACATTTGTGGATCAGATTCCTTACAGTAAGTGTCTGTGACTTGTTGGCGACAGATTTAACAATATATAAACAGCACATAGTCCATTTGTTTTAAAATATGTTAAAGCAAGTCAAATGTATATAAAAATATTCTTAAAAACAGATAAGCATCACATCTGTATTCAGAATTTTAAATAATTATCTCTTTTCATCAAAGGCTCACACAGGTTTGTTCACTTACTTTAGAACACAATTTACAAGAATTATTTTCCTCTGCTCTGTTGTTTTAACAATACAAGGTGTGATAATTCCGATATGTTACCTTACTTCTTTGACGTGTATAGCTATTCTCTTTAGTTATGCTCTGTATATATGCAAGCCTTGAACCCCCACGTACCCTACGATCGACGTCTCGCATGTAAATCATCATGCGGCAATTCTTCCCTAGTAGAAGTGTAACACATAGTCCTCATGCTTGTGATTCTCTCTATTCAATTTTACTGAACTGTTGCTTCTAGTCAATGATCTTTTGCAGATGTTCAGTTGTGATTTCGTTTGTTTTTCTGTGCGAAGTAATAATATAACTTAATTATTCTTTTGTTACGGTTGTTTTTTTGTAGTGTTTTGCCGCGATAACTCACTTTTGCTTATCAGTTTTCTTTTTTTTTTTGAATTCTTCACAGTTTAAGTCCGTGTTACATCTCATGATATTTTTACTATTACTTCAAATGCTTTTACACAGGCTTCAGATCACGAGGTCTCAATTATAGATTTTTGTCCACTGTTTGTTGAGAGATTAATCATTATATTAGTCGACCTTTTCATCCCAATAATGTTTGGGTTCCTCCAAAATTGTATGAGCCTATTCTTAACAGAAAGGGTTTTAACAACGTTTTTTCTGCACCTAACTATAGCATGGTTTACCATACTTCTCCTGTGTAATCTGCCAGGCCTAACTCAGCCTTTTTGCGTATCATTTCTTAAGTGTTTTATTTAATGGATTTTGCCAATTTCGTATGATTCTGACTCTTTCTCATTTTGTCACACCCCATCTTTAGAGTACATTGCTTTGAATTAATTTTACCGACATCGGGATTTATGCTGAGTGTTTCATTTTTAAGTTGAGGACTAGTGCTAGTACGTCTTGCTCTTCATGCGTTTCTGATCATTATGCTTCAGCTTATCATTTGACTGATCATTCATTTCTCGATTCCAAGCAATTGGGATCGCTTTTGCCAGTATGGATGTGTTACTAAATTAGGCCTTTTCTTCGGTTTTTACTAATGAAGAGTTGAGTAGTATTATTCCACAGTCTGAACAATTTATAAATGGAAAGGAGATCAAACAAGATAATTACGTTAATTCTAAGCTGGTTAAGAAAATTTGGAAAAGTGTTTTTTTTAAAAAAAAAAAAAGGCTCCTGGGCCAGATTATAATACCCCAAGAATTTTGAAGGAACTTCCAAATTGGATATGAGAGCTACTTACTACTATTTTTGTCAGTCCTTGAGTAGTATACATTTTCCAGTGGATTGGAAGTTTGCTAATGTAATTTATCTTTCCAAAGGAGGTGATAACCATTGTCTCAGTAATTATAGAACCATTAGTCTTGCATCAGTTGCAGGAAACGTTTTGTAAAATCTATTAAAAGATGCTTTGCAAAGTAATTTAACAAAGCTTAAAATTTTATTGGATAGTCAACATGTGGTTTCACTAAAAAAAACACTGCCTTAGAAATATCTTAACATTCTTTGAAAAAGTTATTGCTTACGTGGATGAGGGTAAGGGTGTATCTATATTTCAGAAAGCATTCAATAATATGCCACATAAAAGACTTGTAAAAGTTTTCTCTATAGGTGTGGTGGATAGATGAGCAAATTTAATAAAAAAGTGGGAAGCTGGAGACTATACAAAATGATCTAGATCATTTATTGAGTTTGTCAGGTAAATGACAGATAGGTTTTAATTATAATTCAAATTATAATAAGATACATTATTTTGGATTTAAGTGTAATATGGATGGGAATAACCTTAACAGTGTTGTGAAGAAAGGGATATGGGTGTAATAGTTGATAAATCTCTTAAGCCGTCCAAGCAGTGTGCTGTTGCTAATGGTAGAAAAACTAGGATTTTAGGTTGAATCCACAGAAATATTAAGTACACTCCTAAAGAGATTGTAATTACATTGTACAGGGTACTGATTAGCCCACGTTTGGAATGTTGTGTCCAGTCTTGTGTTCCTTATCTTAGAAGAGACATTGAATTGTTCGAAAAGTTTCAGGGTAGTTACTAGAATGGTGTCTGGTATGGATTGATTGTCATGTGAGGAGAAGCTGAAATCTCTCGAATTGTTTTCTCTTGGAAAAAGAAGAGTTAAGGAGAAGTGTCTTATTGAGGAGTTTACGATTGTAAATGGAATTGATAATGTTAGCATAATCTTTTTTCATATTTAACAATGAGAAGAGTTGTTATAAGGGAAAGAAGAATAAATTTTGAGATTTTTTACTTTGTAATAGTGTGGTTGTTTTTTTAATTAGTTGCTTTTTTCAGATGTTGTAGAGACAGTAAATCTAAAGGAATTTAAGAAAAAGCTTGATAAGCATATGGATGATAGCTGTCTTTAATTTCTTTTTGTTTTTTTTAAAGTAATTTTAGTTTAAAATATGGAACAGCTGAGATAGACCAGTAAGTCCCATGCCATCCAAAAACATGAAGTTATGTTACTTCGTCTCATTAGATCTAGCTTTCAGTTGTCCATGTCCTTGCTGCTGCCTCTATTTCTGCACATAAGGTTCTAATGTTTTGGGGAACTTTGACTTTTTAGCTCTTATCCCGTTTATTAGGCACATATACATTCCCTTCAGTGGACTATGCACAACCGATGGAAGCTTAATTTCAATCCCTTTGACTCCCACTTTATCCTTCCTGCTTACCATAAAAAGGATCTGCATTGGTGGTTGAACAAGAATACCTCAATGGTGGGAGTACCACTTTCTACACCTCATCCAGATTCTCATCTTTGCACAGATACTTCTCTCCATAGTTGGGGGACTTGGCATAGCCACGTGGTTTGGGTGCTTGACTCACAATATGAGGATGTAGATTTGAATTTCCGTCCCAGCAAACATGCTCGTCCTTAAAGCCATGGGGACATTATAATGTCACGGTCAGTCCCATTATTCATTGATAAAAAGTAGCCCAAGAGTTGGTAGGCACTGCTTTCTCTCTAATCTTTCGGTGCTAAATTAGGAATAGCTAGTGCAAATAGTTCTCATGTAGCTCTGCGTGAACCTCAGAACAAATGAAACCAATTTATGGTTCGGAGCAGCAGGTCAATCAGTAGGAAGCTTCTGGACAATGGTCCACCATAGAAAGGTCTTGCCATATCAACATGTTTAATCTTATAGTAGTAAGATGCTTTGGGTAATTTTTCTTATCATATGGGTCTGACTTGTTATGATGTATCCTCACAATTCCTTAGTTGTGGCTTATAGCAGTCACCAGGAAACATACATTTCAATTCCCTTTTTGATTGAACATTATAACGTCTTTATTGGGTCCACATGTTGCAGATTCTTCTTTCACACCATGTTCTAGATTCTTTCAACCTTATGGTGGTCGACGTTTCATTCCTGACAAGGTTTATCCCGCAACCTGGTCTCTCGACTCTCATGTTTTCAGGTGGCTATGCAATTGGTGGAGTACTCCTCATATGGATGATTTTTGCCACTTTCCTTAACACAAAGTTACTTATTTTTTGTTATATGGTTCCTCATCCTCACACCCTGGCTGTAGATGCTTTTAGTTAGGGCTGGACTGACCAGTATATTTGTGTTTACCCTTCCAGCTGATCACTTCCTAGGGATAGTTAGGTCATTCATGTCACTCAGTGACATTCTTCCTTCTTGCCAATTTCAATTTCCAACTTTATTCTTGGTGTGGTCCAGATAAACTTCTTTCTCCCATACGTGCTCTTTCTTGTTACCTTACCCACAATTTGATTCAATTTGCATTTTCCTCCTAGTCAACTTGTTCTTCAAATATGTTCCAAGTGTTATGATATCAAATCAGGCACCTTACATTTTCCCTAGTATCTCACATCCAATGTCCATTGGAGGATAGTCTTCAGTAGGGGATGTAGACTACACTGCACTCGTTCGTATCCCATTATTTTCATTGGGTGGCTGTTTGTTCCTCAATGTGGTAACACTTTCTACCTGTCATCATTCATCAAACTTTAGTGAACCTGAAACTAGGTAAATTATCTTATCTCTTGCTTGTCCAGATATGCTGCTTATTTCTGAAACCTACACTGTACGGCCAGAATGTATACCCATGGCCAATGATGCATAATGTCGAGATTGGATGTCACACACAATTGCCAGTAGATTTCCCTTATAATATATTTGCTTCACATATATATGTATTCCACACCACATCAATCAATGAAATTCCATGGGTAAAGCAAAATAGAATAACTGCTCTTTCCTATGATTGAATAAACAGGGGTGGTCTGCTTTTCAGGATTTTTGTGGCTATCTGTTGCACTGTCTCTGGTGTCAGCATTTCTCTGAATTGTCCATCATATTTTGCCCCTTTGGATATCTATTGGAGTATAGGAGTTTTTCCGCTTTCCAGTTTTAAGCCACTGGGTTCGTGGATCATAAAAGAATCCTCCTGAATGTAATAATTCCATTTAGTAAAGAGTAAGATGGTGGCCTTCTGCTGATGCAGGTGGCATTTGATCCTCCAATCATGCACTCCACCTCCATTCGATTGATTCTGAAGGTTGATGTCATACCCAGCTTCTGTGCAGTTCTATCTGGAGGGTTAGGTTGCATATATTTTCCAGATATGATCCACTTCCATGCAAAGGTACCTGAGGATTGATATTGCACTTCAACTTCTGCAAGGTTCTATATGGGTATGAGGTTGTGCATATTTCACAAAAATACACTCACTTTTGTGTGGGGAGTTCTGAAAATTGCATAATTTCTACAATAGTGATCCACATCTGTACAGTGTGACCCAGCAGTTGTGTTGCCTGCTTTTATGTTGTCCTATCCAGAGGATGATATTGCAATAGAGTAGATTTGTCACACTGAAGATCATCCCTATGATTGAGACTCCTCGTCCTACTATCATCTGGATATTGGTACCCAATGAGTAGTTTTGGATTAGAGCTAGACCAATCAACATAAATCCTCACACGTGTTAGTTTTTCATCTTAACTCAATTTAGTATCAGGTCATCCCATAAGTAATGTCTGAAAATTTAATACAGAAAGTGGATCATCATTTCTGTCTCTGTAGAGGACTTTAATGACTAAAATGTGCAGTACGACGTGTATAAAATGATCAGGCAAATAAAAGAAACTGATCCAACTCCACTTTTTCAGATCATTAATGAAAAAAACCCTTAAGAAGATGGATGTGTCTGATGAGCACATTAGGCGTATAATGCTTTATGAGATTTTAAAAGGCAATAGTGCAGCAGAAATTACACGAAATATTAAAAGTGTTTATGTTGTGGAGTCTCACAATGAAAAAAAATGTCAAAGGTGGTTTCAGAAGGTTAAATCGGGTGACTACGGCTTAAGTGATGCGCCAAGTTCAGGTCGTCGTCTTGAGTTTAATGATGACTTGCTGCTAGCTGTACTTGATGAAGATTGTGCTGTAACAGTTAAAGAACTAGCACAGAAGCTTAATTCAACCACTTCAACAATTTCCCGTCATCTGTAACAACCTGGAAAGGTGTCCAAACTTGAAAAATGAGTCTCTCATGATTTGAAAGAAACCAACCTCAGAGCAAGTGGACATTTGCACTTCTCTGCACTCTCGTAAACGCAACTCACGTTTTTGGACAGGTTAGTGATTGGAGATGAAAAATGGATATTTTATGAAAATGTTAAATACCGCAGACAATGGCTTAGAGCAGGTTGTTGTTGTTGTTTTGAATTAAGCACAAAGCTACACAATGGGCTATCTGTGCTCTGCCTACCACGGGTATCGAAACCCGGATTTTAGCGTGTAAGTCCGCAGACATACCGCTGAGCCACTGGGGGCCTTAGAGCAGGTAAACTGACTAAAACATAGTCCAAAGTAGAAAGCCTTGTTATCATTTGGTGGGATATTGTTGGTGTGATCCACTTTGAGATGCTGCCATTCAATATAACAGTTACAACAGACTCCTAATGTCAACAGTTAGAGCACTTGAATGTTGCACTGGGAGAAAAGAAGTCTGCTTTGATCAATCGTAAAGGTGTTCTGTTACACCAGGATAACGCACGGCCCCATACAACAAGTATCATATCTGCAAAGATTAGAGTTAGACTGGGAAAAACTTCCACAACCTCCTTATTCTTCAGACTTGTCCCATTTGATTATCATCTATTCTGAAGTTTGCAGAATTATCTTGATGGAAAAGAGATTGGAACACACGAAGATGCCAAAATTACCCTCTCTACATTCTTTTCCTCCAAACCCCAAGAATTTTATAAAGAGGCATTCAGAAGGTTGTGAATAGGTGGCCGCGGGTTCGCATCCGCGTCGCGCCAAACATGCTCGCCCTCCTAGCCGTTGGGGCGTTATAATGTGACGGTCAATCCCACTATTCGTTGGTAAAAAAGAAGCCTAAGAATTGGCGGTGGGTGGTGATGACTAGCTGCCTTCCCTCTAGTCTTACACTGCTAAATTAGGGACGGCTAGTACAGATAACCCTCGAGTAGCTTTGTGCGAAATTCCAAAACAAAGAGAATAGGTGGCTGGAAGTAATTAATAATAATGGAGCGTACATTATTGATTAAATAACATTAAAAGTGTTTGAAATCCATTCTCTTTTTCTGAACATATAACTAGACATTACTTAAGAGATGACCTGATAGTTTTGCCTTATCAACATCACCTCCACATAGTCTTAGAGGTGGAGCACATGTGCTCCAGCTTTTGCACACTCCTATTCAAAAGTCGATATTGTTTTATAAGAAAATTCTCTCTTTCTCATGTTCTAAGTCAGATAGTTTTCACTACCTGAAACTGATGTTGCACAGTGGGATCATCGTATTATTGAATTTGATTTGATGTGACTTTCCACACTAGTATTCCCTTGATACCATTATTTGGATGGTTATTGCGAATTTGTGAAGATGTATCCCATTTTCTAGATAGGTTTGAAAACTATATAATTCCATTCTACTTAACTTGAGAGGGACGCTCATCCTATTACGTGTCAGATGTATTCCCAATGCCACTTGGTTTTGGACTTACCAGTTGCATAGAGTTCATCAACACTTTACAACAAGGGGCACATCTCTTTTAGCTTTCTTCACATTCCTGTCAATAGAGAGTTCGTCTACAATCTTCTTTCACTAGGATTAAAATTTTGGTATATTATGGTTCGGATTCAAATGCATTTGATACTTCTTTCCATTTTGATTGTGCTTTTTTTATTTTCTGCTCGTGTATGTGACACTTATATCCACACTGGGTGTATAGTATACCTTGTACAAAAGTAATGCATTTCCCCACGTGTTTCTCTGCCAACGTGGTTGATACTGAATGGATGTCTTGAGATGGATTCAAAGGGTACTTCTTTCTGCCCTTCACACTGGTTTTTCTACATATTCAATGTGAGCTTCTACCTATACGTGTTAGTGGAGGTAAGGTACCTATCGGAAGTTATTTTTCTATACTGAAAATATATGTTTTCTCTTTGACACTTACCACCGTTACTCCCCACTAAAAATCGATGTTTCATTTTCTCACTGATCTCGTAGTGATAGTTCAGTAGAACCGAAGTCACATGTGTCAGGAGAGTGTGTGACATTTCTATTGGTGGAGAGTTGTCGCAAGGTGATTTACATGCGAGATGCAGTGAACCACGTTAATCATGGAGTACATGGGAGATAAAAGTGGAAAACAAATTCTACCTATATTTGTGAAAGGAGCTAAGAACCTTTAGGAAATATATTTTCAGTACAATAAAATAACAATATTCACTTTAAAAACATCATTATACATCCTTTACAGCCAAACATACAATCTTCTTCTTGTTCTCAAACAAATTAACTGTTTATCTTTGTCAATCTTACTCGAACTACATTTTGTACGCATATTTATAGTCCGACCGAGGCCTAAAACTTTCAACACACGAGATATGACGTAATTATACTCGATCCAAACAAGGAGAACTTAAAATACTTTTTTAACGTAATGTGGTAATTAATGTAGCAAGCGTCAGTTCACGACAGACGAATTACACAATGTATTATTCGTACACAGTTATATTAACAAACCTGCCATAAACTGTCGCTTCCAAAAATAACTATATATGGTAGTCGAGCAATACGTAAACGGAAACATGAATATATTTAACAGATTTAAACTTTACATTCTCTATTGAGTTCATCACAAAATTCACAGATTTTGCTCGTTAGCTTGCAATTAAGAATTCTAACAAACGTGTGATTACGAATACAGTGTTCCCTCGTGTATCGCGGTAGATGCGTTCCAAAACTCCCCGCGAAAGGAGATTTTCCGCGAAGTGGGATCGCCGATTTTTACGTATATATTTATGTGCATTTATACTTTTAAAACCCTCCCTGTACAACTATTTAACCCTCCCATTACAATACTGTTCATTATTGCTGAAATAATAAGAACAATTATTGAGATATTAAGCCTTAAAATTAAAAATTACATAATTGAGCAGGTGGTATCTTTTCGGGGGACACCACTTCCTCTTCTGTGGAAGGTGAATCGGCAATTTCTTCGTCGGTCGTTACAACTTCAGGAACAGTACTTGCCACCGGTACCCTTTCTTTCTTGCTCGGCTGAAAAAACATTGTTATTGGCAGTTGTTTTCTCTGCCTCTTTAGCCTATCGAAAATCATTTGATAAGGAGTCATCAGTTCTTCTATTTAATTGCAAAATTGTACTGATCGAACCATATCGTTGTCCCATTCCTGTGAGCACTCCTTCACTTCGTTAATTAGTTTCATTAGTTTACCTAACCGCTCTAACGACCATTCACTTTGCTCGATTGTTTCCTCGCCTTCTTTCGGTGTTTCCTTTTCGTCGTCTTCCTCGGCAGCAGACTTCGTCAGTGCTTCTAAGTCTTGGTCGGCGAGTGGTTCGGATTCTAAGTCAATCAGTTCATCTACGTCTTCCTTCGTCATATCGGCAAATCCTTCACCTTTGATTAACGAAGCTAATTGCACAGATTTTTGAACATCCGAGTGTTGGATTTCTTCAGGCGTGAATCCCTTGTCGTCGTACACAACCTCAGACCACAACTTCTTCCAGCTTGCATTAACGGTGCAGGGCTTCATCTCTTGCAATGCCTTATGAACATTTTGAAGACATGTAGCAATGGTGAAAGACAATCAAAATGGGTAGCTGTCATTGGCCGTCTTTCATTTCTGCACCAATCATAGCCCGTCTTGCGCATCGCTACGCAATGAAGCTGATCTCGCCAAGCCTTCGCAGATGCACAATACGTACATCTATAGCCTTTCCAGTTGGTTATGTTTCCATTTTTACGCTGTTATAAACTCAAATATATGTTTATATCTCAAAATTTACCTGTTTTTTTTATTTATACTATTAATTATATTTATTTTTAATATTTTAATGGTATTTAATGCTATATTTTAGATTTAATGTTTATTATTTTATATATATGTGGGGGTCGGCCGAGCCCGCGAAGTGGCGAGGGAACACTGTATGCTTATTTCGGTGTGTTGTGGTAGTGTTATTGTTGAACCAAACACACAAGCTCTCGATCTCTGACAATGTTAGAGGTTCGTATATTTTGTTCGTGATAACGTGCTAGTTCACCAGTTTCTCTGAATGATAATAAGGTTAATTCAAATAAAGATAATAATAATAAATAATTGGGGTTAAAAATAATTAGACATACTTATGTTACTAATCCTTACCGTAACTGTGATTTATAAACGTCTTAACTGAAATTGATGATAATTACACTACTCTCACTTATTCTAATTCGTACCATCATAGTAGTGTTCAAGTAACTGTTTAAAAAGCATCTAGAATACTACACTGCCTATCGTATTCCAACCGGTCTCGTAAGTCTTAGTTTTAAAGAAAGACCTAATCGGCGCTAAATATGATAGATATATCATTAGATGTTCTCTTCTTCCAAGTAAAAGTTCATAAAACTACAAGAGAGACGAAAGCGACAAGCCACGGCACTGAAGTCGAGATGAAAATAAAATATTTTTGGAAGTAAATTGACAAATGGTGACTAATTATGGGTTATGTTTATTTTGTTTGTCCGCATATTTTGTATCTGAAGAATTTGTATCTTCATTTTGAGATACTCTTTCAATACTTAAATTGAAAATAAAAGATTAATATCACTAAATTTATTTTTAAAAGATCTTTGGTATTTGTTTTGTACACTATATTTTATTTGATGTTGTACTCTATGTATTGTGAATGGTTCTTTTGTTATTTTGTAATTTGTTTTAATTAGCTGAGGTTGTGAGTCTTATTTTTCGAAAACAAACAAAGAATCCAGTCAAGTTTCAAAAATTGACGCCTCAGACTGATTTTTGCATATGACCTCAAACGTGGTTAGTATGTCTTAAATAATACATTAGAAAGTTTAGAAATTACGCACACACGTATTTTCTGGTGAAACATGATAATTACAATCCTCAATTATGAAATATTAGTATTTCAAATCACTGGTTATTTGAATTTATAAGTTAGTTAATTATTAATATATACCAAATTTATGGTATTTGCCAACAAGATTCATATATATATTTTTTAATACAAATATATTTTAATATACAAACAAACATAATAATACAGTTCATAATAACAGTTATTACCTAATAGTTATTACAAATGATGGTTCATACACAACAGCTTTACAAACTAACAGAAAATACTAAGTTTTATATCTGGTCTAGAACTGAATATTTTATTGATGATCCAACACGATGAGCAAATTAATTCCGAGTTGATATTGTTGCGCCTCGCTTAAGCTAGCTAGCCCACCGCTAGTAATAGCGGTAAGTCTTCGGATTTACAACGCAAAATCAGGGGTTCGATTCCTCTCGGTGGGCTCAGCAGATAGCCCGACGTGGCTTTGCTATAAGAAAACACATACATTAAGCGAGTTAGCTATTATTCCTTGATTGGCCTTACGCCTATTACTATTTGACTTCTTACAGATGAAGATATTTAATGTCCTCGTAGAAATTCTAACGTCCGAAGTAATTTACTTAGTTGAACGGTTTTGTAATGCTTAAAATCTATAACGTTTCTGAGCAAATTCTGTAGTTTTCCGATTAATAGGTATTAGTCACAATTATAGGTTCCTAGGCCAACAGCACATTAACTGTAATTAACAAATACCAAAATAATTGCATTTCGGCAAGTCGGTTTCGTATACCAATCAAGCGAGACTTAGAACATTCACCAAAGTTTGCCTGGCAACAATACTGCCAATCACTAGTGTTACATAACACACCTTGTATATTGTTGATTCTTACTGAAGAATCACCTACGGATTTCGAGAACAAATGGGACTTGCGCAATACACAGTTAAGAATTACGTCACATTCAAAAAAGAAAAATTTCAGAAACAAGTATAGACAAAATTCTCGAAAGAATAATAAGTAATAGACTCTCCACATTCCTGGAGGTAACATCAAAATTACCAGAAGAACAGAATGGATTCAGAAAATTTAGACAAACGACAGATCATTTAATAAGATTAACCGAAACCATTATAGATAGTTTCAACAAAAAAGAATGTACAGTCGCTTGTTTCCTCGATATCGAGAAAGCATTCGACACCGTTTGGCACGATGGTCTAAGGTTCCGAATGAATGAAATGGAACTACCGCGAGGAATTATTCGCTGGATATCTAACTTTCTGGAAAACAGAAAATGTAGAAGGAACTTTTTCCGAATACTTTACTCCACTAGCTGGTGTCCCGCAGGGAGGGGTGGTTAGCCCTATACTCTTCATCATGTATGTTAACAATATGCCATTGAAGGATCCAAATCATGGATTCTCATCACAGTTCGCAGATGATGTGGCAATCTGGAAAAGTGCTGCAACACCCACGATAGCAGCTACAAACATACAACCACAATTAAATAGAATTAGTGAATACTGTGAAAAATATAGAATTAAAATAAACACAGCAAAAACTCAGCTCGTACTCTTTACGAAATCGCCAAAACACAGAAAACAACAGTTAGAAATATATATGAATGGCACGCTGCTCCAGATTGCCCAATCAGCAAAATTTTTAGGTCTGACTTATGATTCAAAATTAACTTGGATCAAACATGTCAACGAAATTAAAAATAAAATTTGGCGAAGAACCAACTATGTTAGGAGTCTAACTGGTAAACACAGTGGAGCATCCACAGATAATATTTTGAAAATATACAAAACATATATTAGACCAGTAATAGACTATGCAGCTCCAGCATGGGTAACTGTAAGTAATATAACAATCAAAACCAAACTACAAAAAATACAAAATGCACTTCTCACAACAGCATACAGAGTTCCGAGAGCAACATCATCTAAATTCATCCATAATTACTCGAACATACCAATAATATCAGATAGACTCCTAAATATTACAATTAGGTATTTTAACAAAAATTGGAAGAAAAATGATTTGTTATGCGAACTAGATAGGTACCTTATACATGATGAAGATATTCCTAAATACCTCTCCCCAATTAACATATATATTAAATATAAAGAAAAAAAATAAATAAATTAAATTAAAATATGTATGTGTATAAATTTTAAATCTTGTATTTATAATTTACATACTTATGTATTTTAAAATAATAATAAGATTAAAAAAAAAAAAAATGCCACCAGCAAGCTTGACTACTGTGAATAAGAGACTATAAATGGACATTGCCCTGAAAAGGACCTAACATAACATCACGAGTTAGGGAAAATATGTTAAGGAAGGAGGAAGAGGTCAAAGTGAACCTGACCCTCCAGGGCAAATACCCAAACACCATCGGAAAGGAAGTATAGACACTAAAATAAATAAATAGCGGTAAGTATGTGACACAAACGAATTTTCTTCAGTGCACAAGCGCTAATACTAAATTGAAAATGCACGTTCTTCTTCTGACTAAACCAATCAGTACATTGGTAGTGGAATGTGAAAGTATCTTACTTCAGTGTGACATTTACAAGTACCTACCATAGATAGATAAGATAGAATAATGGACAAAATACAATACTACTATGAAACAATAGATAACTTCCATGATCCAATGTTATATGTAATATTTTCATTCTTCGGTGTCTTCATAAAACAAGGCGTTAAGGCGTGCGCTTCGTAATCTAAGGGTCGCGGGTTCGCGCCCGAGTCGCGCCAAACATGCTCACCCTTCCAGCCGTGGGGGTGTTATAATGTGACGGTCAATCCCACTTTTCGTTGGAAAAAGAGTAGCTCATGAGTTGGCGGTGGGTGGTGATGACTAGCTGCCTTCCTTCTAGTCTTACACTGCTAAATTAGGGACGGCTAGCACAAATAGCCCTCGAGTAGCTTTATGCGAAATTCCAAAACAAACAAACAAATCGTAAAACAAAAAGTATAAATACAGCGTTTGCAAATCATTATGAACTATGAGACAACAGATAACTTCCATGAGCCAATGTTACTAGTGATATTTTCATTCTTTGATATCTTCGTAAAACAAAAAGTCTAAATACGGCAGTTGCAAATTATTATGAACCGCTTTTATTTTCGTATTTAATGCTAATTTTGAAATATATAGTTGTCTTAAGGAATATCATTTTATTTTTCTGAATAAGAACATTGAACTCTCTCTACTTCTACAATATTTTTCATTTTATTTTACTAACTTAGGTGTTTTTCATTAATAGTTATCATGTGTTAACAGTCTAAATTTAAATAAAATGTAAAGTATCTATCGTGAGAAGTCCAACAGTCTGATGATGTCAGTGTGTTATTTGATACTGACTTATAAGGAGTCTGCATGTTAAAATATATATAAAAAACGTTTTAAGCCAAGACAGATAAAAATGTATGGTAATTACAAGTTCATGTAGGAACCTGTTTTATTCTATCTTATCAGTTTGGGCATAAATTCAAGATTTTGTGAACAGAGGATGTCAAGATGTTAATTTCTCATCAAAAAGCAAATACCAGTCTGTGATGAGTGTTATTCAAGGGCATTATTTTCTAGAAACTCCAATTTTCAGACGTCATCCACACATGAGCATCATAAAACAATGCAAGTAAGCAATGGTATGAACTGTTCCATCAGACAGAATCTGTGTGTCGTAAGAGGAATACTAAGACACAGCACAAGTGAGAACCCAATTACCAAAATGAATGAGTACTTTCAACGTAGTATCTGAGGTGTATTTGTTGCTCAGTTTTACATGTTACAGCCGTGGGGGTGTATAATGTGACGGTCAATCCCACTTTTCGTTGGTAAAAGAGTAGCCCAAGAGTTGGCGGTGGGTGGTGATGACTAGCTGCCTTCCTTCTAGTCTTACACTGCTAAATTAGGGACGGCTAGCACAGGTAGCCCTCGAGTAGCTTTGTGCGAAATTCCAAAACAAACAAACAACTCGGAATTATTCTATGTGCCGATATATCGCAGCTACAAATAGTACTTAGACCCGCATACTTATAAATACAATTGAAGATTGGTAGTATTGTCGGTACATGTGTTTTTTTCGAATTCAAATTCAGTGGGTTTTTTCTACCAGGCTGCTGGAAAGGTTTTTTGAAACTAATATTGAATACTCGTACGTCACACTATCCATACCTGCATCCCACTGGACTTATAGCTATGAGGGGTAGAAAATATATGGTTTACACATATCCCTACTTTTTCTAAATGTATGAAGAAAACAGATAATGCAATTCCAGTAAGTGCCCTGAGATCGACTGAAGTTAAGTAGAGTTGGTAAGATCTGTGGTCCTATCTGTTTTATTTTACATTCGAAAATTAGCACAGCCATTTATATACATCTTGTTTATATATATATTACCAGCCATTGGTGGGCAGAGCACAGATAGCCCATTGTGCAGCTTTGTGCTTAATTCTAAACAACAACAACATTACCAGCCAAGTCCGTGAACCATAGTGCTTTGCTTCGGGATGTCAGAAACATCGATGTGTGTCTGTATCTTTTATGCCGATCAAATGAGGAAGTTTTTCAAAATGTGGTATATCACCAGATAACATTTCAAAAGATATGTTAAGAAGAAAGTCAATCTTGTTTAGAGGTTATAATATAAAACACACAATATAGAAAGAATGAAAACAACAAAAAAATGCACGATTTTATAGTCTGTCCCCGAAACAGTCAGCGGTAGGTTTACAAGAATAAAATCCAGAAGACGCATATTCAAAATTCAAAAACAAACCCTCTTGTCTACCACTTCAAAATTAGAGACGAATAGCACAAATAGTTATTGTGTAGCTTCGCCCAAAATTAAAAAGAAATCAACAAAGCCTACTGCTAATTATAAATTCTCATACATTTAGTGTTAGTTTTCGAAAATAAAATTATTCATAAAATAGAAATTCAGAGCAAGGAATCAAACTATGCAAACCATTTATTCTTCAAAGCAAAAAAGTGATAATTAAGAAATGTTGTCGCTTTTGCTTATCCTTTAGTATGTGATTCATTTAGTTTGTTTTAGCACAAAACCATACAGTAACTGTAAATAAGCAAGTGTTCAGAGTAAATCATCTTATCCCAGTTGTTATAAACACGAATATTAATTGATCAAAACTATTTGACCCGGCATGGCCAGGTGGGATGAGGTGTTCGACTCGTCATCTGAAGGTCACAGGTTCGAATCTTCGTCGCACCGAACATGCTCGCCCTTTCAGCCATGGGGACGTTATAATGTAACGGCCAATCCTATTATTTGTTGGTAATAGAGTAATCCAAGAGTTGGCGTGGGTGGTGATGACTAGCTGCTTTCCCTCTAGTCTTATACTGGTAAATTAGGAACAGCTAGCGCAGATAGCCCTCGAGTGCTCAAAACAAAATAATTTTCCCAACTGTCAGCAACTTACCGCTCAGCAACATATAGTATTCTTCCACCTGGTGTAAACACAGAATCAGTGATTCAAGTCTATCATTTTGTTCCAGTTATTCTAAACCTGAACAGACAACTTTTTAGATCCATAAACATGCACAACAGACTGATCAGAATAATATTATAGTCGCTGAATATTAACGACGTCAATACATTAAACGCGTAATAATCGTAGTTTTGAATACTGCGTTATAATATCTTAATTCGTTTGTTTTGAACTTCACGCGAAGTTACACAAGGTCTATCTGCGCTAGCTGTTCCTAGTTGAGCAGTAATATAATCCAGTCAATATTACTCATTGCAAGTTCTTGAACTGCATTTTTACCAATGAATATTGGGATTGTTCTTCACATTATAACACACCCAAGACTAAAAGGGCGAGTATATTTAGTGAAAGAGATTCGAAACCGTGATCCACAGAGTACGAGTCGAGCGTCTTAACCATCAAACCAGAAATTATAAATTCTTTTTTAGAAAATTAATATGATCTTTCATATAGGTGATACTTCCATACATAACTGCATGAATTTAAAAACATTAGAAGTGGACACTTATGACGTAAAGTGAAATAATTAAAAACATTTCTGCATAAAAAATATTAAATTAAATATATTTTTAAGTTTATTATTGTTATGATAAAGTGTACACATTAACTAAAACTGAGCTAACTATTAAAGAACGAAATCAACCTAACGTCGTACTACTAATTAAACGAAGTTTTGGAAATGTCATTGCACGTAAGCCTAAAGTTTCTGTTTTTGTACGTCATGCCAATTTAATAGTTTGAAGTAGTTTAAGTTTGTCCCATTACGAGGGCGTTACCTCGATCACTAGCCTTAAGCTAAGTTGTACTTCAGAATTCTGCGAACGTGTTTTCCTCTGTAATTTTGCGTAAGTATGAAATAAAGCAAACACGTTTTCATCAACATAACACAGGCACATCATGTTTATTTACGTATGTATGGACATAAATGTAGATATATAGTTATCCACATATTCAAACTCATACATATATACCCACATTTAAACCCCTTCTGTGTTATATACTATTTAAATTAGTGTTGTTTTTGTGGAATGAAGAGACGCCTGACTTCAGAAATATTACGTATGAGCGGCCAAGAAAATGTCGACATTGCTTGGCAATGGAAATACACTATTGGTGAAATTTTTAAATTATTCCTTACAGTTCTGTGATTTCTAGTTTTCTTGATCAGCGCGATTTTTCGTTATATTTTGATTGAATAATTTAGTAAGACTTTAGATTAAAACACAGTGATGGAAAAACTAATTGCATCACAAAATATTTTCACACTTCGAAGCCATCGTCAATTTTGAAAATTAATGCATGTAGGTACAGATGTGTTTTTTGGATGATACAGTACTGTATGCTTATTACATTAGCAGCTTTATAAGCTGTTTTTGTTACAATGTGCATGTGATGTTAATACAGCTACACTACATGGCCAAAAGTATGTGGACACCCAACCATCACACTCAAATGTGTTTGTTGAACATCTCATTCCAAAACAATGGGGCATTAATATGGAGTTGGTTCTCCCTTTGCTGCTATAACAGCTTTAACTCTTCTGGAAATGCTTTTCACAAGATTTTGGAACACAGTTACAGGGATTCGCTCCTATTCTGCCACAAGAGCATTGACGAGGTAGGGCATTGATGTCGGGCGAGAAGGCCTGGCTCGCAGTCGGCGTTCCAATTCATCCCAACAATGTTCGATGGGGCTGAGATAAGGGTTCTGTGCAGGCCAGTCAAGTTCTTCCACATTAACCTCGGCAAATTATGTTTTTATAAACCTCGCTTTATACACGGAAGCATTGTCATGCTAAAACAAAAAAGGGCCTTTCCTAAACAGTTGCCACGAAGTTGGAAATACAAAATTTTCTAGAATATCATTATATGCTGTAGCATTAAGATTTCTCTTTACTGGAACTAAAGAGCCTATGACAGTGAAAGTTGAAAGTTGAACGTTGAAAGTCATTAAGCTCTTCAGTACGACCCATTCTTCTGCCAGTGTTTGTCTATAGAGGATGTAAGGCTGTATGCTTGATTTTATGCACCTGTTAGCAATGGGTGTGGCTGGAATAGCCGAACCCACTAATTGGAAGGGGTGTCCACATACTATTGGCCATGTAGTGTACGTATGGCAGCTTAACTCTATGGAGAAAAGCATTGATTGTTTCTTTCAGCGAATAGGGACTTTTGAAAAGGCAAAGTACTAGAAGAATTTAATCTAAATAGTTTATTTTGAGCTGCTAAATGCAGAGACATAGAGAGACTAGCTGTGTGGAGCGTTAGAAGGAAGGGACAGGAAGAAAGTTTCCACATCAATTTCAGACGTTCTGCACAATTGTCATCTAGCATTTAAAAATCTTAAGAGATCATGGCAGAAAACTTTAGGAATCCCTGTCATCCTGTGCACTATCCAGTGTCCATCCGGTCTCTCAGCATGACAGTCAAAAAAGATACCCTTCTTTGCAACCAGATGAACTTATTTAAGCTAAAGAGTAAGCTGACTAGAATGAAGCAGTGTGGAAAAAAGAGACCTTCTTGAAAGAAACAAAGTTCAACCTGAACGAGTTTGATGAGAAGCACTTTGTGCAACACCAATGGGGAGAAGAGTTTCTTCAAATGCGTTTGAATGGAGCTCAAAAACATCTACAGGGTCAGACGGTATGGGAAAGCATCGTTTACCACAGCGTAGGACGCCTGCATTTTGTGAAAGCCACTGTCAATACCGACAATCATATCGAGATCCTCGAATCCGGTTAAAGCCAATAATTTGAGATCACTTCAGCGCAGCCTACCATTATACATCCTAGGATGGCTCTGCTTCCTGCCACACAACTAAATAGGTTGATAATATTTATGCGCTCTATTCAATACCCGTTAAATAAAGAAGAAATATGAGTCTAAATGCCATCGTAGGTATTATTTCATTGCTTCAGGTGAAAAACTATCTTCAAAGGTAGTGCTACGTTTTTTATGTTTTATGTAGACTGAACGCAACAGAAAGACACAGATAACAACTTGTATAATTTATTACACTAAACTATTATATATATGACAGATATAACATAAATTATATAATAACAATGACAGATATTCAGTTTCAATATTCAAAATTAATTACAATACAAAATAGTACTGGTTTCAACCTTCAAAGTTAATTACAATATAAAATGGTACTAGTTTCAACCTTCAAAGTTAATTACGATACAAAATGGTACTGGCCTGTGTCCAGTATAATGATCTAGAATGAAAGTCCAAAAGTTCAGATCAGAAATCCAAAATTCCGGTCTAGGGTGTGAATTTGGTCCCACGAAGAAATACCGAAGTTTGAATGGAGAAGTCCAGAAACAATTCATAGTTCAATAAATTCGACGAAGTTCCCTACACGATGCCTCCGATGAACGTCTCATACTTATCTATCGCCTTCCAATTTTCCCGATCTCCCCTAAACAGTTTCACACGTGTTGACCTTCAGTATAACTAGTAATTCGAACGAATCGTAGAGATTGACGAAATAAAATCACAGCTTCTGTAGATCTAGCTTCAGTCACAAATTCAAGTTGAATAAACACACAGCAAACGTTTAAAATTTCTCGAACAAAGACACTATTTCTTGAATCAAATACAAACAAATGACTGACTCTTTCCTCTTTCCCTCGCGTTGCCGTCTGTTTATATATTAGTAGGCCTCTTCTCGAACAATCGCGTAACTTCCACAGAACTCCAGAGCAATCCGCGCATGTCCGTTCTTGCACGAGACTCAACGTCTAGACACTAGGCCGCCATACATTTCCGTTTACAGTCAAATGATTGATCTACTTAATTCTAGAAATTTCTAAATGTTATTTTAAATGAATAACAACATATTTTATTGGTTTAAACTTTGAAACAGTAATATAAATATGGAAATATAAATAATAGAAATGAAAACCCAAACACAACACGACATTTACATAACACTCTCCCCTTAAAGTAAAAAAAAAATTGAACTTGTGAAAACCTTTTTTTTGTTTTTTTAAACCAACTCAAAAGGGTTAAATCCAGTAGGTTCTTGAATAACCTCACAAACTGCAAACAATAACAAGGGAACACCCTAATCCCAGTTCTTTGAGTGTTCGTGGTAGTAATTTGGTTGAAACGATCAAGAACACCTTGTGACTCAGGATGATATGCACTGGATGAAATTTGATGAATGTTTAGTTCATGCATGGCTTGTTGAAATAGCTTGTACATAAAATTTAAGCTTTGATCTGATTGCACAACTTTTGGAATCCCGAACATGGTAAAGAATTTGACAAGAGCCTCGACAATGTTGGGAGCAGTGATTTTTCTCAAAAAGATAGCCTCAGGGAAACGTGTAGAAGCACACATGATTGTCAAGAGGCATTCATTTCCTGCTTTGCTTTTAGGCATTAGGCCAACACAGTCGATAATGACCCTTGAGAACGGTTCTTCAAAGGCAGGAATAGGCTGCAGTGCTGCTTTGGGAATCCCCTGATTTGGTTTTCCTGTCATTTGGCAAGAATGGCATGTCTTACAAAAGTCAACAACATCTTGGCACATCTTTGGCCAATAGAAATGTCGTCGGATACGATCTAGGGTCTTTCTTACACCTAAGTGTCCTGACAACACATGATCATGAGCAAGACTTAGAATATCATTCTGATAGCATTTTGGAATGACGATTTGGTGAATAACATTCCACTCTTCGTCAGCAGCAACGTCAGTAGGTCTGTATTTTCTCGTTAACACACCTGACTACTGGTAGTAACAAATAGGGACAGTTCCTATTTCATTTTCATCAACGGCCAGTTGTAGAAGAGAACGAGTTTCAGGATCATTGTCCTATTCCTCAATAAGTTTGTTACGATGAAGAGAGTTGAAAAATGACTTGGAGTCATCAGAAGAACTTAAAGTTGAGTCAGAAATCTCATCGATGTGAGACATGAACGTATCAGATAAAGGGAAATCCTCTTTGGACTCCTGAGAACGTGTTTGAGAACGAGTAACAGCAAAGGCAGGGAAAACATCAGGAAACTCTTCAACGAGTTGCTCTGTACTGGGACTAACAACAGGTGCTTCGACAACACGAACCTATGTTACCACCTTGCTAACAGCCAAATCATTCCCCAAAAGCATAGACACACCTTCAACAGGCAATGAAGATTTAATACCCACAGTCACTGGATCCGAAGCTAAGTCCGAATGCAAATCCAATCTATGAAGAGGGACAGAAACGACGCCACCTTCTACACCAGAAATGAGCACATTTGCCCCAACGGATAACTTTTCAGGAAACGGAAGTACACTTTCCAAAATCAAACTCTGAAAAGCTCCAGTATCCCGCAGGATTTTAATTGGTTGTAGATGTGAATCACCAACAAAAGAAACAAAACCTTCAGTGATGAAAGGCTTAAATTTGTCCTCAACAAGATCTTCAGATACATCAAGAATATTGGACTTGGAATCCACAGTGGACTGGACAGGGTCAAAATCATTGGGAACCAATGATGTATCTAACGAGGGTGAAATGAAACTATGAGGTGATGGCTTGTTTTTCACCTTATAGCACTCAGAAATCAGATGGCCAGGTTTCCTACAATAAGCACATGTTTTGGATGAGAATAACACGTTTTTGGTATATGACGAGCTTTGAGAATAAGATGAAGTCTTTGTTTGAGAATCAGATGTTTGCTCTTTTTTGTCTTTGTCGACATTTGCATAATGTTTGAATGAGTCATTGAGTTTCTTCGCTGTGTGATTTGTTTTGCTCTTCTACGAGAAATCTTTGTGAGTCAAAGCATACTCGTTTGCCAAGACAGCAGCATCATGAATTTTGGAAGCTTTTTGTTCATCAAGATAAGTTTTGAGCTTCACGGGAATACATCTTTTAAACTCTTCAACTAACATGAGTTCTCTGAGTTTTGTGTAATCATCTTTGAATTCTTTGGAATCACACCACCTGTCGAACAGAGTTTCTTTTTCACGAGCAAATTCGACATAAGTTTGGCTGTCAAACTTTCTGTAACCACGAAATTTTTTTCTGTATGCCTCTGGCACCAATTCATAAGCATTCAAAATGCATTTTTTGACGTGCTCGTAATCATAACTTTGCTCGGCCGTGAGTTTGGAAAATACTTCCTGAGCTTTACCCTTGAGAACACTCTGAAGTAATGTTGTCCAATATTCGGTAGGCCATTTTAGCCTAAGGGCCAATTTTTCAAATTGCTGAAAATATTTATCTACAGCCTTCTCATTGAATGGAGGTACTAAACGAATTTGTTTGGAAGCATCAAAATTATCCAACCGCATTTTGACAATCTTTTCTTCTGTCTGTGCCTTTCTTATACTGATTTCCTTATCAGCTTTAATGTGTTCTATTTGTATTTCGGCATCAAGGCGTTTGTTTTCTTGTTCTGCCTCAAGAACAAGGCGTTTGTTTTCTTTTTCTGCTTCAAGACGTTTGCTTTCAATTTTTAAACGAAATTTCATTTCCATTTCCATTCTTTTTAATTCAAAATCTGGGTCAAAATGAGCGGCAGGCAATTGTTGTACAACTTTTTGAGGTAAAACTTTTTGGCTGAACAAATGTTCAACAACAATTTGTTTGATATCTGCTTTCTTCATTGCTTGCTTCAATTCCAACTTAAAATGTTTTCCAACATCAAGCAATTCAGAATTTTTTAATTCACTGATCAATTCAAAAGAGGGATTTTGATGAAATTTGTCTATAAAATCTTCGAGTTGGAATGCCATTTTGGATATACAAGCTGTCGATCTGTATAGAATATAAATCTAATTTTGGAACAGAATTAAAATGTTTGATCAATCCCGGACGAGCTCCCAATTTTCTGTTGCGTTTTTTTTTTTATATGTTGACTGTAGACTTAACGCAACAGAAAGACACAGATAACAGCTTGTATAATTTATTACACTAAACTATTATATATATGACAGATATAACATAAGTTATATAATAACAATGACAGATATTCAGTTTCAATATTCAAAATTAATTACAATACAAAATAGTACTGGTTTCAACCTTCAAAGTTAATTACAATATAAAATGGTACTAGTTTCAACCTTCAAAGTTAATTACGATACAAAATGGTACTGGCCTGTGTCCAGTATAATGATCTAGAATGAAAGTCCAAAAGTTCAGATCAGAAATCCAAAATTCCGGTCTAGGGTGTGAATTTGGTCCCACGAAGAAATACCGAAGTTTGAATGGAGAAGTCCAGAAACAATTCACAGTTCAATAAATTCGACGAAGTTCCCTACACGATGCCTCCGATGAACGTCTCATACTTATCTATCGCCTTCCAATTTTCCCGATCTCCCCTAAACAGTTCCACACGTGTTGACCTTCAGTATAACTAGTAATTCGAACGAATCGTAGAGATTGACGAAATAAAATCACAGCTTCTGTAGATCTAGCTTCAGTCACAAATTCAAGTTGAATAAACACACAGCAAACGTTTAAAATTTCTCGAACAAAGACACTATTTCTTGAATCAAATACAAACAAATGACTGACTCTTTCCTCTTTCCCTCGCGTTGCCGTCTGTTTATATATTAGTAGGCCTCTTCTCGAACAATCGCGTAACTTCCACAGAACTCCAGAGCAATCCGTGCATGTCCGTTCTTGCACAAGACTCAACATCTAGAAACTAGGCCGCCATACATTTCCGTTTACAGTCAAATGATTGATCTACTTAATTCTAGAAATTTCTAAATGTTATTTTAAATGAATAACAACAATTTTTTTGTTTAAAAAGTGAAACAGTAATATAAATAATAGATATGAAAATCCAAACACAACACGACATGTTGTCGTTTACAAAACATTTACACGACATTTACATAACAGGTAGAAAATATAGATACTATGCTGACTAGACAACAGTCCAGATCTCAATCCTATTAAGAATTGCTGAAAGGTAATGGGTAACAAATTGTAAGAGAAGAAACACTTTGGAATTATAGAAAATCTAAACCCAAGTTTGGGATTATGAACTTATCCGTGCTTAGTTCAATGCCTCATGGACTAGAAGTCACGGCAATGTCAAGCAGTTATCAAACCCGGAGGGGAAACAACCAAATATTAGAACAATTACTTTCACAGTGTTACTTTTCAATCTAATTTTTCATACTTAAAGAACATTTTCGTATCTGTAGAAGCTTATTAACTAGTGTAAAACTGTTATGAACATCGTTTGGTGCAAGTCGACTTATTTCTCAGTTATTTAAATACATATGTGCATATTTATTAACAAACAAACCATAACACATGTACTGGAACAGATGATCAATAAATACCAACAAATATGAAAATGTACAATCTGATAGTCCACTTTTGCCTTGTTTCAAAACAAAAGGTAAATAAATTATGTAGCGCTGAAAATATCGCAAATGTTTTATGCAAATAACTTGTTTTGTTGTTGAATAAAGTGAAACTTAACCAAGTTGTTCACTTGAATTCTGAATTTTGTTTGTTTTGTTTCACGAGTATAGCTACCCAACGAACTATATATGATGTAAACACTAGAAAGATCGAATCCAGAATGCTAGCATTAATCAGCTTTTAAACTTACCGCTGAACCACTGGTAGTGTTTGAATTATGTAACTTAAAACAAGTGAATTAGGCTCATGCCTGGTATCATCCCTGAATTAACCAGTGAGAAAATAAGCACGTGCTTAGGGCACCAAGGGAAGGGGGGCATCACAGAGTTTTTCCCTTAGCTATCATGCCGTTAACTCTTTCACTGCTACACTCAATTTCAGTCGATTGTTTTGTAATTGTCCTTAACTGCTGTGTTCCACTTTACTCTTTATTGTTAAAAATTATTTTCTTTGACTCAGTGAGTGACTAAAGTTTTGAGAAACTACTAAACTATGTACCTGAAGTAAGAAGTCAGTGATTTGCGAAAGCGCAGTACAAAATGTTGTTAAAACTTCGGGTAAAAGATGATCGTATGTTATGATGTCTGATCTTGAAGATGAAATATTTTTCTCAATCATTCCTTCTGTTGTAGCTATTTATAAGACATTATAGTCAGTGGAACTGTTTTGTTTTACATTTTACTGCTTTATTCAGTCACATTTACAGAAAAATAAGCCTATAATACTACAGAAGCACAAGTCAAACGAAATGGTGAGAGATGTGTACAGAGACGTGGGTAGTTTTTTTTTCGGCTTCTGTTTTCATACGTTATATCTGGGTTACTGTCTCGTTTGTTTTAGTTTTATTTGGGTTAGTTTTACATTATTCATGTGTGTTTTGTAATATTTTTATAAGTGTGTTTCTCACTGAAGCATTACTGAGCCATAATTTTTTGGCTTCAAACAACTTGCTGTAAAAACTTCTTTTGTGTGTGAGTACATGTTTTGAAATTTGTTATACCAAGAAAAAATTTAGAAAGGAATGCCACCTTTCAAAGATTACATGTAACCTATAAGAGTATTTGGCATGTTTGTATTCCCTTCTGGTTATGCAATAACATTAGATCTGAAGCCGAGATTTACTTCGGGTATAAATATCGAACAAAATTTTGTCAAATATCCCGTTTTTACACCCCAAAACGGATATCACATTATATTCTCCTTACTTCTTCCTTGATTCTATCCTGACGTTAGGCCTGGCATGGCCGAGCGCGTTCAGGCGTACACTCGTAATCCAAGGGTCGCGGGTTCGCGCCCGCGTCGCGTAAACATGCTCGCCCTCCCAGCCGTGGGGGTGTATATAATGTGACGGTCAATCCCACTTTTCGTTGGTAAAAGAGTAGCCCAAGAGTTGGCGGTGGGTGGTGATGACTAGCTGCCTTTCCTCTAGTCTTACACTGCTAAATTAGGGATGGCTAGCACAGATAGCCCTCGAGTAGCTTTGTGCGAAATTCCAAAACAAACAAACTATCCTGACGTCATAATGCCCCGACTCTGCCCGGCCTTCTTGGTGATATTTTTTCTGAGACGATCGATCAATACGAGACAGAAATACAGAGAAAATGACGATAACCTTTTAGGTGTAATTCAACTATTTTGCGACTGTAAATTCAGATCAGTATGTGTTCTATTACATTTCTCCAAAGCTGGGAAAACAATTGACTGATCGGAGCAGTCTAAAGGCGGTAATTCTACCTTTTAGGTCAAATTTCGTGAGACTTCGACGTGTGCGACAACATGATTTTTAACGTTATTATGTATACACTATACTACTTGCAGTAGTAGTATAGTACTTGTAGCACCGTGGCCATACAAAAATACTGTAAAGAACCGATAAATCAACAAAATCAATTTAGGATTGTCTGAACAAGTGCATGTGAACAAGGTTAGTACTGAGTACGAGACTTAACGTTAGTGGCCTCAGTTGCAAAGTATTAGCATCAGGCCTGATGTTAGTGTTGTTACCCGAGAACAGGCTGACAATAACGTTAGGCCTTAATACCGTAACTACAGGGTGGTACTACGGTTCGTAAGTCCATACCCATCCATATGTTATTATGTTATATTCAATTACGCATGTATTATAAATGTGTTTCTTATTTTGTCAGAGAAATATGGCCAATGTAAGCCCATTTACACTTGAAAATGTGTCACAGAACATGGCGGCGCATAATGTTATGCAGCGAGAATGAGGGACAGCACACGGATACACTGGACATATAAGATATATGGATGGGTAGGGACTTACGGGCCACCCTGTAGTTTAGTGTAAATACATTGGAAACGCTACTGTAGTATGGAACTGTGAAGTGGATTATTTTAATTTAAGACCGTCGTTTTGAATTTGCCTTCGCATGAAGGTATGCAGGTGAAGTTTCAGACGTATGCATATTTCGTTGATGTATGGTTTGTTGGTTCATTTGAAGTCCCCAGGTCAAAACTGTGCTCAGAGTTAAGGTTACAACTCATTCTTCAGATATTTGACAAGGATTAAGGTACTCTAGCCTAGGTCTAACCCACTATTTAATAGTTCAATGTGCAGTACAGTTTACAATTGATTATTTGTCATGTATGTGTACCAGTTGATCGCTGTATATATATAGGTTACTACTGCACGTGTTGTTGATCACAAGCTGTTTTGGAATACTTTTTGACTCACATTAAATCTGCATATTTCCATTGACATTGCTCCTTGCATACAGCTAACAACAATTAATGAAACTTTTGGAATGACTGGAAACTAATTCTACTAAAATGAATTGAAGCCGGTCTTGAATGGTTTTTAACCAATCAGAATGCAGCAAATCTATAAAGGTATTTATGAATTCATGTTTATGTGCTGATGGACTTGGGTCCCAAAATAACTTTCTGGTAATCTTTGTCTAAATGTAGACCTATAGTTTAGTATGTTTGACTGTCTTACCAACGTTTTTCTTAATGAATTTCAGTGTTTTTTCTAATCATTATAAGTATATATGATCCATATTCTTTTGTGGTTTTTTATTTTTGTTTTTGTATTTTTCAGACTACTAGATGAAACGTGTTCAATTAAGTTGTGCACAAAAGATAAAACTAGCAAAAAGAAACTAACAAAAGGCTATGGATTTTGTGGCCAAGTCTGGAAAGCTGACTAATATTTTTACTCAACTTACACAACATGACCTTCCAAATCAAAACCCATCTCCACCATCAGAAGTCACTTGTATTACATCTGACTCCGACAAGATTGAAGTTGAACCAAACTCCACTCCTATAAGTACTACTTTGTCCACTTCAAGATCGGAACATCGTAATGACGTTGAGGTGTCACAGGCTGGCTCAACTGGCACAAGTCTTACAACTGATCTCACTTTGCCTGTAAATTCTCCTGATATCTGTAGTGTTAATGTTGATGCATGTTGCTCTACAAGACAGTCTGAAGTTGAAATAATTGCTGAAAATGAAAATTTCCTGGACTATGGTAAAATGCTTTAACCTACAAAATATGAAGAAACTAAAGCAAAAATTCCAGGGTAGTGGTCAGATATATCACAGGTAGATCAGTTAAGTGTTGTACTTCGGTACTTAAAAGACGAACAACCTATTGAACGCTTTTTAACCTTTTTGGAACTAAAAGCCATACCGGTAAGGAAATGGCAAACCAGGTATTGCAGTATTTACGTGAAGTTTGTGAACTTAATTTTTCAAAATGTAGGGGTCAGTCTTACGATAACGCTGCTAACATGTCTGGGCACATGTAAGGGGATTCAGCAAAAGATTTTAGAAGAAAATGAGTTTGCGATATATGTGCCCTTTGCAGTTCATTTACTAAATCTGGTAGGCCGAAGTGCTGTTGACTGCTGTCAAGTGGCAGTTATTTTTTCTATACAGCGTGTTTGCTGTTTTGTAGCTTTGGGCTTAATTCAAAATAAACAAGCAAATTTGTACAATAATCTGATTTATTTGTATTGAAACATCGGGAATGTCATTATATTCTTATTAAATTAATGACATTTTAAACCAGAGGGAGCTATTATCATTTTTTTATTAGGTATATTTGCAAATTGAATGTATACTCGCACTTTAAATGTCGTATGCGATCAAGGTTGTTTTAAACATAGAGATGTAAAAAATATAATAATAATTTGTAACATTAAAAGGAACGTAAACACGCAAAGTGCAAACCCGAAAGAACAAAGTATACGCACACACCAGAACAGACAATTAAAGCACGACTGCTACCAACAGCTATAACACTTGACAAACAAAAGCTCCTATTCTTCAACAAAGATTTTTCTGAAGTTGCTAGATAAACATATAATCTACAAAAAGAAAGAACCTGTAAATCAAACATAAATGAAGTACAAATCAGTAAGGAAGAAACTACACAACTAACAACAGCTATCACAAACATGGTAAGTACTTTAGGGCCAGAAATAAATAGATGAAACACAGAGATGTGTTAAACATCATAATCACACTCATTAAAAAAGAACGTTTACCATACGTTATAACCAAGAAAATAAAATACATATTGACAGAATTAACAGATTCATAGTTTTCTACGTTAACATACAAGACGGTCTTGTTTTCAAACGGCACGTAATAGCAAACATCGCAAACCATACTTAACTTTGATTTATAAACAGCAAAAATTGAACGTGGCAAGTGATTATCACATAGTCCGGAAAAATAGACCTAATAAAGATCATCTGAATGAGGCATTATGCTGTTACACAAAAGAAGGTCACTCTTTTTACACAATATATTTTAACTCTACAATGAAAGTATCATATGCGACATTCTACAGCGTAATAATCGACAACAACAGCAGGAATTTTCAGCATCACTTGATATACAGCTACTAAATAATAATGAAGTATACAACAACAAATTAATTATTGCAGATCTCGACGGCAATAAACATAAGTTTTGGCTGTAGAGTAACAACTACAACTGGAATACGTCTTCTGGAATTTATGGAAGATAGAGACGTTTTTACTAAATGATACAACATACACAAGTAATTGCAATCATACCAGTTACATACTGGCTCTCTCTAAGTGCTTTACATCTGTTTTTCCATATTTTGTATAATTCAATGTGGATAAAAACGCAGATAGAGACCATTTACCGACTCTGTGTGTCTTTTATCTTGCACCATACACAAACAAACCAAAATTCTCAGAAAAATACAGCTATCAAAAAGTTAGCTAGTTAAAGTATCAAGAAGGATTAAATGTACTTCGTCAAAATGAAGTACCTGAGTCATAAACCGAACAATAGACTCTTACTGTTAAAAACCGCGGAGAGTTTTATAAACACAACAGAAAAATACATTCCAAAAATAAAAAAACTGCAGAAATTACTCAACATTGAAAAATCACAAATATTACTAATGGACAAAATACATGAACGTAGAAAACTAAGACGGGATCTCCAAACAAAAACTAAGACGAGAATACATGATAACAAGAGATCTCAAACTAAAATTTAAGATCAATATCCGAAAAACCAAATCAGAAATGAAATAAAACAATTTAAATCATAGCAATGGGACAACCACTGTTTACAGTTAAACACACAAACGCATTATAAAGATTTTTGAACGCATATAAGAGTAATTAAAAATAACAAACTCAGAGGAATGTTCAACACTCAAACACAATAGTAAAATTGAACACACAAATAAACAAAATGCAAGTGTTTTTAAAGAACAGTTACAAAAAATACTTAAAACACCAAAGGAAACAAACGAATATTCACTTTCTTAACACGGTGAATAATTACGTAAAAACGAATAACTATTTATAAACACCAAACTTCAACTCAGACACATCTCACAGTAGAGCCAACAACACAGGCGAATAAGACCATATCACAAAACGATTAATTAAGCCAGTAACAACTGCAGAAGGAATAAGCAATATAGAGATACCCAAACATAAAGTAACAGGACAGGAAATAATACAAAGCATACTAATAAGAAAAGGGATTTCTAAGATTGGAAAAGCACTATTCAGTTTGTCTCTCCGATCACATTTTATACTGACTGTTTGGAAACAAGCTGATGTTCTTATGTTCCGAAAGGAAAACTACAGCCTTAATAATGTATTTAGCTATATAGGAAAACTGCTAGAAAAGATATTGAACAATAGATTACTCATTTATCTCGAATTAAATTCAAACTACCAGAAGCTCAAAACTGATTTAAAAAATACCGACAAGCAGCTGATCACTTAATTAGATTAACAGAAGAAATAATAAACAGTTTAAGTAGAAATCACTGCAAGGTCGGATGTTTTCTAGACTTAGAGAAAGCATTCGATAAAAATTGGCATAATGGTATTAGATGTTAATTATCCAAAATGTGATTTCCAAATGAAATTATTCGCTGATATGAAATTACTCTTCTCCGACCATCTCGTAATTATCAGATTGAATCTCATCTGATTTCAAATAATATTTAAATAAGATGAATAAATACTGCTTTTCATGTTGTGGAACAAAGGAACGTGTTCAAAGCTACAACTTATTGTGAGTGTGTAAACAATTTGGAAATGAACGCAAAATGTAGCGACCAACTAAAAGAAACAAGTTAAATATAAATTGCCATTACTGTGGGTAAAAAACACTATATCTATGACCGTACACTGGGAACAACTGGCCTCTTTTCCCCAAGATGTTGGTTCAAAATAATTAAACTTTTTCTCAGATAGATTTTAATAAAAAAGGGGAAACAGTAATGCCTCATTACTAATCATCATAAAAAAGCATGAATTAAAGATGCACACTGGCACATGCACACGCAGGTGTATATGCGTGGTAGTTTTGTGTTCTAGTACATGCGCGCGCATGTGCGCATATTCAAATACTTTTAATGTAAGGCAGGGGTCAAATTTTACCAGTTCTGAAAAATGAGTGAAGTTAATCGAAGCAGAATAAATACATTATATCAATAATAATTAATTTTGTGTTAAAGTATATTGTGATGTTAGTAAAAAAATTATAAATCTAATTCTGATGTGTAATGATTTAATTAGCTAATAAAAATTGCAGTTCACCAAAGTAATCTAGTTCACATGAAAACAGTTCAAGTAATTGTATAATATAGTAGCATTTAAACAAATACTATGTCTTGTTTTTTTTTATTAAGTCCAAAGCTACACAGCGAGTATTGAAACTCGATTTTTAGGCTCGTAAAACCTCATACGTAGCATTAAGCCGCTGGTGTGTGGGCGCTTTTGTGTCTTTCCTATTCTAGCCAGTCTGATGAACCCTGATGTTGAGCGTAAAACCTTATCAACACTGGATGTAGTAGTTGTAGTGTTATTGAAATATTATTACATTATTCTCTGCTTTTACTCATAAGTATTTATAATAACTAAAAATCAGATTAAATTTTGCTTTTACCTACCATAAAAGGAAGTGAAAAACGAATGAATAAGCTTATTTTTAATAACATGTCTATGTTCCCAGACTTCAATTAACCTTCAACTTCGATCCTCAATACCCGGAAGAAACAGATAAACACAACATACAATGGGTAAGTTAACCGTATGTATGTTTTTTTTTCTTATAGCAAAGCCACATTGGGCTATCTGCTGAGCCCACAAAGAGGAATCGAACCCCTGATTTTAGCGTTGTAAACCATAGACGTACCGCTATACTAGTGGGGGTGTAAGTTAACCAACCGTTTACACCGTTTAGCGTCGAAGAAAAACGATTTGTATAATCCCAACAATTTTCCATTTACCATCTTTATTATTGTACTGAGGAATAGAAAAATACAACATATAACAAATAGAAGTAAACACAAATTTACATTTCTTAGCACTGAATAGAGAAGAACAATACACTTCTTAAAATTATCTTAACACTTTCTCCTTGCTTGGGGTGAGGCATGTTTCTAGGAGGGAGTTGGTAATATCATCCATTAGACTAAAGTCAGGGTCAACTGCCTCAAACAGCCGCGTGATGTGAACCTGTAACGTGTACCTCAGTAACACTATTGTGAAAGAAGTAGAGGCTAGTACGTTTACCAATGTTCATTCATGCTCTTATCATACTTCCGCTAGCGCCATCTGCGTCGCTTCCTGAATGAGAATTATGTGTATGTGTTTTTTAAATGCGTATAATCTTGTAATATGGTTTCAGGATGAAGTGCAACTCATATGCAAAGAACAAGAACAAAAATTAGTCTAAATGTTATTGGTTCAGCTCGTTGTCTCGGCCTCATTTCAAGCGAACTATTTTGTGCCTCGTTACGAGCGAAATGTACATGTAATAAAGAAAGAAAAATAGTAACACCTGGATAAAGAAGGACAAGAAGTGTAAGCAATACAGAGACTACCACACAGGCGTTGCTCTTCCATTAATTAAACAAATAAAATTCAAGCACGCACAGGGTCATGTATAAAAATACTTTAACATGCATGGTTGCTTATAATCGTGTCTAAAGAGGAGACGTCAGTGACTTTGAAAGACGAGTGATTGTTGGGACGCGTTAGGTGTGGGATTCATAGTGTCTAAGGTGATGTTAGTATGGAACGTAGAGGGAAAGACATCATCAGTAAAGAGCAACAGTGGCGGAAACGCATACTCCAGGATCGTGATGTTCGTCATTAATGGCAAAATAGGCGACCAACCGCAGATCAGTTAACAGCAAATTTCAACATTAAACGAGAGCAACCAGTTTTATCTAATAAGGTTCTCCTAGAACTCCATAGAACGGGATATCATAGCCGGGTTGCAGTATACAAAAGACTCATCACACTTGTCAATACACGTGTGCGCGTCCAGTGGTGCAAAAAGCATAGGCTATGAACTACTGAAAACTGGAGAAATATGATATAGCCAGACGAATTACCCTGTCCTTCACCATATCCTCAACAAATGGACGAGTGCATATGTTGCACGTTTGAAACATTAAGAATTAGAGAGCCTTGAGTGTTTCATTTCAATAGTGAAGGATGCTGGTGGTTCCATATCGGTGTGGGACGCATTTTTCTGTCATGATTTGGGTGTACTCATACCTTTAGAAGGCAATGTCGATACCAATCGTTACAGAATGGTACTGAGTGATCATCTTCAGCTGATGTTACAGCACTTCTGTCGTACAGAGATGGGTATCTTTCAAAATGACAACACCCCCGTTCACAGGACACGAGCAGTCACCCAATGGTTTGAGGATCATGATACTGACATTATACATATGTCATGACCTTCTTAATCACCAGATCTGAACCCAATCAAGTATGTATTGGATATTGTGGAATGGCGTCTGAGACAGCGTTTTTAACTTTCATAAACTATGCGTGAGTTAATTGACTTTCACGTGAAAGAATGGTATCGCATTCCTCATGAAAAATTCCAGATGCTGGTAGACTCTTTGCCACAGCATACAGGATGTACTGGCCGCACTTGGTAGCTCAACACTTTTCTAATGGGACCACTGATGCTTCCTTTTTTTGCCACTGCATGTATCTCACAGTGTTTCCAGTATAGAGTTGTGTGTTGTATTTTGACAAGTTCACCATTGGCAACTACAAACATCTGATTTAGTCCTGAAATATGTAGGTTAAGCGTGGTCTAGTGGCTAAAGTGCCACATTATCCCAGTAGTTTACGCTTCGCGTTATATTGCAACAAAAAATAAAATCACATTCTGTATTTTGGGGCTGTTAGTGCATTATAAAAGTGACTAGCTGCATTCCAGTGAGTTTACCAGTTTAGAACTGGAAATGATTAGCGCAGGAGCACTCAAAACAAAATAAACAGGTAACCGGCAACTCCAACAGATACTCATCGTCATTCCATATTATGCATAACGGTCTGCCTTGTCTAGTCTATGAACAAATTCATTTGCAAGTAGTTTTACATTGTGCTAACAACTCTTTGAAACATGGCAAGCTTGCAACAACTTGTAATTGTTTATGTTTCCATCGTTAGCAATGGGCCGGTCTTCCTGAATTTTATTGACTTTTCTGAGCTAAAGCTGTATAGTTATTTGATTTTAGATTTATCTTAGCTTTTGCTCATAATAAGGAAAGTTGGAGAAGAAACCATATTTCTCCAAATAAATAAAACATTCAAATGTCTTTTCTTAGGCCTAGCTCTGATTCATGGAATATTTGGAATACTTTGAACTCTGATATGAGGATTGGAACAGGATTTATGTCATCATTCTTTAAATAGTATAAACTGAATCACTCAATCATTTCAGGCCATATGATTGATCGTCAGCCTTCTGATTTTCGTGACAGAAAACTGAAGGAAATGACTGCCATTATTTTATAAGAGTGGTTTTTGCCTTGCATTACTAAAGTGTAAAAACTTCTATAATTATTTTGAGCAGCGTATGAAGTGTTTTTTTTTTCAGTTATTTTTTTTATAGAATAATAACTGTCACGGGATAGTGGGTTATTATTAGATATTTGCTGTAGTGTTATAACTGAAATCGCATCACTGTTTCACTGTAATAATTCTGACCCATTAGGGCCATGTGTTATAATTTTTCACTCTATATATGTATCTTGATATTATTGCTACATACCCCTTAAGGCACACTTTGTTTTAGCGCATATTACTCGTTGGAGATGAAAGTATTATTTTACAAATATAAACAATATTTTAAGATAAGTAGTTCCATTGACGGTTATGAAACTCACCAGCTTATAGAGTTGTGTAAGAGAATTTGTTCAGGTAGCCAGGTGTACGGAGAGCGTGAGAACTTCCGTTTTGTCCTTCCGACGAGCTCAAAAGTCTGAAAAAGCCATGATGGTAGCTTGTAGTAACTGAGAGAAAAAGCTCCCACTTTAGAGACGGCGTGGGATACGGATAATGAATTAGTATCGGCAATGTTTCGATTTCCCGTCTGAATGTCTAAACTCAGAGTGTCATCCGTAGTGATTATTCGTTAAATAACGATGCGCAGTTGGTTGTTTATTGATTTACAAAAGTTGAGTGAAACAGTGCGTTAGTTAACTGGTCATAGCGTAATGGATATAACAAATCTACTTGGATGTCCAACCAATAACAAATAATAACATTTGATAATCGATATATATATATATATATATATACATATATATAATTCTGTAACTGTTTATAAAAAATTTGAACATTAGTGTTAGTTATCGATCTTATGTTACATAAAATAACTGGATTGTATCTATTCTACACAGAAAGGGTTACAAGAATTGCTGGGAAATTGCAAAAGGATTTTTTTCGTTCAATAACAGAAGAAATATACTGGAACTTTTGTTACATTATATACAAAAGCTAACAGACAAAACAGGTCTTTTGTTGCATAAGATAAGAAACAAACTGGATTTTTTGGCACAAGACGACGACAGAAAGTAAACCGGAATTGTTGCATAAGACAATGAACTGTTTGATTATTCGTTGTTAAGATTAAAGCTACGTAGTGGGATATCTGCGCACTGCCCACTGACTATATCGAAATCCGATTTTTGTATTATAAGCTCTCAAACCTTGCTGAACCAAAATTGGGCTCTTGAGATCATGAATAAGCTGGCATTTTTTAACCCTTTATTTGGAAGAAGTTAGGGAATAAAAATGCCAACATGTTAGAATAGTAACGAAGACTGTTATAAATGTCACGAAAATAAGTAGATAGTCTATAAAGGAAAGAAGTCGCTGCAGATTAAAAACATAAATAAACATTCATACACTTCGCCAGATCGTTGGCGTATTTAGGTGGGGGCTATAGAGGTTTTAGTTCCGGGGCGCATTGATGATTTTATTCTATGTAAAATTACATTGGATGTAGGGCCCACAAAAATTATTAGTCTCTGTCCCCACACAACCTTAAATCCGCAACTGGGCCACATTTATTACGGTCCTTTGAAGAAGTAGTTCAATATGTTATAAAACAAGTAAACCTATGCTTAGGTAACTGTAGTAAATTTGACACTGATTTTTTTATTGTTTTTTATCGAAGGTTCCAAGTCTAGTATGACGCACTAGCACCACAAAACTAACGTTTCTAGTCTTGTTTAGTGTACTGGTTTTACAAACCAAAGGTTTCAAGTCTTGTTTGTTTGTTTTTGAATTTCGCCCAAAGCTACACGAGGGGTATCTACACTAGTCGTACCTAATTTAGTAGTGTAAGACTAGAGGGAAGGCAGCTGGTCATCATCACACACCGCCAACTCTTGGGTTACTCTTTTACCAACGAATAGTGGTATTGACCGTCACATTATAACGCCCCTACGGCTGACAGGGTGAGCATGTTTGGTGCGAAGGGGATTCGAACCCGCGGATTACAAGTCGAGTGCCTTAACCACCTGACTATGCTGGGCCTTCAAGTCTTGTTTAAGGTACTAGCATTACAAAATAAACGTGCCAAGTCTAGCAGAAAATACCACCACCAGGAAACTCAGCTTTCAAAGATTATTGAAATTTGCTAGTGAATTAATGTTCACATAATAGCAGTGTCATTAGCTTTATTGAAATATCTGCTTCGTACTGCGAAAATGCACATTAAAAAGAGTTTTTTTTATGTGTTTTAACAATGTTTATTTTCTCTTACACGTTTTCTCCTCTCATGAACGAATATTTGTAAAGCTTTTTCGTACTGTTAATTCTTACACTGCTAATTATAAATTTATACTCTCCTCTAGAACAGTGTTTCCCAAAGTAAGAATCACGAGCCTCTAGGGCGCCGCCAAAAATGGGCCGAAAAGAAGTACACTGAGTTAATTTTAATTCTAAATAAATAATATGCCGATAAACAGCATGTTGAATCGATTGATTTATACAGGATGTGGAAGATGTTATTGTTTTTACTGCGGCACTGTCTTTCAATCACCATGCTTATGTTATAGGTTAAAGGGATTTAACATTTTTTAAATTCACCTCAAAGGAACCTTAGACTAAAAGAGTTTGGGGACCACTGCTCTGGAACATAATCTTTAGCACATATACCTCTCCCCCCCTTTAGATAATTACGGACGTATATGTACCCTTTTTGAGCTCTACCCTTCACTCCAAATCATTGCGATGATCATATATATGTCCCTCTTTAGAGAATTAACCTTGAAACTTATATGTCTCTCTCCAGATATCTGTCAAAGGCACATATATCTCCCATTATATATCACTACCATGAGACTTATTGTATATAATCCTTGTTTTAGTCTGAAAAATGTGACACTAAAACAAATTTCGTAATAAAACCTCTGTAATAAATCAGTAATTTTATCATTAATTAAAAAAACACATATGTTGCTTATTAATTTAAGTATTTTGAATAAAAATGTACAAATAATTATTTTACTTAATACTTTGCATAGTGTGAAAAAGATAATCATGTGTGAAATAATTGAAGCAATTATCTCTAAAAAGAAAAAAAAAATGTGGATTCGACAAGCAATGACAGAGAAATAAGTAATCGCACAGCACCACGAGTGCTTCCGGGTGGGTTTCTGAAATGAAACCTACTACTGGAAGAGAAGTTCATCTACGAATGTGTACATTTGCCAATGTTTGGTTTGTCTGTTTTTAATTTCGTGAAAATCTATACGAGGGCTATCTGCGCTAGCCATCCCTAATTTAGCAGTGTAAGACAGCTAGTTATTACCACCTACCGTCAACCCTTGGACTACTTTTTTACCAACGAATATTTGACTTGACCGTAACATTATAACGCCCCCACGGCTAAAAGGGCGAGCATGTTTAGTGTGACGAGGATTCGAACCCGCGACCCTCAGATTACGAGTTGAGTGCCTTAACCCCCTGGCTATGCGTGGCTCTTTTTTTATGTTATGAATAAGAAAAGGGGAAACTTCGAGAATATTTTTTTTCAGAAAGTAAACGGTTTATTATAGGTAGTAATATCAGGAGACAGGAGACATCAGCCTTCCATTTCAACACTTAGTAGAGACGATCGACAATGTCAGGTTACTATGTACATGTTTTTAGTGATATAATTTAAAAAAAACGGTCCATTTGCAGAATATGAATGCCACAATTTCTGAGGATCGTATCCATTGATCCCATACACTTTAGCACTTCTTGGTAACCTTTTCTACCTCAGTCTGCGTCAATCATAAAATCGTCTACTGTGTATTAATTAGTGTAAGGAAAATATTTATATTTTACTTTGAGTGAGTATGTTTGATATTACAACGTATAACGCAATCACTATTTCTGTTGAAAAATCTAACGAAGCTATTTCCCAAACATGCAGACATTTGTTTTCTCGACCTACAGCTAAGCCGATAGGAACTGGTAAACCTACGATTCTAAGGTGATTAGAGATAAGCGAATTATTATACAATTGGCCAAAAATGATCTTTCATTATGATATCACATCCATAATGCTACAAAAGGTTTAGTACCAGTAGTGACATGATTTTCCAAAAATAGTTTATCAAAATTCTGATAATATTTCAGTGTAATATACATCATAATAAAGATGAGCTTTATTATCAAAATCTCATGCAACATGCTCTCAAAAAAATTATATATCGTCCTTTATATTGTGACATGCTGTTATAAAAAATTGTATTGGTGCTGACATAATATAACACATGTTCATAATGTTGTAATAAAAAGTGTATTTTATGATAAAGTTTTGTCCGTTGTACATCAGTTTTTCCTCATAAGGAAGAATATACCTTTATATTGCATATTTTTAACGTGTATTACTGTAACAACTAAAAAAAATCACGGTTTCTCACTTTTGTTCATATAAATGAGACCGTTGTTGTTACTCTGTATTTAGTAGGTCAGTGGTACAGTCGTTCACGATCACACGGGTATTTCCCTCTGTGTTTCAGATTTTATACAAGGTTAGAATAATGTGAATTGAAAATATATTATATAATAAAATTGTACTTTTAAGTTTTCTGAAGATTATCATGTAGATAAATGGGATTTTAAGTTCCCCGAAGATTATCCTATATGTAAATGTTTTTTTTTAATTTTTCAGAAGATTATCTTATAGATAACTGGGGTTTTAAAGTTGTCTGAAGATTATTTTGTAGATAAATGGGATTTTAAAGTTTTCTGAAGATTGTCTAATAGGTAAATAGGACGTTAAACACATTTTAAAATGATTTTTAATCATTTGTGTTATGTGTGGTTTCTACCTAGAGAAGTCTCGAGCGTTGAGACCGCGACAAAGTCATGTACCAGCGCTTAACCTGCAGGATATGAAATTACGTAGCAGCAGTGGTTAACTGTTAACATTCTAGTTTACTCAGCACTTTTATCATCAGTTGAATAGCTTTAAAGGTAAACGTTAGCTTTTGTTTGAAAAAAAATCAAACATGTTAAGCTGCCATTTCGAAATCCGATGTGAAAGTGAATAACATGAAATTTGTGAATTAATCATTTGCTTCTATGGTTTTAAAATAAGCCATATGCTCCGAGGATAAACGTGCAGTAAAGAGAAATTAGTTGGATGACGTGAGGGTAAACCATGAGTTTAGAAAATAAATTTACAGTAATGATAGGTTATATGAACGATGCGAACTAGAAAAACACACGCAGAGAAGTTATTTGGATGACGTGAAAATTCACTACGATATTTACAGATAAATCTGTAATGTAAGAACGTTATCTTAAAGACTCACCAGTGAATAAATATGCGGAAAACATATCTTTAATATGCACAAACATTAAACAATGATAAAGTTAGACTAGTGCACAACATTTTATCTAGGTCAGCAAACTACAGTTCAACAGTAAGAAGTGAGAAAAGTCGCTAAGTTGATTCTCTCCAGAACCGGGTGTTTGACTGGAGGCGAGACACCAAAAGGACACAACAACTTTTTCTACTCTGTCAACGAACCGGTAGCCAAGTCCATGTTCCTCTATTGTCTCACGTTGTTCAGGATAACTGTGAGAGGGCGCTGGTGATAATCTACACAAGAACGTCGCTATTTGCGTGGTTGCAGACGCCACAGTCATGATAAGTGGAGAGTGAGTAACATGAGGAAAGCTGCGTGAGTTAAACTCTTTGTTTCAAGCTTCCCATGTACGTAGTGAAGTAAGTGTTTAATATAACAATCAACTGTATGTAGTAACATGTTTTGTAGAGGAAAATCGACATCAGCTGGTCAAGGTAATACACAATGACCTTGGTGTTATCATCCACAGTTTTTAACCATTCTTCAATTTCCAAATTTAGACAGCTGACAGATACTTGTAGGTTCTATACTATGCCTTGTGGATATGACTGTGATCCTCTGGACTTTGAAGAATCTATGTTATCAGAGAAGTGGAAAGTACAAAATCAAGTGATCCTGAACAATTACGTCAACAAAGCAATAAGTGGTATGATTTCCCAGTATAAATAGTAAATACTTTAATTTTTTTGTATTTTTTATATTTATTTTAAAAATAATTGAAGTAATTTTACTAGCATTAAAAGTTTAAAATATGTGTGAGAAAATGTGCATTTTATTAATCCAGTGAATATTTTCACAAGCACATTATAAAATTATAAAAACTGCAGCTCCAGACTTGTTTTTAACATGTCCGCAGTAAAGTGTTTCAAATTGCTAATAGTCAAGTTTTTTCAGATTCAATAGGCGTTCAGCGAACTCCGGTGTTCGGGTCCGGTGTTTACCTTCCCACACGCAACTGTGAGCTGGTCTGTTGAGTTAAATATAGTCTTTAACATGGCCTTGTTTGGACCCGGGATATAAAACAAGGCGGGTGGGTGTCATCGTTAGAAGGGGAAGGAGGGGTCTGGCACGTGCAGAGGGCATATGTTTCGAATGCTTGTTGAAGTTAAGATTACATTTCCTTGAAATGTTTAGAAAATATTGATTAAGTGAAAGCTGTTATATTTTCAAGCATGAAAAAAATTACATATACTACGTTAATAGTGTATATTTTCTACTATGTCATTACATATCACTATCATTGTATTACCTGGCCTTACCCTGACTTAACCCAAGGTCAACCTTCTTGGCAGCTGGCGGAACTGTATTGTAGACCTATATATATTTATATTTATTGTTATTATTTTTTGCTTCTTGAAGGTCCTGGAGAAGACAGCTGTTCAACACCAGGAGACTCGGCTTGTGGGGATAACAAAAGAAAACTCTTCAAACTGGCGGAGGAGGAAACTAGTCAAAATAAACGTCACAAACGTGAAATAGAGAATCATATGCTGAATGGGATACCCCAGCAAGACATAAACGAATTCTACTCTGAAGATGTCCATCATCAGGATGATAAAGATGTCACAGTTGAAGATCTACTCTATATACCACGCCGTAGAGTGCCTCTTTTATGGAATCCACGTTTGCGCTTGAAAGATGAGCGACGAAAAGTGTTAAAGATGTCAGTGAATAAACTAAGACGCATGAAAGACCCTGAGGAATTGCTGCAGAGGTCTGTTTTAATAAACAATACCATTAAGTGTTTGCAACAAGACATCCGGGAAGACTGTCACTCTACTGTACATCCCAACTCTCTTCTAACTGATAGTCGTAGTGAAAATGTTTGTGAAGAAAGAGGCGAATCTTACGTAGATCCAACTGGCAGATCTCGGAGTGATAGTGTGAGCTTCAGTAATAGTAGTAGTTGCGACGAAGAGAGATGTTGTAACATATTCGACCAAGTGTGTGCTGTGAATGAGGAAAATACTACATCTATGCACATTACTGCTGTTACCAATAAAATACCAGTCAAGAAGAAGGAAGGGGATTCTAATCCTCTACCTACTTTATCAGACCTCGGAAGTCAGAAACACAGTGTCGAACAGTCAGACAGACGTTTCACTCAGGGAGTATCAGTTATAGATTCTGTTGTCTATCACAGTTTGTTAGCATCTCTAGAATCATGATGTATAAAAATAGCGTAATAAATTTTAACAATGATAGTTTATTTCTCTTCAAAAATGCAAAGTAGACATTTCGGCTGTTTAAGAGGTTGTATCCAGAGGACGAACACTGCTGCCATCTGGTCTACTTCCTTAGTTTATTAATTTGTTGTTGTGTTTTTTTAGTCTTTCATGCTTCGTCTTATCGATCTTTGCTTTATGAAGGACGTTCACAACAGGAATCTAGGGCTGAAGTTAATCTATTTCACACGCAGGTGTTTTCTCTTTATACGAGTTTTTCTTTTTGGTAAGAACCACTGACTACTAACCAAGAACTAAATGATACTCTTATGTGAAGAAGGCCAGCTTTTATAAGTAACATTTGAGTTTTCCTTTCTGTAATATTGCTTGTTTTTGAATAGATATGAAACAAAATTAAACTTATATCACTTGACTGTAAAAAATATTTTGAACTTACTCTAACGCATCTTCTAAAGGATTAACTATTTGAATTGTGTAAATAATGTAGTCTTAAATCTCTAGAATCAATCGCATATTGTTTTATTCTATTATATGAAAATATAATAGTCTTAACTTATGTTTAAGTTATTGAATATTGCATTGATTTGAGTGCACACGGTGTGCTAAACATGCTAGATTATGTAAATATAACCTAACATTGAACTATGTTATGCCCTAAAATCTGAGCGCAGCATTGTCAAATACAAATCTTTTTCAAAGTTTGATTAAACATGAGGCAACATTTCAGGAAGAGGGAGAGAGATGAATTTGATCTTGTAGTAACCCGGATGTATAATACTTCCAGGTAGTTTGATTAAAATGTCGTTTTTATTAAAATTAAAATTCACTGCTGACTGTTCAACAACGCAGTCTTCTTGGAACTTTGATAGAATACTCTCAGGTTACGGACTTGTATATGTATTTAGTCATTGACGAGAGATCTTGCTTGAGGTAAGATAATTTTAAACAGAAACACCTGCTACGTTCTCTACTCTGGGAGCGACGTTTCGCTCATTCACTCTCGCTACTGGCTCAGCGACTTATAACTTTAAAATACAAACTGGATTTTAATACTCGTAGTGGACACAACACAGATAACCTATTGTGTAACTCTGTGCTTAATTACAACCAGGCCCGGCATGGCCAAGCATGTTAAGGCGTGCTACTCGTAATCTGAGGGTCGCGGCTTCGCATCCCCGTCGCGCCAAACATGTTCGCCCCTTTTAGCCGTGGGGGCGTTATAAAGTTACGGTCAATCCCACTATTTGTTGGTAAAAGGGTAGCCCAAGAGTTGGCGGTGGGTGGTGATGACTAGCTGTCTTCCCTTTAGTCTTACACTACTAAATTAGGGGACGGCTAGCACAGATAGCTCTCGAGTAGCTTTGTGCGAAATTCAAAAACAAACAAACAAATTACAACCAACTAACCAACATCATAGTATTTCTGTACAAAACAATGTAAAGTAATACCAGTGTAATGATAATTAGACCACATAACAGTATTATGTTGATGACGTCGAATGGTCTGTCTGTGTTATTGTTTTTCTTAAGATGTTATTCTTTAACTTAATATTTGAAAACTATCAGAAATACACACAGACAGACGAATTGCTGTTGTGAACTTTGAAGTTTCACCGATAAGACTAAAAGTGTTATTTACAGTATGTTCGAACTTGGAACGTTTTTACGATTTCTACCGTTATTTAACTAAACATTTAAGTAGTTCCTAGCAATACACAGTATATTTTATAGTAATAAAGAAAAATATTATCATGTGTTTTAAAAACAACTATTCGACTTTTAGCCATTGTATCAATACATGTGGAAATTAGTATCCATTATATTGGAGGTGTATTTAAGGATTGGGGCACAAAGGGGAAGTCGGATTCTTGTACAAAACTGTGGAAGAACTTTTCCATAAGTTAAGCGTGCAATACTGACACCAGAAATTAGTAACAATGCCTATGAATAAAAGAGCCATAGGCTTTCAAAAAAGAAACCCTGTATTAAACAATATCTAATAGTTTAAATTCGTGGCAAAACTACTAATGTTATCTGTTGTCGTCCCTAATTTTGAACTGCTGACCACTCGGCACCAACCATGATAACGGATTGACTATAACTTTTATAATCCACCCTTAGTTAAGAGTAAAGTGAATGTTTTTGTTATATCAAAAAGATTACCTCAGAGTAAGAAATAGTTAAGTCGTTTTCAAAATGTATTCTCTTGCTATTATAAATATAATGTTATTTTTAAATCTCCCCAGAAGATCTACACGGTACTTGTATCTCTACTCTGAAATCTGCCATTATTTATTATCTTTGTTTTTTAGAAAGAAGTCGCGTCAAATTATAATATTTTGGAAACTTTTGCATTTTTAGACTTTTATTATTGAAGTAACATGCTTTCAGTTTCATTCTTCTCAGTTGTGTGTCTAATTAAAACAAATATATATAGCGTGGGATTTTATGATGCTCATTAAAGTCTGATTTATATGTACTGTTGTTCAAAATTTGTTTTGAGTTGCATAAAATTCATTATTATGTTATTTTTGTAGTCATGTTGGAAAGGGGGATTGTGAAATGTTTCGTCGCAATATGTATATATACATATTTACTGGTAATGCTACTTTTAGGTTTTAGAAGAAACCGACATATTACAATATTAAACTACAAAAGTAAGTAAACCTGTAGACAGACACCTGTAGAACATGTTAAAATCACGATAGCTTAGAAATGTTTTCTTCTATATTTTTATTAATTACTTCACTGTAAATTTCAACTTAAAAGTATATAAAAATAACATTCTACATCTTCCATCCATAACAAATTCTTATCAAGGGGCCTTTCGTTCAGAACCAGTACTGTTTATAATACCAATAACAAAACACCCATTTGATATGATGTAAGGTCGCTTGCAGTTTTCCACATGACGCAGTACACCGTCCATGACTCCCCATCCTTCACATATTTCCATATCGTATGATTCACCACATTTCCCTTCCTTCAAGAAGTATCATTACAATATTCTAATGTGCCGTCTTCTAATAAGTAACTTATTTAATAATACAATTTAAAATAAGGTGGACTTTATGTTTATAGTTATTTTACCTAAATAAGCCTAATGCTGAAAAATGGAGAAAACTGAATTCAAAGCAAAATAAATTGCTTCGATGAACGGTAATCAGTACTCATTATGACCATCTGTATTTGTCAGATTTTAGGTTCGAGATCAAATTGAGATAATTACCTTTTTGTTCGACATTCTTTCTTCACAAATTTTATCGTCAATTCTCACAGGTCTAGCATATTGGTTAAAACAGACCTTGTCCTTCCAGTGGTTAGAATGCCAAATAAGGAGCTGCGGGTTTGTGTTTCATTAAAATCAGACTTTGCATTTTGGAAACGTATATGTCGTTATAAGGATGACGCTTGAATGTTACTAGTAGCTCAGAAAAAAGTAGACAGTTGGTGCTGTTAGCTAGTTGCCGTCCATATAGGAAATATTTTCTGAAATAGACCCAACTTAAAGCAAAAATGGAGAATCGAAGGCAAAAGAAAATGCGCGAAGATACAAACTGTAATACACGGTTATTTTCATCTTAGCGATATCTGTGGAAAATTAGTAAAAAACGTTTATTTTCACCTTCTTAAAAGCCATCATATAAAAATAATAATTGTTAGCTATTATTGAACATGAATACCTTACATATAAATGTATATAGAGTTTGCGTATGTTATACTAAAGCGATTATAGAGTCCAACGACGTCCAGCCATACTCTATCGGACAACCGTGCATCTTGACAACAGCAATATTGTCTATTTTTCATTGCGAAAAGATCCATCATTAGGCCGTTATGCCTAAAACAAACCATACGCATGCTTGTGATTAATAAGTCATTTAGTGTACAAGCACTACAGTTTTTCAGATTTCATTTCAACTGTCCAATTGCACAGAAATATATAGCGGTGCTGCATTCGGTGATTTTACTCATATCTTTTTGCGGAATAGCATGAATACTTGTTTCATTCTATAGCTGCTTGAGGTGAGAGACAGTTTACCAGGTATGCTCTGGAAACACCTTGCGTAAGCGTGATTCGTGTACCTTTTTTAGACGAAATTCCTCCTTTATTATGTTTTTATCATATTATGTCATTCCATTTATTAGAAAGATATTAACAATATTCTATGTAAAAATACAGTATTTTGCAAAAGTGTTAAGACAAAGTCAAGAATTAGATTTCAGGTTACTTTCACAGAACAGTGGAAGGTAAACCACAGGTGAAACATCAATATTTTATTAATCTTCATATTCAGTAACACAGAAACTCAGTGGAAGTGTTTCAGTTCAGTAAACAGTATATATTTGCGTGTCCACCTTTTGCTTTAATAATTGCAGACAGTCTTTCAGTCATTGTTGCAACATATTTAAACATGTTGTCTTTTGGGATTTTACTTCAAATGTCTATAATACACTCTTAAGAAGTTCCTTTGGAAGTAACTTTGGATTTATTATTTTGATATATTAAATCCCAGATCTGACCAATTAGGTTGAGATCTGGACTCCATGGGTACCATTGCATTATTTGAATGACTCCAGCAGCTTCTTAGCTATGTAATTACTGCGTAGGTTGGATGAGTGTTTGAGGTGATTATCTTTGTGGTAGTAGAATCCTTTACTAATAATACCCAAATCCCTGGATATAGCATGACAGATCAGTATCTGATGGTACTTGCACTGGTCCGTTATTCTGTCTGTTTTCCAAATATCTCCTGTTGCTGTGCATTAAGGTAAGTATCTTTCATCTGACTTCTACCAACCATACAACCTATGCTTTGAACCAAATACTTTAAATTTGGACTGATCTGTCCATGACACCATTTTCCAATCATCAAGAGTACAGTTTTGTAATTTTAACCGAATTTCAGCCTCTTTACAATATTTGGAGATAGAGGTAAAAGTTTTTTTTTTAATTGCACCATTTTCATCCTGTAGATCTGGACACTTTTCTGTCATTTGATATGTGGTCTTTTATCTCATGCTTGAGATCAGTGGCAGTCTTCCTTCTGTCCTGAAGGCCGTATAAATGAAGATACTTAACATCATTATCATTGAGTTCAAATGTTCTGCCTATTCCTTTCTTATTTTCAAATTTACTTTTCTCTGTCTCACTATCTAGAGTGTACTTGACAGTGTTTGAGGAGCATTTCAAGTCTGCAGCAATTTGTTGGAGAGTTCAACCAGCATCACGTGAAGCTTTTATGCAAACTTTATGCTCTACTGACAATTCTCTATGGTATTTGGGTTGTGACATGACAACACAACAAAACTTAATATATAGTGTTAAACGCTATTTTTTATCAAGGTTTACTTATGGAATGCAATTAAATTAATTTCTTCTAGAATATATCAATGCCTGATGCCAGTTCCTTGCTAGGTTATTTCTGTATAGATATGACACAGCATGGCGTACCATGACAGTTATTTCAGACCTTAAGTTTGATCAGTATGTTCATTTAAGCATAACCCTTACGACACGTCCTTGGTACGACTATATGAGAATTCTAAAGAATGATAAGTATTCTCACCTTGGCTCATTCAATTGTCAACAGGGGTCAGTGAAGCATTACTATAGTGTTAAAATTTACATTCTCTAATGGAAGGAATGATAAAATATTCTCTTGTTCTAACAGTTTTGCACAAAAACTACATACTAAATTCTAAAAACAAACCTTGTAAAATCTAATAACAAGTAATTATATTTGTATAACTCGAAAGTTATGAATTATTTCTAATTTTGCATTCTAACAAATTTTCTTGAGATTGAATTTGAGGTGGCGCATAACAGATTAAAGCACGCACATTTCATATCTATATTGATATGTATTATATAAGTTTATTTTTTGGTTATAGGTTACAATACGAAATGTCGAATATACAGTCTGATGCATAAGTCGCACTATTAGTTAGAATATGTCCGTATAGGAAATAACATTCTGTAAATATTGTTATATTTCTACTGTATGCAACAGAATAACTGGTATCTTACATGCCTAACTGAAGCACACAAAATATACACTGTCCTGCGTTTATATGCATAAATTTTATTATGTATTTTTACAAGAGATCATAACTGAACGAATATGTTTAGTATGCTTTTATGGTTAATGTGTCGTTCATTCCTTGTGTAATGTTGTAATTGAATGATTATCAGATTCAAGATTATAATTGAACGAACACGTTCGGTATGCTATGGTCAATATATCGTTCATTCCCAGTGTAATATTATTTTCTCTAATCTATTTTTACAACTGAAAATTCATTTCACACAAGTAAATACTAGAGGCTGTTTACAGATCCTATTAAGTGCTTACTTCACCTGTCACTGTGTTTCTTCTCTACACAATACGTAGCTATGTGGTTAAGGCACTTAACTCGTAATCTGAGAGTCGCGTGTTCGAATCCACGTTACACCAAACATGCTCGCCATTTCAGCCATGGGGGCGTTATAATGTTACCCTCAATCCCACTCTTCATTGGTTTTGTTTGTTTGTTTGTTTTTGGAATTTCGCACAAAGCTACTCGAGGGCTATCTGTGCTAGCCGTCCCTAATTTAGCAGTGTAAGACTAGAGGGAAGGCAGCTAGTCATCACCACCCACCGCCAACTCTTGGGCTACTCTTTTACCAACGAATAGTGGGATTGACCGTCACATTATACACCCCCACGGCTGGGAGGGCGAGCATGTTTAGCGCGAAGCGGGCGCGAACCCGCGACCCTCGGATTACAGTCACACGCCTTACGCGCTCGTCCATGCCAGGGCCTCTTCATTGGTAAAAGAGTAGCCCAAAAGTTGTCGGTAGGTTGTGATGATTAGCTATCTTCCCTTTAGTCTTACATTGCTAAATTTGCGACGGCTAGCGCAGGTAGCTCTCGTGTAGCTTTGCGCGAAATTCAAACAAAATAAAAAAGAACACGTAGTACGACTATGTTACACTTCGAACTCACCACGTAACACATTGTCCCTTCCACGTATACATTCTGCACCATGCTCTTTCCATACATGTACTTATAAACTACCAAACACTGTTTTCCACAAACATACCTATCACGTAATACTATACTTTTCGCTAGAACACACACACACCACCCTGCACTGTAGTCTGCTGTTTAGGCACAACCCAATTGAAACTGTAACACATTCTTTCAATGACACAATCTGTTGACAACTGTAGCTATATACGCTACAAACGAAAATGCCGTTACTTGGCATCTTTTGAACTCGTATATTATTCAACACATTGTTGCGCGTGACCACCTTTGCTTTTAACGTCATTTCCTCTCCAACTGTGTACACAAAATAACGTGGTAATTTACTGTGATCCAGATAGTTATACAATTCAATTGTAATTGTAATTTCACACTTCTGAAACAGCGTCCTGTATGTTTGTTGTTAGTGAAGTAATTCTATGAGTAATGTAATGAATGTTATACAAATAAAATAAACATGACGTAAACTCCTAATTTTTGCCATTTCAACATTCACGATATTTATGAAAATGAACTTGAACCACAAATATAGTGACAAGAAATACCTTTTGTATATTGACGCCTTTATGTATACATAAAGATTTTTAGGTATGTTCTTAAACTAATTTATTTAATCTTTTTATGATTAATGTTTATAGGGATTTTTTTTGAGGTCATTATCAACACACTTTTATCAAAGTGAAAAAAACAAACAAGTTTGGCAAGTCATTTCTTTGTCATGACATCTAGCCTTTTGCCCTTTGGACTACGATTTCTAAGCTAGGATCATCGGGCCAACTATCAGACAAGGAATAACACATTCTCTTTAATAAACTCTCCAGAAAACATCGTCATTATCGGATGAACTATCGGTCACGTGCTATTCTATTTTTGTCCTTTTATTGCAAATTTTACAAAGGCGTAACTTGGCTGTTGTGAAACTACGTTATTTACACAAACATATCACACGAGAAACCGTTCTGTTAGAATGACAGTGCTAGTTAATACACACTTAAATATTTTGTTGTAAGGAATCTACAACAATAGATATCTCGAATACAAACTGTTTAGGTGATAGCGAATACTGCCACCCCGCAACACCGATTTGGCATAGCACATTACGTAGTTTTGAGCTTAACAACAAGAAGAACAAACATACAATAATCCATTCACTGGGGCTAGTGAAAGTAACAACAATTTATTAAATGATTAAAAATATGTTTCTTTTATCGCATTGGCGTTAAGCTTCACAGTACTGTCTATCACGGGGAATTGAACCCAAGATTTTATTGCTACAAATTTATAAACGTACCGCTGACCCACTGGGAGACGTATGTTAAACCAAATCTAAAGTTTTCTTTCATGTTGTTATAAATATGAATATCACTATTTGCGCTAAATCCATTCACTGCCATATATATGTATATCAGTGCTTGTATCAGTGGATTTTTTGTAACACCATGAAGAAGGGGGATACAGGGCAGACTTTCCAAGATTACAAGTTTCCAGTTTCTGAGAAGCAGCGAAACATTACAGCATATGCGTTTTTTTTTTATTGTGCATCTAAAAATAAACCTAACACTGGAAATTGTTTATCAATAAACTTGGCACTTAAAGAGAGTTGATAGACATGAAGCTAACATGCACTTTGTTATAATGATGTTGTAATAATATTTGTTCCAAATCTTCATAAATAACACGAACTCATTTCATTTGAAAACAAAATACCCGAGGATTAAACATACATTTTTTTTTGTTACAGCGAATTTATCACTGGTGAAACGTTAGCCTGCCTTGTTAAAGTTTCTGTAATTCACACAGATTCACAGAAACAGTTGATCTTGTCACATTCCGCCAGTTAAGGCAAAATAACATCTTGGTCAAAAAAGTGAAACTTAAGAAACGGTTTGAAGATTGTAGTTTGCGACACTGTAAACCGAAACTTAGTTCAGCCTTTTCTGTGGGTCGCGACCCCCCAAGAGGATTGCTGAGTGTCTTAGTCTAAACAAACAATTAGTAGCACGACCTTGATGTGTTATTCACCGCTTTGTATCACCACGTGTCTCGGTTCTTAAGAATAGCAGCTAAATATCATTCGACGTTAATTTTCACAAGCAGTACTTTAACGAATACAACATCGTGCTTGTACAAATGGTTGCCTTTATCTCCTTATCTTTCAAGTCTAATAATGATTTTATGCATGTATTAGTAATTTGTGTTACAAAAATATTACTGGTATACGAAGGGAATAGTCAAGAGTGTGAATATTAGCAAAATACACGTTGTGATATACAAAACAAGAGAAACGCTTAGTATCAGTGAAGCAAGTATCTGAAATGCCCTGTGTTAAAGTATTTTAGTTGAGGGCCTATCTACCTACTAAATATTGTGATACAATCGTACATGTACAAAAACAATCCTTCCTTTTAAACTCCGTTATCCTCCGTAATCTAATTATCTAGCATGAAGATATATGTTTCACCCACTCCATTTTTGAAATATTAAAAATAAAGTAAAAATTCCACGGATATTTCAAAAAATTTCCCATGTAAGGGGACGAAGAGGAACTACAAAGTTCCTGAACACCCCAGTTGGAGAGAGAAGTCTTCTGATTTCTCTCTCACTCTAAGGGGCCTGGCATGGCCGAGCGCGTTAAGGCGTGCGCTCGTAATCCGAGGGTCGCGGGTTCGCGCCCGAGTCACGCTAAACATCCTCGCCCTCCCAGCCGTGGGGGTGTATAATGTGACGGTCAATCCCACTTTTCGTTGGTAAAAGAGTAGCCCAAGAGTTGGCGGTGGGTGGTGATGACTAGCTGCCTTCCCTCTAGTCTTACACTGCTAAATTAGGGACGGTTAGCACAGATAGCCCTCGAGTAGCTTTGTGCGAAATTTCAAAAACAAACAAACAAACTCTCTCTCTAAACTAAACCCCTGCCACGTTAGTTTGCGTTTATATATTTTATAAAAAAAATATGTTACAATAAGTTTAAAATATTTAAAACCAATTAAATATGTAATAACAATTAATTTGTCTTTCTCCCCAGAGACAATGAGTGTAAAGGTTTGGCTTGCAGTTATTGATAAACTAGTTTCAGTTTTAGTTTACTTACTGATAAAGTATAAAACATACAGCTTTTACAGATAGTAAGATTAGATTTTAGAACAGGTGTGACGTTTCGATCACTGGTTCGATTATTATAAAAATTGTGTACTTCGAAATTATCACACCAGTTGTGGAAACGTCGTAAAATCTGCAAGTTGTAATAAAGACTAATGGCAATGTGTTTGTTGTTGTTGTTGTTTGAGTTTTCGAATAATATCTTCTTCATCATACATAAATCTTAACCCGACGAGGCCATATATTATTTAAATTCACAACTTGGGTAAATCTATGATAAAGTGCAGTATTAACTTGTACCTTTGGACTTACTACCAGGAATCTTTACACTTCTTCAAAACTACTTGTCTCTGTTAACATACGCCCCCCAGTGGCTCAGCGGTATGTCTGCGGACTTACACGCTAAAATCCGGGTTTTGATACCCGTGGTGGGCAGAGCACAGATAGCCCATTGTGCAGCTTTGTGCTTAATTCAAAACAACAACAACTGTTAACATACAATATCGTCGGAACAAATTATAATAAATATTTCTCACTTCTTGTGATTCTATATATTACATTTCATTGTATCTCACTGTTGTTTTAATGACAATATCATTTTTTTACAAATACATTATTAACATAGCTCCAGAACAGGAGCTAGATTTATTCAAGGTGGAATTTTAAAAGCACAGTAGAAACATGTTTATTTTTTATCACCGCTAAATTTTTTCAGTCGTCTTCTTTACTGTTGTTAAATTTTAATTTTTATATAAAATTTCTATGATTTTTTGTAGGCCTTTCAGGATCCCGTCTGTGGGCCCGAACGTAAGTGTTCCATATGCACACCTTTTCCTAAGTTATTTGGGGAGGAGGTAATAAGCAGAGGAAAGTCCTATATTTCTGATATTTCGCTTGATAAAATTTACACGAAACAACCATATTCGTTTGCAGTTCTTTCTCAAGTGAAAGTTTACATATATTGTTATTTAATAAAATAAACACACATTTAAATGTTGTCTGGGTGTGACTAGTGGTTAATGTGCCTGGACAGTGAATCCAAATATTCATAATTGGTATATACTGTTAATTATAATTATTAATAATAACTGGAATATAAAATATATAATACATATTGAAATGTGGGCTTAGCGTATCACAGTGCTTAGTGTTCATCAAAATGAATTCAGTGATCTGTAATTAAGACGACTCTTTGCCTCAAAAACACTTTTCCGATTTGTATCGTGGGTGTGCTATGAAAGTAAAAATCAAATTTCACTGGCTGGTAATACAGAATAGGTCAAAACTTGGCGGTGGTTGCTATAGACTAACTACCTTCCCTCTAGTCTCTCAATTCGAAATTAAAGGCGACTTTACGGGTGACACTTTTGTAGCTTTCAATCAAATTCTAGAACAATCATATTTTAATTATCATTCGCTTTATTATTAACGGTAAATTAAAATTATGAAATAATTTAAGATCTTACATTTTTGTAAGAAAGCATTAACGAAAATTTCGAATTCCACAAATTATTATTGATATGATGCGTTTAATGCACATATAACAAACAGTCTGTAGTCAAAGCTTGTTATTGAAACAACACATTTCTTAAATGCGGAGGTCTGGCGTGGCCAGAAGGTTAGGGCGCTTCAAGAGTTGGCGATGGTTGGTGATGACTAGGTGGCTTCCCTCTAGTCTGACACTACTAAATTAGGGACGGCTAGCGCAGGTAGCCTTCGTGTAGCTTTGAGCGAAATTTAGAACAAACAAACAAACTTAAATGCGGTTAGAAATTAACCTATCATATAGAACATACTGCTGTGTATATACCGAAGAAGAAACTTAAACAGCTCGTTAACACAATATAAATTGAGGCACATATCTTAGTAGCACGTTATTGACAAACCTACGAAGCATGAAGGTTGGCGACCTTGACAAATTTTGGTTGTTTTGCACAGTGACACAAGGTGTTTAATAAAATATGATAATAAAACAGATAAAATCAAGCACAATAAGATGAATCTGAATTGTATAATTTATATCAAAAAAAGGTCTAGAAACATTGAACAGTTATTATATTTCAAGTAAAATGGAAATGAAATCTCTTTTGCACAACATTATCCGTGGATAAGAGAGCGAGGACTGGCACAAGTATAATTATTTTGATACGCATAGAATAATGTATCCTAAATACTGCTGCATTTTGGTTATGATGTAAGTGACCAATTAGGAACAACGGAGAATCCTGAAATATATACGAAGTTCAGAAAGCCCCGATTTCTCCAAAGTGTCAAGAAACAAGTAACGAGTGCGATAAGTTCCACTTGTCTGGACGTTTGGATAAAAGTGGTAAGTGAGGTAGTTTTTCTTGGCTCTGATCCAGGTTTTCAGACACAAACTGTGGAGTGTTCTTCAAAGTTTTCAGGTATTTAAACGAAGCGTTCCGTTCCGTTTTCGGTGTACAACGCGATATGGTAATAATTTCTAAAGGGTTGTGTGGAATATTCAGTGGCTGGCAGATATTTAATTTTCTCCCGAGTGTAAACCCTCCTATTGCTATAAGTCTATTATTTTTCAAGAACTGTTAATCAAAAGAACTTATGAATAAAGTTTGCAATAATATGACAAACACGCTATATTTGCCATATTCAGTGGCGACTAGGCCTTTTGCTAGTACCAAGTCTAATCAGGACAGTTGGGGTACAACAGTAAGTAGCGCTCTAGATGTTTCTACGTACAGCTAGTGCTAGTGGTCGTGAAAACAAACCGATGCCTTCTGAAAAAACCCACAAAAAACACGTTTTTTTCTTTCATTTGTCACTTGATTGTATTTTTATTTCAATGCCCCCGATAGTACAGCGGTATGTCTACGGATATACAATGCTAACATCAGGGGTGCGATTCCCCTCGGTGGACTCAGTAGATAGCTCCATGTGGTTTTGCTATAAGAAAACACATACTCATTTTCAATTTTGTTGTTGTTGTTGCACAACTGTTTCTAATATTATGCTGTTTACAAAATTGTTGATAGATAGGATATATGTTGTTTATGGCTGTGATACATCCAAACATGAATAAAGAAATTTTGTTATTTGTAGAACTTTTAAAATGCCTTTTTAAAATAGTTAACAAAAACGCCTCTCTGAGTTTTGCGCGAGGGGGTGTTTCTTTTCTTTTGAATTTCGTGAAAAGCTACTCAAGGGCTATCTGCGCTAGCCGTCCCTAATTTAGTAGTGTAAGACTAGAGGGAAGGCAGCTAGTCATCACCTCCCACCGCCAACTCCTGAGCTACTCTATTACGAACGAATAGCGGAATTGACTGTCACATTATAATGCTCTCACGGCTGAAAGGGCGAGCATGTTTGATGCTACCGGGATTCGAACCCATGACCCTCGGATTAGGAGTCGAACACCTTAACACGTTTAGCCATGCCGGGCCTATGAGGGGGGGTTAGTTGGAAGTTTGTAACTATTATAATTGCGTTGTTCTGTAGCACTTAATGTTTACGTAATAGAGATATTGGTGTTGAAGTTTGAAAAGGGTAGGTCACCGTAACCAAGAAATGTTCGACTAAGAGTGTTACAAATTACCATTATCGCGCCTTAGGCATATCCTTTGCGGTTCACTCTGAAACCCAGTAATTTGTTTGAAGCTAAGCACAAAGTTACACCATGGGCTATCTGTGCTCTGCCCTCAAACTTCTTAGAGTTTTTTGACAGGTGGCATAAAAATTAACAAATTTGTGCTCTTAATCAGCAGTCTTTAATGAGTGTTAACTTCTCTGATCTGGATGTGATCGAAGATAACTCCTCACATTAAACAAACAGAGAAAGAAATAACACGTAATGATAAACACGTAAAGTAATAAACGACAATTGACGAACACCAAGCAGATCAGACTGCCTCGAGAAGAACCTAAAAAAGAAAGAAATAGAAGTGGTCCATACTAAAATTACTTCGCTATTCGGGTTATAATACATTGTGAATCAGAACACACCGTATCCTCACAGAGACATATTACTTTAAAATACCGCAGTTAAACACAGCACATGCTCACAACCTTACTACTACTTAACATTTTAATGTGTTCCCTGCCATCTGCCCCACTGATGAGTCACAACCGAGTCCTAGTTATGGACCGCGTAACACACAGACAATTATATTTCAAAGCCTAATATCTCTTGTGACATGTAAGTTTAGGATACTGTAACTGATTTTCGACATTTCTTGAATAGCACTAAGGTAAGAATTATTAATGCCACTGGTGGCAGTGAATGTATTAAACTAGTTAAATGTTCTCCAAATTAACATACAGTCTGTTTTATAGTCAAAGCACTCAAAACCTCACAACATTGGAATACAACAACAGGTAAACAGTATAATCAATGAAACACTATTGAACGAAAATTCCTACTTCAACTTCAACTTCCTAGACTACAATATAATTCACCGTAAAAAAAATCATTATTGAGGAAACGCTATTTTCTGTCAGATACACATGTTTAGTAACAAAAGTAACTTTATATTTACCCTAACTACACTAAAAATGAAGTTATCTTTAACGTCAGTGTTATGATAATACTTGGAAATAGCTTCTTCTTATAACAGTGTACTCTATTAACGATTCAAGAGTTGATGCAAAAAGAAATAAAATCAAACTCCATCCTTTGGAGCAATAGTTGCGTTATAAGAGTGTTAGGTAAATCCTATTTGATTAGTCTAAGAACAGACAGTAAATGGTATTGACTAACTACCTCCTCTCTAACACTCGAGGAACTTTTCGCGAATTTCCAAAACGAGCAATGATTTGTATGTTTGAAGTTAATTATACACAAAGTTACACCATGAGCTATCTTTGCTCTGCCCACTACGGGTATCAAAATCCGGTTTCTAGTGTTGTAAGTTCGCAGACATACCGTTGTACCTCTGGGATTGGTGACAAGCGAATAATATAGCGTCTAGACTGGGTGTTTTAGTGTGCTTCAAGCCTTTCAGTGAAACAAAGGCACGTGTTCAAAGTCACAGCGCTGGAAACCGGGTTTCGATTCTGTTGTGACGGATGATAAATGAACATCTCAGGGATCTGTTGTCTAACATACAGATCTATAGCGCCAAAATTTCATACAAACGGTACTGGATTGTGATTGACTGCTTAGAGGTTTGATAAAAAAATGTGTATGTTATAGAGGGATTCCGTTTTGTGTACTCAGTGTTTAGGACCACCATGGCACATAAGTGATTTCAGTAAGTGGTGTTGCTGGATCGGTACTGACGGAGAAGATAAAGTTGGATTTGCGCGTATTACGGTGTATTTTTAAATGCCACTTCAAAAGTTAAAGATCTGAAGGGCTTTTCTTTGTAAATCATTTTCTGGTTAGTTGTTCAGTGTAACTGAGGGCCATTACTAAACGATGTTAGCACGAAGGGAGTATGAGTGGGGGTTATTCCAGGGGTAACTAAAGGAAATTTTGTTGGGTATATTGTTGCTTTTATTTGTGCGGTATTTCATAAATTGAAAGATAATATATTCCTGAAAGTATTTTGTTACTAGATGATAACGCATTGTGTTTATAAACACTGAAAGAATTTGTGTTTTGATCTCTTTGATAACCTATTAATACACTCTTGAAACAATCCCCTCCTCGAGTGGCTCAGCGCTAATCTGAATGATTTAACTCTAAAAACCTGGTTTTGTTGTTGTTTATTATTGTTTTGAATTAAGCACAAAGCAACACAAAGGGCTATCTGTGCTCTGCCCACCACGGGTATCGAAACCCGGATTTTAGCATGTAAGTCCGCAGACATACCGCTGAGCCACTGGGGAACAAACCTAGTTTTAATACCCGTAACTGGTACAGCACAGATAACCCCATTTGTAGCTTTCTCTTTACAACGCACAAACAAACATTTCAACCGTAACACATCCTGTGAACTTTCTTACTGCGCAACAAAAATGTGATTTTTGCAGCGTTGTAATCTTAATTTTGCCCTAATCTTAATAGCGTTTTACTAAAAAGTGGTTAATTTGTTTCATGTGTTTGTTTTTCTGAAATTAAGCACAACTTACACAATGGGTTCTCTGTGCTGTGCCAACCACAGGTAAGAAATCTGGTTTTTAGTTTCATGAGTCTTTAGACTTACCAATGAGCGACTGGGAGGCAGTTGAGTAACACAGCAGTATTTCGTTTCAGCTTGAAAGTCTAAAAACAAATGCAAAGTGGGTACCAACTCTTTAGTTCAGCTCAATGTATGTGGAGAAAGTGTAGAAGGACTGATCTACAAATACGGAAAAGGAACGACAAACATTTCAAAAGATTTTAGATTTGGTTTGGTTTGTTTTGAATTTCGCGCTGAACTACGTGGGGATACTTGTGCTAGCCGTCCATAATTTAGCAGTGTAAGACTAGAGGGAAAGCAGCTAGTCATCATCACCCACCGCCAACTCTTGGGCTATTCTTTTACTAACGAATAGTGGGATTGACCGTAACGTTATAAAGCCCCCACGGCTGGGAGGGCGAGCATGTTTGGCGCGACGGGGATGCAAACCCATGACCCTCAGATTACGAGTCGAGTGCCTTAACAACCTGGTCATGCCGGGCCAGAAAGATTTTTGATAACGAGAACCACTTACAATAAAAATGTATCTCAGAACGGCTGTTATGGGTATTAACACTTTTATTGGTAAGGAGAGAAAAACATTTTGACCTTCCTAGGTCATCTTGAGGTTAAGAAAGAAACAATTTGAATGTGACTGTTGACGGACGCATGTCTAAGGGACGAAAGTATATACGGGTTCTGGATTGTAGGAGATTCTGCTGTCGATGTTAGGTTATTAATTAGTATATGGAGAAAGATACTCCTCTATATTGGTTTAATTTTGGTTTTAGTTGCTATGATAAGTAGGGTTTCTTTGATTTTGCGTTTTCTTGTATTTGTTTTTCAACTTAATATCTGGGTATTTTCTATGGTTGTGTTATTTATTTTTATTCGATTTGCAGTGTTCAGAAACACGTGAAGGTGTTTTTTGTGTTCTTTGATACACAATTCAAAACAGAAATCCACCGAAAATCACCCATACTGAATTATACATTCCCTGGGACTCAGCACGTGAAACAAAGCGAAAACTCGACATATTAAGAAACCAAATAAACACAGCCATAAAACTATGTTCACCCGATAAAATTAAGGATGAAATCAACAAAATAAAACAATATTTCATCAACATCAACAAATTTCCTCAAAAAACCGTGGAAAAACTTACACGCACACACCTAGACCAACACAAATGATAATAAATCTTGAGACGGAACAAACCACAAAACTTTAAACTGCTGCATACCATACGTTCCCGACATCAGCGAAAAAATAACCAACATTTGGAAAAAACTTATTACAAAACGCAATATTCCAGTAAACAACAAATTTATTCAAAAACCAGGTACAAAACTAAAGTTCATACTATGTAAAAATCACACTGAGAAACACAACACCAACATAATTTACACAATACAATGGAACAATTGCCACGACTCTTATATTGGAGAAATAAGCAGTAACATGTAAACTAGATTCAAAGAACACAAAAAACACCATGACATGTTTTGAACATTGCAAATCGAATAAAAACAACACAACCATAGAGAACATTCAGATATTAAGTAGAGAAATAAACACAAACAAACGCAAAATCAAAGAAATCCTACTTATCACAGCAACTAAAACCAAAATTAAACCAATATAAAGGAACATCTTTACACCTATACTAATTAACAACCCAACAGCCACCTGAAACGCCCCCTACAATCCTGTATCCGTTTATACTCTCGGCCCTAAGACTTGTGTCTGACAACGGTCACATTCAAATTCTCTCTTTCTTACACTGAAGATAACCTGGGAAGGTCGAAATGTTGTCCTCTCCTTAACAATAAAGTGTTAATATCCATAACAGCCGTTTTGAGATACATTTCAAAAGATTGCTGTCTTCATTGTCAGATCAACTTGCATCAGTTTAGACGACCTGCACAGCTTGTTTTATCAATGCTTGTAGTTTTTAATGCATTTTCTTTGCAGTGTGGCTGGTTTTTAGTGTAAAAATAGTATTTGAATGATATGGTAGGCTTCTTGTTATTAAAAAAAACTTTTTAACTATGAATGTGTCACATGAACTATCTAACCACATGTGGCACAAAAGGTTTGTTGTGTCCATTCCATGTGTGAGCGTTATACCATTAAGCTCAGGTATCACGGTTAAAGACATTAATCAAACGATTATACAACTAAACGTAAGTATTAAATATATTAACAAGAACCTACTACACATTGACACCACAACCTAGTACACTGATCACAAACAGCTGCACAAAAATATTACGATTTAATATTGCAATCAAAAGTCACTATATCTCCGTGTTTTCTAATCAAACGCTATTACACACGAACATTCTGAATGGTTATGGTAACCGAAAACTACTACATCTGGGCGCCATGACTGAATATCACTCAAAAGATGTTACACGTAAACGTTACGACTACGTATAACAGTCGCAATCTGCTACACGTGGATATTATGTATTAATATACATATGCAGACATCCTGAATGAATACATTAATAATATGTTGTTATGCGTGGGAACTGTGACTAATTTTGTCATAGGAAACTACTATACCTGATAATCATGACTGAGTAAACCAATCAACGCGCGGACATCTTCGTTGAATGTGCTAATCAAAATATGTTACATGTGGACATCATAAAGTTTACCGATTAACATCTGTTACACGTAGACATTATGACTGAATATATTAAAAGTAGCTGCTACATATGAACATCGTGACTGTATATTCTAAAAACAGCTGCGGCACACGAACATTATGGCTAAATATGCTAATAAAAACAGTTGCTACATGTGAATATCGTGACTCAAAAGTAATTTAGTAACTTTAGTTGCAATTGTTATATGAGTCACTGCAAGAACAACAGCAAAAACTATTAACAGCGAAAAAAGTCACGTACATTACAATTAAATGATATGAAGTCGTATCTTATCGTTAACTGTTTCAAAAGACTTTTGTAAGCTGCTCTGTGATTATTGTTTTATTATAAGTATATACCAAACGCTACTGTTTATGCCATTGTGAAATAATTTCACGTCTCCCCTTTACCAGCAATTATCTTTGCTGACCTTTGCTTCCAGTTGTTAAGTCTATTTTTTATGATTTTGCTCTGTGTGTGGGCGAGTTGGGTGTACTTGATTACTTTAACAAGCTTTCAATTCGCAATTAAACCACGTTGAGATAAAAAATAACAACATAGAACAGGTTCCTTATCTCAGATCTGGCAAAAACAGAACACCGAATGGGTCGCTAAAGGGTATTCCCAAACCTTTCAAAATGTAAACTAATTTTTTTTTAAATATATTCACCATATACACACAAAGGAAATATTAGATGTTTGAGGTTTAACGCTTGTTTTGGTAACTCGATTTTTTTTAAAATAATTTTTACACAAACAGCAGAAATGTTATCATCATCTTTTTTTTATTTCCCTAATTATTCAGAACTGTTAATGGAAAACTCTCGTTAAAATTTATTTTCACGATCATTTATGTGAGTTTGTATTTATTTATGTTTACACTACATATACCTAAGTTTGTAATGTTAGTAATTATGTGCTGTGTGTTCACCGTCGTATTTAATGGACTGTAGTATGGGTACTTATTCTATATGTATATGTGTAGCTATAAACATGATTAAAAGTCAGATATTTATTAAAACCCAAATCGAAGTGTCTAGTGTGAAATACAAAACTTAAAGCCCCCCAGTGGCTCAGCGGTATGTCTGCGGACTTACACGCTAAAATCCGGGTTTCGATACCCGTGGTGGGCAGAGCACAGATAGCCCATTGTGTAACTTTGTGCTTAATTCAAAACAACAACAACAAAACTTAAAAACAATTGTTCTTAGATTTAAACTACATAAACGTATTGAAATGTTCTAGGTAACTACCTACATGTGAAGAAAAAACTCATACGAATTGCTATTAAAGTAGAAAACCTACAATTTTTAAAAGAAAATGTCAAAGATAATAGCACTCACATTTTTTGAGAAATTCCGTCTACCATACACAAAACAAAATTATGCAAATGAATGAAGAGGTGGCTGTCACAAAAGACTATTTAGGTTTGTTTTGGAATTTCGCACAAAGCTACTCGAGGGCTATCTCTAGCCGTCCCTAATTTAGCAGTGTAAGACTTGAAGGAAGGCAACCAGTCATCACCACTCACCGCCAACTCTTGGGCTACTCTTTTACCAGCGAGTAGTGGGATTGACCGCACATTATACACCCCCAAGCATGTTTGGCGCGACGCAGGCGCGAACCCGCGACCCTCGAATTACGAGTCGCACGCCTTACGCGCTTGGCCATGCCGGGCCAACTATTTAGGTGTTGGGTGTTTTAACCTATAATTTTTATACACCTATTGCCATTCACCGTCTGCATTAAGTTATGTGTGTTGTAGTGAGTCCTAAAACATTTTAAGATCTTATAAGTATAAATTAATTTGTTGTTAAAAGCCATACTTAATTTTTAGTTTCACTAGACAACTAACTTCCACTAGTTATACAGTTATTAACAAGTAGCTACAGCTACAAATCCTTACTTAAATACATAAGAACCTCATTCAAGTTTAAAAATTTTGAGTATTATTACCACAAATATTTTTCTTTAAAAATTATGCCATTTGAATTTTATCGACAAGTGATATGATTTTTGATATATATACGTGTTTGTGTGTATAATTAGTTATTCGTTAAATTTTGATAGGTTTATACAATGGAAACTTGGTATGAGTAACGATTTTGAATTTCACACCAAACATTTTAATTTTGATTTATAAAAAAATACTTTTGTCATTCTTATATAGGCGCAGATAACCTAGTTGCTTTGCGTCATAAAACGCCGAACCAACCAACCATTGTTATCTAGTGGCAACTTGTAATATTAGATCTATTTCATTTATATATACAAAATGTGTACGCACAGACACACACGAACATGTTGATATTATTAAAGATCATTTCTCAAACAAATATTCGTGGTTGTGTTTAAAAATAATTCAAACACACCGCACGCATCTTTGCGTGTTTTAGATATGCATACATGAAAATTGTAAACCATATTCTTGTAAATGTATTCTGAGTAGTATGTTACTACTTGAGGGATAACTGTAATGAAATACAACTATTTATGTGTATCTATACATAGACGTGAAACTAAAAGCTTAGGTGAATATGAATTTTGATAAAAATACAATAAAGTCTGTATATGACTTACTGCTATCCGTTACATAATGAATTGCTAGAGAAAAACTCATTTGCATTCCATAAAATATTTTGTTTCATGTGAGAAGTGACCAAACAGGAGGCTATAGGTTATGTATATTTTCAATAAATAGAGAGTTCTGAGAAACAACATGTTTTCTGGTACATTGGTTGTATCTGTTTAGAATGCCAGGGGTAACTTTGAGAGATTACACGTTATAACTTGCTCCTTGGTACGTTGGTACTTATTTACAGTGTCTTGGAGAATAGAGCTATAACTTGCAGATTGTTTCATTGTAAAAGTAGTACAACTAAAAGAGCTTGAAGTTAGCTGACTTATATTATCAAGGATATCTCATGTTTTATAAAAATGTTCATAAGTTTACTCTTAACAACAGTTGTCCAGCCGAAGTATTGCTATTTATTATTTTAATGATTTCGCTAATTTGTTATAATTTATAAAACTTCATCTTCACTTCGTAAACAATTCTTTGCTACCAGTGTGTAACATTGTATGTTTTTATAAAAAAGAAAACAATAGCAAAGATGACAAGGCTAAGTTTCTATTGTTTTTTTCACTGCAAGAATAAAATATATTCTCTCGAGTATTTAAATATACATGTACGTAAAGGTATATTAATGTGTGTATGCGAATAGAATCTTGCACACACGTACATACCATATTATAATTTTGGCTTTAAAGCTCTGTTTAATTTGAAAAGCACAATACGACCAACATTATCCCTGTATCATAAAATAAAGTCTAGGCTATATTTAATAGTATTTGTCTCAGATTTTAGATTAATCCTTAAGATTGATTGTTTGGGATGAGTGTGTGTTTTCTTATAGCAAAGCGACATCGGGCTCTCTGCTGGGTCCATCGAGGGGAATCGAACTCGTGATTTTAGGTTTTGGATGCTTGTGCAAAGATACACAAGGGTTAAACGTTTTCAAACTTGAGCTGATAGACGAAAGGAATAGTAGCTAGTCAAAGTAAATCCAACTCCAACTTTTGAGTTACGCTAACCAAACTTATAACATATTCATGATCCCAAAATACGGAGTGCGAGCTTAAAGCAACGGTACATGAACCATGGAACCTTCAGTGGCATATTTAGGTAGGTGCTAGAGAGGGCTCAGCTCCAGGGCCCATGGTCTTAATGGGGGCCCATTGATAATTTTATTCCATGTAAAATTACATGGGATGTTGGGCTCACAAAAATTATTAGCCCCTGAGCCAACATAACCTTAAATCCTCCACGGGGAACCTTGGATTAAAAGTCCAGCATTAAGCCAAGCCCAAAGAAAAGTAATTTTTTTACATATATCACTTTAAATTTTTATCTTCATATTTTGGTGTTTAATTATAGATCTCTGACGTTAATACTGGTGCAGTGTATTTGGTGAAAGCTTTCTAATACAAGTATTTGAATGTGAGAAAAACACAGAAATGTTTTTAGGTTATTATTCTATAACACATTACGAGTTTAAAATAACATTCTACAATATTAACTTATCACGGTAACAAAACAATACACGACTTATATTTTTCTGTTTAGTCAGTGTATAGTGTGAACTGTTCTGATATCATAACCTGAGCTGAGTTAATCCATTTCTCAGGCTCTCTTAAAGAATTTGTTTGTTTTTGAATTTCGCACAAAGCTACTCGAGGGCTATCTGTGCTAGCCGTCCCTAATTTAGCAGTGTAAGACTAGAGGGAAGGCAGCTAGTCATCACCACCCACCGCCAACTCTTGGGCTACTCTTTTACCAACGAATAGTGGGATTGACCGTCACATTATACACCCCCACGGCTGGGAGGGCGAGCATGTTTAGCGCGACGCGGGCGCGAACCCGCGACCCTCGGATTACGAGTGCACGCCTTAACGCGCTCGGCCATGCCAGGCCTCTCTTAAAGAAACAAATTATTGTATTAGAGTCTAGCTATATTTGTTTGAAATATGTTTTTGAAAACGCTTTACTAAAAATATTGTAGAGATTGAATTTTTCAAAAATTTACATTTCGTTATGTTTGTAACCTAGTTTCTTTGTTACGTAAAGATACACAAAGTTACTTCTACGTGAAAATGGTAAACAAATCAAATATTATGTTCTCTTTTGCACTTTTGTGCATAGTGTAGAAATAAAAATTAAATATTTTAAGAAACTAATAGAACTGTTATTATAGATTGCACATATGATTTCAACAAGTGTAACTATCTTTCAAACTTATTTCATTTGTTGCTTTTCGAAATAGTGTTTAAGTGTAATTAAAAATATTTTCGTTTATACATTATTAAGCTAAAATTACACAACTGACTATCTGTGCCACGTGGATATCGCAACATATCATACGACACTAGTGGCTAAGAAATATGATGTAATTTTTAGATGCCTAACTTTTTCATTTCTCGATTGTTTTTCTGCGTCCATACTTAGACTTCATTAAACTCGATAAAAATTATTATTTTGAAACATTTTCTAATAATATCACTGTTACTAGCGCCTGTGTTTTACACACACTTTTTCTCGTATACAAGTATACTGATGGATTCAGATCAATCACGTTATTACATTTTAGTTTTGAGCAATGTAAAACATATACAAAAGCCACAGCTTTTCTTAATATTTTTTTGAACTGGACAATTATATTATAACTTCGCCATTTTTTAATACATGACGCCTTATTACACCTCATATATGACTCGGCATGGTCAGATGGTTAAGGCACTCGACTTATAATCTGACGGTGCGAGTTTCAATCCCTATCACAACCCCAAACATGTTCACCCTTGTTCAGCTGTGGGGGCGTTGTGATTTAACGGTCAAACACACTATTCGTTGGTAAAAGAGTAGCCCAAGAGTTGTCGGTGCGCGATGATGACTAGCTGTCTTCCCTCTAGTCTGACACTGCTAAATTAGGGTCGGCTAGCGCAGATAGCCCTTATGTAGCTTTGCTCGAAATTAAACAAATAAACAAACTTCATATATATAGGTCTAGTTCCAAATGATTCACACAACGAAGAATATTTTAGTAAATGCATAAAGATGAAAAAAATATGAAATATTGCTATTTTTAAGTATTTTAAAACACACTTTTTCTCTTTAAAATTACCTTAAAAAATCCCCATGCGTCTTCCATGACAAAAGTGATGGGTTAGTGCAAGAGGTTCGCTTAGGATCTACTCAAAACGGTTTCTCATACAGACTGTAATCTAATTACTTACTAATTATAACTATTCTCATTAACATAAAATATTCAATTTAATTGATACTGTCGATATACTGTGAAGAATACGATGTATTTGACGGTATTTACTCAGTAGGTTGGAAATTGGAAAAATGTCAAGCCTGCATCAAGGTGTTGGTTGCTGAGTCAAAATATTTTTTCTTAGAAATGTCTTTCCAAAATTAGGATGCGTCTTTCACGATGTAGCGTCTTACAAGGTGTAAAATACCGTAAGTGCTTAATGGATACTTTAAATGTTAACCGGAAGTGCCGTACATGATAATTACTTCGAGCAGTATTTCTCAAACTGGGTCCAAAAACCTCCAGTGTATTGTGAGGATACTCCAGGAGGTCTGCAAGTTATGTCCGAAATTTCATAAAAATAAATTTCTTAAAATTAAATTAATAAGAATTAAAACATTTATCTTATACATCAATAGATTGCACACCTAGGTATGTGGTTTCTTTAAAGTATTTGTAAAGTTCAGGTAATAAAAATTTATAAACTAATGGTTTCATTAGTATTATATATCAAGTTTAGTTTGTTTTGAATTTTGCGCAAAGCTACAAGAGGGTTATCTACGATAACCGTTCCTAATTTAGCATTGTAAGACTAGAGGGAAGGCAGCTAGTCAACACCACCCACCGTCAATTCTTGGGCTACTCTTTTACCAAAGAATAGTGGGATTGACCATCACATTGTAACGCATCCACGGCTGAAAGGGCGAGTATGTTTGATGTGATGGGGATTCAAACACGAGATTTTCGGATTAAGAGTCGAGTGCTTTAACCACTTGGCCATGCCGTGCCCAATTATATATCAAACATTTTTGTCGGTACCTTACATGCTTTTTCAAGAACAACCATACGAAATACGGATATCACTTACAAAGTGACTTTCTCTATATATTTTGATAAGAAAATGTCTGACTACTTAGGTCAGTAGTAGTATTCTACAGTTTTATTATTTTAATTTTTAAGAAAGACGGATAGATAATTTTAACTAATTTCACTTTAAAATATAGTTACATAGTGTTTCAAGCTCATGGCATCTCTGGAATTGGACCTGTAGGTCCCAACCGTATCTGAAAAGGGCCGTTTACCGCGACACCTGGAATAATCACTCTAAATTTTAAAGATCAATTCGCCAGCGTACTCCGTCCTAGAGCCAAAGTCTGGCTCACCTCACTTTCGCTGCTCTCGTCCAGTCTTCCCGTCCTTCCTCTCACTCACAAATACCCCACTCCAGTTTCTAAATATTAAAAATAAAATAAAAATTCCACGAACATTTCAAAAATTTCTTACGAAAGGGGACGAAGAGGAACTACAAAGCTCCTGAACACACCAGTTGGGGAGAGAACTCTTCTGATTTCTCTCCCTCTAAACTGAACCCCTGCCACGTTAGTTTAGTTTAGTTTTATGCTCATGCGTTGACTGAGAAATATTTCTAATTCAAGGAGAGAAGGAAGGGCTAGTTACATCATTGCATAATATATTGTTCACACAAAGACAGAGGTAGGAAGATTCGCAAACATCCCCAAAATACAAATAAATAATATCTAACACAAACTCATCATAATATGTCTCAGATATTTTAGTTGTAGCTGTTTCAATGGTAAAAACTATTTACTCACATTAATAAAAGACCTTTTAAAATTCGTAAATTTGTTTAGTTATAAAAAGTGCAATTATTCAAATCAAATTTTCTATTCTGTTTCATTTTTCTTCGTATAAGTTTATTTATTATAAATAATTTTCATTTATTTGTGGATATTGAGATAAAATATTATTTTTTAAACAACTAGTTCATCTTTCATGTCTAGTATATACATAGAGAGGTTTCAAACTTACCTAAAAGAGGTTAAGTGTGGTCTCATGGTTAATGTGCCTGGATGTGAATTCGCAAAAATGCCCTCTCCACTTTAGGAGCATTAGTTCTCTATGAGTAAAAGAAAACTTTCACTACCGAATCAAATAAAAGTGACAGCACTTGTTGTTGACTTGCTATCTTATTTATAGTTGAAAATTAGGGACAGATATTTGCAGATAGCTCTTTTACAGCATGAAGCATTTTGTTTTTTAGATTCTGTTAATCAGGCTAAAGCAACAACATATGAATATCAAAAAAGTTAACAATTTAAAAATACTTATATGAAAAACGCCTTCAAGAAGGACTGCTTATTTGTTTAACTTTTTTATTTCTAAATGTGTGCTGTAATATTTAAAAAAATAGAATGTATAAAATGCTACACAAGGCTATATACTTGTATTATAACCAACCTTTAATGTTTGTGAATTTCGCGCAAGGCTACACGAGGGCTATCTGCGCTAGCCGTCCCCAATTTAGCAGTGTAAGACTAAAGAGAAGGCAGCTAGTCATCACCACCTACCGCCAACTCTTGGGATATTTTTATCAACGAATAGTGGGATTGACCGTAACATTATAACGCCCCCATGACTGAAAGGGTGAGCATGTTTGGTACGACGGGGATTCGAGCCCGCGACCGTCAGGTTACGAGTCAAACGCCGTAACCCACCTGGCTATGCCGGGCCCCTATAATGTTAGTTATTAATATAATGTAAATGATCAATCTTTCAAAGCATTAATTTACAAGCAGTGCATTTATTTTAACTTATTTTTTCATAATTGATTCCATTATTAGAAGTGAATACATATCCCATTCCATCTATGAGTGTCGAATTTCTGCAGGTTTTTAAAAGAAATTATTTGCAAATTTTTCATCCATATTCTTTTTATATTGTGAATTTGATTCTACCTTCTTAGTGCATTCAGTTTTTAATTTTAATTTTTTTAGTCGTAAATTGCAAGCTTCAATAAACTGGTTTGATTTTAATTTAGAATTTTTAAACATAGAATTTGCAATGACACCATTATCTTTTCAGTTTGCAATTCCTTTGCCATTAACTCATTTAGCAAACTACATATATACATAAATGAATTAATGCATATTTAACGTTAAAAATTAAACGTTTTTTTATGAAAAATATTTGTTCTTGTACACACCAGAATTTCTTGTAAGAAATTCGTTTTGAGAGATATTTCAAAAGATTTATCATTTACACTAAAGGTAAGTTCTCAGTTATAAAAGAAATATTTCTGTAGGCACTAATGTAAGATTACAGTGATGTGAAGTTAAAAATAAAAATTTTCTTAAAGCAATAATTTAATGCAACAGTTAAGGATATTTTCAAAGGCCAGTGATATTACTTTATAACTAAACACCTTTTTGAACGATATAAAAAAGTGTCATCAACATACCTGGTACGATATAGAAGCTTTCATAGTAACCTAAGAATAAGTTTAATAAAATGAGGGAAAAACCGTATCCATTGTCACCCTCACACTTCATTTTTAACAGTGAAGTAGGTAGACAGTACTTTTTCTTGGTCTTGTTTTTAATGCACATTTTTAAGGCAGTAAGATGGAGTTACATCTAAAAAATGTTTCTAAAGACAACGATGTAAAATTTCAATTGAATATTTCCTGAAGCTACAATTAAATAGTTTAAAAATACAACAATGAAAAATTTCGACTGCATATTTTATGAAGTGTACGATATACTTAACATTTTCTGAACACAAAGACATAAAGTCGTAATTAAACATTTTCTAAGAGCTTTCATTTAATGTCTTAAATTAGTACATTTTGGAGGTTAAAATGTAAAGCCACAACGAAGAAATGTTTTGAAGTTAAGAATGTATGTGCAATACAAATGTCACAACTGACTAAAACAATTAAGTGTTGATGATGAGAAATTAAAATTCAGGCTAATATAAAAATGCATGACCGTAACCTACACGTCATCTTAGGGTTGCACTCAAAAAGTCGTAGTTAGTAAAATATGGAGCGAATGCACATTAAAAACAATGAGAGATGTTCTCGAGCTTACTAGTTTTGGTAAAGATTGTTATTGTGTGTTTATAACGTTAAGGCCCCCAGTGGCAGAGCGGTAAGTCTGCGGACTTTCAACGTTAGAATCCGGGTTTCGATACCCATGGTGAGCAGAGCACAGATAACCCATTCTGTAGCTTTATGCTTAATTGTAAACAACGACAATTATAACGTGAAAATACTGTATAGAACGTTTAGTACTCGATCTGAGAGTAAATGGAAACGTGATTAAATGGGAATGGCGAAATTTGTTATTTTTATTGGACTAATTACTCTTACATTCCTACTACTTGAATTAATGAAAGCTTTTATGAACTAGATCTGTTTGGTGTGAAGCTTGAGATTAGGAACCATAAAGACAGCATTAGAAACATCACTTTCTTTAAAATATAACTTCTCAGTATGGTAGAAGTAAAAATAAGAAAATTTTGTTTAGAGTTATATTTTTAATCTTTTATTAAGCGTGAAACAATAAATTCGAAACAGCAGGTGCAAAAATATGGAATTGTTTTTAACTAAGTTCATTGTTTTAAATTCAGCAATCTTAGCTAGTAGCTTTAATAATTTGCTAAAGCAGATCTTGTCTAAGTTTCATACCATTTTCTATGGTAGGTTTTGGCTTAACATCACATCTGTTGCTATGGTAGGTCTTGTCTAAATATCAATTGGAAACTTTATTTTGAATTTCTACGTGATGAAACGTCAAGTGTGTCATAATCATTCTTGCATAGGAACACTTATGGTTTAGGTAACTTATGAAGATGGTATTAATTACTTTTAACAACATTAAAAGACTTTTAGCATTTGGATATGATAACATAAGCTCTTCCAAGAGGTACTGCAAAGCTAACATATGACGTACAAAACAACGATCATTATTATGTTTACAATATTGAGAAATGTGACAGAAACACCTGTACATATTTACTATATTGGTATAAAATGTGTGATTGTTTTGTGTATATATTTACTATATTGGTGTAAAGTGTGTGATTGTTTACATATTTACTATATTGGTATAAAATGTGTGATTGTTTAGTGTACATGTTTACTACATTGGTGTAAAGTGTGTGATTGTTTTGTGTACATATTTACTACATTAGTGTAAAATGTGTGATTGTTTTGTGTACATATTAACTATATTGTTGTAAAGTGTGTGATTGTTTTGTTTACGTATTTACTATATTGGTACAAAATGTGTGATTGCTTTGTTAGTCAAAACTCATATGAATATTATTTTATTATTAAACACAACGTTTTTCATACATTTTTGAATACGTTAAGATTAAACGTATTTATTATATTATCGTCAAAAACACTTTCGTCATAAGCTAAATAAAAGCGTTAAGATAATTATAAATGAAGTCACAACTATGATAAGACCACCGAAACCGGAGCATCAGAAAGCATTGGTTGAATTATGTCCCAGGACCCGTTGTTTGGCAAGGGGTCCAATCCTATTATGTGACACATTAGGTTATACTGGTCTACCATCTTCACAGGTGGCGCTTTGTAACCTTTCTTTAGTTCTGCAATAAAGTGATGATTTAAAAGATAATATTTTAAATAAAATCTATTTGGATGATGAAAGACTTGACACGTAAAGAGAACATTCTTAACAGAAAAAGCAATAAACTGAATTTTTATTTTATTTTTTGATGAACAGAAAAACAAACGTGGTTGAAACAATCAAAATTCCAAAATGTTAATATTTGAATAAAAACAAAACTACCAGAAAATATTATGGATATATCTAGTGTAATACTTATTACTTTACAATAAGAAGCAAGCTCTTTTAACGCGCAAAATTTAAACTTTCATCACAAACAATAACTTACTGGTTCCAGTAGCATAAAAAATTCCTCTCATATCACTGAGTAAGTTGGGGTCATATCCATGATTCCCGCTGTAAATTTTTGTACCAAGTGGGAACATTTTGCCCATGACCTGTGCCTGAAAAGTAAACACCAGTAATGTGGCAAACATTTGAAATAAACAGTTTTGAATTTACCAGGGATCACTTCACTGCCTCATTTCACAGTTATAACTGAAAACCCTAAAAAGGATATCATATTTATTATTACATTCATGAAGGGAGTATGCTATCGATATAAGTACAGTTAAAAGTTAATTTATATATGTTTTAAAATATCTTCGTATATTCCGTAATTAAAAACGTTCTGTCATAACACTCTTAGAAACCAAGTAACTTATTCTACGTAGGTTAAAAAGAAAACATAATATTCAGGTAAACATCTGAATGGAGACATCTCAATGAAATAATTCCACTGCGAAATTTAGGTAAAGCATCTAAAATATGGTAAAGCATTCATTAAGTAGATTACCTAAATAGAGTTAACTAGTTCAAATATTTCCATTATCATATCTGAGTAGATCATCTGGACTGAGGCATTTGGTTCAAATACTTCTACTAACATATCTATATAGATCATCTGGACTGAGGCATTTAGTTCAAATACTTCTACTGACGTATCCAAATAGATCATCTGGACTAAGCCACTTAATTGGAATATTTCCATTATTATATCCAAACAGATCATCTGGAATGAGTTATCAAGGTAAAATTCTTTCTTTAACATATTAAAATAGATCATGTGGACTAAGGCACCTAGTTCAAATATTTCCACCCTGTTACCCAAATAGATCGTTTGAACTAACACATCTAGATTAAATACGTTTGTAAGGATATCCATGTACGTAGAATATTCGCATAGTAATACCAGGCAGTAGCAAAATGAACAACTTGAATAATGATATTATAAGCAAATCACCTGCAAAGTGACGTCAAAATACAATCAATCCATAATTATATCAATATAACGAATATAGTAACAAATTTGCTTAAATATCTGTGGAAGTAATTAAATCGAGTAATCGTTGCGAAATTACTGGATAAAAAGGGAAGTAAATGGCATTGATAACAGCTTACTGATAATTCTTCTGGAAATATTCGATAAATATCGCATACAACTATGTAATATTGATGTCAATGTAACATAGTAAATGTTAAATTTGACATTTAGACTTGTAGCTAACAAAGGTAAAATTTTAAGATAACTGTAAAACTTACCCCTTGAATATAATATCCTTTCTCAGCCATAAGTAGAATTTTTTGGACCAATCGGTGATTTTTTAGGTGATATTTTTCTGGAATATCTTCTTTTTTGTACACACGAAGGCCCTCCAGCTTAGCTTGTTTAAGATCTTGGTAGACCTTTTATATTAAAAAAAAGCCCTTTAAAATAAAAACACTGAAAACATTTTATTACTGTACACTGGCTGAAGACTTATTAGGATGCCCAATATTTATAAAATATGCCGTGATTTTGAGCATGGAAAATCAATTAATCGTAGTATGTCACAAATTTGATCATATGAGAAGTTATAGTCATACGAAAGTAAGACTGCAGGACTATGGATTAGAACAAAAATTCCCCTGCTAGCAAACAGGAATGATATAGGGTCACCCAATAATATGTACGGATCATAATACTTAAACTGCTTCGTGGAACCAAATTTTAACCATCCTGTTTTAATTCAAACCAATCAATAAAAACAACCTACCCTCAATCGTAAATAACAAGAAATGGCACTGCATTTGCGATAGCGGTTTGAAGTTTTTCAACTTAAATGTCCATACTTGATTTATATTTCTACGCAACAAGTAAACAAGCGTCATATTTCAGTTATAAGTCCGTGTTTCTAATACAAACTGTATTGTGGTATTCCATTTCTAATTTTCAAAAAAACTATCTTTTTCAAATCGGCAGTACAATCAACGCTTATTTAAAAAGTTTCAAACAGAGAAAATTTATGCGACGAATTTTCGAACATATCATCTGCGACTCTCGTCAGTAAATTGGTTTGTATGAAATTCGTGCAAAGCTACACAAGTACTAACTGTGCTAGCCGTCCTTAATTTAGCAACGTAAGACTAGAAGAAAGACAGCTAGTCATCACTTCTCACCGTTAACATTTGGGCTCCTCATTAACCAATGAATAATGGGATTGATCGTAACGTTATAACTAATCTTTCGCCAACGAGGAGTGGGATTGATCCTAACATTATAACGCCCCCACGACCGAAAGGGCGAGCATATTTAGTGGGAAGGGGATTAGAACCCGTGACTCACAGATCGCAAGTCAGTATATATAATTCTAATCCGAGCTGAAACAATAATCAGTGAAATCAAACTTTAGGACTCGGTTATTCTGGACACTACAATATCTGTCGGGAATGCATTAATACTTTAAGATTCTGTATCAAATCGAGGCAAATACGACGATACTAGAAGAGACCCACAAAAACATTTGCGGTCAAAATAGTATCTTTACTGCAAGAAGACTTCTATGAATGCAGAATTTATTCAATAATACAAAATAACTTTAATCGCAGACACCGAAATTTAAAACTCTACTTGTCTTAGCCCTAACATTGGTTAAATCTTTAATAACTACGACCTATATTCAATAGAGGAAGAAATTAACACTGTAACTTGTGTACTTTTTTTTCTTGTCTAGTTAGGGCTAAATTTAACTAAATTTAATATCATAAACACATAAATTTATAATGTTATTCAACAACCTAGCGTTAGACCTCTTTAAAAGCTTGGATAAGCTTACAGTGTGTTATAGTACAAAATGCCTATTAGAATAAATGCACATCTACTTTTTTGTTTACATACGCTACCAAGTACGCGCGCATGCGCATTTAGATAGTAAGACGTGCGCTCATTTTCAGAACAGAGAAAAACTGAGTATTGATCTAATCGATTGGATTGAAGATACTTCCAAGTCCTTATCACATCTTTACCTCACCTTTTCTTCTTTGCCTTCAACGGGCACTATCATAGAGATCGCGCCTTTATTCAGCATTTTCTCAATATTATTAGGGTCAAGGATAGTGCTCACGTTTATAACCTTTGTTTTCGGAGACTTACTTGATGTCATTCCGTGGTCAGAAATGATTATTATATTCACCTGAAAGAGTTGAAACAAATCAAACGTTTAGAGCGATGTGTAATTGAAATAATATCAACAAACTGAAAAATTTGAAGAATGAAAATTATTTAGAAGAATAACTAACTAGTTGTGTATTAACTAACTTTGTAGGAAAATTTAACTACAACAATATTTTAAAAGAGTTAAAAACGATAGTTAGAATTATAGTGATAATAATTACTTCCGACCAGAGTAAGCCATTAAATTATTGCAAAATTGAAATCAACCTGGCAACAAGTATATCTAATTAAACGCCCCCCAGTGGCTCAGCGGTATGTCTGCGGACTTACACGCTAAAATCTGGGTTTCGATACCCATGGTGGGCAGAGCACCGATAGCCCATTGTGTAGCTTTGTGCTTAATTCAAAAAACAAACAAACAATCTAATTAAATATATTTTTTCTTACCGTTCTGCTTATGAAGATTAGAATGTAATGTGTCATTAATCGAGCACTCTCGTCGTTGATGATAATTCATGTTAACAACAAAACTGAGGACCCAATTTTGTTTAATTTGAAAACCAAGTTTTAGTGTACTCGCAAATAACTGTCTGATAGGAAACAACAGAATATAGTATTATAGCGAATAATAAGGGATAGAATAATATAGATAAGATCACAGTAGAAAGTCGTCAGAAAAATAAAGCAGCCTTTGCTTTAGATAACAGATAAACAAAATGACGCTTAAAATGCGATTTGTACTTAAAATAATCTTATAATTAATATATATAATATATTTTTCGAAAAACAATGAAGTAAATGTTAATTTAAAATAAAATAAATAAAATTTAAAATAAAATAAAAAAATTTCAATATAAGCCTAGCATGGCCAGCTGGTTGAAGCACTCAGCTCATAACCTGAGGGTGACAGGTTCGAATCCATATCACACCAAACATGATCGCCTTTTCAGCTCTGGGAGCATTATAAGGTGACGGCCAATCCCACTATTCATTGGTAAAAGAGTAGCCCAAGAGTTGGCAGTGTGTGGTGATGACTATCTGCCTTACCTCTAGTCTTATACTGCTAAATTAGGGACGGCTGACGCAGATAGCTCTCATGTAGCTTTGCGCGAAATTTAAAACAAACTAAACTAAAAATATTAGAAAGCACAGCTTGCGCTTTATGACACACAGGAAAGAAACGCCTGCAGTCGTATGTGTGCGGACTTACAACGATAGGAACTGGGTTTCACTACCCGTAGTTGACAGCACAGAGAACTAATTGTGCAACTTTATGCTTAAATACAAACTAACACAAAAGAAGCGTTTGAGAATTATATAGTGTTATTATGTTAGTGACATGTGGTACTGTTTCAAGTGCATTGAATGAGGTTTAAAGTGGCTATAATAATCTAAGTTTAGCACGAAACTAAACCCGTTAGACCCAAAATAAGTTTATACCTCTTTATTTCACGAACAATTTTATATCTTCTAGTGAATAAAGTTAAACGTATTTCATCTAATAATGATGAAGCAGCAAAAAACAAATAGCAATACATTGAAATACCTTCAAAGTAACCTTGGACTATGTCTAAACATCATGATATCAGTTATTAACATTAATAATAATGTACATAGCTTTATTCAAGACAAGAAACCCACATGAAATAAAAATGTATCTCAGAACGGCTGGTATGGGTATTAACAAATTTATTGATAAACAGAGAACAACGTTATGACCTTCTTTGGCCATCCTCAGGTTAAACTTCAGGTTGACATTGTTCTCTGCTTATCAATAAAAGTATTAATATCCAGCCGTTCTGAGATAGAGTTTTACTGTTATTTTTTATACAGATTTCAGAATCGTGATTTCTTCAAGTAGAGTTTAATTTAATTCGCTTTTAAACGACACCAACATTTTCGTTATAGTAAACCTTTGACTTTTATTATGCTTGATTTAAACTCAGATATTGAAATTCATATCTAAGAACAAAATATTCATTTTCAATCCACAAAAATTTAGCCGTGAAAAGTTCTGGAAAAATATTTGATCAAAACTTATCTCATTAGTTTACACGGATAAACACTAAATACAGTAGCAATGTTTTTTTTTAATTTCGCGCAAAGCTACTCGAGGGCTATCTACGTTAGCCAACCCTAATTTTGCAGTGTAAGACTAGAGGAAAGGCAGCTAGTCATCACCACCCACCGTCAACTCTTGGGCTACACTATTACCAATGCACAGTAGGACTGGCCGTAATATTATAACACTCCCACGGTTAAAAAGCGAGCATGTTTGGTACGACGGGGATGTGAACCCGCGACCCTCAGATTACGATTTGCACGCCTTAACTCATTCAGCCATGCCAGGGTTAGAGCAATGCGTCTTCTTATGATTAGGTTTACCACTCTGCGTCGAACGAAATCATTTTGGTTTGTTTTCCATGATTAATTTGAAAGATAGGGAAGCTTACTTATTTCAGACACGTTCATTTTTCTTGACATAAGTATATCTAGAACAAAAGAGCTTCTATAGTCTTTCCGATGACTTAGAGCAAGCGAAATACATTTATAGCTAACTCGTGGCAATCTAGATTTAGCGTTTTATTAATAAGGGTAGTTTTTCTATTATGCTTAGACACAAACATTTGTAATAGCTGCAGTGTTTATGATTAAACTTTGTCAAAGTTTTGTGAAACTCAACAAAATAATGAAATCTACAGTTTTATGGTTACTTATGAAAATCAAACTTTTAATAATTCCATGTATACAAATTATTATTTGACTTATTCTTTTAGCTTCAAATTACTTTTGATTAAATTAAATAGTTTTTACTTACTTCATCTTCCAATTTTCTGCGAGAGATCTCATCCAGTAAAGTGTTTATAATGTTGTCGATATCTTGAATGGATTGTTTACATTGTTTGGACTTAGGCCCATAGGCATGACCTGCAAACAGCGAGATCCTAGTGACATTAAAACTAACAGACAGATTGTAAGAGTGAAGCATAACAGGTAAAATAAACTGTTTTAAATAATAATTATGCTTAAAAAACAAAACAAAATGTTTATCACCTCTACTGAAAATTATCGAATTTCTGTGAAATTAACATAATCTAACCATGGAAGAACCTATATGGTCTAAATTACTTGAGCATCACATTGCTTCAGGGTCCGTAATGTTTTGGTTACAGTTTCTAATAACATAAAACATCAACTAAGATACTTATCAAGATCTGAATTAATCCCGCTAATTTTAAAAGCTAGTGATTTTTTCCAATGCTTTTCTTCAGTTCTGGACACTAGGCTTTGAAAAAGTGACAAACATAAAATTCCTCATTATAACAAAATATGTAAACTATGAAGTAGGAATGATATGAATATATGGTGATAGTTTAAGTATATGAAGACATGAGCACGTAACTGCAGCACAACGCACCACGGCCCCAAAGTGCAGATCGTGGTTTTGTAGCAACGACACACATTAATTACTAACCCTGAGATATAAAGGTTTGAGCACGCTAACCTTGAGGTCACGCCCGATCTTAATGTGGCTGAAACCTCAAGTTTTAATGAGACATGTTATTCGTAACTGTAAAGTAAGGTAACTACATTACAATTAGAATCCATATTTTCACTTCCATTCTTTTCTTTGGACTGAATGGATAAGTCAGAGGCCCCTAGGATTCAAGCAGAGACATCAGAGTTTTGAGCTATTTATTCACCAGAATAATATTGGGCAAAATCTTAGAAAATATGATAATTCGAACTTCCTTATAAAAGAAAATTAATCTGTTTCAATGCAATAAACTAACCCTAACAGCAGTATGAAACCTGTTGGTCACTTTTCTTTACAGAAGAGAAATACTAACTTCATTGTTTTTATATTAGGCTTTACTCTTGATAATGCTGAGTTAGGTCAGTGAATGTTGTATAAATTGTTTTTATTTTGTTTTCTAATAAAGCTCCAATCATTATCTTTTCAGGATTTTGTCTGATTTCCTTCATAGCAAATTAGTAATATATTGGTGACAGGGATATGGAGAGATTGTTTGTTTGTTTGAATTTGGCGCAAAGCTACATGAAAACTATCTGCGCCAGTCGTTCCTAATTTAGTAGTGTAAGACTAGAGGGAAGGCGGCTAGTCATCACCACCCACCGCCAACTATGGGGCTACTCTTTTTCCAATAAATATTGGGATTGACTGTAACATTATTACGCTCCCATAGCTGAAACGGCGAGCATGTTTGGTGGGAAGAGGATTTAAAACCGAGACACACAGATTGCGAGTCGAACACCCTAACCACCAAGTCATGTCGGGACGGATGTGGAGAGAGTATCCAAAATCCCATCAAATCTCCTTTCGGATTTTTGTGACTTCTGATTTAAAACTTCATTTATTTTTTCGCCAATAATTTTTTGTTGGACATATGTATATATTACGTGCACTTAAAACTCTGCCCATACTGAGCGCTGTAACTTTAATTTTAAGGCTATACTAGTACCCAGACATATTTGAGCTGCACTGTTGTTCCTCATGTTTTCAAAAATAGGTCCACTTCATCAAGGTGAGTACCTCTATGTTTTATTTTATCTTAGAATTTCACCCTGTGGCTAATAACATTTGAGGTCGTACATAATATTGATACGTAGAGTTCACATCTGCCTTCACTGAAAATGTAGATATTGGGCAAAGAATGAAGTAGTAAACATCTGTCAAGCCCTATTTAAAGATTAAGGTAGACAATAGTTTGTTTACATAGCTATAAACGATACGTACATCAAAAATATAGAGATCTGATTTAATTTTGAAAAGAAAAATCCAAATTTCTAGCGCTTTCGAACAGTTGACCATTTTACATCGGTCAACTATTTGACAGTGCTCGAGTTTTAGATGTTGTTTTTTTCTTAATTCATTGCACCTTTTTTTGCTTGATCCCATGCACTAACGTTTTTATTAAAAGAGACATCTGGTTGGTTATCCATCATTTCCAGGAGCAACAATATTTCTTATAAGGCTTGTAGACAATTCAGTCTTCCCACATGCAGCACAACATGGAGCTGGAAACCATAGAGTAAGATCTCCTCTAAGCTGATAAAATCAATTAACTAGAAACAGACAGTGATACCAGCATAATATTTATTAATTAAAAATATACACTGCTATCAACATAAGCTTTATTAACTAGAAATAGATAGTGATATCAGCATGATATTTATTAACCACAAACAGACAGTGCTGCCAACGTAATATTTGTTACTCATGTGTTACTGCATAAATTTCCAGTTGATTTGTTTCCTGATGGATGGAAGAAAGCAAAAAAACTGTGTGGTAAGACCATCAGATGGATGTACATACCAGGCCATGTAGGGTTAAAGCGAAACGGAGAAGTTGACAAACTCACAAAAAAAACAACAACTTCTTTATGAAACCCAGCACAACTCTACTGGGATAATGTTAACCTCTTGTACACTCTTTATGGAAAGTGGGCAATCATGGAAACCCTTCATCTACACTGTAAAACAAAGTATTATGTGATATAACTAGTAAAAGCAAAAGACGAAGAATCAGTACGACAGTACACATTCAAAAGGCCACTAATAACTACTAAAGAAACTTTTTATCTTTTACAAAGCAGCCACATGAAGGAAGAGCGCCTGACGCCACATTCCCTGTGATATCTTGTACTCAACTCAACGACTATAGATCATACTTACTCATGTCATTTGAGTTCCAAACAATAATTGATCATTGTATTCAATTCTAGTCCTCAGTTGGCCATGGCATTAAAATGTAGTTCCTTGTTATGAAATTAAATTGTAGTTCTCACCCATTATGATGCCGAACTAGTGATTACATTGAACTTTAGTCATCATCTGGTGATGATGCGGAACTGTAGTTCTTATCTAGCGATAATATATAACAGCATTTCTTATCTGGGGATAATATTGAACAGTAGTTTCAATCTAGTGATGCTAGTAACCTGTCGCCCTCATCTATTGATGATAATAAACTATAGTCCTTACCTAGTAATGGCATCAGTTATGTTTCTTGGTATTAACTGTAACGCATTTCACAAGTAAATGTTCCGAAAAACAACGAAATAAAGTAATTTATTCAACAACTGAATTATTTACATTGGATACTTTTACTGTTGGTTACTTACGTCGTTATTATTAGCAACGTTACTGACGGCGTTACTTTTTAGTAACATTCAATGTACCGACTAGTTTTCAAATTTAGCAACGCATTATTCGTTATTCTTTGCTTTTTACAATTAATAAATTGAATAACAATTAGATACTTTTCGTTAAATTTCAGAAATGCTGGAACAACAGCAGATTAATGAAGTATTGCACGAATATTGCTGCTGAAACTTGGTTTATCATTTGAAACATGTTTTAGTTGAGTTGTAAATTTCTAGGCTTGTTGTTGGGACACTCACCCTGATGAAGAATGCCTTTGGTGTGTATTTTACATTGTTTCTAAGCTGTCAGAGAAGTAGGTTATGTATAGCACTATCACTATGTAACGGGAAAATGGCAACAATTTGGGTGAAACTTTGATTAATCAATTGCCATATCCCAACAGTAGTTTAAAGTTACTGGAAGATAACAACAACACGTCTTACAGCTGATTATCTTTTGAAAAAATAACAGCTTTTAATGTTTAGAAAAAGTTCTTAAGTGTCTCGACAAAAGCTTATTAGACTAATACTGGATTTCATGGTTTCAGAGTTTTAGTCATTTAGCGTTGCCGAGTCTATATCTTTCGAATATTTTATTATATCGCTACAGCTAACAAGAACAATCATTTCTTGAAGAATATTGACAAAGCAAATGAGCAATGCCAGTGAGAAAAAACATTAGCCTTCTGAAGTCCCAACTAGCAGCAGTCAAGACTGTTGCTGTGACTTCTGGTTGCTGGGCCCCCCCCAGTGGCTCAGCGGTATGTCTGCGGACTTACACGCTAAAATCCGGGTTTCGATACCCGTGGTGGGCAGAGCACAGATAGTCCATTGTGTAGCTTTGTGCTTAATTCAAAACAACAAATTTGGTTGCTGGAGTTGCAGAAGCCGCTAATTAAATAATGAATAATGTCTAATTTTGTAGTTTCTATTATTCTCACATTTTTAAAACCATACAATGTTGGTAGTTTGTTTCCCGTACCTGACTTAGAAACTTTGATATTTTTTAAAACTGTTTTGTTAATAAAAGAATATTTGGGAACTGGAAGAATATTAACTTATTTTGGAGCCTATTTAGGAATAACTGTGCACTGGATAAATGAGGATGCACTGGAACGTGCATAAGCAGTTATCACCTGCCATCGTATAAAAGAACGTCATATCCACGATTTTCAGAATTAATGTGTGTTGAACCAAAAATGTCAAAACTACAACAGATAACGGCAGTAACTTCACCAGTTAGTGGAATATTTTAAAGTTATATGAACCTGTCTATATATATATTTAATCATCACATACATACAATTCCAAACAACAGTCTTTGGTCAGGTAAGCCGCAACCGCCGTTTCAACGTCTGACCTACTGCTCCCATTTGGACACCACTCATATACTGACCAATAAGAGAAAGCAACTTTAAAATATTATGATAAGAATATATAATGAAAGAATGTGAAAACAATTTGCACTATAGAAACATGGGTGTGGAAATGAATTAGCAAATGAATGAAATAATGGCAGAAGAGAATATATGTATTAGCTAAATGACACATGAATTGTTTGTTTGTTTTGGAATCTCGCACAAAGCTACTCGAGAGCTATCTGTGCTAGCCGTCCCTAATTTAGCAGTGTAAGACTATAGGGAAGACAGCTAGTCATCGCCACCCACCGCCAACTCTTGGACTACTCTTTTACCAACGAATAGTTAGATTGACCGTAACATTATAACGCCCCCACGGCTAAAAGGGCAAGCATGTTTGGCGCAACCTGGATGCGAATCCGCGACCCTCAGATTACAAGTCGCTCGCCTTAACACGCTTGACCATGCCGGGCCAACACATGAATTAAAAGTCCACATTTTTATAACTATTCCTTTCATGTCTGGGAATCATTTCTCCATCTTAAGAAAATTGCCTGATGTTATTAAGTGGATTATTCATCGTCGTGGAAAGCTTAATTATATACACAACGTTCCACACACATACGTATACAATGAACGCATTCAAATAAGAGTAATACAATATTATTTCTATTTGAATTAATTTGTTGGTTGGTTTTTCTGGTTTCACTTGGCTGGACTCAAATCGTAACATTGCCTTTCGTGCTTGGATTATCGGCTGTGCTATTAAATGTCAAAATTAAATTTTGCACTTATTTTGTTTGTTTAAATTAATGAGTGATAATTTTTTTTATAGACTGTTTTCCAATAATACATTCACCATCTCTCCTGACCAACTGTATGGTGATGTTGCTAGCAGTGGCGACGACACGGTCATAGATGGAAAAGATGACAATTATTAAGAAGAAGACGCTGTAAAAGTTCATTCTCTAGTTCATATACGTGTTAACTGTGGATTGTTTGAGTATACGTATTTTGCCAGACAATGAAAGGTGTGCCTCTCATACACTAAATCTCTTAAATCTACTATGGGTATAGATAAAGCTTTAAGTAACACTAGTAAGAAAAAAAAAGTGTCGATTAGCAATATCTCAAATTCTGCAGAATAAACAGAGCAGAAGCACTGTAGCTACTGAAAAACTGAGAAAGAAATAGAAGGATGCTTAGTCGTTTCTCGTTCATCTCCTTGGAACTTAATCTTTGATGTCCCAAGTCGCATAGATGACTTAATATCTGGAAATAATTCACATAACCAAGTACTAGATCGAGTTTTTTATTCACTAGGCATTGTATGGCTGAATCTATCTGATAAAAGTTTATTTTGGAATGCATTCAAGTCCTGAGACCCATTTCTAAAACACTTGTCATCTTGAGAAAAAAATAATTTATGACACTACTGACTCTTACCTTGTGCGTTTGTCTTACCAAGATGGGAAATTTGAACAATAAACGGTTCCAAATTTGTAAACTCTTGGCTGAAGTATTAATTAAAAGTATAGGAACTAGGTACGAAAACATGTTTAACACTGATGATTATATTCTTTTGGCGTGTTTTCATTTTAGCTGTGAGCTCTCATGACTTCTAAAAAAAGGACAGGTTCGACAAAAAAGATTGCAAAGATAAAAGAACACACAACACATATACGGTACAGAATCACCTGATCAAGATAGCATGACAGAAAGAGAAGATGAACAGGATTGTTTCAGATATCTCCAAATGAAGAGAGGAAAACCACCAGAAAGAAGAACACTCAGCAATTTTCATTTTTCTAGATAAATCAGTTGTGAAAGTTTTTTAGTTGGAAAAGATGTTCTATGAACGAAAAGAGGATGGACGTCTGATGCAAGGTAAAAAAAACTGATTTGTTGAAATGTAACAGTAATACTAGTCTCCCAAAACAATCGTTTTAACCCAGCAGTTATCAAATGCAGTAAATTCTGTTAGATTAGTTCACATTGTTTGATAGGCTACTTATTAATTAATTTAGTCATTTGTATCAGTGTTTATTTTATTGTATAAAGTATATGTTAATCTTATTTTAAACACTATAAAGGACAAATAAAAGTAGCTCCGTTAATTGTTATTTTAAAACCTCTTGCTGTATAATGCATTTTTTGCCTTCCTTAAGTTCAGTGTTTGTTATTCAGTTCTGTACACACGTATAATATAACACAATATACGATGTGCACAGTGAATGTTTTATGCAAGAATACATATAGCTATTTGAAAAACAATGAGAAAAGAGTCGTTACTTGTTACGTTTTTAATTAAGTAATGTTTTGGTTAACAACACTACTAGTTCTAGCAGATAAGAGCCAAAGTAATACAATTATTTTTGTAGTAACATGCCAACATTGGATATTCTACAGAAAATCAGCATTTTTGACTTACCCATTGCATCAACTGCCTCGTAATACACCAAAGAAAGTCGGTATTTGTCTTCTTGAAAATCATTTAAAATTTGTATCAGCTTGTTCTTTGTGTCCTGGTTGACGTTCGTCCAAAACCAATAAGGAAAATATGGCTCACATACTGTTGGCGTTTTCCCCTTAATTTTCACCTGACATCCATCCCACCAATAGACGGCGCTACGGACTCCCCTCTTTTCAGCAGTGATCCAGATTGGCTCAGCATCATTCCACCAGTGTTCGTGAGATGCGTTTGAATGTGGAGACATAAGGAAGAGCTCTTTCCTCTGTGAATCGTACATCACATTTTCCACGAAGCCGTGATTTTCAGCATATAAGCCTGGAATATTCATATCCATATACATTATATGTAAAATATTAATCACGAAATATCTAGATTTTTTCTTATTATAACAGCTTATTCCATTGCAGAATTGAACACAATTTTTGGACATTAAATTAAAATTGATCATTATATTACATAAGTAAAGGCGGCTGGGCACAACATACAGTCTGTCATAAGTCTATTATTTACATGCCATATGGGCCCGGCATAGCCAAGTGAGATGAGGCGTTCGACTCGTAATGATACTGTCAAAGATTCGAATCTCCATCGCACCAAACATGCTCGCCCTTTTAGCCGTGAGGGGGTTATAATGTAACGGTCACTCTCACTATTCGTTGCTAAAAGAATAGCTCAAGAGCTGGAGGTTGGTAGTGATGACTAGATGCCTTCCCTCTCGTATTACACTGCTAAATTAGGGGCAACTAGCGCAAATACCCCTCGTGTAGCTTTGCCAGAAATTCAAATAAAACAACCCATAATCACTACATCAACAATCTTTTTTTTAATGTAAAACTGAATGTGATAATTCATTGGTCTTTATTCTACATAAGTAATAAGGTTCGACATTACTTCTAGTCAAATGTCACTCAAATTACATTATTTTTGTGTTTTTCTAAGTTAAAGATTTATTACATATAATTATTTCGTGCATTTTCGTAACTGGTATTAAATCGCCATCCGTTGGGTATACAAATTATAAGTTGTTTAAGAAAGCTAAATATTTAGATATTTAATATTGTTGTAAACCATTTTTTCATTCTTAAAGTTTTAATTTAAATGATTATTTGAAGAATAGTCACTATGTTATGATGTAAAGGCTTAGAGTGCTCAATAGAAAAATAATACGATATAAACACCAAACTTTCTATTTTAGTTACTTAATCAATTAGTGAAGTAATTAAAAATGAACAAAGGTTCAGCATGGCCAAGCGTGTTGAGGCGTGCGACTCATAATGACACGGTCGAGGATTCGAATCTCCATCGCGCCAAACATGCTTGCCCTACCAGCCGTAAGAACGTTATAATGTGACAGTCGATCCCACTATTCGTTGGTAAAAGAATAGCCCAAGAGTTGCCGGTGGGTGGTGTTGAATAGCTGCCTTCCCTTTCGTCTTACACTGCTAAATTAGGGACGGCTAGCAGAGATAGCCCTCGAGTAGCTTTATGCGAAATTCAAAAACAAACAAACATACAAAAAGTGAACAAATCACTTCAGTGCCAAGCAGTGAATTAATATAGTTACTCATTCATTGATTTACTTTGTAATAGTTTTTGCTAGTGATAGATTAACATAGAAATTTTACTTGTACTCGTATTTGTATGTGAGGTGTATATTTGTATCGAAGTTTTTGTTGATAGTTTTTGCTTGAGAAGTTAAGCCTGCAATTGAATATAGTGCATAGCACACATTATTTAAAATCATGACGGTCGTTATTCGTCATGACTGGACTTGGTATTATTCTTATCACACAATTAAAAACAATCTGCCTAACGATAAAGAGCGTTACAACAATATGTATAAAACTGTTTCATTTCGCTTTGCTTCAGAATTTTATCTCAAAGCTGCATAACAGTCAATTTAGCATGATCATCCCTAGTTTTTATGACTAGTAGATTAAAGCGAAAGTACTGGTCAAAAACATCGGCTGTTAACTCTTGCATAATAACCAAATAATGAGATTATACTGTCACTCTTATAGCACACACACAAACCAAGTACGGAGACCATTATTTTGCAGAACCATAAGCAAACTGTGAATCTTGGACTCGCAGTCCGGGCAATCCTCGATTTGTAGAAGCGTATTTGCTTGTAATTAAGCACAAAGACAAACAATGGCCTATACGTGCTGTTCTCATCACTGAGATCTAAAATCTTAAAGTCTTCAAAGTTACCGCTGAATAACTAGGAGGGTCGAAATTTCTAAAGACCATATTTTAAACAGGTTCTTTTTAAATTTTTAATTATTATGAATAACTACGTGGGTTACACAAGTTCAAATCCACTTTTTTCTCCTATAATACTTCTTCTTTTGATTGTCTGTTCCAACATTATTTGAATTCAGTTTATAAACGTAAGCATAAGTAGTTTGCGAATTTTATCATTTCTCTGCTAAAAGCCTGTCAAGCAGGAAGTTTTTATACCAAAGTTTTGTTTGGTACTGACTGAAATTGATTTGTTGTTCATCATGAAGAAACACATTTAAACGATGATCAAACATTTATAAGAAATGTGGTTTTAAGATAACTACTGCATTATCTGTGTGTGTTTTCTTTTACCAAAGCTACATCGGGCTATCTGCTGTGTCCACCGGGGGAAATTGAAGCCCGGGTTTTAGTGTGATAAGTCCGTAGACTTACTGCTGTCTCAGTGTGGGACAATTATTGCATTCATCAACTGATGTGACTAAAAATCATTGTAATCAATGTATACTGGGACAATGATCGATGCTGGTAAGAGACACTCTTCAGTTAAAGAAGGTACTGCTGATGACAGGCTGTGGTCTTCCCGAAGCCTGGATACCTTTTGTTTAACTTATGAAAAGAAGCTATAGCAATATTTTTGGAAGAAATTTAGAAATGGGAAGATGATGTCAAATTACTCCCTACAGATAATCAATAGACAAGAAAAAACTGGTAAAATTTCAAGGATAAATTTAGATAAAGATGTCTATTATTATGGATTGTTAGTTCTGGTAGTTTTGTATACCTTCTGTTAGTCATTACACTTTGTAATAAACAGGCTAATGTAGTAATAACATAAGATACTTAACGAACTTTATAACATAATATCAAATTACTTCAGTTGTTTGTTTTTTTCTGTTATTTCGGTAACCTGGTGGTTAGGGCGTTCGATTTCCAATCCGCGGGTCGTGGGCTCGAATTTCTTTCATCGAACATATTCAGCTGTGGGAGCGTTATAAATCCAGCTACTTTTTGGTAAAAGTGTTAGCGATGGGTGTGTTGACTAACTGCCTTTCTTCTAGTTCATCACTACTACTACTTCGTAGTTTTTCACGAAATTCATAATAATCCCAATTTCTTGTTATAAGACTTTCCTTTTTTTTCACCCTTGTAATTTCTGTTAAAGTTAATACGTTTCACGTGTAAAATAAGTATTTTTGAAATTTAAAAATAATCATTTATCAATAGGATGCTCAAGTAGTCATTTCTGTTTGAAATTTTTACTCAAAATCTGCATGTGAAATACTGAACATAGTGGAACATACCTGTCAAAATAGAATACCAGTTTGGATAGGAGTTCGACGGGTAGATTGGTATGAGGTACTCCGCTTTTACCCCACTACTGGCCAAACGAGGAAATCCTTTAAGTTGGACATTTGGATCGTCTAGGTAATTCCATCGAATTCCATCTGCCAAAATCACAATTAGTTTTTGTGTTGGGTGGTTTTGTTTTTGAATTATGCGAGCACCTAGCGCAAGCAGAATTATCAAAAGTAAAGCAAATCCTCTGACAATGAATTTCATGATGTGTTCTGAATAATGTTAAACACTCAGAATGCACATGAACTCGGACTGTCCCACATTTGAGCAGGATTCATAAGATATACTTGGCTCTAGGTATTTATTCTGGATTAGTACATGTGATCACGCATGCCCTGTCGTTCATTCACCTATACGTAATATCAATTGAAAATTACAGAGTTCACTGCCCGGCTAGTGTGCACAAGAAATTGTTTGTTTATTTTCCAAAATTTTGCGCATAGTTTTGTAACGATTCTCTTTGCATAAACGTAATTTTAAGTTGATAGCCGAGAAAGAAAGAGATGGCAGTTTGTAAATAGTATCAATCACCAAATTTTTAGCTACTCTTGTTTGAGTAAATAGTAGGATTAGAGCATTATTGACCGTTATACGCGCCCACAGTTCAAAGGGGCTGCATGCGTTTTTGTTTTTTTTTTGGCAGTGAAAAACAATTCTTCCCCTCGGTGGACTCAGCAGATGTGGCTTTGCTATAAGAAAAACACAAATACAAAAATAACTCACGAGTTCTCGGATTCACAGTCAGGGAACAGTTATTTGTAGGCCCAGCAAACAGGTTTGCTTACCGAAACAAACGAATGTTTTGTAATTGTACCGTGTAAAAACTAGAGCTAGTAATCTTCGATTTCGAGTCTGTGCATTACCACAAAATGCAATTGTATTTAACCTGTGGGCGTGTGAAAAGAGTGAAAGTCAATCCATTAGTATAGCTGGTGGGTAATAAAAGGCTAACAGACTGCCTTACCTCTGATTAGTAAGTCAAAGGTGAGGACGGTGTTAAGTATTTTTATAGTTTTTGTAATAAATGTAAAATATAAATACAAACAGCTAATAAAAACTATTCAGCCTACAATCAGTGAGTGTGATAAAACAGAGAAAGGTTTAAAATCACTATTATTATTTCAGAAAGAAAAGAAACAAAATCATAAAAAATTGAAAGCTTACGACAATAGATAACTGATTTTCTCTACGTAATATAAAAATTCATCTAATTCTAACAGGAGCAGAAAATGTTAACACTTTGGTTCTCAGAAACGTCGAAAATTTGGCGAATTATAAGCCTTAACCACTAGTCGTCGTTGAAATATAAAATGCTGAATAAACAGATTGTGCTTGAATCAGTGAGTAAGTTTAGAAATTGGGCAAAGAAACGGAATTATTTATTGTGATATCAGATAAGACAATACCACTGGTATTAACAAACATTCCAATGAAGCAAATATCCAAAGTCTCTAAGATACCTAGTTGTAACAACAAGTGGAAGAATGCTGTGAAATAATATTGAATAATAGATTTATCAAATTTATCGAAGTTATTACAACTAGATAAAGTACCTATATCAATTTATTACATTTAAAAATCTAAGTTTACGTAACACTCAGCCGTAAAAATAGAAATTTAATATGATAATATATCTGGCACGATGCGTTTTGTTCATCAGTTGTCTGTTAAACCTTGAAGTCCGGGATGTTAGCACATAGGCACAACAGAATTTAATTAAAGGAGCACTTGGTAGAGTGTATGTCTCCGCAACAGAACGTTTATCATGTTTGCCTCTCAAAAAATATGAAAATCTATCCGTATATCTTGTTGATGATGTCAATGGAGTATAATACTTTAAATATATTTACCGAGTTTCAGCAAAATACAATCGTTTTTCAACGAGCTATAGAACAAAAATAAGTCCCCACGCTAATATATAGGAATTTGGGGAAAATATTGCTGACAAACAGACACACAAAGAGGTGAAAAGATAACCTCCACATCACGCAGGGTAGAAGGGAAGAGGTGATTACCTTTTGGGGATTGTATATAATTGTAGAATTTTATGAATGCGAATCCTGTTGTAGAACGGAAATAAGTGTATTTACTTACTACCTAGCTTAATTCTCTTAATGCTTGCTCTCTGTTTGAAAGGTAACAGCAGCAAAGGTTATATTTTCATCAGAGATGCGTATCTTATTATAGTAGGCGATACGATACGTATCTTGATACCGAAGTTATACCAAAGGTTTGTGACTGAGTTTGACAGTCTTCTCTGTAATTTATCATTCGTTGTTGTTCTTTTGAACTAAGTACAAAGCTACACAATGGGTTATCTGTGCTCTGCCTACCACGGGTATCGAAATTTAGTTTTTAGCGTTGTGAGTCCTCAGATAAACCGCTGAGCCACTGGGGTGAATTTTATTATCTGTATTAATAACATTGTCTTATTTAAATAAGACAAATTTTCTCAAATTCTCAGGTTTGATCAACTAAATGGCAGTTGACAAGAGAAGTAAAATAAAAAAGTTAATATATTTCTATTTGTTTTATTATTGTTAATTTGTGATGCAGTTTTGCATGTAAGGTTTCTGATAAAATAAATGAAGACAACACGTAGTACATAATACTGAACTTCCTGTATTGAAGAATTAGTTTTTAGCAAAAATATTTTATCAAAAATTCTGATTTTTTTTCTCTACGGAAAGGCTTACAATAGTTACTGAATGCTTGGCAAATTTCGTAGAGATGCATAAATCGTATCGGACGATGTATCGATACAATCGTATTAGGACTCCATGATACGATACTCGTATCGTTGTATCTCCACGCTTATAGTTTTCACCTCTGGGTATGCGTTTATCTGCAAGATTTCTCGGAAACGGTTAAATTTATTTGGACGAAAGTTGGAATAAATTTGGCTTCTGACACAGCTTAGAGCTACTCTTTTACCAACGAACTGTGGGATTGACCATACTATTTTAACGCCCCCACGGCTGAAAGGGCAAGCATGTTTAGTATTACAGGGATTCAAACCTGCGACCATCGGGTTACGAGTCTCGTGCCTTAACCATCTGGCTATGCCGGGCCCGATATACACAAATTGATAAGCACAAACTGCTTCCATGTTGATCTGGTCTTCTTGAGACACGGTCAGGTGATTAAAGCGGTCGACTCGCAATCTGAGGGTTTGAATCCCCGTTTCAACAAGTATGCTCGCCATTGGAGTTGTGGGGTGTTTTTTTATGTGACGGTCAGTCCCATTATTCGTTAGTAAAAGAATTGGCGGTGGGTGGTGATGACCAAATGCTTCATTCTAATTAGGGGTGACTAGCGCATATAGTTTTCCTGTAGTTATGCATGAACTTCTAAAACCAAACCATTTTTAGGATGTACTTTAGAACAGCTGGTATACAAGGAAAGAAGAACGTTTCGACCTTCCTAGGTCATCTTAAGTTTTTATGATGTTTGAACATTTTTAACAGTACCTTAGTATTTTAATAGAGGTATTAAGTACATTTCCTTGCGAAAGCTGTGTATGTATGGAAATTTTTGTTCTTTAATATTTTACATGTGGGATACAAATTATATATGCAAGGTGTTTTTCTTCATAAAGTGACAAGATCATCATCAAAAGAAAGATTTGAAGTCTTTGAAATCGTTTATAATGCTCATATTTTGTTTACTAGCATATGATGTTCCTATCAACTTGTACAGGTCATCTTTAATTTACATGAATATTTATCCTAAAGTCTCTATCTTAGGGTATCAAATATAAAGATACAGACGCATTGCTTTACAGGCTGACGTCTTATACTTTCTGTGGTAATGAACTGAATAAATTATGCAACAAATGACAAAAATAACAAAGAAAACTACACTCACAAGACCTACTTTTACGGTGTACGGAAATATATTTTCTACAAACTGTCTGGTTAAATGACCTCTGAAAATTAATCTGTGATGTTGAATTACCTTTTTCAACATTATGTACCATTTTTTTTTGTTTTTTCCAGTGTTCTAATATCTTACTTGATGTGACTGAGTGTCACGTATCTCAGTAATATGTTTTCCAAAATTTGTATTATCATAAAAAAAGATTTATTTACATTTTGTAAAAACCTGACATTGATAAGTAATAAACAAACCTCTTGATTTGTTGAGCACAAAACTTTACAACAGACTTTCTGTGTTGTGTGAATCAAGGGTTTCGCAGTCCGCGTTTTAGCTTTATAAACCTTCATGTTTAGTACTGTACCACTGAGTAAAAGTACCTTAATTAAATGATTTTTCTTTAGCGCAGTTCCCATTCGTTACTACTTGCGTTTGCGGTAATTTTAAATTTTCGTTACTTATAGGTTTATAATATATATATTCACGGATCTTAACGTTTGGAAACTGTATTATTATATAACAAATGTTAGTCACATGTAATTCAAAGCTACAGCATGGAACAGGATAGCTAAAAAAAACAGAAAACGAATACTTATTACCTCTTGGCATTTGTATATAACGTTTAAAAGGGTACACAATTAAAAACAAATTTAATTAATAACAGTCTATGATTTATAAGAAAATTGACCATACATGTTTCGACTTCACAAAATCATCATCAGTTTGTTTGTTTGTTTTAATTTCGCACAAAGCTATTCGAGGGCTATCTGCGCTAGCCATCCCTAATTTAGTAGTGTAAGACCAGAGAGAAGACAGTTAGTCATCACCACCAACCGCCAGCTCTTGGGCTACTCTTTTACCAACGATTAGTGGGATTGACCGTCACTTTATAACGATCAACGGCTGGGAAGGCGAGCATGTTTGGTGCGACTGATCATCATCAGTAAATGGTTATTGGCAGCACGACAACAAAGATCTTTGGATTAGCACACATACAGCACATGAAATGACCAGATTCATGAATAACTAATTATTTTTCTGGTGTGATGGATGTTGATGTTCTGCTTCCAGGAAAACGAAAAGACACAACACTATATTTATATCTAGAGAATATAATGATTAGATCGCACAATGATGAGTGTTCTACTCCATCAACGTTGTTTTAGCCTCACTGAACAGTCATTGATACATTATCAACAAAAATGAATACTGACTGTGTATACGAAACTGTGTATTCTAGTGCTAATATGAAAAGATAAATTACAGTGATGGTATGTAACCAATTTTTGTATATTGAAGTGTTAGGTATCTATAATTTTCATCTGCATGATGGTCTCTACTCTTTTGTTCTATAAATTTGTGCCTTTCGTGTATCACTAAGTTTAGAAGTCTTTGGTAAATGATTTAACAATGATGGACTGCAGAGTACGCATATGTTTTATAATGGCATGTGGTTGAGTTATTAAAGCATTGAGTTGATCCCATTATAATAACCTTAAAATTCGTGCACATGAGCTTACAGAAAATATACATGTTTAGTCTAATGTGAACGGCATGTTTACAATGAAATAAGTAACAAAGTGAATATTTGGGAATAAGAGAATTAGGCATCGTAGTGACTTATCTAAATTAAAATTCAAGTTAAGGATTTTGTAGTTTTTGTTCTTTCCTAGTATTTCAAGCACTAAAAAGCCAAATTAGATAACTAAGTTGTCTCAGTTGGTCCTAATGCTAAGTTTATATATACGCGAGGCAATAGGATCTATAGATACAAGGCCTGGCATGGCCTGTTGGTCAGAAGAGGTTGTAGTTTACAAATCAAATAAGAACACTCTTGGGCAAATATCTGTAGATCAAATGACTACAGTAACCATGAGCTAAGAGAAAAAACAGGAGTCTAAATTGAGGCACTTAAGTGAGAGAAACTGAGACTAGATTGAGCAATGTCTTCTTTCGTGTTTATATTAAGTTAGAATAGCAACCGCAGGAATATCGTGCAGAGGAAGATATTCCAGCGACGAATATCAAAGGTTATGAAACATCAGCATAGAATATGGTCGTTTTGCATCTGAGATAATTGCTAAGGATATAGCAGAAACAAAAGGAAACATTTGCGATTAGAAGAAAGAAAGCATTTGCTGCACAATAACACAAAGATAGATAACGGGTTATTTGTGCTTTGTCTACCATGAGCTAACGGGTGGTGAGAAGATGCAACCAGGAAACACTTACATTACTTTTGCATGACCCCATTATAATAACCTTGGAATTTGTGCAGATTGTTTTGGAAATTCGCACAAAGCTACTCGAGGGCTATCTGTGCTAGCCGTCCCTAATTTTGCAGTGTAAGACTAGAGGGAAGGCAGCTAGTCATCACCACCCACCGCCAACTCTTGGGCTACTCTTTTACCAACGAATAGTGGGATTGACCGTCACATTATACACCCCCACGGCTGGGAGGGCGAGCATGTTTAGCGCGACGCGGGCGCGAACCCGAGACCCTCGGATTAGGAGTGCACGCCTTAACGCGCTCGGCCATGCCAGGCCTATGATTTGTGCAGAAAGCTTACAGAATATGTTATGCTCAGTCTAATGTAGACGACATGTTTATAATGGAATGAACAGCAAAGCGAATGTTTTATGCAACAAGGATACATTTACATTTAATATTGCTAATGTTCACGTTCCTTTTCTAAAGGTAACCATAAGTTCAATGCTGAGAAAGTTCTAACTAATTTTTATTAGAAAAGTTTTTACTGCAGTTTCATAATTACTATTAATTTTCGTTTTTTAAAGTGTTGTAAACAACATTTTTATCATGTATTTAGCTTTTTTGTTGTTTAATGTAGATCATTTATGTATATATATCTATATATATATATAATTTTCAAAGTGATGTTTAATAATCCTTTTTCGTTATAATAATTCACTCTGATATACTTAGTTGGCATCATAATATTGACTTAATATATAAGCTTCTTGGTAAAACTCAACGTATAGAATTGCTATATGTATCTAACATATTACATAATTGGTTAAATGTCTGACATTTATTTAATTGTAAGGTCACATTCAGTACCTCTTAAACTTATGCTAGACTATTTCAGTCTTAAATAACTTTTTTATCCATGCTATGGACTGTGATTTTAGCATTATAGTAAAATTCAAATATTAATTTACTCTTCATCTTGGATAATTTAAATGTAAAGTTTCTACATAATACACAGTTTTAATCATACTGTAATGGTTCTTTTGCTTATATGATACTGGGAAAACCTCTTTATAATGCAATTGGCAACCCCAACTTCACAAAATTCTTTATCCCGTGTATATGTAGATTTGCATTCGGGATCACGATTTTTCCATTTCGTCTCTGTTGTCCGTCACGGAAACTTTATTTTTCTCCATTCTCATGGTGCAGATATTATGTCATGAATATGTCTCATGCAAATATGTTAATGCAGTGACGCCACTGGTAATTAAAAATTATCTTTCTACTTGCGAAATAGTAGAACTGATATTTAAAAAAATAACTTTTAGATTAAAAGGTAAATCTAGAAACATCATCATGATTACTTCATTTGATATTCCGAAATTCACGGTGACAAATAATGTGAAGATTTTGAAATCAAAACTAACGTTATTTACGTTCATTACGTAAGTAGAAATACATTAACCTTCTTGTTGTGAGTAGTGGGTAAATTACAAAAAACTTCAATGATCATTTCACAGATAATTGAATAATAGCATTGCTTTTTGCAGTTTTTCGGCTCTTAAAATCGTCTTACTTTAAAAGAGTTAAAATAAGAAACTAGAAACTATTCTATAAAAAGAGAGTAGAAATGTTTATTTATCAACAACACAAACAAAGTTAAAAAGTGCGTTTTCACAATAAACATCGATTTAGATGACAGGAAGAGAGGTTTGAATTATCTGTTTTATTCTAAAAAGATTTGCTTCCAAACTGATTGTAACATTCTATAGATGAAAACAACAACGTCGTACGTATGTCCACAGATACTACCGACGTCCCTGGTTGTTTCAGATGAAGGCATTGTGGCCTTTAGGTACTTGCAAACTTAGATACAGTGACGTATCTAGGGACAGTAAATACAAAATCAAACTTAATCTCTGAAAGTTACTTTCGTGCGCATGTCCAAAATATTCAAGTGGATACACGATTTACACATAGGCACGCACATATACAATTTATAAAAAAAATTTATCAGCTAAACCGTTTATCTTCCTAAACAGAGAAATGAAGAAAATATGGTCCTTATTTAATATAAGAACATGTAATGTTACAATGTTAACTCTCTCAACACAGGCTTGGTCTCTTTGTACTCGTTTAGGTAATGACAAAGAAATGGAGATGAAATAGCCTTGTTTGCTCAATAAAATCATTATCCCACCAAACATCTTTGCCCTTTCAGTCGTGTGTGTTTGGAGGATATTGTGAAGATCAATTCCATTATTCGTTGATAAAAGAACAGCTCTAAAGTTGTCTGTGAGTAATAATGATTAGTAGCCTTCCCTCTTGCCTTTCGTGCTAAATTAAGAATGGTTAGCGCAGATAGCCTTCGTGTGGCATTATGCGAACTTCTAAAACAAAACCAGTTTTTATAAGCGGTTCAGGGTTTATTTAGAAATATTGTTAAATGGAGAGATATTGGCTGAACCTATTGTTTTAAATTGAAGTGTTAAAGTGATAAAGTAAATTATTGAGTTGATATCTTCAAAATATCAATGAATGTTTTCTGAAACAGTTGTGTATTAAATCAATAATGTATACTTGAAACTAAAAGCTGGTCATTGTCATAAGCAAAATTAAAATAATAATTGAAAAATCGACCGACCACAATTATCTTATGATGACAGTAGTTTTAGTTTTGTCATAGATAAAATGTTATAAGTTTCAGTTGTCTTTTAATTTTGTTTTTGGTTTAGTTTAAGTTCAACTACAGTAACTTTGCTTGACTGAGTTAATCTTATATTTCTGTTGAAATAGAAAATTACTCCACTTGATAATACTTTATTTAAAGGGTATTCAACATTATATACACTTATTCAAATGTATTTTGATGGCAACATTATGGCTCAAACATTGTTACGATAGGCCAGCACAATAAAGTTTTCAATCCAAAGAGACAATTCTTGATGTGGAAGTATATAACATGGACAACTTAATCAAGTACCAACATAATTAGTGGGAAATTCTTATATGAGGTTAAGCATGTAGCTGGAGCCTACCAATAAAAATTGTTTCACGATGAAAAAGTCCAACTGGAAGAAGACAAGGAGGAGAGAGAAATTTTAAAGCGAATAGTTTTACAAGCTTGTTGACAGTGTAATTGTAGGGTTGAAACCGCGGGTTGTCATAGCAAAAGCCGTTAGTAATCCATTCATCTTTTCTTAGTTATTTCTTGAATTCACTGATACTCATACTGAAAATGCGCGTTCAGTTTGTTTATTTGATTGTAATTAATCATAAAACTACACAATGGGATATCTATGCTCTGCCCACTACGGATATCGAAACTCAGTTTCTAGCAGTGTAAATCCGTAGACAAACCACAATGCCACTGAAGGGGGAATTTGTGTTCAGCTTTTTGCAGAGAATAGGACAAAGATGTATACATTGACGCCAATGATGAAACAAAACATGTGAAAGTTTGTATAAGACCAATTTTAAAAATACATCCCTCAAACCACTACAGCTGTAAAACAAGTTAAGAGATTTTAGATTTTAATATCTTTTCCCTAATAATACTGTAGATATACTTGTCTTTGTTGTCGTGCTGCCAATAACCATTTACTGATGATGATCGGTCGCGCCAAACATGCTCGCCCTCCCAGCCGTTGAGCGTTATAATGTGACGGTCAATCCCACTATTTGTTGGTAAAAGAGTAGCCCAAGAGCTGGCGGTTGGTGGTGATGACTAATTGTATTCTCTCTAGTCTTACACTGTTAAATTAGGGACGGTTAGTACAGATAGCCCTCGAGTAGCTTTGCGCGAAATTCAAAAACAAAAACAAACAATCAGATTCCTTCTATATTATTTTCATTTTTCAAGTAAAAACAATTTTATAGATCTTCATTTCTCCTCACTTGATAACCCCCTGGCCCAGGCAACAATTTACATGAATTCCTGGACCTTTTAGTAGAGTGGAGCATATCAAAAGCATACGAGGATCACAACCTGACAAAAAAAGAAAGGAAAAAAGAACGTAACGGTCATGATTTCTTTATTGTTGGGCACAATATCGCCAGTTGTTTGAATTTTTATAGATATAATGGTTGATTTGCTTTAAAAAATTAGAACCTGTTGCATTTCAGCATCCTCTTCTCCATTCGAACATTACGTGAGTGTTTTTATCTTTTCAAATACTTGTTTAGTTAGTATATAGTTTTGTTTTTCATAGTAGGTTACATCCTCTACATGAGTTTTTGTTTATTTTTGGACCACTCATGAATTACAATTCGGTATTTAAATGTGACATCAGGGTTTTTGTGTTTTGTGCTTTTTAAAATTGTTTATTCGTTGATTTGTTTTATTCTATAATTTATGTATTTAATGTAATTATTTAATTCAAAATATGACAAATTCAGCGTCTTATATTTAGGCTAACAATTTATCTAATGTTAGAACTGTAACAGCCATAAAAAATTAAAGATACGAAGCAACATCACAAGTTATTCATAGTAGGTTCTAATGTGTTATTAATAAGATAACAAAATGTTATAACACTCAACATTCCAGTTCTAGGAGGTCATTGACTCTTCTGCCTTAGGTCTTAGAATTACGGCAACCACATCCAGTTTTAGAGTCATTTTTTTTATTGGTAATCATATTTCTTTAATCTAAGAAACTGTGAAATAACTTAACCTGTGTGATACTGACAAAAATTATGTCAACGACTTTTGTACAGATTATTAACTTTTAATCCCATAATCTGAAAAAGAAACATTTTAGGAAAGCATACTTAATATAGAAAACATTACGCATGAATGAAAGCATTTAAACATATACGAACAGTTACAAAATACAATGAAAGAATAAGAGCTTCACATTTCTTAAATCATTTTTATATCAGTTTGATGTCAAAAATAAAATATATCGGATGTGACTTAGGGATTAGCTATAGAGGCAAAGCCTCGATCTGCGATGCCGCTGAAACGTATTGCACTTTTAACCGCTGAGGCGTTATAATGTGACACTTCAGCCTACTATTTGATACAAAGAGCTGAACAAAACGTTTGTGGAAGCAGGTGGTACAGACTGCCTGCCTTCCCTTTAATTAGTGGCCTGGCATGGCCGAGCGCGTTAAGGCGTGCACTCGTAATCCGAGGGTCGCGGGTTCGCGCCCGCGTCGCGCTAAACATGCTCGCCCTCCCAGCCGTGGGGGTGTATAATGTGACGGTCAATCCCACTATTCGTTGGTAAAAGAGTAGCCCAAGAGTTGGCGGTGGGTGGTGATGACTAGCTGCCTTCCCTCTAGTCTTACACTGCAAAATTAGGGACGGCTAGCACAGATAGCCCTCGAGTAGCTTTGTGCGAATTCCCAAAACAAACAAACAAACCCTCTAATTAGTAGTTCTAAATAGGGATGACTATACCTGAATTCTAGGAGACCCAGATCTTGCCGTTTGCCTCATGTGTGCACGAAGCGCCGTTCATGTTGAATATACCAGTATGGCAATATCAAATAAAGAAAAAAAACGACAATATTATTTTCTTGGTTAAAGTTAGCCTAAATAATATAGGGTATGTAAGGTCTAAAGAACATTAATGAGGCTTCAAACATTTACTGCAATAGTGAATATAACAAAAAAAAATTCATGTTTTTTGTCGATACTCCTAACACGGACGATTTTCATACTTAATTAAGTTTAGTTAAATTAACCTAAATAAAAAAGTCTCTGAGCCTTCGCATGAGTTTGTTTAGTAGATGTGCATAGATTTTGGTGCAGTATACCTTACTGATTTAACTGTATTAATCGATGCTTGAATGGCTTAGAAGGGAAACTTGGCCAAGAATGATGAAAATCTGATAAAATCTCTCATTATCTTCCAAGAAGTAACACCAAAGTAGTCCTATGACTACTTTAATAAGCTTGCCAAGATTAGAATAAAATATTCATAGTAATTTTGTCTATAAGCTTGTGAAGCAAGAATAACATGAAGAATAGGCAGACGAATTTTGAATTTTGTCTAACGATCTATAAAAAAACGTTTTTGGTATTATCAATATTTTAGCAGCCTTAGCTTAGACAGAAGGTCTTGAAAGTTGTTTTAAAAACAAGTCTGCTTTTGAAAATGATCATTTTTGCCCTATGTCCTATTAGAACTTTTTGAAAATTTCTGGGCGATCTCTGTTATGAATCACCATAATATCTTTAAATAGAATTTTAATAGAAAGCAGCTAGTGCAAACTACATAATCAGATGTTTAACTCTAACCGAAAAAATAATATGTCTAGGCTTCCAAACCTTAAATTCACTACCCTAGTGCTAAGTATTGAAATTATAATGTTTTCATTCTGTCGCTCAAATAGTCAGTTTATAAAAAAACAAATTAACCATTAAAACTTTTAAATATCCCAACTAAATTCCTTTCAATACTTTTCTCTGTTAGGCAGATAACAAGTCTAAACTTCTAAATATTTAATCTAGCTAAAATTACATCTTCCAGTGGGTCAGCAATAAGTTTACAGTATTACAACGCTAGTATCCATGGTTCGATTTCCCATGGAAGACAGAGCACATATAATCTATTGTGTGACTTTGTCTGAAACAAATAAAGTAACAGAAAAGCTAGAGTGTCTAAAACATGGAAACAGAAATTAGAAATTTTCAACATAAATAGCACTCTGTGTAAACGTGAGTTAAATGTCCACATTATAAAATCCCTAGAATTCAGGTATAGCCGTTCCCAATTCCCAACTATTGTCCAAATGGAGGACCACAGGCTAGCAGTACAAATATTTATCTGGTCTTATGAATCAAATTATTGAATTGACTGTCATTTTTATAACTCGCCTACAGCTGAAAGTGCTTTTCTTAGCAACATCATTTCAATTCAAAGTTCTATATACAACCACTAGCTGCACCTGGTGCAAAACAATGATTAAATTCACTTGCACTCTTTCTATTGTCAGAATTGCTCATAACACTCCAAATAAGGTATTACCAGAGTTTTAAAAGGTTACAATAACGTTATATATTCTTAAATTCAAAATCCATATAAAAGTGGCTGACAAAACTATTTGCTCTTTATATCATAAAGTTTAACACATAGCAGAGGGCTTTAACTATTTGTTAACAATAACAACCAAACCTTCTTACTTTTTTTTTACAAAACTTTAATATTTGTCCCACACAAAATAAAAAACTTTCATGTCCGTTACACAATTTTACAATTTTTAGTATTAAAACCCAATTTCTTCGGAAACTGTGAAAAACGTAAGAAAGCAAGTTAGTAGTCTTTGAACACAAAATAAAAATCTTCATTTAATTCTCCAACCTTTATATTTACTATTAAAGACAGGTTTGGTTTGTTTTCAATTTCGTGCAAAGGTACATGAGGGCTATATGCGCTAGTTATCCCTAATTTAGCAGTTTAAGACTAGAGAGGAGGCAGCTAGTCAACACTACCAACCGCCAACTCTTGGGCTTCTCTTTTACCAACGAATAGTGGGATTGACAGTCACTTTATAACGCCCCATGGCTGAAAGGGCGAGCATATTTGGTGTGATGGGGATTCAAACCCGCGAACCTTGGATTACGAGTCGAGTGCCTTAACCACCTGGTGATGCCGGGCTTTAAAGACAGGAACAGAGGTGGGTTAGGGTATTGTACATAATTCTCGGTGAGCTATCAGTCCATTGAGAAGTTTTGAATTTCTTAAAATTTAAATTGGGCTTCAATGAGTGCTCAATTTTCCCTTAAATGCTTATGACACGTATTAGCAATAAACAGGTAATTAGTGTAATGCTCTTGTGAAATTCTTTTTTATGTGAATTTTAGTGTATGTTATTTTATGATCATGTAGGTGTATGTAATAAAGTTGATTAAAAAAATGGCCTAATGTATTTTCGTTTAACTTACTAACTCTACCAATATTACTACTTCATGTTATAAGCTATACAACATCAAGGTTATCAAAAGCAGTTCTCCCGTGATAACACTAAGAATCACTAAAAATATTTTCCCAGAGCCATTTTTGATTTTTCAATTCGAACCTGTACAGAATCGAGCAAAATGCCCACATAAAAGAAAACCTCAGAAAAGATTAAGATACGATACTTTCAAATCAGATGAGAATATAGTTTGAGGTCCTACAATTCTTAGTTTACTTTTTGTCAACAACCTCTCCAAAAAATCGTGTCTAAGGTAAATAAAACCACATGTAATACTAACTTGTAAAACCCTCGGAATTAGTTCAACCCTGGAAAAACTGGAAAAACTTCTACCAAGAAAATTTGAAAACGTACACAGTATGTGATTTCAATAATGAATGAATGTCATAATTAACACTTTAAAAGCCATTACCGAGGGACTAAAATCTAACATGTAATCTCTTGCCAGCTCAGAATGAGAAACACAGTATAAAGGCATGTAATATGTGGCATTCTTATAAGAAATTTCAAGCACAATAAGGTTTTCTGTACCAACACTGTCAAACACCAAGCCATGCAGCTCCAAGGCCAAAGATTCTTTAAAATTTATATAATAGAAAGACTAAAGGGTACCACCAAGGTGTTACCCATACTGGTGCTGACTTTCTTCAGGCTGCATTTGAGTTAAGATGTTTAGCAATGGTGTTAACACTGTAAAGTATGGATTACCTGAAGGTAACAACGATCAAAACAAGATAAACTCCAGGAAAAAAATGTTTATTCTTCTTTATACAGAATAGTCCTGGTTATAATTGGTCTACTCATGGAGATGACACGAGGTTATCTGAATATATTCAGAGCTATTACTACTTCACAGGGTGGGAAAAACTTATCTATTGGCCAATTCATCAACACACTCCATAGCTGACATGTTTCCATAACAATGACAGTTTGGTGTGACGCACAAAACAGATACCCTTTTATTAGGGCTTAATTTCAACAGTCACTTGTTTTTTGAGTAGCGTAACAATTTTTAATGTGGTGGATACGCACATTTTGCGTTATCATCCACATCTTGATGTTGTATGGAATGTTTAACACAGACTTTCAAGTATATACTTGCCACGTTTGATAATCCCAACCAAACTGGCTGGTACAGGCACTTCCCATATGACATAGAGCAACTGAAAAGAGATGAACAAAATTACCATACATACTGATGCTCAGCTGGGAAGGCCTGTTCCCTGTATACATGATGTATAGTTCTCTCCTACAACAGATATTCCGCAATATTTGCACGAATATGTCAAATGGTAAATTTCACGTAAATTGACATGAGTCTAATCTCTATTTATTTCTCCCAAGCTTAGCTATGTAAGGAATACAGAATTATCTTGTTCTTACATTGACCTATGTTGTTACTCCTAGAGTAAATCGGTGTTATTTTATAATGCCATGCCTTTTTTTTTATTCTTTCGGTAAAATGAAAAGAAACTGAAAATAGAAAAGAGAAAGCAAAATAAGAAAACATTAGCAAATGCAGTACCATTGAATAATTTATTATTTGGTGTTCACTGTGATGCTATTGCTTCTGCTAAATACAGTTCTTTAAGAACAACGATACCTGTTTGACTGACATTGACAAAATTCCCTTCCCTCTGCATGCAATTGTTTTCATGGAGCTTTTTAAAAGTTGAATACTAATATACTTTGAGATTTTCTTTTATCCTATTTTTTAAGTTTACGAAACAGATAAACGGTTTATCACTATGTTTTTTAATTGATTGATATTTGGCCCTTGCGATTGTTTATTGTAATTATATCAATCGTTAATTTCGACATAGTCTTGAATTTAATATGATTTCTTTGAGATCGCTTTCTATCTGAAAGACTCTGACATAGTTTTGTATAAATTAATGGTTGTGCTTGATGATCTGATGTTTTTTATAAGGTATTGTATTGAAAGTGTTATTTTGAGATGCTAAATGGGGTATTAAGTTTGACTTAGTCTGATGTAGTGTTGAGAATATTGTTATCACTTGATAAACGAAACATAATATTGTAATTTGTTCTATCACTGGATATTTTTCATTTGGTAAAAATTATGCCGAGTTATGTCAACGCAATGATAACGAATAAATTTATTTTCTTTCTTAAACCTATGTTGTAAACACATTAACTATTGAACAGAAACGTCTAAGCTAACATATATCTAATTCACAAATTATCGTACTTACAGGACTTTTCTCAATTAACTAAACAGAGATAATTCTCATTACTAATACTAAACTGAATTTCTCTTTGAATGCTCGTCATCTCACTGCTTCACTAATTCTATAAATTTTATCATACTCGTTTTCTAATCACCATTACATAATGATGTGCTGTCTTTGGCAAACATATATATTGAAATAGTGAAAATATATATTCTGTTATACTTTTTCTGGAATTTGGCACAAATGATGTAAAGATAAGTAAATACGAGGATGCAAAAAAAGAGTCATCTGTACTTTTTAAAACACTGAAATCTTTAAGCTATAAATTCAAGATCCAACTCTTTTATTTAATATGCTTACAAATAAACCAAATGAGAAACGATAAAAAATAATAATTTTATAAAATCTATTCATTTTCCAAATTTCATTTTTTATTAGCTTTACCACAACTGTTTTTTTTAATAGAAAAGTCACATCTGACAATCTGTTGTGTCCATCACGAGGATTTGAACACTTAATTTCAACATCGTAAATTCGAAATTACCGTTGTCAAGCAGGGGACTATTTTAATTGAACTGATCAAAACATAACAAAATTAATTATTTGTACCTTTTAAAACACGAATTTCTTGTTTAAACATAGAAGTAATCAAACCAACTGAGAAACGCTAGAAAAACAGTAGTTTGTTTCAAAAAGTCTATTCTCTTTGTAAATTTCACATTATATTGGCTTTACTACAACTGTACTGATCATCACATAACATATAACCTAATATTTATGGCTAACTCATTCTCTAAGCTACACTAAAACACCAAATAAATAAATTTCAACAAATAAGTAAATAAAATTAAAATATTGATGCTAGCCATTGTCATTCATGTAGTTATAAAGTTTTATCTAAAGCACACTTAAATTCACTGTCTCCACAACTTCCGAGGATAGCCCATTTTAGAAGTTATTTAATTTGAAAGAAAAATAAAATTGACTTAGGTGAAGATGATTCCTACATTGCCCAAATTTATATTTGTGCCTCTAGTCCTACAAATCTCATCATTAAATACGAAAAAAGATGCTGACTTTACACTATCAATTCCATTTACAATTATAAATGCCTTAATCAGATACCGGGCCCGGCATGGCCAAGTATGTTAAAAGGGTAGCAGGTTCGAATCTCGGTCGCATCAAACATACTCACCCTTTCAGCCGTGGGGGTGTTATAATGTTACGGTCAATTATAATGGGATCATGCAAAAGTAATGTAAGTGTTTCCTGGTTGCATCTTCTCACCACCCGTTAGCTCATGGTAGACAAAGCACAAATAACCCGTTATCTATCTTTGTGTTATTGTGCAGCAAATGCTTTCTTTCTTCTAATCGCAAATGTTTCCTTTTGTTTCTGCTATATCCTTAGCAATTATCTCAGATGCAAAACGACCATATTCTATGCTGATGTTTCATAACCTTTGATATTCGTCGCTGGAATATCTTCCTCTGCACGATATTCCTGCGGTTGCTATTCTAACTTAATATAAACACGAAAGAAGACATTGCTCAATCTAGTCTCAGTTTCTCTCACTTAAGTGCCTCAATTTAGACTCCTGTTTTTTCTCTTAGCTCATGGTTACTGTAGTCATTTGATCTACAGATATTTGCCCAAGAGTGTTCTTATTTGATTTGTAAACTACAACCTCTTCTGACCAACAGGCCATGCCAGGCCTTGTATCTATAGATCCTATTGCCTCGCGTATATATAAACTTAGCATTAGGACCAACTGAGACAACTTAGTTATCTAATTTGAAATACTAGGAAAGAACAAAAACTAAAAAATCCTTAACATGAATTTTAATTTAGATAAGTCACTACGATGCCTAATTCTCTTATTCCCAAATATTCACTTTGTTACTTATTTCATTGTAAACATGCCGTTCACATTAGACTAAACATGTATATTTTCTGTAAGCTCATGTGCACGAATTTTAAGGTTATTATAATGGGATCAACTCAATGCTTTAATAACTCAACCACATGCCATTATAAAACATATGCGTACTCTGCAGTCCATCATTGTTAAATCATTTTCCAAAGACTTCTAGGAAACTTAGTGATACACGAAAGGCACAAATTCATGGAACAAAAGAGTACAGACCATCATGCAAATGAAAATTATAGATACCTAACACTTCAATATACAAAAATTGGTTACATACCATCACTGTAATTTATCTTTTCATATTAGCACTAAAATGCACAGTTTCGTATACACAGTCAGTATTCATTTTTGTTGATAATGTATCAATGACTGTTGAGTGAGGCTAAAACAACGTTGATGGAGTAGAACACTCATCATTGTGCGATCTAATCATTATATTCTCTAGATATAAATATAGTGTTGTGTCTTTTCGTTTTCCTGGAAGCAGAACATCAACATCCATCACACCAGAAAAATAATTAGTTATTCATGAATCTGGTCATTTCATGTGCTGTATGTGTGCTAATCCAAAGATCTTTGTTGTCGTGCTGCCAATAACCATTTACTGATGATGATCGGTCGCACCAAACATGCTCGCCTTCCCAGCCGTTGATCGTTATAAAGTGACGGTCAATCCCACTATTCGTTGGTAAAAGAGTAGCCCAAGAGCTGGCGGTTGGTGGTGATGACTAACTGTCTTCTCTCTGGTCTTACACTACTAAATTAGGGATGGCTAGCGCAGATAGCCCTCGAATAGCTTTGTGCGAAATTAAAACAAAAACAAACAATCAGATTCCTTCTATATTATTTTCATTTTTCAAGTAAAAACAATTTAATAGATCTTCATTTCTCCTCACTTCATAACCCTTTGGCCCAGGCAACATTTTAGTAACCTCCTTTAGACACTTCCCAATAATTCAATGTACAAGATTGAACACAATACTCTTGAATGTGGCCTAACCGGTGACCTAAAAGACCTCAAAACGAATTTGATCTTTTGTAAGAAACACGATTGCCTTGATATAAAGATTTACTGATAGTGACATAGAAAATTCCGGCATCTCCCCTTAAGTAACAGGAAAACTCCAAATAGTGGTATGAAAAACCTTTCTTTATGCTAAAGGCACGTTCCCTAGATGACTGAATCAGTGTAACATTACATATATTCATTGTCCACGGCAGTTATCATTGCATTTATAACATAGAGTATTTATAAAGAGTTTCATTTATGCAACAGAACATTAACTGTGCTATCTCAATTTGAATATTTCAAACTATATATTCGTATGCGTGTTTTAATTTTTATCATTTCAGAGAAATATACATGTTACGTTAAAACTCCGCTAGGGAAGATATTTTATGCAAACGATACGATAACTTAATATTAACTATAGGGTGAGTGTATCTGAAGTGTGCGAAATTCAATAGTAATTTTGTGTATTTCTTATTTTAAAGTATATTGACATAGGTTTGATTTTGTTATTAATTTAATAATATATACCGTATATATGTATGTTTAACGTTTACTGGAGGTGTAACTTGTGAAAACTACGTTAAATTGAAGAGGTAAATTTCTAATTTTATCACAGTCTAACTATGGGATTAGGAGTTTTAGCGGCTTTTAAATGTAACTGTTCATCTTCATGGAGATACTTTAGATTAACAAAGTTAATAAGTTATAATCCTAAGTTTTTATTACATTTAAGAACATTCACAGTTTGTTTGGAAACAAAGTTGTTAATTTCGCGCTGTTATCAGGATGTGAGATCATGTTGTTTTCAAAGTTTGTCAAATATCAGCACTTTACAAGGTCAAGGTGTTGAACAAAAAATAGACTTAATAAGAAATATAGGCATAATTGCTCATATTGATGCTGGTAAAACTACAACAACGGAGCGTATGTTGTATTATTCTGGATTTACTCGTTCAATGGGTGAAGTTGATGAGGGAGATACAATTATGGATTATATGCCACAGGAAAGAGAGCGGGGAATTACTATAACATCAGCAGCCATCACTTTTCCATGGAAGGGCTACAAAATAAATCTTATTGACACACCAGGCCATGTAGACTTTACTATTGAGGTAGAACGATCTTTACGAGTACTGGATGGTGCTGTAGCAATCTTAGATGCCTCTGCAGGAGTGGAAGCCCAGACACTTAAAGTTTGGTCACAAGCTAATCATTATAATGTTCCACGTATTATATATATTAATAAAATGGACAAACCATCAGCAAGGTTTAATGCAAGTGTTGAATCAATAAAAACAAAACTTCGTGTAATTCCATTAATATTACAGTTACCAGTGGGACAAGGAAAATCATTCAAGGGAATTTTAGATCTTATAACACTGGAAAAGTGCCTCTGGGACATAAAAGATCCACATACTGATGATGGAAGTGTGTTCAAAAAATTCAAACTCAGTTCTGCTGTTGATGGCAGTTTGTGGGAGGATGCTTTGAGCAAAAGGGAACAACTAATTAATCATCTTGCAGACCTGGATGATGTTTTAGCAGAAAAGATACTAAAGGATGAATCAACTGACCATTTGAAAGCTGAAGATCTTTATGCTGCTGTGAGACGTGTTACTTACAGTCAGAGTGGTGTTCCTGTTTTATGTGGTAGTTCATATCATAACATTGCTGTACAATTCCTTTTGGATGCTATCAATGCATATTTACCAAGTCCGTTGGATAGAAAGTATGATTTCCTTAAATATTATGGTGAAAGTCTCTGTTGCTTAGTTTTTAAAATTATACATGATAAACAGAAAGGACCTCTGAGTTTTGTTCGTGTATACTCAGGAAAGGTTGAGCAAGGACAGAAGATTTATAATGTAAACAGGTCACAAACAGAAAAGCTGGCAAGAATGTACTGTCCATATGCTGATGATTTCAGAGAAGTAAAATCAGCGAATTATGGAAGTATTGTAGTACTTACTGGATTAAAAAATGTTATTACAGGAGACACCCTTGTGGCATCTCATCAAGTTGATGCTACAGCTGAACAGAAACTATTTGAGGAAGGAGAATCTGCAGTTTCAACTGGAATACAAGTTCCAGATCCAGTGTTTTTTTGTTCAATTGAAGCACCATCTTTAGCTTATGAAAAACAACTTGAATATGCACTCCAGTGTCTTCAAAAAGAAGACCCAACATTTAAAGTGCATTTGGATAGTGACTCGGGGCAAACTGTTGTGTCAGGAATGGGTGAACTGCATTTGGAAGTTATAAAAGATCGTATTAAAATTGAATATGGTGTTGAAGCCTTTTTGGGACCATTGCAAGTTTCCTATCGTGAAACAGTTAATAATTCACATCAGGAAACAGTGGAATTAAATAAGGTATTAGGAGGTATGAAACATTTTGTGAAAATTACATTAGCAGTTAAACCCTCTCTTGGTGAGGGGAAAGTTTCAAAAGTTCGAGTTGTTCCAGATAAATATAATGAATTAGGCAAAATCCGTACCGACTACCTGAAAGCTGTAAATAATGGTGTGGAACAAAGCATTAATTGTGGACCACTTGTTGGATTTCCTGTTATTGATATACAGATAGCTCTACACTATTTAGAAGTAAGTCCTAGAACCTCTCTTGCTATGATATCAGCAGCAGCCTCCCAGTGTATACATTCTATTTTAAAGAATGCTGGTACTCAACTCCTTGAGCCAGTTATGAAAGTAGAAGTAGAGACAGATGAAAATCACTTGAGTCAAGTATTAGCAGATCTATCCCAGAGACGTAGCCAGATTCAGGAAATACAGTCTAGAGAAGAAACTCGTATTGTAACAGCCATTACTCCATTAGCAGAGTTAAAGAAATATTCAACAGATCTTCGAACATTAACCTCAGGAACAGCAACCTTTTCAATGGAGTTTCATTGTTATCAACAGATGTCTTCATATGATCAGCAGAAAGCAATAGAAGAAATTACTGGATTTGTCCAGTTTTAATACTTTCCTATTACAGTACTCATGGTAAACTTGCAAATTGTTCCTTAATGTAAGCATATGTTATTTTATTTCCTCATGACTACAGAAGTGTATCAGCCATTTCATGATATCTATTTAAGTTTACATTAACATTGTATACCTAACGTAGTAAATTAAAATTATATGTAATGCTAAGTTTGAGTTTGCAATTTTGATTCAGTTATAAAAATTTTCAACATAAGAACATATGGGCAAGGGACAATTTGATCATTCAAATTGAAAATGGCTTTGAAGATTTTTTTGGGACAGATATAAGTTGTAACTTTATTATCATGAAACAATCACAATAAGTCACATTGAGAAGCATTCAACCTTTTCAGTATAACTAGAAATACTCAAGAGTTGAATGTAAACAAGCAACAATGAACTTTATCAACTCATTATCAATACCATTAATACAAATGAGAAAAATTGAAGGACCAAGTATCGATCTCTGAGCACTTCACTAGTAATGAGAGTTCAGTTTGAAGGACCAAGTATCGATCTCTGAGCACTTCACTAGTAATGAGAGTTCAGTTTGACTGATATTCATGTTAACCTTTTGCTTTTTCTTATTCAACAACTAGTGGTTCTATTATCTCTTCAGTTTCTACATATGTATCTCTTTTTTTATTCTTCTGTGTAATACACTAGAAGCTTTTGAGATTGTAAATACATCAAGTTGGTATATTTTCTATCATCCAGGTTCTCTCTGTATATCATAACCATACAGGATGTTGGTGATTCTAGTCTTTTAGAGATCTCTTTTTTTTTTTAGACACAATAATTCCCAGTGTTAATACTTCCATCCATTTAAGCAGACTTTTGACATAAGTAAACCTCTGTCTTTCATAGTTTCTCCTTCCTTTAATCTTTCCATGAATCACCAAACTTACAATTTCCTTTTTTTCTTCGTAACATGTCAGAGAAATTCTCTTTCTGATGTTAGTCATCAGCTTGCTTAACTCTTGATAACATATCATCATTTTGATGTGACTTGTCCAACTTATTTTCAATTTATGCTTTAGGAACCACAACTCAATTACTTCAATTATCTTTACCATAATCATTCTGATGCATATGTGAGAATTGGCATAAAGTAGCAAGCCAAAATCTTAGCTTTGTACCCATAGAAACTTTACAGTTTGTCAGTATATTTTCAGAAATGCATCTTCTGCTACCCCTGTTTTTGTTTTATTTTGCATTTACCTTCTGATGTTATCCAGCTTTCTAGATAGTTGAATCTATTAACCTGTCTTATCTGTTTCTTTTCTATTTTGACAGTACATTTAGAAATAATTCTTTAATTTATCCAGATTAAAAGTTAGAAAAAGAAAAATCTTTTAATTAAGGCAAGATTTACCTTACGTGGTCTGTTAAAAAATATGTGGACTGTTTGAATTGCGAGGCTCCAGTTGGTTCCAGGGGAATCCACTTGGTATCGCTAGGTTTGCACAGATCAGCTGATTATGATGCCATTTTCTGATTGCAGATATCTTTATTTATGTATTAGCTACATGGTTTTAAGTGAAATGTGATTTTTTTGTTTGGCGGATTTCAGAATGAATGACCTGAAGGAGCAACAACTTGCTGTGAAATTTTGTGTTAAACTTGGAAAATCTGCAACTGAAACTTTTGCCTTGCATAACACGGCTTACGGTGATGTTGGTATGAAGCATACAGCATGTTTCAAGTGGCATGAACGTTTTAAAAATGGTCGACAGTCTATTGAAGATTGAGCATCCTGGACATCCTTCCACGTCAACTGTTGACCCACATGTTGAAAAAATCAACTCCCTGGTGCAGGCAAATCGATGTCTGACTGTCAGGGAGCTTGCTGAAGAGTGTGGGATATCAGTTGGATTTTGTTAGGAGATTTTGACTGAAAGATTGAAGATGCACCGCGTTGCTGCGAAATTTGTGCCACAGAAGTTGTGAGTTTTTGGCCAAACACTCGATCACTGTTCTTCCCCACCCCCCACTTTTACTCACCTGACCTTGCTTCTTGTGATTTTTTCTTGTTCCCCAAACTCAAAAGACCCTTGAAAGGAAGAAGATTTGAGACGATTCCCGAGATTGAGGCAAGTGCGACAAAGGAGCTGGAGGACATTACAAAAGAAGAGTACCAGGATGGTTTCAACAAGTGGAAACACCGTTTGGATAAGTGTGTGCATTGGGGAGGAGAGTACTTTGATGGGGGCCCAGACCTGTAACTTCTGAATAAAGTACATTTTGTTTTATGACGTCAGTCCTCGTATTTTTTGAACAGCTCTCGTAAGTGAATTCATGTTGGCTTTCTGTTATCATATGTTTCAATAATGTCCCCTGCTGGTACAGTAGTAAATCTATGGATTTATAATGCTAAAATCAGGAGTTAGATTTCTCTTGGTGGACGCAGCAGATAGCCCAATGTGGCTTCAGACTTTAGAATGTTTCTCATAAATATTAACTAACTTAATATTTTCAGGGCAACTATTATCTGCCAATTTAGAAGTAGGAGTAACATTAGAGTTTCTTCAGTCTTCTGGCACTAGTTCACTGTCTGTTGATTTGGAAAATATGAGAAAGAGAGGTTAACACATTAGCTCTTAGATCTCTTAAAAATTTGGTGAAAACCTCATCTGGTACTTTATCTATTCTTAATTTGTTTGTGATTTAGGTTAATCCATTATTTCAGATAGAATGCTTTAGATCAGAAATATTACTGTCTTCTCTTGTATAAAAATAAAAAGAAAGAATAAAACATTTAAAAGCTCAACAGTCTCGATATCTTCAACAGAAACCATGTTGTCAGCATTTGTTTGCTTATCTTTAACATGGTCAGCCAGCCTATCTGTCAGTTTAAACTTAACTTTGAATATTTACCATTGGTTTTCTCCTTTATATACTTATTAAACCAACTAGTTATGGATTTTCTTTTTGATATTTTCCTCTTTTTAAGGTACATTGCTATTTTGAAATAAAAGCATTTTATTTTCCTGAAGTTTTCCAAAGCTGTCTTTCATTGCCTTTTAATGCATTATGCCAATTCACTAATGACAATTTTTCTTTCATTATTTTAAAATTGGTTTGCAAAGTTTAGGAATTGAGATTTAGTTCTTTTCATTTCTTTATATAGCAAAACATCAAACCTAATTGTACTATGATAACTTTCCCCCCAAATATTCTTTCACCTCTTGAAACCATGCCTTCAATAGTAATTAACAGTGACTCTCAAATTACATCTTGTCTGGTCAGATATGTGAATACGTATTATAGAAATCTATCCTGAATCACTTCAAGAAGCTACAATGGACTAATGTTGTAAAGGCACACTCCTTGAACTGGAGCTATGTCTGGTTTTCTACATCTTGAACTTTAAATTTTCATGCTTGTAGCTTTTTTAAAAATATATTTTTATATACTAAATTCTACACCAATCTTTTTTTTTTCATCAAATTTACCTAGAACTTCTCATGGAAGGCTATAATACACTTCATAAATTCACTATCTGCCATCTTGGATGAAATGCAATAACTCACATCCATGCATTGATAAGGATTAGCATTAAGAAGACTGGAATGGTATAAAATGAATTAAATAATGCATGACTTCTTGCTGTAGCAAGTTGTTTGAACAGAAGTATTGGGGATAAAGGAAAGTAATTTTTCCACTTATCTAAAGTAATTGAAGTTCAAGGAAAGAAAACCAGACAATTATCAAAAGATGGACTAATCAATTGGCTAGTACACATCATTATGGATGATATTAAAGAGTAGTTCTGCTTACATTAGAGTCTGTTCAGAATATTTCATTGCTGATAAGTTTTAAAATTTGCTTATATGTAATGAGTTGTCAGTTTTTTTTTTTTTGTCAGTTAAAAAGGTGGATATGTGTATGTATACCTGAAATGTTTTGAATCCAGCAGAAAAAGTCAGAGATGTATTTTTAAAGAGTGAGGAATCTCATGAAAACATAGTTATAATTAAGTTTTGTTCCTCTTTTTTTGCACACTTAGAATTTATAAATTAGATCCACAATAACTGCTAACTAATAATGTGTTTAAAAAAAGAATATAATATTGTGGAGTTGTGGTAAAATAACTTCTGTATCGTTCAAACAAACCATTATTTATTGAAAATGTTTCGTTTTTTCATATGTTGTGCATGTGTGACACCTTCACATAATTTGTATTACTGATCTGTAGAAGTTGTACTGTCAGTTAATAACTGATTTAATTTTTTTGTGTTTTATTTCTTGAATTATTTTTGGTATTTAAAAAAAATGTGACTTTTTTCTGGTAACTTTTTTTTACTTTCACCAACATTTCATAGGCAAAATAATCTGTATACTTTTTAAAATATTAAGAGTATTACTGATGATAATACTTGGAGTAAGCCTAAATTGTTATATTATGCACCAGAGGGAAAATTAGTTTATAGTTCTCTTTAGATGCTATATCATCTGAATATATAAGCTTAATTTCCTTGAATTTACAAATAAAATTTAATGTAAAAAAATACTCATGTTGAAACATGAATTCTAGTTATTAGATATATGCAAACAAAAATTTTGAAACTGAACAATCTTTTATCAAAATTTAACAACTTACTATTTAGATTCTTACATTTTACATTTTTAGGAAAACTAGCAAACTTTTATGATCATTTGAATCACAACTGAGGCTAATAAATCAATACTTATGACAGATCTGAAGTCACAATAGGGTATGCAGCTCAGTGTTCAAAAGAAATAAATCATTGCACTAGTAGCAGCATTGTTAATGCTTCAGAGGTTGGGACATGCTAGTGAAATCCCAAATTAGTCATAAACTGTGGAGATTGGGACATCATCACAGACTGGGCTCTAGATATTGCTTGGTAGAAAAAGATGTGTAAATGTCTGATGTTTTACCCAAATATTTTGACATTAATGATGAAGTGCTATGTACAACATTGGACTTACAAATTACACTGTACCCTTCTCACTTTTCTATACTTATTGACACAGTTGTCTCACAACAAATGCAGGACCCATCTTGAAAATTTCAAACATCTACATCTGCAGTGTTCTGCATATTTCTTTTAGTAATTAATATTACGTTTGTGAAATTATTAGTTCACTGGTCTGAAGAAGAGTTTGTTTTTTGTTTTTGGAATTTCGTACAAAGCTACTCGAGGGCTATCTGTGCTAGCCGTCCCTAATTTAGTAGTGTAAGACTAGAGGGAAGGCAGCTAGTCATTACCACCCACTGCCAACTCTTGGGCTACTCTTTTACCAACGAATAGTGGGATTGACTGTCACATTATACACCCCCACGGCTGGGAGGGCGAGCATGTTTAGCGTGACGCGGGCGCGAACCCGTGACCTTTGGATTACGAGTCGCACGCCTTACGCGCTTGGCCATGCCAGGCCACTGAAGAAGAGAATCTTCAGGAAACTGTGCCAATGAGTTTTCATACTTATTACCAAGGTTGTAGCTGTTGTAAAATGTTTTTAGGTGTTTAGCAATTGATCTCCAAACCTGATGACTTGTGCACAATCCTGATCATTTTTTTAACATCACGACATAGTCAAGTTTCCTACTGAAATTACATCCGTGGTGATAAATTTATTACAGAGCTTTATGGCATATGGAACAAAGTTTTTTCTTAGAGTGTGGTTCTAGCAGATAAATTTCTATACTTCCAGATAGTGTAGGAATTATATTCACTGAAGTCAGTATTTTTTGCATTTACAAAAGGAAATACAAATATTGTCAGCCAGAGCCAAAGGAATAGATCACACAAGAAAAATTTCCAACTTAAGGATATATGTGGAATGCTTGTTAGAATTATTATATTTTACAAACAATGGTGCCTATTGACTGTGATATCATTAGAGAAGATGAGGAATGTGTAACAATTTATAAAATTGTATGCATGTGTGTATTGAACTTAAGTCATTATATGTGATACTTTAGTATAATTTGACTATGAATGAAAAATATTTTATGGATCTGTTTGCCTACCTTTAATGAAATCTTGAAAGGAATAGGCCAAATATACAGTTTTCTGTTAATTTAGTTGGAAACTAAATTTTATGAATTTTCAGGTTAAATTTAAAAGTTGTTTTTTACAAATTTCTTAATAAAATTTTATTCTTAAAATATAATCTGTTTACATATAGCTTTGGAACTGTTTTCACGCAACAACTGAAATTACAAATTTTGTCATTTTGTGTAATTCGTAAATAGATTTGAAAAATATAACTGAATTAAGTGATAAAAGTTAATGAACAAAAGAGAATTCATATTTATAATAAGGGATTCAGTGATACAAAGTGATTTTGAATATTTTTCAATAAACTTAACTTGAGAAAATTGTATTTATTAATTCATGTAATGTTAAAACATAATCACATGAGAAGTCAGTGTTGATAAAAACTATATGATTGCCTAAAATTTTGTAATTGTTAATCCAAAACGTATTTGATGGTAAAGAAAAGAGATCTTGAATGTTTTTCAATACAAATGTTGCTAACTTGAGTACTGAAAGGCCAAAGAAATAAAATTTGTCTAACCATCAGTTTGTATATTATAGGTCTACTTAATTAAAAAGAAAAAAGATGAATATTACTAACTATAAATATCTATGATGAAATAATTCAAAATTATGTACATGCACAATGAAATTTTGGATCTGAAAAAGTGCTAAAATATTTGGGAAAATTATTTGAAAGTAAACACACAAAACTGATAATAAAAGTTGTGAAGTATGTGTATATTTTAATACTTTATAGATGCTTCTTATACAAAGGGGATGTTCAGACATCTTAATTGTTTTACAGTCCAGCCAAAATGATACAAAGTATGTATTATAGTTATTTATTTCTTCCCTTTTTCTTACGTGTTCACATTGTGAACAGAGGCAACTACCATTTGGAGCTTACATCAGTTTAACACATTCAAAACGAAGCCTAGTAATTTTATAGCAGTCATTGTCACTAGCCATCATCTGTCTATTCTCAGGTCCATTATAAATGCATCATGTTTGATATGAGTTACTAATACTATCATTGTGATTCTATGATTCAATGAACTTGATTGAACATTTTTATTAGAATTGGCCCTTGAAAATATAATGGGTACACTAAATCTTGAATGAATTATGCTAACATGTTGTGGTAAAACAACAGACTGGAAAAATCCCTTAATTCCATGATTATTTCTTCCACTGAATTTTCCTCATTTCAGTTTGCTCAATGTGTAGGCCCCTGGATGCCCAAAGAACAAAAACAGTGTAAACTTCTTAACACACCAGGAGTTGGGTTTCAACTTGAAAGTGATATTGAGGATTATGATTGAGGTAAATTTCTTCATTAACAATGTTTTATGACAGAATGATGATCTGTTTTATCTCTAATGCATTATGGGCATTTATCTTCCAAACAATCATTCCAACCACAGTTGCATGTCACAGTCCCATCATATGTTATACCTATATGAGGTAGAATAGGATTGTTAGCTAAACTGCAAACATTCACAGAAAATTTGTTCCTGTATTTCAGTCATTTTCCTTTTATATTCATTTACTGCACATTTCTCATGATCATATTTTCATTGAGTTGTCTAGTAGGTGAATTTTGTTAGCTTAAACAGAGACGGACATTTCTTTTTATACTTTGTACAATTTTAATTTTTTCATGCTGTGTTTGAAAGTTAAATCAGCTTTAATATTTAGACAGTTGTTTGGTACTCTATTCCACATTTTTAATTTTGTTGCAGTAACAATGATTTTAGTTTTTACCTGCTTTTTGTGCACAGTTCCTTGCCATTTAAATGAATTGAATCAGGATCATAAAAGTCATAACAGCTGAATAACACTTTGATAAAGGGGTTGGGATATACTTGTCTATGTATTTTAGTGGCATAAGAGAAAGAATTATTGGTGAATTATGAAAGCAAGTTTTAATTCAGATGGAAGATCAACATTACATTTTTTTTCAACTCTGGTTTGGATGGTGTAATTTTATTTGTTTTTCATCTAGTTATACTTAGTTTCAGTAGAGATAAATTTCTGTAAGTTTGCTATGTAGTATATCTTTCACATTTGATTACATCATTGTATACATTTTTTCTTCAATAACAGTTTTGGGTTCCGTTTTCATGCTTTAGAGCAATTGTAGCTGTTAAGTAACCAAATTTTTCTGCCAAACTTTCCATACAGTTACAGAGAACTGCAGCAATTTTACCAACTTTATTGATGATAAGTGAGGGATCCAAGGGTACTTTGTAATTCTCTGGGATTACATGACCTATAAACTTGTACATTTGTAAGTACATAATCTTTCAAACCATACCTCAGATAACACTGTAACTGTTACTTTACTACTAAGGCTTTCTTTCTCCATATAAGCAATGGTGTGATATTTTCTCACTTGTTCCAGTCATTTATTCACCATTTAATTGCAACTAAAATTATTATTTAATTATTCACAATTTAAGTGATATCTGTCTCATAACACACTCTACCCATGTCAGTGTACCTTCTATCCTGGTAGTGTATATAAGTACCTTATTCATGTAATATTATCACATTTTCTCATCAAAGCAAAGCATTTACAAATAGGTTTGTTTGTTTTACGACTGTTGAAAATACTTCAATGTTCATGTTATCTAGTTGATTTTTGCTAACAAATTTAATTTTGGAAGTCAATGTACATCATGAATTTCCATATTACTGTTTTCATTAAGGGGGCAAATCATATCTCTTCTATCCCACCTCTCCAGGAGGCCTTGATCCTCTACTTGAGGGTGATCCTGGATGTTATGCAGAGAATTTATATTTGTTTTTCCAGTGCCTTCCTCTACTCTGTGGGCTTCCCTTGGCTCCAAACATTTGCTCCTTAATTTATTGGTAATTAAAATAGATAATTGCTCATATTCATGAGGTTCCTTTACTTAGTTGGAATGCTATCAGCAGTTGTAATGACTACCTTATGCTTTTAGAGTTTGTGGGGGCTAGGCTCTGAGAATTTCTAGATGTATGGAAGATCTATACTATGTAATCATGGATACCACGGACGCTTGCATTAGGATTAATAATTCAATTCATATCGCCGTCATTATCATTACAACCTATGGTGTTTACTTCTACAGATCATTTGATTTTGGAACTTCGTCCCAGGGCTGTTAGATTTATTTGTCAAGGAAGCAATGGAGTTATGCTTCTTCTTTTAAACTTTTACTCCCATCAGTTTGTTATGCCCAAGAAAATAAGAGATTTGCATGTGGTCATCAAGCTTTCTCATCTTGGACAATTCCTAGATTCTCCAAGGTTTACAATTGAGTCATCCTCGTTTTGTGTTGACATTTTATGCCAGGACCTTGGAAAACCAAGTTTGATGTTGTTGACGCCTGTCTCTCTACACATTTCAATAGCAGAGTCACCCTGCCACTATCTGCATTTTGTACATAAGGATCAGATGCTGCAGTCCAGATCTTTGCCTTTTGAACTGACATGGGCACCATATGTGTTCTGCTGAATCACGTGAGTTTTTTTCATTATCTCCATTCTCTAAGCCTGTGTACATACAATTGTATGAATGACTGGCACAATCTCGTCAATTGGCGTAATGTCACACGGAAATTCAACTTTCAGAAACAACTAAGGAAAACCTCATTATCAGAGCTAAGATATCTATTCTCACTCCAACACAATATTTTGTTCATCTGGGTATTTTTACCACGTATCTCATTTGGGCTAGTCAACTCCTACCCACATCTATGCTGTAGAACAGGCAGTCTGACTTTTATTCACGTTAATTCTCGTACTGTGGGAATAACTTTTTTTTCTGCTTTGGTGATGAAACCTTCATTCTTTAGGAAGTAACATACGTGAGATCCCTTCAGTGGTCTCTATGTGACCATTTGATAAAGAACAGCAATCCACTGGATTTCCCAGTATTCTTATTCCCAATTAACATATTCAGTCTCGAGTGTTGATTAGATTGGAAAACAATAACTTTTTTTCTTCTTTGAAAATTGCTTTCACACTTGCCACCAGCAATGATTGCATCCAAATTCTGAGCTTTTACTTGATAACGATGCCAGAAACGAAGTAATTGGGGCTTGCTTTTGACTACAAGCTGACTATATATTTTGCACATCAAGCAGCTTCGTGCAGATGTATAAGGGCACTGAACATATTCTACATCCTCTCTTCTACCTCTTAGGAAATAGATCGATGTTCTATTTTGAAGATTTCTCATTCTCTTGTAAGATTAAAATTCAATTGTAGGTCTCTGGTCTACAGTGTTGTCAGGTTTTTGTTATTTAGAATGTTGGACCCGCTCACCATCAAAAGTTCAGGTTCTGCATGAGGGCATTCTGCACTTCACAGTCCAGAGTTAGTACATTGAGTTCCATGAATCCACCTCTCAAGCTTGGATGTTCGCAACTCTCCTTCCAGTATACTGCTAAATTACGTTCTTTGTTCGGGATTGTGTTTTCCCTCCTTGGCTGGCTTTTTTAATAAAAAAAATCCGTTGTTCTAGCTTTTGGTCCTGTATCCTGGCACAAACGACCAACTTGGGTCTGGCCCTGAATGACATTTCCATCTTGAGTACAATCCATTCCTCCATGACATGTTACCTAGAGTAGAAATACCACCTCTTTACTAAACATTTCTCCATATCTATTTATTTGGATGGTCCGAAGTCAGGTGCCTCTCTGGGCTCTGTCATAGTTTGTCATGGTTTGGTGATTGTGCACTGACTCCTCTTTGCATTTTCCGTATTCCTTGCCGAGTTGTATGCCATCTATTTTTTTTCTGCATTCTGTATCAACTAACCAGTACTTTGACTGTACACTTTACTCAGAGTATCTTAACTGTCTACAGACCCTGGAATCGCTTCACGTGACTTCTCACTCTGTTTTCCTTGACATTTTGAACCGCCTGATCCATTTCTCTTTGTCATCTGTTCACATACAATTTTTCTGGATACCAGATCACGTTGGCACTCAGAAGAACGAGCTCTCCAACTCCGCATCTAAGTCTGTCTGCTTTCATGTTATTACACCTTACCCTGTTACACATATGGACTATGGCCCTGTGATCAGGGCTCGGCTTCACGCTGGTTGGCAATTGGCTTGGAGTGAAGATTGTTCCAACAAGCTTTTTCAGATAACAAATACTGTTGCTCTTTGGCCGTCTAGTTTCTGCAGAGATCGTAAAGAAGAAGTTATCTTGATAACGCTCCACACTAATCACAGCCTTTCAACTCATTGTTTCATTTCATCCCACATTAATATGGCCTTTGTAACACTCAAGTCACAAAAGCTCGCATTTTATTGTCGAGCCGATGTTATAATCATGAGCGGAGGTCCAAGTTTGATGTTTTATCTCACAATTTATCACTGACTTAAAACAGTATCATTGGTGACGGGGATACTGCTTGTCTTGACTATGTTTTTAGCATTTTACGGACTATTGTTTTTTTAAATTATTTTTCGGTTTTAACCTTTTTTGGGACTTTGGCAATAAAGGCCTGATGGCCAGGTGGTTGAAGCACTCGACTCGTAATCCAAGAATCGCTGGTTTGTATCCCCGAAATATCAAACATGCTTGATCTTTCAGCTGTGGGTGCGCTATGACGGTTAATCCCACTATCCGTTGGTAAAATAGTGGCCCAAGAGTTGATGGTTAGCGGTGATGACTAGCTGCTTTCTAGTCTTACACTGTTAAATTAGGAACGGCGAGCGCAGATAGCCCTCGTGTAGCTTTGCGCGAAATTCAAAAACAAACCAAAAATAAAAACATAGCAACAAATATACTATAGTTAAAAATAAACGAGGAAAAAAATGTGCATGTTAAAAAATGGGATTTGTATTTATATTATTATTTTTTAAAACTTTTCATGAGATTGTTTTGTTTCAATAAGGAAATAAAATAGTTTCTATTTCTTCGAACTGAAGGTTCACTCTTTTGCCGATTGCTTAAACACCAACAAACATTTTTTTTCAAATTAATGTGTAATTTTTTTTAACTTAAACTTAAAGATCACTTTATTCTCCAATTGATTGGTGAGAACTCTGCAGAGAATACCATATAATCCTGGCTAGAACTTTTGCAAACGTTTGGTGAATTAGGTATTATATCCACTGACTCCAGTCATCATAAACTGTGATAACCAAGTAACTATTATTCGGTATTTTATGGTTGTCTCTTAGAATGAAACAGCTCAATATATTAGAAGGCAAGCTTGTTAATGATTTTTTCTGTTATTTAATTTTGCACTCGGCAAACTTACAATTTCAGATGAACAAGAAGTAATCATACAATGTAATTCATATACTGTACCTTACAATACTACCTATTGTGGCCCGGCATGGACAAGCGTGTTAAGGTGTTCGACTCGTAATCCGAGGGTCGCGAGTTCGAATCCTGGTCGCACCAAACATGCTCCCCCTTTCAGCTGTGGGGGCGTTATAATGTGACGGTCAGTTCCACTATTCGTTGGTAAAATAGTTGCCGGTGGGTGGTGATGACTAGCTGCCTTCCCTCTAGTCTTACACTGCCAAATTAGGAACGGCTAGCGCAGATAGCCCTCGAGTAGCTTTGCGCGAAATTCAAAACAAACTACCTATAGCTCAGAGAGCAAAGATTGCAACATTTTCTCAATTATGTTTGCGAATTTCTGTCATCTCCCATTGTGCAAAATGTTGTTGCACCAGGTTTTTATATCTGCAGGCACCTGCCATCCTAACTTAATGGAAATCACACAATTTAGTACATATATTATATGTTGAACATCACTTAATTGCTTAGAAAATAAGAATTACCGTTTACTTTTCTTTATCAAGTGCTTGACTAAATGGTTTTCATAGCTGCTACTGTAATTTCACCATATTAACTGGAAGACCAATGGTGGGATATCCTTGTTATTTTCTCATGTGACTCGTCTTAAACAACCAGAGTTTCAGCTTTTCAGAGTTTGGGTCGTCTCATTTAACAATCTCTTCTTTTGACCTTTGATCCATGAAGCTGATGAACGTGAGCTACCTTCATCTTGACTGCTGTAATGCACAAATCAATGGAACACAAGATGAGATCCTGTCCATCTAGAGTGAAAAGACTTACATGTTGAATGTACACGTCACAGATACACCCAGTCCCCACTTTGGTACATTAATTCCTTTATTTTCTTATTGTAGCGCCTTTTTTGTTGGGAGGCAGCTTTTCCAAGCTTTTCGTGTGCAAAAATGTGTCTATTGACTGACCATAACCGCTCCACATATTCTTGCTGGCATTGTGAAACATCTGCTAGAAGTGGAGGAACACACATTGTCTTCAGGAAGCAAGACTTTTCAACCAAACATCAACATATTTGACAAATAACCTCTTGATATGTGTTCAGTGATGTTGTACGCTATAACGACAAAACAAGTCTTCATTCTACTTTACTTTCTGTACCATCTTTTTGCTAAATCATCCAATTTTGGGTGATAAAGTGCGCATCTTTACCTTACCCAACAATACAAAACTCGGAGAAGAGTTCCTATTAAAGTTAGCCCCCAGATCCATGTGGATCTCTTTGAACACTTCAAACTGGGCGGTACAGAACTGCACCTGCACTATAGCCACATAGAGCAGTGTGGAAGTCTTTGATCACTATGAAGTAGTCATTGACCATGAATGTATACAGGTGACATTTCTTTATTTCTGGGAATGAACCAAGAGTATCCAAGTTTTTTCTCTGCAGAGGAGAACTAACAATTCTTTGCTGGAGTTTACTCTGTTTGAACCAACTTTGTTTCTTAGTGGCACGTATTAAACAGTGTGCTTACCAGTGCTGCGTCTCTCGACTTAAATGCACACCACCAGTTATCGCTTGCACAAGTGCACGTAACAGTTTGATGTCCTCCAATCTTTGGGTTATGCACAATGTGGAAAATCTTATGCCTCAAAACGGAGACCAATTATTTAGTAGTTGAAACAATGATGGAGCACACCTTTCTACATAAAATACAAGTATAAGTGTATTAGAATATGTGCATCATTTTGCATCGCTGCACAGCGAGGTGTATCCTTGTTAGTTCTGGGTCCTTCATTTTCTTTTCCAAAATCTCTCGAACTATTAATCATACCATCCATCCACTAACAAAATTTCTTGATTATGGCCCGTCTTTTTTTGAAGCAGCAATTACCATAACTTGCAAATAGCGTCCAGGTACTAGATATTTTACAAATGGGTTCGATCTCACGGTCTGGTAGACAATCCTTTTGCACATTTCTGTGTCATAAGTCGAGGTAATACTGAATGATTAAATCATATTTCTGCAATGCTGTTATTTAGAATGTTGCCATCTATTTAGATGTTTTAAAGATCATCAACTATTTCAGTTATACAATATCTACTCAAAGAGTGAAAACTTCCTGCCATACAAATAATGGCAAAAGTTTTTATGAAAATAACTGCAAACCGTGTTTCCTTTTTGAGCAGTATCTGCATTCAAGGACTGTAAGCATATGACTAGTGTATGAAAGAACTTGGTCAACATAGTTCTATAACTATTATAATACTTCTCTAATTCCACTTCACTGGCGTTGTGGTCCAATAGGAACTCAAAATCCTGTTGTGAATATGCCAACTCCTGGAATTCTACTAAAGCACACTTCAGGGATTGGCATACGTGCTTTCATTGCATACTTCAGCTAAAGTGTATCTGCAGTCTTTATTAGTAAGAGCCAATAATAGTGAAACAATATTTTATTCATGAATTATTTATAATGTGACAAAAAACAGGCAAACTTTGGACATATCGTTCGATCAAAAGGTAAGGCCAATGTTGCATATTGTTATTTTAGCAGGATCTATGGAGATTCCTTTTTCACTCACAATATAACTAAGAAATTTGATTTCTTTGCACATTTTTTTTATGTTTCAGTTTAAAATCTGGCATTTTTATTTACTGTAATGACACTTTCATGTTTTCAGCTGCAAATTCAAACATTCGACCAAATACCAAGACATCATCAACATAGATTAGGCACTTTTCCCATTGCAGCACCATTAGTCTTCCTAAAGTAGAGTGATATATCTTATGGTAAAAGCAGTCTTAGTTTTACTTTCATCGTCCAGGTGGCCCGACATGGCCAAGCGTGTTAAGGCTCGTAATCTGAAGGTCGCGGATTCGCATTCCCGTCGCGTCAAACATGCTTGCTCTTTCAGCCGTCGGGGCGTTATAATGTGACGTTCAATCCCACTATTTGTTGGTAAAAGAGTAGTCCAAGAGTTGGCGGTGGATGGTGATGACAAGCTGTCTTTCGTCTAGTTTTACACTGCTAAATTAGGGACGGCTAGCACAGATAGCCCTCGAGTAACTTTGTGCGAAATTCAAAAACAAACAAACAAATAATCATCATCCAGCTTGAGGTGAAACTAAGTTAGCACTAAAGCTGTGTGAGATAGGATTGCTTTGGAAAAGATTTGTTCAAGAGACCAATCAGGGAACAATACCAAATCTCTTACTAACTAGGTCATTTTAAAATGAAATAACGAGAGACAAAAAGTGAAAAATAAAATATACAATTTTAATTATACGTTGAATATAAACTGAATATTAAACAAAAGAGATAGTTACTCCACCTAGAAATTTTCATTTGGTAACCCTCCAGAATCCTGTTGAGACTGCTAACTCAAGATGATGATTCAGATAGACTGACCAAATATAATATTCCTTAGTGTACAAAAACAACAACAACTACGCAATTACCTGGGGTAACTAGCAATACCCAAATAACTGGTCACTTTCATTCCAAGGTAGATGAAACATAGAGTAAAATAAAATGTTCACTTTTCATTACACATTAAACACACACATAATGATTATTAAACATGAAAAACCGTTGTTCCTCTTTAAAACTCTCAATTGTTAATCCAACAAGATTCTTTTGAGATCTGTAACTCAAGATGATGTTTCAGACAGATTGATAAAATGGAACATTTGTTATAATAAAATAAACTTCGCATTTACCCAGGGAAACCAGTAAATTAATACACATCTTACTGCTTAGTGTTATTCAAATCTAAATGAAATATGGTGTAAAATAAAATGCTACCTGTAGATATCACCTGAACAATTGTTGAAAGACACCGCTGTTGATATCTTTAGACAACGTGTAGTATTATACAGTACCTTCCTGCTTAGGTTAATATCCAAGCCAACGACAACAAAGGAAGCTGAGAATGAAATTAACTTACGGCTTCTTCGACCACGTGTTACTTTAAATTTCTAGGTATATGGAATAAAGAATCAATAACATTGTTATGAAATAGAAACGCTAGGTATATTTAAACACTACTCAAGAAATTATTAATAGATATAAGTAAGTTATATAATGGGTGTCAATACAGACTTAAAAGTTATTTCAGTGAAAGAACAATTACAGTTACAATGATCGTGATTGTAAAAATATCTTCTCGAAAGATTCTGGCCTAATTTTTCGTTGGTAGAAATAATTCATATTTATTTCTTAGTGATATACACTGCTGGCTAATGAACATAAAGAAAAAAATATACATTTTGCGTTGTTAGACTCAACCACTTATTTGAGTAGAGCTTCGAAACATGAAAATAAGAAAAGGGAAAATAAAAAAAACGCTTTAAGTATTTAATAAGGAAAATGTGAACACTATGAAATTAGCCTAAATACTAGCTGGTCTAAAGTTTAAGACCATATAAAAAAGAAGTCCTAAACAGGGAAGGAAATGCCCAACAAGAGGTCTCAGAAGTGAGTTGCATGGCCATGATTGTGAATATCTTCAAACATTTGCTTTGGCATGATCAATATAAGCATTTGCAAAAGGCTGGCTGGAATGTTATTCCAAGTGGTGAAGATGGCTTCATGAAGATCATGCACTGTTTGGAATTGACATCTATTTTTATAAACTTCTCTTGCCATCCACCGTAAAAAAATTTAAATAGAGTTCAGTTCGGGCGAACACGCTAGACGGTCCAAAAGAATCGCGTTATTCGCCATTGTGGATTGCAGCATTGTACTGCTGAAAATTCCCATCAGTTCCACACAAGCAGGGACCTTCAGTCAATAAGGATACTCTATCCAACATGCCAATGTAGCCAGCTGCTGTTTGACGCTCATGTGTAACCGGAAGCTTCATTTTCCATGGAAGGAGAAAGCACCCCAGATCATGATGGAACCTCCTTCACTGTGTTGTGTAGAAAATGTCTTTGGTGGAATATTCTTATCGTGCCAGTAACGTTGGAAGTCATTTGGACCATTCAGGTTAATTTTTTCTCATCAGAGAACAAACCCTTCTTCCACTTTTCTACGTCCCGTGTTTGGTGCTTCTGAGCAAAATTTAACCGAGCTGTTTCATGGTGCGGCCTTTGAAGACGTTTACGGATTTTAAAGCCTTTCTCTTGTAGATGCCTTCTTATTGTTCTTCAGCTGCATTCTGCGTAAGGGTCTTAATCTTGTTCGACGATCGGCTGGTGTCTTGCCAGACAACTCGTCGAATCCTCCTGCTCAACGCCGACGAAATTTTTTTGGGCCGACCACTTGAAATTCTCGTTCCGTATTCCTCACGGTCTTTTAAGACATTTGCAACAGCAGTTTCACTATGCCCAATCTCACCAGCGATGGCACTTTGAGAGAGACCTTGCTTTTGCAGCTTGACAATTCTGCCATGTTCAAACTGTCATCTTTTTAGCCTTTGCCATGTTTTTACCCAATGTAACACAGGAGATGTTGACAACGCTAATGCTTGAACACAAATGGCAAAATGTCGTTACGTGTTTACTGATTAGCGTTTCGTTTCAGTATGGTCTTAAACTTTTGACTAGTTAGTATTTAGGCTAATTTCACAGTGTTCACATTTTCCCTGTTAAGTGCTGAAAAGTTTTTTTCCATTTTCTTATTTTCATCTTTTGAAGCTCTTCTCGAATAAGTGATTGAGTTTAACAACGCAAAAGGCACATTTTTTCTTTATGCTCATTGGCCTTAAGATTTTAGCCAGCAGTAAATGTGTTAAATGGACTAACAAACCATTTCCAAGTCCATCTCATTTATTTGAACACACAGTTAAACGTAATCATTGCTTTGAACCCCTTTACCAAATACGATTACTATTTTAACCGTGTGGACGTTATAATTAACGATTAGTCCCTCTTTTCGTTGTTAAAAGAGTAGTTAGAAATGTAACGATGGATGGTGTCGATTAACTGCTTTTTCTCTAGTCTATAACTTTCGATTCAGGAATGACTAGCGGAGACAGTTCTCGCACAATGACAAAATCAAATCCTGTTTAACTAATGTTATACTTTAATTATACACTTCAATAGCAACCACCAATCTACAATCAGTTTATAATCAAATGGATCTCGGGAAGGCAGATGTGGGTATTAATTAAATGGAGCAAAAAACAATGTTTCGACCTTTTTAGGTCATATTCAGGTTAACAAAGAGAGACTTTGCAATTTACACTTTGCCGAGCACATGTTTTACGGACTAGAGTGCAAGCAGGTTGTGATTGAATGGGACGTTGCAGTTAGATATTAGGTTATTAATTTGTATAAGTATAAAGGTGTTCATTTATATTGGTTTAATTTGGGTTTAAGTTATTGTATAAGTAGGTCTTTGATTTTTCGTTTGTTTATATTTGTTTCCCTTCTCAGTATCTGAGTATTTTCCATGGTTATGTTGTGTTTATTTTATTTGCAGTGTTTAAAAATATCAGCTGGCTCCTTTTAAAAAGACTCTTTTAACTTAAATCTATTTTTGATCAACTAAATCACAAAGCCTTGATTGTTAATTTTGATGTGATAAAAAACTTCAAAGAAGTCTCAACCACTGAAGCCTGCAATCCAACTTTAAAACTTTATATCCAAGACTCCAACCCATTGATACACATTCCCAACAACCAGTTAGCAATCCTTATAGAATTCACTGCCACCAAAACTAACTTCATGTCAAATGACCAAAACTACATACAAATAAATAACCTAACTATGGGGAATCCTGTGTCACCAGCTCTAGCCAACATTTTTATAGCAAAGATTGAACCTCAAGCGATCAGTTTAGCCTTACATTCACCTCTATACCGGTACATGTATGTTGACACAAATACTGGATTCACATCTACAGGCCCCCCAGTGGCTCAGCGGTATGTCTGCGGACTTACACGCTAAAATCCGGGTTTCGATACCCGTGGTGGGCAGAGCACAGATAGCCCATTGTGTAGCTTTGTGCTTAATTCAAAACAAAACAAAACAAACACATCTACAGAGCGCATGTGCCTGGCATGGCCAAGCGCGTAAGGCGTGCGACTCGTAATCCGAGGGGCGCGGGTTCGCGCCCGCGTCGCGCTAAACATGCTCGCCCTCTCAGCCGTGGGGGCGTATAATGTGACGGTCAATCCCACTATTCGTTGGTAAAAGAGTAGCCCAATAGTTGGCGGTGGGTGGTGATGACTAGCTGCCTTCCCTCTAGTCTTACACTGCTAAATTAGGGACGGCTAGCACAGATAGCCCTCGAGTAGCTTTGTGCGAAATTCCAAAACAAACAAAAACAGAGCGCATACTTAGTTTTTACAACCACGCTAACTCTATGCACCCCGACATTAAGTTCACCTGTGAACAGGAAAAAAACTAGCATATAGCATTTCCTAACCTCAAGATTACAAGAACCGATACACAATTCAAAGCAGAAAAATCATCCATACTGAACTGTACATTCTCTGTGACTCAGCACTTAAATAAAACAAAAACTCAACATATTAGGAAACCAAATAAAGACAGCTACAAAACTGTGCTCATTCAATAAAATTAACGATGAAAGAAACAAAATAAAACAACACTTCATCACCATCAACAAATTTCTTCCAAAAATTGTTGAAAAAGTAATTCGCACACACCTAGCTCAACAAAACAATCATCAATAAACAAATAGTAATAAATCCCAAAATACAACAAACTACAAAACCTTACACTGCTGCATATCGTATATTCCCGATATCAGCGAAAAAATAACCAAAATTTGGTAAAACTTATTAAAAAAATACACAACATTCCAGAAAACACCAAATTTAAAGTCCATACAATATAAAAGCTACACTGACAAACACAACACCAACATTATTTATAAAATACGATGCAACAATTGCCACGTTTCTTATATTGGAGAATCAAACAGGAAAATGGATTTAAAGAACACAAAAGAAACCTTCACATGTTTTTGAACACTGCAAATCGAATAAAAACAACATAACCATAGAAAATGCCCAGATATTAAAAAGGAAAACAAATGTAAACAAACGCAAAATCAAAGAAATCCTATTTATTACAGCAACTAAAACCAAAATTAAACCAATATTAAGGAACATCTTTATACCTATACTAATTAATAACCTAACAGCCACCTGAAACGCCCCTATAATCCCGAACCCGCTTACACTTGCAAACTTTCTCCTTGCTGATCTGAAGATGACCTAAGAGGGTCGAAATGTTGTTCTCTGCTTCATTTAAGTAAAGTGTTAATACTAATACCAGGCGTCCTAAGATACATTTTTACTTCAGGTGGGTTTCTCGTCATCACAAATAGAGGAATATCGTCACAAACAAGTATGGTAGTATTCTAAAAAAAGACCAAAATATGTACATTCAGCTTAAAATTATACTTCTATGCGAATTCTATAATGCCGTCACACCAGCAAAAATTTTTCGACTAACATATGGTTCGAAATTAACTCGGGAAATCCTGGAGGTTTTCAATAGTTTATAAATGAATACCAGATAAATATATCATTTGTTTACTATAAAGGCCAAGAAGATCAGAAATAGTTTCACTTGAAACACTTCTTCATATAAATATCAACTACTCAACAAAGTAATAATCACGACATCGTGTTAACCATTGTTGAGTTTATTGCAATAATATTTAATGACGTAGCATTATTACATTGCTGTTAGTAGTATTGTTGGTGTGCTCAAGCCATTAGAAAGAAAGAGTGTGTGTGTCGGCATGTCCCACGACGTTTTAAAAATTTAATGCTATAAGATTGAATTTTGAGCCATTTTAATTACAAATTTTGCATACACACGAGTAATGTATTGAATTAAATGAAGCAAGTTGTAACTGTAAATGCCATGAAAAAGTGATCGGACTATAGCCTGATTGGCCTTACCGTTTCTTAGAGCTCAGCATTCTGATATTGTACGTGCGTATGACGATTTGAACCGTTGTCAGTTTTTCTCCAAAATTTGTCTCACTATGATTTTAGATAAACTTAGCTGTTGTAATTTTGTTTGTTAGTTTTAAAAGATTTTTAAATATTCACGTTTATCAAAAAGCATATAAATAAATATTATTTACGTTAACGGGAGTGATTGTATTTCGTGAAATTTAAGGAAACAAAAATGTATCTACTTGTTCATCTGTTATAAAACTATTTATTCTTATAAGCTCTTGTTTGTTTGGCCCCCCAGTGGCTCAGCGGTATGTCTGCGGACTTACACGCTAAAATCCGGGTTTCGATACCCGTGGTGGGCAGAGCACAGATAGCCCATTGTGTAGCTTTGTGCTTAATTCAAAACAACAACAACAACAATTGTTTGTTTGTTTTTGAATTTCGTATAAAGGTACTTGAGGGCTATCTGTGCTAGTCATCCCTAATTTAGCAGGGTAAGATAAGAGGGAAGATAGCTAGTCATCACCACCCACTGTCAACTCTTGGGCTACTCTTTTACCAACGAATAGTGGGATTGACCGTGACACTATAACGCCTCCACGGCTAAAAGGGGCGACCATATTTGGCGCGACGGGGATGCGAACCCGCGACCCTCAGATTACGAGTTGCACGCTTTAACACGCTTGGCCATGTCGGGCCTTATAAGCACTTATCTGAGGCTTTATTATTTATAGAAACATCTATAAGGTGTTTTGCACATATATGATGTGAATCTTGTTTATTTTGATTACGAATTACCGTTGTAAACGTGTTTTTTATGTCTATCTAAATTACTTTTTTGTATGTGTAGAGGAGGTGGAATGTCTGGGAACTGGACTCGATAAATATGTATGTGAATCAACCATGATTTTGAAAATGGCTGCCTCCTCGTTAAGCTCGAGTGTTTCAAGGATATTATGTTACGAAACATCACATCACGCTAGAAGAATTGTTGCACAGAGAAAAAATTCTAATTACATTTTAAAGGCAAGTATATACTCTTATTATGTGTTTATATCACTGATAATTAGAAAAGTACTGAAAAACGAAACTTAAGTTATAATACACAAATTCGGTTACGGTATATCCTTCGCTCTTAGATTATGCTATATAAATTATGGGCATATTGGAAAACTTACCATAGTAAGAATTATTCGTCAAAAATGGGCCACACAGAAATCTTTTGGAACTCGTTAGCTGATCTTTCAGATTTTTGGGAAATATTCAAGATTTGGTTTGTTTACAGTTTAAGGTGTTCAAAAATTTAATTTTTATGTGTTACTTTAAATTCATGTGATATATATTTTCCATGGTTCATTCTAAAATAACGAGTAAATTGTGGGAGTAACTTCTTAGTCAAAATATATCAGAATGGGATTTAAGTAGTTTGTCTCATCATTTTTTTCTCAGCTACAAATATTTTTTTATTTGTATGCATTTAAAATTAAAGAAAAAACTGGAATACAGTTTTCTAAAAATTTCAACTTATCAGATAGTGTAATTCTGGCTTGTGTCTTTGAGATCCTACACATTCTGGATATAAATAAAGATAATACGGTATTGTCTTATAGTTATTATATTAAATTAAAGTGTGAAGCAAATGTTTAAATTACATGTGCTTTAGTATGTCTTAGTAGTTACAATTAATTTCAGAATTCAGAAGGCTGAGTGATACTAAACTAATGCTCTGAGGTTGCTGTTCCACAAATTGGAGCAATGATGGATCAATTTTTAATATTGGCCATTTTTAACTTTCAGTAATAAGTTCTTAGAATAGAAAATCATTAGTGTGAACAGAGCATCTAAGGCCCAAGCCAGGGTAGAACTGATTGCTTAACATGATTTGTTTACCTAAGTATGATGATAATATTTATGGTTTTTAGGAGCCCTGTTTTATCTAAATTTTCCAAGCCTTTTTCAAAACAACTTTTGTCTCATACTTCTTAAATGTAAGCTCAGTTTTAAGTTATTTAAAGTTAGAAATTTAATTTTGTTCCAAATATCCAGTGAATTTTTAAAGTATCATAATGTATCAGCACCTCAAGAAATGTGCCAAAATCATTACATTATAAATTTCTGATACTAAAGAGTTGTAAATAACTTGTGGCTGTTTCTATTGGAGTTGGAAAGATAATATAGATATTGATGATGGACTAGATTTTGGGTTGCCTATTGTTGTGTATTTGTTATAACTCCTTATTCAACAGTAGAATGTCTCATTCCATTTTAGGCAAGAGGTAAATACTGATTGTTACTGAAGGTATATCATTGTGTTTTTAAGTCTTAGTTTCTGATCTCAGATGTTGAAAATTATGAAAAAAATGTAGGATTAGCAGAAATGTTACCCTGTGATGACTCTTTGGAGATAAGCATTTTCCAGGTATTCATAGGCCAATTAGTCTTACACTGTAATAGTAAAAGCTTTGGAGAGGTCAATTACTGATGCTTTGCAAAGCCACATAACATTTAGTTTTGTTGAACAGCTAGCAGAAATTATTGTATAAAAAATGTCACTGCTAATGTAATGGTATGGATTTGGTATACTTGGATTTTGGGAGGCTTTTAACAAAATGACATGTAAAAGTCTAGTAAAGAAAATTTTCTTTGTTGTGAGAGATATGTTAGCTGAGTAGATTACAAGCTGGTTATATGGGTAAGATAAAGGATTGTAGTAAATAGAGTTCAGTCAAAGTAGATAAGAATTTGAAATTTTGAATACAAGTCAGAAGAGGTTATAATTATATAGGTCAGTGGTTAGGTCACATCTAAAGTATTTTGTTCAGTTTCAAGCTTCTTTCCTCAATGAGGATGTTGAATTAATGTAAAGAATTCAGAGAAGGGCTACTAGAATGTTGCCTGGGATGAAGGAGTTGTCATATAAGGAGAGGTATAGATCTCTGAAATTGTTTTCACTTGAAATAATAATTTGAGTAGATATGATTGAGGTGTTTAATATTTTTAAGGGGATTAATAGTGTTGATCCAGTATCTTTTTTCATACTTAATTATGAAAACAGTAGGATTAGTGGATATAAATATAAATTTTGGCAGCGTAAGAGTCATCTTCAGCTGTGACAATTTTTCTAGCAGGATGGTTAGCCTTTAGATTTTGTGGAAGCAATAAACTTAAATGAGTTTAAGATAAAGCTTGATAACTATATTAATAAAAAGATTTTTTAATCATGTTTTAATGGTTTTTCAGTTTAGAGGGTGGGACAATATAGATTGACCTATATGTCCCTTGTTGTCTCTGAACATTGTTATTCTGTGAACAAAATTGAAAATATCAATTTAGGCATAGATTTTAATTTTTTTCTAAATATGTTAATAAACAATTCTAACTTTATACTTAAATATTTTAAATGTTTATTTGTAACCATTTTATTTTCATATCAGTCAACTTGTTAGAAATAGACATAAATTTTGAAATTGCTGAATTATAGCCCAACTGAGCAAATAATAATGACTTTTGTAGGATGTTTATTGCTAAAGTTATTAATAACATAAAGTGACAGGTAATGTGTACAATGAAATTAATGTGAATTTATAAATGATGTAAGTAAGGGTTTAGTTGAATATAATGTTTTTTCTCATCCCAAAGAATAATTTAATTTTGCTAAAAACCTATCACCTTTTGTGAATATATTAACTATTTCTTGTTTTCAAGTTTCCCTTAGCTTTTGTACATGTCTTGGTTGATACTTTGTTATGGTGCTATATCAAGCTGTTTGATCATGTATTAAAAACACAGTTTTAGTAACAGCTATAAAGACATTTTTAAATATGAGTGAATAGAGCAAGAATTAAACTATCATGCCATAGTAATAAATATACAAGTTTAAGTTTTTTTCATAGTGTTTATAAATATTTACTTCATTTGTAAATTGTGAAAGTGTGTGTTAAATCTATTTTGAAAACTATAATAATTTTCTTCAGTGAGAAAATACTGGAAAAATCAGAGGTAAACTTGTATAGTTTAGAAATATAATTGATAGGTAACAAAGGAAACTGAGACAGATATGAAACAATAACAAATGTACATTGTTTGGAGGAACTTTTGTTACAGTTATATACAAGTAGTTTACCTAGACAGTAGACAAAGGAATATACAATATGAAACACAGGAGTCTTACAGTTAAAAACTTTTGTCAGGATCAGTAATGGTATATTCTTTATGTTTGGTTCTTTCTCTCAAACTTCAATGTTTTTAGTTGCAATGCTTGTAACCACAAGGGATTTTTATATGTTCACCTGATCAATTTCTCATCATGAAATCAAATAAGCATATTTAAGTGAGTTATGTTATTGCAAAATATTCCAATGATTCAAATATTTATTTAATATTATTTTTATGTTTGTCCTATTCAAATAATATATGTAAATAAGTTGAACATCTGGTTACTTAAATATTTCAAATTGTAATCAATATATGTTTTGGAAACATTATTACTATTTAATTGTGATAAAAAATGTTTTATTTACTTACCAACTAATGTGATGTATGAAATATCAGTGCAAGATTACTGCATATCTAAAATAACAACTCATTTTGATTATATGATCATCTGTTGTCAACACTCATTATTCAAGTTGGAAATGGTCAAGTTATCTTTAAAGAATACATGTGCCAAAAGTTTTGTAAAGAAAATTTGTTTTGTCCAAAAAATGCCTTTTCACAAAATGCACAAATGACTATCTCCAGAAGATTTTTATTATATAAAATAAAGGGTAATTTGTAAATTATCTTTAAAGTAACATAAGTGAAAATAAGTAGATTAATATCTTGCTAGAATAATGCAATGATTTAAAAAATTCTGAATTTGTCATGCTCTTTCCCTTTATTTTGTCATCGTGGTTATAACCACTTAATGAGGAATGGACACTGTTCTCAGTAACATTATACTAACAGTTTAATAGGCTTACTGATTGATCATTTAATAAACGCTACTAATTGTCCAGCTGTAGTTACAAATGTAATTAACTGTTTGGAATTAATGTTTCAGATTATTATGCTTTCAATTCTTATTATTATCCATCTAATTACAATATTACTTGTATGATTTATCATTATTATTTCTGATTAACTTAAAGTTGTTTGGCTCAATCAGACAGTGTCACAACTTTTTAAAATAATCAACTGATTTAAATTAGTGTTTTCAGTGATTACATTTTTTTGTTATACCAGCTATTTAAGTTTCTTGATAGTTGTAGTAGTTTGGCTATAGTTAATTAATGAGACTAGTGATTAATCAGTTATAAAATTTTACTAATTACCCAGCTCTTATGTTTATGATGTATATTTGTTTATGAGACTGATACAGAAAATTCAATATAGTAGGTACTTTAGTAGGATTGAGTTTTCTGTGGACTTCACCTTTTTTTTGTTGTTGTTTCAGGACAATGTATCAAGCTCCATGCAAAGTTCTTCATCAGATTTGATAAAGGACCAAGAATGGAGCTTGAAATATCATCCTGAAGCCATGTAAAGTGGAAGAAATACACATTTGATACACTGTCTAAACCATTGTAAAAGAAAACTATAATATTTTCTCAAAAAGTATAAGTAGTTTATACATTAATTCTTCCAGAAGTAATTGTACATACTAAATAAAGAGCAATGAAAGTTGTATCATACATGTTATTTTTTTCACTTAGGCAGAATTTAATAATCTACATAATCAGATCTTACTTGTGTGAAGATTATTTTGTAATGGTGCTTATTCCTAAACAAATTTCCAAATACTTTAGGAAAATGATAGTGTAAATCAAGATTTTGTTTTCTGAATGTTATTTTTTGTTGTTTCACTAAATATTTTTAAGTTTTATATAATCAGAAAACAGAAGATGATGAACAGAAGGTTGAAAAATTAGCATTAGAGCACAGTGAAGTGTGGGCAGAAAAAAAAAGCCCACTTTACACAGAAGTGGAAGAAGTGAAGGATAGATGGCATTATGTGGAGAGGCTTTTTCCTCTCCCTGTAATTCCTAAATTCCCTCAGCAAAAGGAAATTCCAAGTCCTTCAGGCTGGATACCCCCAGCAGGTGAACCCTATTTAATTATGATTAATTTTTTCAAATGAATTTTATCTGTAGTTTAAAGACATTATGTTTAGATGTATACTAATAATTTTTGTGTGCATGGTACATTTGTTTTTTAAGTTCAACATGTAACCATTTAAGATGCAGCTTTTTTTATTGAAATTCATTCCACAATTAATTTTTGTATAAAATCATCAGCCCTATAAATACCTTTTCCACTGTTTTAAAAAGTAAGCTTCTCAGATAATAGCATATAGACTTTGTTAACATTTATATAATAAAATAAACAACTTAAAGCTGTTGTTGTTTAAAGAGGCAGTTGGAGATCACTATAGCCATTTAAGTAACTACATATACAATGTATGTGTGAAGAATAATTACATTTACTGTCAGGTTAAACAGTTGAAGTGAAACTATTATTACAAAAACTAAACTAAAAGCATGACATTTCCAATCAGATAAAATTTTGAGGAGCAAAAAGATGTTTTATTAAGAATTGTTTAAATAAGGGAAACTTTTTTACCTTAGTATGGGATTGAGTTATGAATTTTGGAAGATACGAGTCAAATACACTAGTTAATTATATTTTTCAAAAGTTAAAAATGTCATGTAAGCTCATTTTCTTTTATGCTGGGCCTTTTTTCCAGTAAGTTACTAAAATGAGAAGTTTCAGTTGTGGTTAGCATTTTATGATTAGATGAATTAGTATTATTAAGTTTTAAGATTATGAGAAGTTATGTTAGGAGCCTTGAAAGTCTTTTATAGAGGTTATACAATCAAAAAATGAAGCAATAATTCATTATAAGAAGAGAACATATTGCTGATAAAAAATACTTTTTTGATTGACGTTCCTAAAAGATAGGAAAAAGTGATTACTGATATTTTTTTCATGTCTTCCAGTGATGTAATAAACATTAATAAGAAAAGATGTATACAATTTGTGTTGCTAATATAAAATGATTAAGTGTTATGCAGGATTCTCCATATAGTTTCAGAACTGGGGTGAAGTAACCCTGTATGTTAGTTTTTGAAGGTGAAAGTTAGAAAATAGAGGGTGAATACTTAAATTATTTAGTAATTGCAAATTTAATGATAATTCCAATACACCCGATAACAAGTGTCTTGCCTTCTATCCTATTAGTTTTAGATTTGTTTAATATGTACAGATATTTTTACTATTTACTAGTTGCAAACTTAATGATGGTTCTGACACACCCAATAACAATTATGTCTTGCATTCTAATTGTACCAAAAATGTTAGTTTTGGGTATGTTTAATATGTAAACATGTGTTTTAATGTTTGTGACTGTGTGATTGGGTAAAAAACAAATAAATTGTTGTCTGTGATATTGTGATGTACTCTGATGAATACTTACCTTGAAACTAATAACACTTGTCAGTTTTTATAAAAGATTGACTAAAACTAACTGAAAAGGAATGTTCATTTTAGACTTTTACTTTTTTTAAAAGCTTATATATGAATGAACAAATTTAAGTGTTTAAAGAAACTGAACTTAGCATTAAGTGAAGTTGAATTTATTGTGTATTTTATTTTCCCAACCTGGAATACAAATGAAGTATTATCCATGTAGGTTCTATGTTAACTTAGTGAATGTAACAAACAAAACACCTTAGCTCACTGTAAAGCTGCATAATTTATCATTTTATGCATTCAACTGTCATAATTTAATGAAAATAAAAAAATAAAATAAAGGTTTTAGAGGCACTGAAATCAGGTGTTAATGGTTTAGATGATATTATATATTTATATCATAGTAATTAAGATATAGATCAAAAAATTTTAAAATTACTTTTTATGTGTATGTTTTTATTTATTATTACAATCCACCATTTGTTTTAAGAATCGGCTCCTGATTTACCGTACTTCATATCAAGAACAAAAAATCATATGTTACCAGTATATTTGAAGAAGGAAATAAGAGGACCACGATTTCTAACAACTGTGAAACTTGCAGAAGGGAATTTGTGGGTATGTATTTGTTTTACAATTATTGATATTAAAGTTACTTTTTTCACGAATGTTTTATATAAAATTTTTAATAAAGATGAAGGAGGTTATAATTTTGATATTCTTTAAAATTACTGCTTATGTAGATGATGGTATAAGTGTGGATTTTTTGTTTATGGTATTTCAGAAAACATATTTCAAGTTGCTATATTGGTTTATTTAAAAACTTATTCCTGTAAGTTTGCAAGATAGCTTGGTTCATTGGATAGAAACCAGCCTAGATAGAAGAAAGCATCATTGAAATTCAATTAATGTCACAAAAGGGGTATCTCAAGGCTTAGCACTAGTACATTTGCTGTTTTTAATTTATGTCAATAACAAAGATAAGAGAATTGTCAATAATTATTTAATTTCTCTAAGTTTAAAAAGTTGGACATTTCCAGTTGTTAGGAGGATGCTGCTGCTTCAAAAAATGATATAGATTAGTTGATGAGTTGGGGAAATAAGTGGCAAAGGTTTTGACTTGTATTAACTAATAGGATAATTCATTTAAGCTATCAGAGTTTCAATTGTGAGAATAATTTTGATGGACATAACTTGTCATGGAAGGAAAAGATCTATGTGTTCTGGTTAATCAGTCTCTTAAGCCATCCAAGCATCAAATAGGATTTTAAGTTGTATCAAATGAAATACTGAAAATTACTCCAAAAAGAATATAACATCAGTGTATAGACCATTGATTAGGCTACATATGGAGTACTTTTTTGGCCTTAGGCACGATTAACAAGTATATTGTTGGAAAGTGTTCAAAGAAGGGTGACTAGAATTATACCTAGTATGAAATGGTTATCGTGTGAGGTTAAGATTTCTGAACATTTCTCTTGAAAAATAAAGAGTATGAGGAGGTGTAATTTATTGTATTAAATATTAATAATAGTAAGGTCATGGACCAGGTTATGTGAGCATTTGCTTGCAGGATGTTTTGTTTAGGTCTCTGTTTCAAATTTTATATGGATGATTAGGTTCTACAAACTCACTCTCACTGTGCTTCTGCATAAGCAGCTTTCCTCTCCCTTTGGAAAATATTACTCATGAGTTGACTGGTCTCCAAGTCTGTTTTAACTTGCACTTTGTATTTGGTCCACTGAGTGTCTTTTTAAGTTCATCATTGAGATGGCCTTCAAATCATGGATATTCTGGTTTCCAAAGTTCTTGAAATCCTATAATACCCACATGAGAGGTTCTCTTGTTTACAGGGAAGCTGGTTTCCCTTAATTCCTGTATAGCTTTTGAAAGTAGCAATATTCATTCTATATGTGAAACATGTCCTTGTGATTCCTTCTCATCAATTTTGACCACACCTCCATTTCAAACACTCCTGCACAGCTCTGGATATTCCTTTTCCCCCTTGTTGACTCGATTTTCACCTATACACAAATGTCTCTTTTTTTTTTTTTTTTCAGGATAGAAGAGTGTTCTGGAGATCCCATCATCTTGAGTTCCAACAGAATATGTACCTCCTTTCTCACAATAGTTTTTCTCAATCTTCCACTGAACTCTGATAGTTGAAAAGGAATTTTCTCATTGATGCTCTAACATGTATAAAGCATGTGACAGTGCTCCACCAACAGGAGTCCAACACATTCTGCTGGAGCAACTAGTTCCCTCTGCACTACTTTACATCCCCTTGGTGTGTATTCCTATATGTGGTGAGGGGACCTCCCAGGGAAGGTTTTGTTCTTTCAGTTAACCTCTTCTGGGATCTAAACATCCACCAACGTTTGCTGTGCATAGTGACCTGTGAAGGAGAGGAGAGGATCTGAGTGGCTGTGCCAACCTTAATACACCATTTTGGCCTTGAATTCCTATAGACAGGTAGCCTTGGGGTGGCCCCCTTGGGTCAGTTGGCTAATCCACTTGGGCTAGGGCAATTATGTACCAATGTTGGATGTTCTCAGCAGGTGTTGTAGATCTTGTATCTGACTCTGGTATTTGAGCACTAGCTCACGAAACCATGGTGTTGCTGCAGTGTCCTTGTTTGGCATTGCAGTGTGTCCCCTCATTGGGCTCCATGGTGGATGGGGTCGGTGGGTACCGAAATATTCTTTTTTTTATTATGGATCCTCTTAATAAAAATTTAAATAGTGAAAAAACAGTCTATAGGTAAATGACCACATCTTGAAGATTCTGTGCAGCAATCTTCGACACCTGTAACACCTTTTGTACCTCATTTTCTTATACTACATTCTTTTTCAGACAAACCTTTAGGGAAAATATCTCCATTTTTCATTCAGAAAGGGCTAGAGAGACTTACTGGCTCTCTAAAGTCAGTAAAGAAGCTTTGATTTGGTAACATATTGGTGGAAACATCTACATCTCAGCACACTGAACTCCTCTTGCATTCAAAGGCAAATGGGGATATACCTATTGAGGTTACACCTCATGCTACTGTGAATTCATCACAAGGAGTTGCTGTTGATAGGGATTTGAAGAACATCCCCAAGTCAGAAATTCTCACTGGTTTCTCCATCCAAGGAATTTCTGCAGTGAGACACATCTCCACTTGCAAAGATGGAATTATGATGCTGATCAATGTCCTCATTCTGACACTTTCATCACCACATCCACTTGCCACCATCAAGGCAGGTGATCTCAATTTCAGAGTACAGCCATACATTCCAAACCCTCTCAGATGTTTCCAGTGTCAGCGGTTTGATCACTCAAAGACATCATGTTGTAGTTCCTTGATGTGTGCTCGTTGTGGTGGCAAGGACCACGATGCCTATGAGTGTGAAATTGGACCCTCATTGCATCAATTGCAATTGTTCTTGCCCACCCACTTTCATTCTTAACCTAAATGGTTGGAAGAAAAAGAGGTGCAAAGTTTGAAAATGATTCAAAACATTACTTACCTTGAGGCTTAAAAGTTGCTGTCCACCACTTCATCTCTGATGTACTGCTGCACCACATTCCCTTACTACAGTCGGAGTGCAGACAGATCTCTTTGCACCTCCATAAGAATCATTCTCAAACCAAATTAAAAGTCATTTGACCTCCATTGCTAAAGAAGTTAATGAATCAACTTCAACACCCATCTCTGTTCCTTACATACATTCCAGCAAATACCAAGATTCACTTCCTTTGGTTCTGGGTACAGGCATTTCCTCGGGTACATCTTCTTCTCCCACCACAAGATGCAAAACAATCAATTGTTTATGTCCTCAGTCACTGGAATTCTCTTCCAACAGCAAAGACCTATCCAGTCAACCAAGGGCAGGATCCATGAAGGTTGACTGACCTCCCTTGAATGAAGACAGTAAAGAAGAAAAGACATGGTTGTAAACAGAAGGGTTCTCCACCCAATTCGCCTACATATAATAAAAATGGCCACCCTGATACAATGGAACTGTCAAGATATATGTTCTAATCTGGATGACATCAAAACACTGATTGCTTCCTACCATCTTGTATGTCTTTCCTTACAGGAAACATTTCTGAAACCTGCCAATACAGTCATCTTTTGGCAGTTTTCTTTGTACAGAAATGACAGGTTGTGTGATGAAAAACTGCATGAAGGGATGGCACTACTGCTCGATCAGCATGTCCTCACCCTGTCTGTGTCACTCTACACACCCTTGGAAGGCCATAACCATCCACGTTTTCTTGGGTCATACCATCACTGTATGTCCTCTCTACTTGTTGCTTGGAGAGAAATATGATCAATCAGACCTTAATGCTCTCATTGAATGGTTGCTGTCTCCCTTTTTAATCCTGAGGGAATTTAATAGATATCATTCCCTCTGGGGAAGTGCTGATATTGATAGGAGTGGTCACTCTGTAGAGCTTATGCTCTCTAATCACAACCTTTCTCTTTTTCAGTACTGGTTCTTCTGCTTATTTTCACACACCTAGCCAGTGTTTTACTATTATTGATCTCTCAGTTTGCTCCTCTTCACTGTTCTCCCATTTTTTATGGACAATTGACAATAATTCACAAGGCAGTGATAATTTTTCTATAATTTAGAGAGAGATTTTCATGGTCAGTGCATTTGACCCACATGCCCTGGTGAAATCTGGATCAAGCAAACTGGCCTTCTTTCACTGCTCTTGCAGATCTTTATCCTGCCATCATCTGTAAGCCATCAATAGGTGACTGTGTGACACCAGTAACTTGCTGTATTATACAAGCAGCTGCTCAATGTATTCCTACAACCTTGACACGTTTTCCATGAGATCCTTATCCATGGTGGAATCTTGTCTGCCACATGGCATGGAAGGCTCAAAGTGGACCTGGAATACTTTTATTGGGAAATGCACTCTTGCACCATATTGCTTTTCAGCAGGCCCGTGCACTTATTTGGTGGGTAGGATGTCAAAGCCAGAAGGAATTCTGGATTAAGTTTACAACCTGCATATCTTCTACCACCAGTTCCAAAGTTACATGTTACAAGATTTGAAAGGTCAGTAGACAATATAATACTGTCCACCTCTCAATCTTCTCTTTGGTGGCCAGGATGTAACTGATACCTGGTGCATTTCTGATATTCTAGATGAAAACATTTTCCTGGGTATCTAGCACTTCTGCTTCTTCTTCCACCTTCCTAGCCATCAAGACTCAGGCAGAGTGATCACCTCTTTCCTTCTGAGCTGATTGTCTCTACGACTATAATCGTCAATTTACACTGGTGGAACTCAAACTGGCCCTTCATCGGTCTGGCAGTACATCGGTTTGACCTTGTGATGTACACCATGAAATACTGTGCCATCTGTCTCCTGCTTCTCTTGCTATTCTTCTGATTGTTATTTACTGAATCTGGCAGGAGAATGTTTTTCATGATGTCTGGCACAAGGCTATTGTCCTACCTCTCTCTGAGCTTGGGAAGGATCCAAAGATTCCTTCAAATTGTTGCCCTATTGCTTTGACAAGCTGTCTCTGTAAGACTTTATAGAGGATGGTTAATACTTGTCTTGTTTGATTCAAGGAATCAAACAAACTTCTCTCTCCCATCCAGTGTGGGTTACAACAACAGCTCTCCATGATGGACCACCTGATTCAACTTGAAAGGTCAATTAGAGAAGCCTTTCTCAAATGACAACATCTTGTATCAATATTCTTTGGCATTGAGAAGGCTTATGATACAACATGGAGGTATGGCATTTTGCAAGACCTCCATATATATGTGTTATGTGGCCATTTGTCCATTTATATTAAAAATATTTTAATGGACAGGATATTCAAAGTTTGTGTGGGTTCGACACTTTTCCATTCTTTTCTACAGGAACTTTGAGTCCCTCAGGGCTGTGTTTTGAGTGTCACATTTTTTCAGTATGAAGATTAATGCCATCAGTGAACCCTCTTACTGTTGAAAACGGGCTTTGTTGACAACTTTCACATCTCATGTCAGTTATCGAACATGAGTTATAGTGAGTGGCAGCTACTGACTGCCCTCAATCGTTTACTGAAGTCGACCACAGCAAACGGCTTTAACTTCTCTTTCTCTAAAACTGTTTGCATGCCCTTTTGCCACCAATGGGGTATTCACCCTGATCCTGAACTTCGTATCAATGAAGTTGTGCTGCCTGTGGTTCCTGAGACAAAGTTCTTGGGGATTATCTTTGAATGTAAGGTGACCATTGTACCACACATCAAGCAGCTACAGGCCAAATGTACAAGAGCACTGAACATTCTCTGTGTCCTCTCTTCCACCACTTGGGGAGCAGATCGATGTTCTATGCTAAAGATGTATTGTGCTGCTATTCAATTGAAACTCAACTCTTGATCACTGGTCTGTGGCTCTGCCAGGACCTCAGCCTTAAAGATGCTGAACTTCATTCATCATCAAAGACTTTGGCTCTGTACTGGGGCTTTCCCCAGTTCAGAGCTTATAGATAGAGTCTCATGAACCTTCTTTGCACCTTTGCCATTTGCAACTGTCTTTACTATATGCCTTGAAACTTTGTTTCTTCCCAAAGCATCCTACCTGGGGTTGTGGTTTTCTATTTTGGTGGGCCATACGTTTTCAGAACAGACAATCTGCTATTGTTCCTTTTAGCCTTTGTATGCAAGTGCAGTTTGATGAATTGGGTCTGTCCTTAGATGGCATTGCTAAATCCTTGGTAAGCCAATCACACCATGGCTTCTTACAATCCCCAAATGTGACCTATCTTTAAGTCATCTGAAAAAAAGCAGACACTCTTGATGGGGAAATATTGTCTGTTATTTGCTGAACATCTTTCAAACCATCCTTCCATTCCTATTCATGCAGATGGTTCGAAATCAGGTGATTGTGTGGGCTCTGCCATGGTTTGATGTGGCTCAGTGGTTACATGCAGAATCCTCTCTACAGCTTCTGTGTTCGCTGCTGAACTATATGCCATTTCTCTTGCCCTGAATCACATAGAAACTAAGCAGTACTCAAACTGCACTATTTATACTGACTCTCTTAGTTCTCTACTGGCCCTGAAATTGCTTCACATTGGTTTACACTCTGTTCTCGCCGATATTCGAAACCTACTGGCCCATTTCTCTTTAACATTTACTTCTATCTAGTTTTTCTGGATACTGGATCACATTGGTATTTGTGGAACAAACTTGCTGACACCTTAGCTAAATCTATCTGCTATGGCACTATCACTGCTGTTGCTGTTCCATGCATGGACTATGGTCCTGTATTGAAGGATCAGCTTCATGTCAGTTGGCAGTCGACTTGGAGTGAGCAATGTTAAAACAAGCTTTTCCAAATAAAACCATATGTTGGACTTTGGCCATCTTGCTTCAGTAAGGATCGGAAAAAGGAAGTTGTTTTAACTAGACTATGCATTGGTCACAGTTTTTTAACTTATTGTTTTCTTTTATCTGGGACTAATGCACCAGTGGGTAGTCTGTGTAATACTTAGGACATAATAAGCCACATTTTAATGTCTTGCATTGTTATGACTCTCAATGACGGCACCATTTTAAACGTTTTATCCCAAGGTTTATCCATCACGTTAGATAGTGTTATTGGTGATGGTAAAACTGTCCACCTTGGTAATGTTTTTAGTTATTTAAAGACCATTAATCTTTTTAATGCCATTTAAGTTTTTAATTCATATATTACACCTTTTTAATATGGCTCTTTTTATAAAAATCACAGTTGATCTTGTTTGATTTGAAATTAGAAACTGGCCATAATGTTAAGTAACTCAAAACCAGGACTGGAAAGGTCAACTTCAGATTATTAATGCTGCTGTTTGAACAACTTGTTAGTCATCCTGGTGAGTTATAATTAAAATTTCACTGCAAGTCTTTTAAAACTTTTCTTTCCAAAAATGGCCATAATGTTAAAGAACTTGGAACTAGGACTGGAAAGGCCAACGTCAGGTGACTAACGGTGGCTTTTGAACCTACCTGTTAGTGTTCCTGGTGAGTTATGATAATTACAATTATGCTACAGAAAGTCCTTTGCAACTTGTATTACTGTTTCAGACTGGATGCACACATTGGTTTTAATGCTATTTATGATTTAACTTTGTTTTGTTTTACCTTAATTTCCTTTTATGAATTTTACTAAATTTACTTTAATTTTAACTTTTTACTGGATGTTTGGTGTAGATAGACAAGCTGCTCTCTGCCACAAGACACCAAACCAATCAAACAACCAACCAGCTACTTTACATGAACCTGTGAACCTCATGATTGGCACAATTTGAGTTGGGTGCATTTTTAGTTTGCTATCGGTTTTCAATAATTGTTTTTCTGATATTTTGAAGTTTGTTCATATTTTTTCTTTTTTTTATGAATAAGTTTGCTTTTGTGGTGTTTTACTAACTGTAATTATCATTTTTGCATAGATTATTCCATATTATGAATTCATGATTTACTTTGATTACTACCATGGTTCCTAAAGTTATGGGGATACACTTTGAACTGCTGTTACTCAGGCTTTGTGATCGACATTTTTTGCAACGGAGGTGAAAACCTCAGTCAGTCAGCAGTTATCTTCTTACATGGAGTCTGAGCCATCATTTCCACATTGGCCAATGCCCCTTCAGATTTATAACAATATTCAGGATTGGTTGATTGAGACAGACTTCTTCCTGTTCTCTCTTTTGTCTTGTGACTACATAACTACACCATTGGAAGAGAATACACATTCAACTCCCTTCCTCAAATTAATAGCACAGGTTTGTCATATTTTTCATGTTTCCTTTAATGCTTTTCCTTCTCTTTTGTATGAGATTCCTATATTATTTGGTGTTTCCTCCTTCACTTGATATTGAGGTTCACACTCAGTGGTTTTTATTAGTTCAGTTCAGGGGTAAGTATGTCTTGAGCTTATGATGATCAACATGCTTTAGCATTTCATCACTATTGAAATTCTGTAGACTCCCAAAATGTATTATTTTCACAGGCACAGTGTTTTAGGATTTTTCTTCTACTTACTAACAATGTGTTACCTCTTTTTCTCTGCACCTTTTGTTGTTCTGATGATTTGTTTGGCAGATTTCAGATCCCTTCTGTGGTCAGTTTTCACGAGGTGCTCTTCATTGGTTCTTTCCCTACTTACATGGTTCCATTTTTGTTGGGGAGAGATGCACTGCTTGCAAGAGTTTGTCTTCCCCCAACATCTCTCAGGAACTTAAGGATGACTTTGTTTTGTGTGACTGTCCTGATTCTTTGAGTCTCATGTTAATGAAACCAGGTTTTATACTTCCTTAGCTTAAGTGGCTTTTCTGTAGAACTTTTAAAATGCATAAAAACTTTAAATCTTTTAATGTACTAGTTAAATACTTTTAAAGCATATAAAGGTAGTAAAAATTAATATTTTAAATAAATCATATAAAGAACATAATTAATAATATAGAAAATATGGTGAAATTTCTTTCTGATGTAACATTCTAGCACATTCAAAATGTTTTTGTCATTCAGTTTTTTTCTGCAGAAAACATTAGTTTTCCCAAGAAAGATATTTTTTAAACAGCACTTTAACCTGCTAATTTGTATACTAAAGATTGATATAGGTTTATTATTATAATGTTTGCTTCCTTTTTATTTTTAATAAAGATTTGTTATTGATAACAAAATTGTTGAAGACTACTGATATGTATTCATTTATTCTTTATATTTATTTCCAACAGTTTGATATAGATCTTTGAATGTTTTGTTTAATGTTTATTTGTATGTTATAGACTGGATCTTAACAACCCATTTCACCAAACAGTGACTTTCAACTTTTATATCAACAATAGTAGTTTCATAGATAACCCAAATTTATTTATTTGTAGCTTTAACCACTTAATCAACAAATGTTTCTTAATATGAAGCATCTGCTTTTGTTACTTTTGGTTGTAATCTTGAGATAAGCATTCTTTACTTCTAATGTTGCAACTAAGCATGCTATTTGTGTTTTATACTTAGTTTAATATGTAGGTTTAATGTGGTAAAACCCTCAAATTCATGAAGTTTTAAAAGCTATGAAAATATTATCAAAATTGTAATTTATTTGTTCAGGGATTTTACATTTATATCAACAATTAATTGAGGTTTCAAAACTTTAGGTATAATATATGGAATAGTAACTGAACTTTTTAAAAAATATTATTTCTTGAACAGTTCTTGGAAGAGTTTACTGTAACAATAATCATCTGTTTTTTACATATAATATGCAAATTTTATGTATAATGGGGTCTAATAAATGTCTCAATTTTTGAAATATAACTTACAACAGTATGATATAAAATACTGTATTCAGAGGTTTTGTTTTAAAACCTTAAAATAATGTTTAGGGACAACTATGAGTCTGTTGGTCTATCTTGTATGTTCCATCCTCTAAGCCAAACTAAAACTATTAAATAAAAAAAGAAAAAAAAATGAAGCCGGCCCTTATTCATATGTCTGTCAAGCTTTCTTTTTAAATTCATTCAACTAACTTACTACCCCCATAACATTAGAAGGCAACCCACTCCACAGGCCGACCATCCGATTCGAAAAGTGAAATTTCCTGAATCTATATTTGTATCCCCTAGTTCTATAATTATTGCTGTTAATCAGATCCTCTGTAACTCTTCTTTTTTCAAGAGAAAACAATTTTAAAGATCTCAGTCTGTTCTCTTATGAGAACTCTTCCATTTCTGATACCATTTTAGTAGCCTTCCTCTGAACCCTTTCCAACAATTCAGTGTCTGTTCTAAGATAAAGAGTCCAAGACTGAACATAATACTCCAACTGTAGCCTAACCAGTGACTTATACATTAAATTATAACTGATCAGTAAAAAAAAAAATCCTTTTATGACACTTAAAATCAGTTCTATTCAAATTATGATAATCCACATGTGATACCTTGCATTTATCGCAATTAAAATCCACCTGCCATTTATTTTCCTAATTCACTAATGATCTAAACCCTTTTGTAAATCAGCAGCATCCTCTTCACAGTCAGGAACTCCCAAGATCTTATCATCAGCAAATTTAAGTAATTTATTGAATATTTCTTCATCTACGTCATTAATATAAATCAAAAAAGTATTATAGTCATAATACTGGACCCTGAGGTACACTGTTTGCAATATTTATGTCAATTAGACTGAACTCCATTTATAACAGTTTTCTGCTTTTTTACCTCAAGCTCATTGAAGTCGTTTCATTTCTGCCATTCATTAACAGATTTACATTTTGGACGTCTTAATTAATTATTAAGTATGTGTTCTGTTTTCTAAGAACATCAGACTTTAAGTCTGAATGTAATCTAAGTCATCAAAGTACTGCTTAAATAAATTATACCTTTTGTATTTCTCATGTGCACCAAAACTTTTCTATACAGATGAGGGTCCAAATAATTAGCTCTTGGGTTAGTAGTAAGCTTAGGCTAAAATCTGAGATTTAATTTCACAAAACAGATAGAGATCAAATAGGCTATTTTATAAGTTTGTGCTAAAACAATAGTGATAAGTGAATAGTTTTAACCTTAAAATAGTAAGAATATTTTCCCAAAATCCAAGTAAGTCAGTTGAGTTTTGAGAAATGTCATAATTTATGAAAATATTAATATTACATATTAGTAGGAAATTTTTAATTTTTTTTCCCTTTAAAGGCCAGTTTATAAGTGTAGCTAGCTATAAAGTAGTAAATTAAAACGAAGTGTACACTTTTATAATGCAAAACATATTCAAAAGTAAAATTAAAGTTTTTAGGGATGAAACTGAGGATTTGATAAGAAACTTAGAGAAATACATTTTTATTGAATTTCCATAGTTCACCTGAAGGTTCTTGCACTTTATTTGAACTGTTGGAAAATATAATATGCACATATGTATCAGAAACAGACATCCATCCAGTTTCCTTTTGAGCTTATACAATTTTTTCTGTGTACATATAAGTCCATTATTCGTTTATAAACTTTACGTTATCTGTTAGTTCTGTAGTTGGTTGTTAAAAGAGGTTAAAAAAGCTGCAATTGGAAGTTTAGTAGTGGCAAAGGCTGTTTCTACCTATATATAAGGATTATTTGAACTAATCTGTTTCACTGCATTTTTTCTGCTTGTTGAATGTAAATACATTTTCTGGTTTATTCCTTGTGTAGAATGCTTATATTTAATCAGGTTTTTTCCTCCAGATTTGATTAGAAACAAAAATTTGTGTTTCATTCTTTAATATGGTCACACTAAATATTTTTTTTTCATCTTAAAACTTTTTTTCTTGTCAAGGTATTATCTGTAAAATCTATATTTAAAGTTTATTCTTAGTATTTCTTACTCTTTTAAATTATATGTAGTTTTGTCTTTTCCACTGTATTATAAGCATGTAGACTGCTGTGTATACACTTATCATGTGGGTTACATCTCATTCCAAACATTATTGTTTTCTTTAAGTGGTCCATATGTGGGTTTTACTGGTGTGCACTTTGAAGACTTCTATTGATTGTCTGATATTAAATGTATTACAGTGGACTCCTGTCTATTATTATGTCTGTTTAATACCAAGGTACAATGTTTATGTAAAGGACAAAATAATATTTAAGAAGAAAGCTGAGGAATTAGTGTTTTGCAGTCAAACTTGGATAATATGCAGTTGTAAAGAAACTTAATTGTAGTGAGGAACTGTTTAGAAAATAAATACAATACACATTATATGTACATATTAGTGTTATCATTTTTCAGCAAATATTGTATAAGTGATAATTTTAGGTTCATGTATTAATTTTGTTCTCTTTTATTTAGGCTTTAGAAAAGGATCTCAAGGAGCATCTTGAAAAGAAGTATGAAACGGAAATTAATTCTCAAGTCCATGAGGTTGTAGGATATGTCAGAATTAAGGGTGATTTTGTTGAGGATGTTAAAAAATGGCTTTATGAAAAAGGATTCTAAATAGATCTCTCATCAGTTTTGTTGCATTATAACTTTAAGTGTTACTTGTGTTTAGTTCATTAGAATCAAATACAGATCATTGAAACCCTGGTCATTTTGTAAATAGTGAACTGAGTCTGCAAATAAAGTATTGTGAGATATTGTTTAGAAACCTTTCACATTTTTTGGATACTTTTATAAATAAAGTACCATGACCTTTTATACTTGGCATTTTTAAGATTGTTTTACAGTTTTATAAACACCACTTGTTAAAAATAATTTTTAATTTAAGAGAAATTAAAACATTCTAATGTAAATTTACAGACGACCCTCAATATTTTAAATTGTATTTGGCTACAACTGCAATAGTTAAAATGAAGATAAAAATTTCACTCTTGTTTATTTGGCATAATATTAAAATGATAAGTTTAGTCTATATTGATGCAAAATATTTTATGACAAATGTAAGAGTTGATTTTGCAATAGTAGTTATAATTTGTCATTTATTCAGAAAAAGTACCACCTTCTCTCGCTCAAAGTTATCTCAACCTCGATTTGCCTTCTAAGCATTGCTAAAAAAAGGATTTTGCTAATAGTGTACCAGTCTGTTGTACCCATTTATATTTGTGCCATTTTAGAATATTAACATATAATGTGATTACTCTTCACCAGTCGCACTGCATTACCTATACTAGCACAATCTTCACTCTCTCTTTTGACACTACAGTGTATATAGATATGTTTACTTTGCTTTGCATGCTTTCTTATTACTAGTGCTTGCATCTCAGTCCTTCACCAGTTTAAACTTAGTGTGTGTTTTTTGAAAGATTCTTCCATAATTTGAATTCTGATACTGTACTTGCTTATGCTAATAATATTAGCTATCTATTCTCATTTAATGCTGCCCTTTATATATGAACTTTTTCTTTATGTATGCCATAAACCTTGTACTCCTTGTTGGAATTACTTTTTTCCAACTAGTCTCTTATGTAAATCCTCAAACTTTGTCTCTTAACCAATAGGACCAGGACATGCTCATATGACACATAAGGCTCTCTATAGACTCCTCTACTGAACTGTCAATTTTTGTTTGGTAGTATTTCAGTATAGAGATCTTTATTTGGTGTGCTTAGTGCTTCCTGTGTGACGAATATTTCAATTTTCATTAGAAGTGTTTAACTTTTCCATTTAATTTTTTCTGTTCCAGTTTATTATTGGAACTGTATTTTTGCACTTGACAATTTTGAGCAGATTCATTCAGTTACAAATTCCAGAGTTCACATTACAACTTCAGGGTTCATACCAATGACCAATGTTTTTACTCAGACTTCAGGTACAGGTGACCCAGTGGTGTATTTGTTGTGCTTTTATGCACTGGAAGATTGAATGCTGCATGGGTTAATCTTTATCATCAGACTCATTCTGAATCTGCTAAAATTATTCAGAATGACAAGGATTTTGATTGTCTTTCATTCACACCTGTTAGCTGTTTTTTCCCAATTCTTACTTGAGAAATCACCTAGGCCTAACTAAGTCTTCAAGGAATTTGTTTCTCAAGTTTGTAATGTTTTATCCCTCACCTTTCATCCTTCCTTATTATGTGACAATCTTTTCAGTCATTTTTGTTATTTCTTCCTTCCTCTAATGTGTGGGTATATGAGGATCAATCTGGCTCACAATTAAGAGAAGATTTCAGAATATTGACCTCCTGAGGACTTAATGTGTACACTCTTTCTTACCATTACACTGACTATCCATATTTAGATCAGCAGTTGTAAGTTCAGTTTTACCTCTTTATGGGTTGGCTCCCCAATCTGATGTTACTGTTACCTTTGTTCAATATTCAAACTTTTGTCTTGCTCTCATTACCCTTCTGAGGTATCTGTTATCCATACATATGCTCTTGAAGGCTCTCCACAGAAATCCTGAGGAGTTTTCTGCAGAAACTCTTCAACTTCTCCACATTTTGTCTTTAATACATGATTTCTTTGTTGTTGGGACCTTATAGATAGTGACTCAGTTTTAGCTCAGGTAAATTTAACCTCCATATATTTTAGGGATTTGCAACTTTCTCCTTTACCGAGATTATATATTTTTGATACAGTCCCTGATAATAGTGAGCCTCTGTTGACATTAGCCTACCAGCATTTTTATAACCCATTCAGTCAGAGCCTCGCATGCTACCTGTTTCCATTTCCTGTTTTTCTTTTCATCTGGTAGGGTATAAAGATGGGATATAGACTTCTGTGTCTGGTTAGGGCTCTGTGTTGTTATATTGCACATACAGCTGTACTCTGAGGTACACATAACTGCTGTTTTATCCCATGGCAATCTTTTTAAGTATGTGATCTTTTTCCTTCTAACCTTACAGATTGGGTTTACCTCTTTGGTTCATTAGAGCTTCATCTCCCTACCTGCTTCCTTCTACAACTTTTATTATTGGTATATTTTATATAAAGGACCATCACTGATGGACTTATGAGTGGAGCAGATTGGGATTTATGACTATCTCCAGTGACTCATTCTTACAATCTGGGTCTTTCTTGGGAACTAGGGAGTTTAAGACACCCATTGCATAGTCTCCAGTGTATTATTTATCTGGACTTCTTGCTTATTTTCTTCCCCTTTTTTTTTTCAGTGAAATGTTGGAATCCTTACCACACAGGATCTCAGTTACTAGATTGTTAGACCATCGAGGTTTCTTCTTGAATGAGGTTGTATAATGAAATAAATCAGACTTAAGTTTTCATTCATTATCCACTCAGCAAGAAGGGGGCTGTCATTATTACAATTTTTGAATAGGCAATAACATACTGTTCTGGATTCAAGACTCTTCCCCTAAATGTTTTGCCCAGGTTAACAACATTCACTGTTTTTACTACACATGCTTATGTAAAGTGCTTCCATTAAATATTTCTATCTGGTTAGACTGCACTTACCAAATGGAATTCTACAGCACTTTACCTAGTGTTTTTGCCAGGGTGGACTGCACTTGAACTAATCCTATATATTTTGGACACTACCACCTAGGTTGATTTCTGTATGTTATGCAAGGTGCTTCCATTATTGTTTTTTTCCAGATGGACAGCAATTGGCATAATCTGATGTGTATTCCAAGGCATTTTCCCTGGATGTCTTTTGCCAGGGTGGACAAATAGTGCACTATCTGTTGACAGTATGCTGATTTCAAAATTTATCTCACTACTTTTTTTTTCTGTGATGCTTCCTCTGTTTTTTATTTATTTATTATTTAAGGGGAAGATTGCTTTTGTTGTTAACAGTATCCTTGCCAAGATATCAATGGCCTTGCTCCAGTGTGCCTCAGTACTCTTCTCTTAACATGTAATTATTTCGGCCCATTGTTGATTACATACAGGATATTTCACATATATATATATATCAGTAAAATTGATTAATTACATCCCAATGAAGCTAAATGAATAAACAAAATCATGAGGAAAGACTGCATTAAAATATATTTATGTGTGCATGTTTCATTATTGGGAAAAGAATGTACCTGTTCTATTCTAGAAGTAATGCTGTGCCTTACTTTCTTCTTCTATGGCACCTGTTTTTTTAAGGTGGTTGTTATCCACTTATTTAAAATTTAAATATTGTTTTGCCTTCAGTGGCCCCTCCACCTGAAAGTGTGAGATTTTAGCTTTGGGTGAAAAGAGGCAGTACTGTTTCAGTATTTAATATTTTGATACCCTGGAAGTTTATTTCTGATAGGTACTTACCACTTATCACTTCCCTCCCAACTGATATGCTAGTGACTTAGTTTGTAACTGCCAGTTTTTAAAAGTGAGGATTAATGCTAAAATAGGAGGGGGAGCTTACCTGCATTTGTATAAGTAGTGCAGTATGATTGATGGAGGTAGTCACAAGATATGCATATGTTCTGAAATAATGGACCAGTGAGCTATTAGTGAAACATTTAAATAATGTTTAGAGGGCAAATCAAGATTGAGACAGCCTTGGGTGAGAAAAGAAAGAATACGTTCGAAATACATTTTCAGTATAGGACACTGTTAACTTTCAGAAATGTGCATTGGCTCAGTAACATGAAGCTATGTACAAAGGTCAAACAAGAATCTGGTCAAAACCTTCTTTTTGTGTGCTAATAAAATTTTATCAAAATTTATGACTGAAAACTAAAGGCACAGTGTCACAATTTTTTTTTTATATATATAAGAAAGCTAATTGCAGTTAATATTTACTTGGTTTTCTTCTGTGAACCATTTAAATTATTTTCCATTAGCTATAAAAAAAATAGTAACATTTCAATACATTTCTTACAATAGTAAGGAACATGTCATAACTTATAAAATTTACCTTGTGCTTCCAGTATAGTAAGTGCTTTAGTCGTGTTTTATTTTTGTCTCTTTCCTTGTTGCTAAATGAAGTTGGAAATCAATATTTTTTACTGTTATCTCCCCAGGTACATTCTTAAAACTTGTTATGAAAAAAAACAAACTGACTCTTCGTTAATTATAAACATAAATGAAATATGGTAATAATTTACGACTCAAAATATGTCAGAAGCTCTAGGATTCAATGGTTTTTATGATTATAGTTTCTCTTTTTCAGTAAAATTTCACTGACAACATTGTTTTTCTAAACAATTTGACTTGGGAAACTTTGTGCAAACTTTTTTTAACTATGAGCAGTAATTTTCACACACAAAAAAAGAATTCCACTTGACGTAAGTTTTTAATATATATTATTATTAAAAAGCAAGCTTACATATTAACCTTCGAACTTGTAATTACTGGTTTTGTAAACAAAAAACCTTTAAATGTGGGTACAAGCTTTCCTTCATAGGTGCAAATTCATGAACATCTTGTGATTTGAGACAATAATTATGGTACAGTTTTATTTACTTAATGCATAAATGGTAATAATGGAATTAAACTATGGTGAAACCTTCATTAATGGGCACCATGTTGTTTAGGGCTGATCTTTTCAGTTTGTTTCTTTTTTTCTACTATTTATATCCCAATTTTTGGAGAACAGGCACCTGATATTATATTTAGGATTGAGAGCAGTGTCTTTTGTTTTGTTTTTAATATGGACACTCAATAAAAGTTATTTTTGTGTGCCTGTATGGTATACTGCTAAATTCCCAATATTCCTGGAGGATGACCAGTATTCAAATCCACACAATGTTTATTGAATTAACTCCAAACAATACACTGTAATAAATGTTTTCACAGGTTCAAATTACAATCTTATTACTTTGGGAAATTCTTGTAAACACTGTAGAATATATAAGCTGAGAAATTTCACATCATGCTTTTGGAGCAGGGGTCAAGTCAACTTTTTCCTGTGTGCATGCTTTGTTATGGTGTCATGTAAACAGTTTAATGAAAAAAATGGTGATTTGTTGCATTATTTTCAGCAGATTTCTTCTTTCAGTCATTGACAGTCAATAAGCAGATAAAATAAATGTGAAATCTTTAGCACTTTAAAGAGAAGTACTTTGAAACTTTGTGACCAATAATAAAGAAAAAAGGGTACAGCTGATCTGCCTTCTGAAGCCTCCTGTTGACATGAAGCATTGTCATGGCAACTTGTAACTCATGAACATCTGTGTTCTGCATACACCAAACAAAATGGAAGGCCTTAAAATTTTTGATGGCATCCAAATGCCCTCTATAGCAAGATGCTCTTAATATCAAAATTCCATTGTATAGTGAAGTATTCATGAAGTAAATATGTTATTTGTAATAAAAGCCATTGAACTAATTTGTATTTTGTCATCTTATGATGTATCATTATATTACAAAAGTGATGTAAAGGAATAACACCAAACAACTAAGGTGGATATCCCTATTGAACTGTCATCAAGTGGCACATGTGTGAATTAGAAGAATACTTGTTTTGTGAACCAAACACTGGCTGAGATAGTATATGTAATTTCAGCTTTCGACATGTTCATGGTTAATTCTACTGCAGTGGTATTGCAGCTATAGGCACAATAAAGCTGTGTGTGAGTTAAAATAGCTCGTGTTTTTTACCTAATTTCATTACACTTATATAACCAAATGAAACTCAATTAGATCATTTTGAATGCATAGAACAACTCTTAGTTTGGCAGTATCTGCCATACTGTGTACAGATTTTATATTTAATCACTTTGAAGAAAATTCTATCACATGGACAGATTCTCTTCTGTCTCATATAGTAGGCTCCACAACTGTTGGTATGATGAATGAAACAGACATGCTGTCAGTAAGAATTAATTAGTTCTAATGTAATCTGTTTTAGAATCAAGTTTTATCATGATGGTAAGTCATTCCAAATTAATTCATTGTAACTGGTAAGTGAGCTTAAATTTGGTTGAGTAACTATAATATATTCTTTGTGAGTTCAACTTTATAGCTTGCTGAACAACAAAGATACTTTGTTTATCTAATGATGGAAATTATGCAGAAATTGAAAGCTCGCATTTAAGGAAGTTCAGTTTCAAGTAACAAAATTTATTTATTTACTAAATGTTTTGTCAGCAACATTATAACCCTTAAGGACTATTTCAACTTAATCTGTTAACCTAAAGGTACATTATTACTTCCATACACATGTAGACCAAGCTGCATGGGGCTTACGAAAGTCACTCTACAAATCTTATGTCAACTACTATGAATACACAAACATCAACATTGCTGTGTAATTTTGAGTACATTAAAACACATACATTTGTTAGTTGTTTGAACAATATATTTTATTACAATTTGGTATTATTGTGTTATGAATGGTATAAACAGCTTGGAATGCTATTAAACTATGAAAATTAAAGGTAAAAATTGTTAATCATATAATGATTTCTTATGAAAATTTTAAAAGTAGTTTTGATGCTTTGAACTTCAACATATTGTACATTTTGTCAGAATATTGTAATATTTAGGTTTAACTGATTTCCTTTAGAGCAATATTATAGGTATGCAGAATAACAGGATATTTGATTAATGTATTTTTTATGAAGTAATTATGAATTTTGTCAGTAACTATGTTCACTTTATTACTAACAATACAAATACAGACTGTGTGTATTTATGTGACACACTAGCAAGTTACTTTTTACTTTTATTGACCAAACCTCAAATTATTTAGTTAAATGAATAACATAAAGCTTATCTAGAGGACATTCACTAACCACATACTGGTCATTTCCATTGAAAAATAAGAAAGTGCAAACTTCAAAATATAACCTGACTGCTAATGGGAAGGACTGCTGTCTATCTTTACATACTATGTACAACCTTACAATTATTTTTCTCATGGGAAGGCAAAAGGTGTTATCTCAGGTAGAGCAACATAAAGACTTTCTTTGCCAACATGGAACATACAAATTGCACACACACCTGCATAAATGAACAACTATGAAAACTTATGTTACAACAAATATGGACAATTCATGTTTACCCCATTTACTTCAAACTTGTTCTCAAACCAACATTAATCATAAACTTAAAAACCACTTAGAATTATATATACGAATTGACCATGGAACTGGTTTAACCATCTTTTGCCCTTGTAATACAGTTGTATGCAACACAGTCCATTACCAACAATTGATTATGAATAACATGTTTGAAAATGAAACCTTAAATACCAGTTGCAATGTAATAAAATAAAAAAGTAACATTAATTCAGACGATAAATAATTTTACACAATATCACTAACGTCAAAAAGGAGATCAGTGGTAAAGCTGATGGTTTATAATCCTAAAAACTGGGTCTTGATTCCCGCTGTGAGTATTATGCTGACAGCCTTCTGTGTATATTTGTGATTAAATAACACGACAATACACTAAAAATATTAAAATTATGTTAATAAGAATCGCAAACTTAATTCAGATGTGTAATAAAATTAATAAAATTTACAGTTCTTTGCAATCTAGTTCATACTAAAACCATTAATGTTTAAGTAAGTTATTATGTAGGTAGATCACCGTTATATCTGCCATCTCTCAATCATCTTGACCAGGTGAGGCTTCGTAGGCACTGAAAGTAATGTTATTGATATTTTATTATACTTTTTGTTCCGCTCAAAAGTTTTTATAATGATAAATAAAGAATTACTTACATAAATTCTTTTTAACACAGATGTAAGAACATTATATAAGATGAACCCTTTGAAAAAAATTATACTACTAAATTCTACATTGTTAAAGCATTATGCCATACGTAGAAACCTATTGTTTGATTTCAATACTAAAAAAGTACACCATCTGTGGTAACATACAATCATATCTTAATAAGACTTAAAAGTACAATAATGGATCTTAACAAAGACATTTGACATAGAATTTAAAAATAATACATTGTATGATCCAAATTATAAGATAATTGTTAAGCTAAAAATATTATATATAAAAGACTAAATTGAGTCTTTTCTCCTAATAATACAAAGGCCTTTATCACACAGGGAAATTAACATAAAACAAATCCTCAACAGGAATTCACGAATCAAAACATATCTGCTAAAAAAGAAAAATTTACATAAAAGCATAATGAAATATATAACTCTGACATAAGGAAGTAAACTTTAGTTAAGACCATTTCTTTTAATCCCTGTACTTTAGATAAAATCATTATAAGAGATATTAAAGAAAAACCATTCAGCTACAGTACATGCTAGTTACATTTTTCAAATATGTGTTAAACATACACAACAGCAAAATAGAACCTTTGAAATGCAGAAATACCATAACAATCAAACAGAAAACTAAAAATAATTTATAAAGAATATAATCTCGTTCGCATAGATTTTTTAATAAAGTATTTGTACAAGCTAATGAACAGAAGAAACAAGTTAGAAATAATACGCTTTAATAAGAATAGTTAAATCATAAATTCACTAAAATAAAACTGAATGAGAGACTCGCGGAAATGAAACGTGTAGGACCGATACTCAAGCATTTGAAGTACCAGATTTAAGTTTCGTAAGTTAATCTTTCCACGTGCTCACAGACCTTCTGTTGGTGGCAATTGTATGTCAGATGATGTCTTTGGGTCTTGCATATCTGTAATAACCCTGCCCATAGTCATTGGTGTAAATCCTCTAACTTGTACATCACTCCTGTTGTTTTTGTAGCAAGACTTGCTCATAATTATAAGAGAGCCCAGATCTCTGCCAGTTTTGGAACTTGTTCCCGAAACTTATTTTCTAGTACTGGGATCAAGTAAAGCACTGGTCGGATTATATAATGAGGGATTCTATCCTTGATCCATCCTCAGCTCAATTAGAAGGTCACTTTGACGGTAGGCCCGGCATGGCCAGATAGGTCAAAACGTTCAACTCGTAATCCGAGGGTTGCGGCTTCGAAGCCCGTCACACCAAACATGCTCGCCCTTTCAGACGTGGGGGCGTGATAATGTAATGTAATGGTCAGTCCAACTATTCGTTGGTAAAAGAGTAACCTGAGAGTTGGTGGTGAGTGGTGATGACTAGCTGCCTTCCCTCTAGTCTTACACTGCAAAATTAAGGATAGCTAGCGCAGATAGCTCTCGTGTAGCTTTGTGCGAGATTCAAAAACAAAACAAAAACAAACTTTGGTGGTGGTAATTTTGATGTAATGAATCAAAATTTATCTTCGTTCGCAGACGTAAACTTTCTCACCAATAATCTGATGATCTACAGTAGTTGAGTTCTTTGTTCCAACTAGAGAAGACACTTTCAATACTTGGTTGACCCCCAGAAATACCTTAGATCTAGAAAGATCTTTTTCTGATAAGGTTTATAATAGTCTATTCAAAGAAGTACACATATTTGGCGATGTTGTGGTTTTATATTGGTACATTCACTGACATTGCACATTATTGGTTAAAAATTATATATAATTCGTGACTCAATCATTTTTCCTTTACTTGGATTAAGTAGCGAGTTAGGGCACCGTTGGTATTTAGTCTGCTGTGGCAGGATACAGTTTGATAAATTATATTATAGAGATTACAGAGCAGCAATTGTGTTTCTTCGTCAAATGTTTTCATTTCATCATATTACATAAGACTTCATCATTAAAGAAGTTTATCGTCAAATATTTTTAATCAGTGTGATTGTGCTGCAGTTTATAGATACTTATTTGCAGTTAAGCCCAAAGCCTCATAATGGGCTATACGTCTTCTGTCTACCATGAGCATTGAAACTCGGTTTTTAGTGTTGTAACTCCGTTGACGTATCACTGTGCCACTGGGGGATGAAATATTTGAGTGGCTGGTTAACCCTTGGTATGGTTTGTGGTCAGCACAATGAAAGTTGCTGGGTATAACTACCTGTTTGAAATACATTTACTGCAAGTTTATTTTTCTCTGGTAAATATGCTTTATTTATATGTTTTTAAACTTTTTGATTGCAGATTGGTATTTGTTAATCCTCAAAGGTTGTGTGTGCAATTTAGATGTGTCATACACTAAACTAATGAACGAGAAAACTATTTCCACTGTCATTCAAATGATTTCTGGAAGGTGTGACCTTTATTATATTTTATTGAGATATATTAGTCACATGGGTAGTGCTGTTTATGCTGGGCAAGTATGATGTGTGTTAACAAGTTTAGTAACTTCAGATTTATTCTCTCTCAATTAGGATCTTCATCACATTTATTATAGTGTGAGCTTAGTTGAGGTAGTTGGTTTACAACATCACAGGAGATTTTAAGCTTGAGATTCTAGTAAAGACAACTGTCTATTTGAGAAGTAAAGTACAGTTTCATTGTGTTTGTATTTTAATACAGACTGTGTGTTGTAGTTGAGTATTTATGTTCAGGCTTTTTATGTTTCTCACAAGATCAGTTATTCAGAAAACATAGAATGATTTTGCTTTAAATATCTTAACAAGTCTCTTGCTAATTATTAAAGTGTAGACGTATTTTACTACTCTCAGGGAAAATCATTTCTATCTGAAAACACTAATGAGTAGATGGGAAGGGAAAAAAATGGTGCAGTGACCGTAGTATATTTACTGTAAAATTTTCCGTGTTTTGTCTAATCTGTGTATAGTCCATTACTTATGTTATTGTGTATTTAGGTTTTAAAAGTTTCATTTTGAGAAATCCCCTTTTATATAGCTCAAAGGATTTATAACCACAAGAGAGAGTTGATCACTGAAGGAAGGTAACTGTCCAAGAGAGTTGGCAGTTCTAGGAAAATTTCTTTGATGAATGCAGGACTTCTTCCATTGCTTCAGTGGTCTATGACTTCTTTTTCAATATGGATGATTACTTAGGAATATTGGTTGACGAAATTCTCCCTTAGTAGATTGACTTACATGTAAGGAAAGAATACATGGATAAAAATCGTTACAGCAATGTCTTATAAGTATGAAGTCCCCCACTAGTACAGTGGTAACTCTTCGGATTTACGACGCTAAAATCAAACGTTCGATTCCCCTCGGTGGACTCAGCAGATAGCTCGATGTGGCATTACTATAAGAAAACACACACACAAATCTGAAATTGGAAAGGGTATTCTGTATATGACTTCTCATCCAGGAATGCCATAATCTGTCTAGAGTTGAAGTTTCTGACATCTTATACCTAAAATATTGATGGCACTTCAGCCAGATGATAGCCAAGAGTTTGTATGAATGAGGTTTTGGTTATAACTATATGTTATTTATTATCAATGAAACAAAGAAATTATACCATTAATGACAAGGGTACAGCAAAAAAAAAAAAGACTGTTTCTTGAAGTATTATAAACAGGTTACTGCCTGAAATTGCTGACATTCAAAACAGGTCATTCAACACTTGTTTTTTAGTTTGGACGGTCTTGCTCTCGACTTCATTGAGTACTTGTGTCGTGTACAACGTTCAGACTGTTAGACTGTCATTGCTAACTTGTTTCAATTCGGTTAAACTTAGTGGAAATCAGGTTACTCATCGATCGAGTTTAAGGCTTGGAAGAGGCCACGCAAGTGGATGATTTGTACTATTTGAATGGGAAGATAGTCTCTGTTGAAATGAGAAAATAAGTTGATTGGTGGATGATTTTATTGAGAGACTTTCTAGAAAAACATTGAGTTGCTCTCTGAATATTAGAAATGTATTCACTTTAATAGAGGCAAATTCTGTTGCAATAAGGTAAAAAAATGTACTGCAAACTTGTTGAAAGAAAATAAGAAACCTATAGCACCTGCTGCAGTAAGTGTATTTCAGACAGGTTGTTCTTCCCAGGTACCTCGATGTGCTGTGCATGAGTCATACCAAGGGTTAAATAACCTCTCAAACATCCTTATATTGTAGCATAACCTCACTTGGACAGCGTTATCCTAGATTTCCTATGGTTTACATGCCGCAGCCTATACCAGTGATACCCTTACTTAGATGTAGATCTGGAATAGAAAGAAGCAACAGAACAGTAGATTGATTGCATCATTCCAACGACGTTTATAATGAAACTACATACTGAATAAGCCCCAAACTATAAGCACTTTGCTTTTTTATAGGATATATAGCCGAATAAGTAAAGTAAGAAAAAAAAAGAGTTTGAAATAAAAAAATAGCTATAAATTTTCACATAACTTATATTCGATGTATTTGTTCGTCTTTTGTCAAGAGAAATCCTACACGATTGAATCTTTGTGCTTATTGTAGGTATTCAAATCCGGTGTTTAGCGTGTTATAATATGTAATTTTCTACATTAAAAAATCCAACGAATATTTTGATGCAGTAATTTTATTCTCGTAGCAAATTGTATTGTTTTATGTTGTTTATTATTAAATTTATCGTTGGAAAATGTTATTTGTTTTTGATTTTCATGAATTATCATTTCATTTTCGAGTGCATTAGTAACAGACTACTTACCTCTGTTTTTGTTGAGAGAAATGAATACTATAAACCAGTTAGGGCAAGGCCTTTCGATAAATGTAAAATTGTGTGATGGGGCTGTTGTATCTTGAACTATGAATATTTTTCCACGTGAATATTTACCAATTTTCCCACGATAATAATTTAATTAGTTAATTTAATTAGTTACACTGTAACTTCTTTGAAGTTGTTGAACGTAATTCATTTTGCATCTTTCTGATACATTTTTATTGATTTAATAGTAAGAGTTGTTTTCTATAGTCACTCACAAGTTACGATGTTAACTGTTACTGTTTCATTATTAATAACGGCCAACTTTTAGCGTTATTCAATTTACTGACGTGCTTAAACGTGCATAAATTTAGAAGTTTCATTTTGCTAAGTTTTAAATGTTCATAAAACACTACTATTACTGTATTAGAAAGGCCGATATTTAAGTTGTTTAATGAGATTAATGGAGATTCAAAACTTTATATGACGTTTTAAGTTTTTCATATCCTTATGTAAATATACTGAGCAAACGAGTTAGACTGGCTAGCACAAAACTCGTTAATATTTCCTACAGGAATTTTATGGCACATATTTTGTAATTAATATAAATTAAAAAAGTAGTTTTGTGATTGGTTGTATATTATCATTAATCTCTCTAAAATGTTTAATGACGTTTTATAGATTTCACATATTTTCATATGGTGTCTGAATGGTTAAAAATACCATATCCATAAATTGATTGTGTGCTACTTTAGGTGAAAGGTTTTAGTTTTGATCTCTCTCAATATCATGTTTGACGTTTGACTTGTTTTGAAATTCGTGCAATTGTAGATGAGGGTTATCTGTGCAAGCCATTCTTTATTTAATAGTGAAAGACTAGTGGGAAGGAGTTTTTCAACACTACCAACTGCTAACTCTTGGGCAGCTTTTTTTGCTTAAACAAACAATAGGATTGAATGTTGCTTATAACAGCAGAAAAAGCAAGTATGTTTAGGAATGGGGAGTTGAACTTATCCACAGCTTGTAAGTTATGAGTTGAACATTTTAGCCATCTGGTTTTTTGAGGAGTGCTGTAATATATTTTGTTTGAACAAAGAAAATGTAAAATAAGGCAATCAAACTTTGAACAATTAGTGGACTTACCATACATTTTATAGACATGTCACTGTGTTTTTATCAAATATTTTTATTAATATAAGTTGTGTTGACTTTTTAATGAAATTGAATTGCTGGTATGTTATTTTTCATCACAGGTATTAAAAATGTTAAAATCTTGTGTGCAGTAACTTTGATGTCATCATCCACATATTTCATTGGTCCACATCTTGCTCATTCAAGATCATACAGATATGAGTTTTGCATCAGTGAGTGCAGTTTTACTGCATGAAAATCCTAATTTAATGAAAAAATGTTGTGAAGTTTTGAATGAAGAATGGAAAAGAAGTGAATCAGCTAGGTATATTAATTTTAACTATGGTAGTATATTGAAAATTTGCTATTTAATTTTTGTATTCAGACACCTAATTTGAAATATTCTTGAATAATTTTTGTGGTATTCAGTCTTCATCCAAGTTAGAGGGTAAGTACAAAATTTAGCATGAAAATTTAAAAATAATTACTTAAATAAAAATATATTCTTTCTAGTTATGAAAGTTGTTGTTGTTTTGAATTAAGCACAAAGCTACACAATGGGCTATCTGTGCTCTGCCCACCACGGGTATCGAAACCTGGATATTAGCGTGTAAGTCCGCAGACATACCGCTGAGCCACTTGGGGGCAGTTATGAAAGAGTGAAGTTGAGTTACTTAACATTATTTTATTGGGCATTGTTAACTACTTAAAATAGATATTGATGCTATTTTATTATGTTATTTTATTTGGGGATGTTTGATATTTTAAATATTTGTATCATGGTTTTATGGGAAAGGGACTGCAATAAATTAGACTGTAATCTGTATGTAACATGTGAGGTCATAACTTCTATGGTCTTTTTAAGTCTATCAAGAAAAAAAATCCTCGTTTGTAAAGACAGATTTGAAAAGACCAAAAAGTTATAGTTGCCTTACTGCAACATTTCTGTTCATTTACTGGAAATGACTTTTAAGAATATCAACTGGTAAATGACAGGTTTATAAAGTATTCATATTAAAAATAGTTTTTTATTTGAATTGGTAAATTAATTTTATGCAATAAAATGATGTATAGAAGAATACTGACCTACTTCATAAAGTTTTGTTTTTTTTAAATATTTTATTGGTAACTCGGGTTGATAGCTTTCAGGTTATTAAAGTATGTTTTTCTAATTTCTTTTTATATCATGTTAGTACACTTTAACAGAAAGTGAAATTTTACTGCAGTGTAGTAAACATTTACTCACCATTTCCAAAGAGATGATGTTTAGAAATATAATTTTCAGTGGCATGTGTAAATACTAAGTTTACTAATCAGTAGATTTGTGAAAGTTTTTATATTGTATTGGAAGAACTTTGTATAACACAAATATATTCAAATATGTACTTTTAGCAATTAAAGTTGTTTGTACATGCATCTTTTTACTGACAGCTCAGCCTACTTAATAATACACTTGGCCTTTAAGCTACAGCACTATTAAAGTTTCATTGGCTTGCACATTTCCAAACCAGCAAACATTTCTCTCTTATTAAACAACCACACAACTTTCAGGGTGGTTTTTATGTATTATTTATATATATATTGTTCACAATATGATTTAAAGTTTTCAGTAATTTATAAATTAATGCACTTGTCTGGTACTTTTTATGGCAAAATATTTCAAACACAAAGGAAAAATATTAAATTTTTCTATATCGTATCACATAATATAATAATGTAGTTAAAACATGCCTAGAAGAAAAACAATGTCTCACGATAGTGCATCAAAGAATAATTAACAATGTGGATGAATATTGTGATAAACATTAAATTACAAATAATAAACAGGTATCTCCAATAAAATTGTCACTTTAAATAATCAACAAATGTACATCTTGTTTATCATTGCTTTATTGTTCTTACAAGTCTCTTATTTTCAAGAGCTATTTTTCCCAGGCCATGACATTGCATTTGGTTATTTTTTTTTCTCTACAACCATACTTGAACTTCTTACATCATAGCTAAAGGATAATTTTATTATTCTAATTGGATGATTGGCTTAAGTATTAAGTTGTTGCAAGCAGTAGTGAAGTCCAGTATTTATCTACAGTTTAAAAGAGAAACTGATAGTTTCCTGAAAAATAAAGGGTGGCATTTTGTTTGCCTCATGTGTGTGTGTGCAAGAATATATTTACATGACCAAATAGTCTGTTGTTTTCTGTATGTTATAGCTAAGATGAATTTACGTAAGTTATCAGACACTTCACATGTTTGAAACTCTTTATTGGGTATTTTCTTCTGGAGTTATCAGTGAGCTGATTGACAAAGAAATGAAGTTGGTTTAAAAGTAATGAATGTGGTGTCTTTCAACCTATCTAGAACAGTTTATGTTGTAGAAGTAGAAAAAAACAAACAAACAAAAACTAGTTCTATTTGTGGTTACTAAAGTACAGTTATATCCAAGTTTTTTGCATATTATTTGCCCGTACTTGCAAGTTATGTCTAAAAAGTAAGTGGTTTAATTATAAATAATTAATTTTAATGAGATAGGACATTTTAATATTAATTCTTAACTGATGAAGTTTTCAGTTACTTGGTTTCTGGTTATTTTACAATCAAAATAGCATAAGATTCCAAAATGGATTAACATATGTTATAAAGGAGAGCCACTTCAACAACAGTAACTGTAATAAATATCATAATTACATGTCTACCATGAATATTTTACTTCATTATACAAATATATTCAATATTCTCCACGAGGACTCGATAATATTGATTTCAAACCTTCTTTTATAATCTGAAAACCACCTTATGTGTTTGGCAATGAACGTATATCCACCTTCAAAAAAAAATTAGAATGGCTTAAAACATACCAAATTTACATTTTAAAGTGTTAAAAGTAATCTACCTTATGACTGTGACTGAAATTCCTGTATGGCTTAGAAAACATACATTTTAACTTATAGCTCGTAGTATTTTTGAAATTAGTGAAATTTAAGTAAAGAGGTTTTCCAATTTAACTGTATACACTTTGTTTTAAAGGATGCACAGCTTAGAAAAATCAAACCACAACCTACCAATATCTTTGGTTCTAGTTGACAACGTAGATCCTGAAGATCCTGAAGTAATTGGTCACAGCAGACTCTGTAGAGTGCTTGATGATAACAGTGGATGTTGGATTGAATCAGGTATGTTTAATGTTCTTTACTTCTACAACACATCTCATGAAACAAGCAGTTAGATGGAAAGTTTAGGGACAAGAAGTACAAAATGGGTAACGTGTACTGCTTTTGTACTGTTATGTAGTTTTAGCTTAAGTATGGTAATGGGTCAGGATATCTTTCATTGGAACTGCCCAAGTATACACCAGTCTTTTGAAATCAAGATAAAATACCTTAACATTGTGAGTTAAAATAATTTAAAAGTTTTTTATGAATGAAATCATGTAAATATTTCTTGAGTAAAATGCTTAACCACTGTTAATAATGAAACATTAATAATTTGGATAATATTCTACAGATGGATATTATGTACCTGGTTGGGGAAGCTTTACATGATGCACATAGGTTGAAGTGGTAATTTACTAATATGCATAGTGGCAAGTTACAACATCTAGATACAGGTGTAAATTCCTAAGTTTTAATTTTATGAAATAGCTTTATATATTTACTATAAGTTACTTCATGTATATTTTCAAAACAGTTTATCTATCACTGAAGTAAAAAATCTAACAACTTAAACAATAGATATAATTAAATTAGTAAAGTCTAGTTATTGAAAATTGTATATAACTATAATATATAATTTCAAAATGTTATAAATGTGTAAACATCTGGATTTAAGTACAGTGCTGTACCTTTAGTTATGTGTGTGGCTGATGTTTTACATTCATTCCTTATTCACCTCCCCTTTTACTTGTGTCTGTTCATCTGGTACTGTTGATTTAGTAATTTTTATTTGAAAATCTTGTATATTTTTTATATTTCTGTGCCATTTATCAAATATCTACTCTAGTAATCTTGGCGTTTGCAGGCTTACTTTGGGTTCACCTATTATTAAATTATGTATTTAAAAGCATACAAAGGTCTTTTACCTCACACCAATGCCATGAAGATGTTTCACATGTTATAAGCCTTGAATAGAGTTTCTGCCCCTATATTAATGTGTACTGCATCAACCTATGATGTAATCATTACAAAACAATAGCCTTTCACTAAAAGATAGATACATTCTCCATGCTGTAATTTTCATGAGCACTAGCTCTGGAACAAAGACTCATTCTTTCCATGGCATTGCTTTTGTCGGATGTGAATTTTTTTAGAGATTTTTTAAAATTAATATTTTAAAATATTGCAGATATTTTTGTAATGAAATTTCTTTGGGTGTGTTTTTCATACTTTGTAGTCTTGAGCTGGTGAATCTGATAACTTTTGTTTCTTGCTTTTTTGACCAGGATCATCACACCAGGTTTTTTGTTTTTTTCAGCTTCAAGGAATCATCCGATCTCTTGTCCCTAGTTATCTTGTAAGATTCAACATTCACTCTGAGAAAGAAAGAACAAGAGGTGATGGGTGGTTCCAGTAGGATGTAACCCCTCCTACCTTGTATACCTAAGGATTTTCTTTGCTTGCAGACTAATGAGTTGTTTAGTTTTTGGGTTTTTTTTCCACTCTCCATTTTGCCTGACAAGAATGCTATGAAACAGTTTCTTGACTCCATTCTGGGATTTTTATTTCTTTATTTGTGTTATTTCCACAAAGATGAAAGGTTAACATATTGTCATAGATCCATCCCACCTGAATAACTTGGTTATATGTCTGTCTTGTTTCAGAAACTTTGATCTAGGTAGTAGATTGTTTTTAGTGCCTAGACTTGATCCTTTCCACTGAGTAGTCACTTTATCCTCTGTTGTCTTCAGTGGATTTCTTTCCACTATGCAGGTAATATTATTGCTGCTATTTTGATTTCTCTCAATACTTAGCTTTCACTCATTTGGTCTTTACTCAGAGACTGTAGCACTGGCAAAAGAAGCTCTGTATTTGGAGTAGCTCAGTCTCATTTTTGTATGCTTGCACTTGCACATGGTTAACACCTGTTGTCTCTATTCTTGGTATTCCATTGCACAGTCTATTAGTGTGAAAATTTAAGTAGATGTGATGTTTCCTTTTTTGATCTGAACATCTTTCTGGCATTGTTTTTGAGTGGAGTCATGGAAAAACCTTAGGTCCCCAAGCCTCAGCCTCTGAGGGCATTGATATGGAGAGTTCCTCACTGGTATGTTGTAATTAATTATGTTTCCAGAAGAAGATGTATAATGAAAAGCATATGTGGCACCTGTTAATATCTAACATTACAAGAAAAGTGTAAAAATGTGTATAGAAAAAAATATACTTTTCATTAGCTGACATTATTATTTAGCTGTATTTCATATCTATTATAAGATTGCCTTTTCTCCAGTAGAGCAAAATGTTCATAACCTTTTCAGATATTCTATAACACAAATTTTATTTCAGACAGATACCTTTCTGCTCAAGACAGAACAGTTATTCCACACCATACTTACCATCTATTGATAATATAGCTATTCTTCAACAGTGGCTTTTCCTATCTTTGTGTTGGTCTTGCATACTTCAGACTTTTCTATTCTACTTAAATGCCCTGAGCAATATCTAGTTTGCAAATTTCTTCATCCTCATTGATGTGCCCTTTATCCTTAGAACATGTAACCCCTTTTTCTTGACAAAGACTATGATCATGGTTTTCTCTGAAGGTGTTACGTGTTGTATCTTCTCCTGTTATAGACTGTGATTCTTATGCCACTCTGTGGATTTCAGTTTATAATTATTAAAAAAAAAAAAATCCCAAATTATTTGTGATATATGTGGGTATAAGTTCCTGTATTACAGTTTTCAACAGATAATTTAACCTACCCTCCTATGTTCTCTTGTGTCTTTCTCTGGTTGGAGGAGGGGGTTAATATTTGTTGGGGCTGTTTTGTGTTTTTATCTGCTAAGAGATGGAGACATTCATTTGGGATGGGGTATTTTCTTCTAGAACTTCTGAAGTTACCTTTATTGTTGATCATGGGGAGAATTTGGATAATATTTTCTGACACTTTTTATTTTACAAAGTCACCTTTTCATGAGTTTGATTTGGATCCACCTCCTATTCATTTTCTTCAGTTAATCAGTTGGATTTCTAAGATGCTTTTTGGTTCACTTTGAGTGTACTCATCCCTTGTTAGTGGAAGTGGAGAAGCTATCTAATTTCTTCTCTTTTCTGACTTTCCTGGTTCATGCTGGGAGATTGACCATTTTATTTTGTGACAGAATAGATAGACCTTGTACTCTCCATTGTCTATTTGTTTGCCTTGATGTTCTGCCTTCAAGTGGAAGAATATTTTTTTGGCTGCTGATGTGTTGACAAGTTGGAGGTGTTGTCATATTTGTAGGACCTTCTCTTCTCTTATGTTCTGCTGTATCCTGAGAGGTCATTTCATTCTAAGTCTCTGCCAACTAGGGAAGATCTATCTCTGTAATTTTCTTACTATCTGTTTCTCATCGCTGCCATTAGTTGTAATCTGATAATTGGTTTTGGTCTGTTTTGCCTGGAAGTGTTATGTGACCCACTTTACTTTCTTTTGTGGTTATCGTCTTTGCTATGTGTTCATTGTGGCTCTTCAGTTTCCTATTTTTTTTCCTTCTTTTTCCTTAGATGTGGATTCCCAAATATCCATTTTGCATATTTTAGGCATTACAAGTGAAGTATCTTTTGAGTTGCATGTAATCAGATTTAGCACATTTGTTTTTTGCTGGTTGTTTCATTTATCCAGTGGGAGACTTTTTATGGGGATCATTCCATGCCAACTCACCCAGAAAAAAGAACTTTTCCTAGTTCATGTCATAGATTTTCTTGAAAAATATTCAAGCAAAAGCTTCATTTTGATTTATTCAGTCATGCAAAATCCTGAAGCTCTGTACTGCATGGTTGAATAAATCAAAATGAAGCTTTTGCTTGAATATTTTTTCAAGGAAATATATAACATCAACTGGAAAGTCGTTGGTGGGTTGCAGTGGAATGACCCATGGGCTATTATTCAGACTTCTCCCAATGCTTTTCTCTAACATTCTTTACATGCTCAGGTAGCATTCTTCTGAAACTTTTCTCCCACCCCATGGCTGTTTTTAATAACATCTGCAGGATTATGAGTAGGAGTGGTACTTTTGTCACAGTCTTCTCTCTTTATTTACCAAGGTCCCTTACATTTTTCTTTCACTGGATCCCACTTCGTGGTGAATATTGTTCAGACAGGTATGCTTCTCATTCAAATTCTACACTAGCAACTAATTTGATTGTTCTTATTGCTGATTGCAACAGGCTCTGTAAAAATGAGGTGTTCTAGATGGTATTACCAGTTTATCATGAACCACCACTTGTAGACTATAAAGTGTGAAGCTAAAGAGGACTCTGCTGATAATTGGGTTGAATAATTTGGGGTTGGTTTGCTTTTAAACATTTAGGGAACTTGTTTCACGTATTGCGCCATTTCCTGTTCTGAAGGCCTCTTAAACATTCATTACCCCCATTCCCTGATGTTACTAATAGAGCTAGGGAGTCCTTACCACACACAGTTTTCAGTCACTGATGTAGCAGACAGAGGCTTTTCTTCCAGAGTGTTAGGGTGTGTTTCTGCACTCTTTAAGAGAAGGGCAAAGTTGGGGGCTCTCCTATTAGAGTTCCTGTATTTCACCCCCAGATTTTAGTTGGAGTAGCACCTCCCTCTGTGGCAATTTACTCATAATTCCAGTTTGTATTTGACACTATTCAGTTGGGATTTGCATGGCCATTCTTTTTGATTAATGTTAGTTTCATATATTGTTTGTGGAAGGAGGTTGATTATCTCTTCACAATTCGAAATGAAAATTGGTCCCATCCTAGGCCCTTGGTTGAGCACAGGTTCCACGTCCTCTCCATGATTCCAGGGGTAATTGGAATACTCCATGCTTACTTGATCGGAGAGTGAGGACGAGTGCTCATAATTTCTGACTTGGTGGGTTCTAGTTCCCTATTTTTCCACTAAGAACTAATGTAAGTTTTGAAAAAGTTATTATATTATCTAAGTGAAGTGCTTATATAGGAGTACCAGGATAGAGAGCACATTGATGAGGGTGACAAAATTAAATATTGCTGAGGGCATTTAAGTGGGATACAAAGGACTGGAACATGTAAGATCAATACTTAGATTGACAAAGCTGATGTTGAAGAATGGAGCTCTAACCTATAGACACATTAATATGTGTCTATGATGTAATCATCATTATATTTTGGCCCTTCATCAACAGAGGGGCAGTGTACCTTTTACACACACAGTAGTCCTCATAAGCAATAAAACTGTAACAGAGGCTCATTCTTTACAAGGCAGAAAATATAAAATAAATTGAAAATAGGGAGAAACAGAATGTAGATTGTAGAGGGAGATGAGTGTGTTTCTGAAAAAATATTTTAAGGTGGGGAAAATTTTCACTCAGAAATATTTACTCACCTCTCTGCATAATAAAGAGCAAGAGGTATTTAAAAGATGGTGGAAGTCATTAGTAAAAAAGAAATTACAAAGATATCTCTTTATGAAATCATGGCATAGAGCTTGTTACCCACTGGGAGAGTGACTTTATAGGAGACTGTTCTTTCTTGTAAGGAAATACTTTTTGCTCAATAAAGATAATAGAATGAAATGTATTGTCAAAAGAACCTTCTTCATTATGATAAAATCTTGTATAATTGAAAAGAATGTAAAACTGCTCAGTGGGCTTTATCTCTTCTATAGTCGGCTAAGTGTAAGTGCACTGTGTGGCTAGGGCAATAAATCATGTCGTACAATATTGGAGAAATACATACATTAGATATTTACTCGAATAATCAGGTGCAGGGAAACAATATCCCAAAGATGCATCTTGAGAATAGCATAAAACCCATCTGCATGACTTTAACAAAAAGAAGTGATTTGATTTGTCTTATAGGTAGGAATTACAAATTTCAATTATGCTTTGCTTGACTTTTAATGAAATTGTTGTGACAGTTATGTATGCTAACAAGTGAATGTGTGGTGAAGTGCTTTAAGATTGAAAATTGGCATCTTTACAAATAGATAGCAATATAAAAATGCTTATAATATATTTATATCGAATTAAAAATTTATAATATACTTTCAGTATTTTTATAATTAATCTTAAAAACTATATTTTTTGTTATTTTTGTTCATTAGTGTACTAACTGGAGAGGTAAAAAAAATCATTGTATGCTATTTTCCAACTAATTTGGAATAAATTCCATTTGCTGTAAAAACTGTGTATTTATAAATACTTACTCTTGATAATTAACTGCAGTTCAAAATATAGAAGAAATTTATTAATGAACTTATAAAGTGATGGAATTTTTTTAATGTGTTATAATGTTTCATTGTTTTGTTGTTTAATAACAGTTGTGATAAAGAAAAACAGACGAAATCAAGGGTTTGGGAAGTTGTTAATGCTGAAAACTGAAGATTATGCAAGAAGGTAATTTTCAAAACTATCTTTTTTTATATAAATCATGGTAGAGTAGTTATGAAACTTTTCTTGTTTGTTACCATATTATGTTATTGCTACTAAATCCCATTAATTTGTATTTTGTAGCCACTAGTTTAGGAGTTGGTCTTAGGAATTGTTAGATAAATCATTTTATTTAATGATTGCCATGAAATTTTTAACTGACTTGACATTTATAGCTGTTTGGTACAAGAAGCAGACTTAATCTACAGTGTTATAAAAACTTTTCCTCATAGTGTGGCAATCAAAATACTCAAATGTCCTGAATTTCCCACCTTAATATAAATATGCCTAAATTATGAGGCAAAAGTCTAACTAGTGGATTTTTGTGTTGAAAAGTACTGAAAAAAGGACAAGTTTTACATTTCATTTGTTAATGAATAATTGGAACATTTTAAGAATCCATCAAAAATCTAATTAGGCACTCATAGGATTAAGGAACACGGAATTATGGAAATAAAGAATAATGATAGAAGTAGTTTTCTTGCTGATCTTGCATTTATAATCTCAGATTGTGAATAAGCATGCTGAAGGCTCTTTTCATCATTGGCCCTTTGGTTTTTGGACTTCAGCTAAGTCTATTATCAGGTGAAATATATTAATGTTTACACTCATGAAATAGTAATCATGAAATGACTAAACTTTATAAAAGTAGAAGTAAGTTAATTGCTGATTTTACACAGTTTCAGGCTTCAATCTATGAATGAACATTTGAATAAGATATTTTTAATTCATAAGCTAAAGCATCAGATTAATTGTGCATGATCAGCAAGTAATTTATATTTTTGATCATATAAAACTTAGTCATCTGATGAGTAAAGGAAAATACTTCGATAGCTTTTCAAGAAGGATAATGTACAGGTATTTATATAACAAGTAATTTGTTGAGTTTGTCAGCATTATTGGTTCTGGCTGAAATTTCTTTTGTGAATTTTTTTTTAACTAAGCTATATGGTTAATATGGTCAAATAAGTTTGAAATAAAGTATCTTTTTACTTTTTTGCTTTGTAATTTTTTTATTTTCATATTTTCCAACAATTTATGTCAGTGTTGGAAGTGAGAAAAAAGAAAAACTGTTTTAAAATGGGAAAGAATGCATGTGTGTAGATGTTTTTGACAACTAGATCTATGTCTAGTATTGTAGATAAGTTAGGAAATGCAATTGTACATGTGAACTATATATGTAAAAACAGCTGGCTTGGGTTTAGAAAACTTTTATGTAGAGGAGCAAACAACGTTTCGACCTTCTTTGTTCACTGTCATCATCATACTTGTATTATCTTTTTTTTCAGTGATTACTGAACTTGCTGACAGAAACATAGTAGTGAAATTTGGTTCTTTGGTTTAGCAGAATCAAGCCACAGTATAATTTGTTATTTACTCAGTTTGAAATTATTTGAAACTCTTATTTGGAGTAAGAAACTTAATGTTAGGATGAAATACAGTATCTGATCTTACTCTTCTATTTATCATTTATTATTTAACTTGTTGAAATGGTTGTAGTTTTTTTATTCATTGTACTTAACTATTGCAGTGCCATTGCTAAAATGTCATGCTGATCTCCCAATGATATATGAAGGTGGTTAGTAAATATATGTAGATTGAACTGCTACTTATCTAGATTAGTAATTTTACATTGACTTACCTTTGAAGCACAGTTTATTATTTTTAAAGTGGGAAATGGTTTTTCCAGGTTGGTTTTCTTTTATGTTACACAATCATGAAAATATGTGGAATTAAAATTTGTAATTACAATGTAAATAAGTGCTGTTGTGAAACAATATTTTACTGTTTTTTTTGTTTTTTTTCAGACTGGGATTCAAAACAGCTTATCTAAATACTATAGACAAACAAGACTTTTATAAACATTTGGGTTACATATTCTGTGATCCTGTGTCATCTGTAAGTATGAGACCATTTTGTTTGAGCAGCACCAACAATGTCTTTTCATACAAAGGGATTAAGCATGTATAACATAACTATTTTCCGCACTTTAGGTCTCCTACCTGTAGGATAAAAAAAGTGCAAGAAATAAATTTCTTTAAATATTTAGACGGAGATAAATGTATACTGACAGTCCAAAACCCAATGATCTGCTAATCTACTTTGGCCCATGCACTTCCTTGTTATTCAGCCACATTGTTTACAGTAGTGATGCCCACATGATATGATGATTGAACAAGATGTACATCTTTTAATTTTCACTTATTTTCTGGAACTCATTCAAATTCCTCTTAATTTTTGAACTAGGAGCTCTTCTATATGTACCTAGTTCTCTCTGGTTTTTGACAACATGGATTGATCTACATTTCTCCAGAGTATTTTTACTCATTTTTAGGAATCTCTTGGAGATAGGCCAGGTGGTTAAGGCATTTGACTTGTAATCGCAAATATGCTTGCTCTTTCAGCCATGGGGGCATCATATTGTATGGTAATCCTATTATTTATTTGTAAAAGAGTAACCCAAGAGCTGGCAATAGATAGCAATGACTAGCTGCCTTTCCTTTAGTCTTATTCTTCTAAATTAGGGACAGCTAGCACAGATAGCCCTTGTGTAGCTTTGCATGAAATTCATAAAACAAATTTACCTTCGGTGGAACCTCCTCCAGAGAAACTAAATTAAAGCTTTTATTGAGCTTTTCATAGGTGAACAAATATGTACATCACATTTAACTAATTGAAGAAGGTACTAACTCTTTGCAACAGCATCTTCTTATTGAGGTAAAAATGATTCTGCTTTTGGCACAAAATATGTCACTCTAACTAGATTAATATCAATAACTGTTTAATTCGAAACCTTTGTCTACAAAAAATTTACTTCTTTACAACTTATCAACAGTGATGCATTGTGAACTGAGGTGGGACCCATTGTGATTGTGTAGCAGAATCAGTCCAACAAGATGATGAGTCATCTTCCTCTTCATTCTGTTAAAAGTACTTTGAGCAGATGCTTGAGCCAAAAAAATAGTGTGTTAAGATTATGCTTCTCAAAATACTGAATAGTAAAAGGTATTATTTTTTAATACTTATGGTTTTTTAGGGGCCTCTGATGTTTAAAATGAAGATTATGGGATTCACTTTGTTAATTGCATTACTGGCCTCTTCAAATTCCTTTAGTCTCTCCAGGCAGTCCAGTTAAAGTCACGCTTAGCACTTTAAATTACAATATGAGTTAGTATTGAGTAAGAAATAGGAGATTGGGAGCCAAAACAATTTATATTCACAATGCAACCTATATCGACCCTTGGAATCAGTTTACCATGGAGAAATAATGAAATTATGGTGTGAAAATCACCATGTGCATTTGCAAGGAAGCCTGTTTATTGATAACACAAATACCTATTGGGTCACAAGCCTTTTCCTCTATAGTCGTGAAGGTCTACTTAGTTAGCACCAGCAAATGAAACTAATGAATAGTGCATTTCTTAAATTCTTTGCAGATAATTTTTATACAGCAACATTATATATATATATATGGTTCAACATAAATTCTTTTAATGATTTGTAATCATCCAAGGGTTGGTATGAGTAAATAATCTGATTGTTTTCTTCTCACTAACTTTCGCACCAAGATTAGTAATGGGAGCAATGGTTTATATCAAACCTGCTTGGTATTCTTTATTCAGTGATGGTCTCTTTTGAGATGTTGGGCCACTGCTGATAGTGTTTTGCAGAGCAGCTTTCCTCTTCTGCTATTTTTTTTTCTGCATAATCTTGCATTTTCTTCCTTTCTCCCTTTCTCAACCAATGTGTTCTTGGCATATATTATCACTTTTGTAACAAGAGTTATCTTCAAAAAACTTCAAATGTATACGAGTTAGTAATTTATTGAATTCAGTTTCAAGGATGGATACTTTCTTCTTTTAGATATGCTGCACTATAATCTTTTTTTATCATCTGAATGTCACCATTGGTATTTACTAAGTCCATTTGAATCTGTTGTTAAGTCTGGATTGTGTTCTGAACTAATAATACTTGTTCCTGCTCCTGGTGTAGAAAATGAAGGGTTTATCAATGCTCTTTAACTGGTACCTATTTAATAAAGAGCCTATCTGATGATGATAGTATGTATATTCAGTGCTTGAAGTGTGGAAGAAAAGAGGAAGTGGGATGATTTTAAAACTTTTTGAAACTGAATATTATACTTGTCTTTCATAAGTATTCTTTATTTTTATTAAAAAAACAAGTAAAATGTAAAACATACTGGAGATGTATTAGATTATATTGGATAATGTAATGAAAAAGAATTCACCAGGTATACTTGCAAGAATCTCCCACTTTACATATATAGTTTTATATGGTCATGTGAATTTCATGTTTGCCATGTAACTTGTAACTCGATTATTAGTTAGATATTCAAAGAGCAATAAAACAATAAAATTAAGCATAAACAGTTGTATACTGTTACTAGTTATAGTATGAAAACTTTGATGGTTACTTTGTGATTACAAACTATCAAATTGACTGATTTTTTTAGCAAGATAATTCATTTGATTTATTTGTCTTTTACTTTGTTTCATTCCAGCCTCTCTCTGAAATGACATTTTAAGAAAAAATAGTTTCTATCCCAAGTCCTTTGCTATTGTAAATATTTGTTGCAAAGGGGACCTCTCAGAGAAGGTTCTGTTTATTCAGTTTACCTCCTCTGGAATCTAAACATCTACCCATATGTTTGTTGTGCATATTGACCTGTGAAGGGGAGAACAGGATTCTGGTGGTTGTGGGGTCCAATCCTAACACACCACATTGACCTTGAATTCCTGCAGATGGGCAGCATTGGCTCTCCTCCTCCCAGGGTCAGTTGGCTGGCCCACTTGAGCTGGGGTCAGTCAAGTACCAGTGTTGGATGTTCTCAGCAGGAATTGGGGACATTGTATATTGTGTTTGGGTATTGTGCTCACAAAATCCTGGCACTGTAGTGCATCTCCTTGTAGGGCTCCATGGTACACGGTGTCAGTAGGCATCAAAATATTCTTTCTTTATTATGGATCCTCTTAATAAAAATTTAAATAAAACAGTGAAAAAAATAGTCCATAGTTAAACAACCATGTCTTGAAGATTCTGATCAGCAATCTTCAATCTCTGTAACACCTATACCTCATTTTCTTATACTACATTCTTTTTCAGACAAGTTTTTAGGGCAAATATCTGCATTTTTAATTCAGAAGGGACTAGAGAAATTTGCTGGTTCTCTTAAGTCACTCAAAAAGCTTTGCTCTGGTGACATATTGGTGTACACATTCACTCCTAAAAAGACTGAACCACTCTTGCATTCAAAGGCCTTTGGGGATATACCCATTGAGGTTCCTTTTCATGTTACTCTCAACCTTTCTCTCTTCAATACTGGATCTTATACTTATTTTAATTCACCTAGTTAGTCTTTTATTATTATTGATTTCTCAATCTGCACACCTTTACTATTCTCCCACTTTTCATGGAAGATTGATAGTAACCCCAAGGGCAGTGATCATTTCCCTATTATTTTGAGAGAGGCTGGCTGTGGTCAATGTCACCTGACTCATGTGTCCTGGTGGAAGTTGTATCATACCAACTGCCCCTCTTTCACTGCTTTCTCAGAACTTGATCCTGCTATCGTCTATAAGCCATTGATAGACGACTAAGTGGTAGCAGTGACTAGCTGTATTATTTAGGCATCTGCTCAGTGTATTCCCAAAACCTGGACACATTTTCCAAGATATCCTTATCTGTGGTGGAATTCTGTCTGCCACGTGGCATGGAAGGCTCAAAAACAGGCCTGAGATACCTTTCAAAGGTATCCAACACTTTTGAACCACCTTACTTTTCAGTGGCCCATGCACATACATGGCAGGTAAGATGTCAAAACCAGAAGGAATCTTGGATAAAATCCACAACCAGTATCTCTTGTTTCACCAGTTTCAAAGTCATATGGGACAAGGTCTGGAAGGCCAGTGGGCAGTATAATTCTGTCCCCCTTTTGATTTTGCTTTCTGATGGCTGGGAAGTAACTGATGCCCGGAGCATCGTCAGTACTCTCGAAGAAAGCTTTTGCCAGGTATCTAGCAGTTCTGCTTTGTCCTCCACTTTCTTAGCCATCAAGACTTCAGTAGAGCGATCACCTCTTTCCTTTCTGGCTGATCATCTCCTGGTGGAATTAAAACTGGCCCTTCATTGGTCTGGCAGTACATTGGTTGAGCCTGTTGATATACACAACGAGTTGCTGCGCCATCTCTATCCTATTTCTCTTGCTATTCTTCTGGTTGATTTTAACTGGATGTGGCAGGAGAATGTTTTCCTGATGCATGGTGCCGGGTTACTGTCCTACTTTTTTCTAAGATTGGGAAGGATCCCAGGATTCCTTCAAACTACTGCCCAATTGCTTTGATGAGCTGTCTCTATAAGACCTTAGAGAGGATGGTTAATTCTTGTCTTATTTGGTTTCTCTAATCAAACAACCTCCTCACACCCAACCAGTGTGGGTTCCGATGAGAGTGCTCTGCCATAGACCTCCTGATTTGACTTGAAACGTTAATCAGAGATGGCTTTCTCAATTGACATCTTATGTCAGTATTCTTTGATCTTGAGAAGGCTTGTGATACTATGTGGAGATATGTCATTTTGTGAGACTTCCTTTTATATGGGTTGTGCAGCCATTTGCCCATTTTTATTAAAAAATTTTTAATGGGTGTGCGATTTGAAGTTTGTGTGGGTTCTACATTTTTACTCTTCTTACCTACAGGACCTTGGAGTCCCTCAGGGCTGTGTCTTGAGTGTCGTACTCTTCAGTATAAAGATTAATGCCATAACTGGAAAACACCCTCTTAGTGTTGCAAACGGGTTCTATGTTGACAACTTCTGCAACTCGTGTCAGTCATTGAACATGAGGTTTATTGAGCAGCAGCCACAAACTGCTGTCAGTTGTTTACTCTCGAAAACTGTTTGTATGCACTTTTGTCGCCAACAGGGTATTCATTAGGATTCTGAACTGCGTGTCAATGAAGTTATGCTTCTGGTGGTTCCTGAAGCAAAGTTCTTGGGGCTTATGTTTGACTGTAACTGTCTTTACTGTATGCTTCGAAACTTCAATCCTCTTTACAACATCCCACCTGGGACTGTTTTTGTTCCTTAGTGGGCAATGCTTCTGCAGAACAGACAATCTATCATTGTTCTTTTTGGCCTTTGTATTAGGTGCAGTTGGATGAATTGAGTCTGTGCTTGGATGACATTGTTGTATCCACTGGTCAGCTCTTTCCACTATAGTTTATAACCATCCCCAAATGTGACCTTTCTTTAAGTCACCTGAGAAAAGTGGATACTCCCAATTGGAAGTACTGTCTTTTATTTACTGAACATCTTTCAAACCATCGTTCCATTTCCATTTATATGGCTGATTTGAAATCAGATGAGTCTGCGCCGTGCCATGGTTTGTTGTGGTGGCTGTTGCATCATTTGATGCAACTAGTGCAACTAAATATTTTATTCTTATTGAGACTTTTTAATACTGTGAATCTGGACACTTTATTGTCAGTTAGAACGTAGTTGTTTATCTCATGCTTGGGATTAGTGACAGTCTTTCTTCTCTTCCAAAGGCTGCATAAATGAAGAAACTTAATATCAGTATTATTGAGTTTAGGTGTTTTGTTTTTTCCTATTTTCAGATTTACCTGTGGTTTTATGATCTAGAGATACATGTAGATATTATAAGAGGTTGAAGCATATGAGACATACCCGAGTGGCACAGCAGTGTGTCTACAGACTCACAACACTAAATACCTGGTTTTGATAGCTGTGTTGGGAAGAGCCCTTTGTGTAACTTTGTGCTTAGTTTCAAATAAACAGATATTCGTATGAGGTGTGAATATCTCAATTAATAGTGGGTTTATAATATAGGATTTAAGTGAACCATGTCCTTTGGATTATCCAAAAATAAACAAAAAAATATAATTTTTTAATATAAAATTGAATTTGTGTTGTTTCAGTATAGTATCGATTGTGGTTTTCTATTTTGATTTTTTGAGACATCAACTTGTGAGTTGGAGCATAGGCCCTATGTGCCAATGCCTAGTGATGCATCTACTTGAAAACACACCACTTTCTATTGCTTATTAGAGATTCTTTAGACAAACAAGTCTAAAATATTTTCAAAATTAATCCAATTAAGGTAAAAAAATTGTTTGGAAAACTAATTACATTAATTTAATAATTTTGAAGCACAAACATTCACTGGTGTCATTTACTAGTAAAAAAAAAGTTTTACATTTAAGTAAGAACTTTGTAGGCAGGATTATAATATTAAATATATTTGGAGTTCAGTGTTACTAATGTTGTAGGGATTGCAAGAATAACCAACAATATAACTGAACATTGTTGTACATAAAAACATTACAAACACCAAAATAGTTTAATTCCCTTTACTAACCACATATTTTTAAATAATCGATAGTCATAATAGGTGAATATTTGTTTAATTCTAACATGGTTACTTTAACTGTTGGCATCCTTAGTAAGGTATCCATCTAGAATTAGGTGTGACTGACTTTACCCCAATAATATCCTGGACTGTGCTTGGTATAGACTAAAGATAGAGTATAACATGAAAGATTAACTAAGAAAATCAAATTTGTAGTGGTGGAAAAATTGGATTGTAGGGTAGTTGGATGGGAGGGAGTAAAAGATTGTTATTAAGTGAGTCCATTCAATTTGGATCTGTTAGTAGTGGAGCTTACATCTCAGGGGTTAGTACATGTGCCTTTCTTTTTCTTATTAACAGTGTTGGAAAGTTTGAAGGATGTTAAGTTATTAGAGAATAGCTTGAATAAACTGGTGAATTGGAAAAGTATTTGATAAATTACCTTTAATTATAACTAGTACAAGCTAATGGTTTTGGATTATCATTATTTGGATGGCATATTTAATGTAGGTGGGAACTAATGCAATCATGTGATTCCAGAAGGATTTTTGCAGAGTGGTGGGTAGGTCACTCAAAACTGTTGACGCTGTGCTGTGTTTCTAGTAGTAAATCCAAATTAGGGTTTATTTATAAGTATATCGATTACAAGTTAAATCATTAAGCAGGCCTTGCTTGGAATACCATGTACAGTTTTGGTCTCTGTATCTAAGAAACCAATATTAACGTGTTGGCACGAGCTCTGTAGGGCTACTAGTATGGCTCCCAAGGATGGAAAGGTTAACTTACAGGTATAGGTTCAGTTCTCTTTATTTTCTCTTAAGACAAGAACTGTGAGATGTGGTCTTATTAGAACTTACAAAATTATATGAGGGATTGATTTCTTTATACTATATTCTGTAGGTAGTAGGATGAATGGACACAAGTTGAAGATTTGGAAAGATGGGCTTCAGTTAAGACAGATTTATTTTTCTTACTGGGCAATTGACGTATGTGATTAATTATCATCATTTATTTTTGAGGCCAGCTCTTCAAGAGAGTTTAAAAGGGGAATTGATGAACTGTTGAAAAGTGAATGGTGGGTTTAGACTTATTTTTCTCTGAAGTGGGTGTAAGAGGAGGGTTTTGCAAGGACCAAATATTTCCTTCCTGTCCATATTTCATGTTGTTATTTTGATAATCTAAATATGGTGATTCATTACATTACTGTTTTGAAAGAATCTTTGTCTTTTATAACTGGAATATAAGGTACATTCCCACTGTTATTTGCTATTTTAAAAGAATTTAAATACCCAAAATCACTGTTGTAAGGATGTTCTCTACATAATCATACTACCTGCTGCATCTTGCAATATTAGAATGAGACAAGAAGTTGAAATGCCTTGAACAGTATTTTCTACGTTTGTATGATACTGTCTGTGTATAATGAAGAAAACAATGTGAATTACTTATCAGCCAGATCATATACGTTTAGGTATTTATTAAACAGTCTTTGTTATGCACCTCTGAAACCATGCTTTCCTTTTTACATCTGAGATAAGTAGTTTTCTGATTAATTGACAACTGCTATATATAGTTTTTTTATAACGTCCTTTACATGGTATAGTTGGAGATAGTAAAGTCTTTTGTTGAAGGAATTAGTTAAGTTGGACAGTCTAATATCTGTTGTACTTTACATCTAGTTTGTGACCGCAATTTTTGTGGATGATGTTGTCAGGTTATGATTAAAGCTCTGCGTAGTTATAGGAATTACAGTCATCTAACCTAGTTGATGCTAGAATACAGGATTTTGATTCCTGTGGGAGAAGTAGTACTGATAGCCCATTGGGTAGCTTTATGTTAAAAAACAACTCATGAAAATAAGGCTTTACGTATAAAATAACTTTTTACTGTAACTTTAAAGAATAAGACTACATTTGCTTGTGTGAATACGTGATGTGTTCTACAGATACACACAAGTGGTTCCTAATAAAGTAGTTAACTGCTTGCATATACTGTTACAATTATAGAAGTAACATTAAACTTTTATGGTCACAATTTCTTTTGTCGGGGAAATGCAATAAATTTTTTGTTGTTGTTGTTGGTTAAGTAAAGAAACTTGTAGGGTTAAAAATTCTAGGCCATTAAATACCATATTTTTTCTTAGGATGGAGGAATTGTTAGCAAATATTTTGTTGGGCAGATGAGAGAGAAGATTGGATCTCATTTAGTCAATAGTAATTCTGTTAAAAAATGGAACCCATTGAAAAACAGCACTGATGATGACTCTTTTATAAACAGAGGAGAAACATTAAGTAAAGAAGTATCATTTTCACCATATCCATTATCAGTTTCCTCATCATCTTCTCCAGTTTCAGTATTAGTTTCAACAATTTCACAACCCCCATATCCTTCAGTTTCAACTGCTATTCCAGCAGTTGTCCCGCCACCACCTCCTCCACTTATAGTTACCAAGAAGGATATTCACTTTGGTGCCAAAATGTCAGAAAACATTACAGCTCAGCATCTTAATAATAAAAGAACTTGGATGAAGAAATCTCTCTAATGTATTGGAGAAGCTTGTGTTGATATTATCACAGTATCAAATTATGAACTTGCTACTGAATTTCCAAGAACATTGGAATACAATATTTATGAGGAATTTTTATTTCTGAGAATTAACCATTAAACATTTAGAGTGGAATAATAGCAGTGTAGATCTTATTTGTTTTGGAGAACATGAAAAAAGTATTTGTTATGAAAGGTAATAGATTGTTAAACAGTAAAGAATTATTGATTCAATGTATTTAAGAGTTTTTATTTCTTTATCTTCTGCTGTAGCTGATTGTTTTATGTTGAAATATTGCTTGGTGTAATATGAATTATAGAATGTAAAGTGAATTTCAGTTTGTTTTTACTTGCTTATTCTAAAAGAAATATTGCAATTTTTAAATACTTTGATGTGGATACAATAAACTGTCTTTTTTAGCATCTGAAAGAAACTAATTTTTTGAGTTTAGTGGTATTATCGTTATACAAATTATGGATAATTCTATACTATGGTTTTAAGAATTAAGCAAATTGCATTGTCATATTGTTTTAAAAGCAACTTATGGTTTTACAAAATGTAAATATGAGTCATTGGTTCAATTATAACTGCTCATGTGAGATGATAGCTACTGCAAGAGTATGTAATATTATCAAAAATGTTATATTATTTAGTTATTGCACAACTCAAAGTAAATTTTATCACTACATGTAAATGAACTTGTATATAATACATTATTTTTGTGACAGTTGAAGACAAATTTTACTATAAGCTTGATAGAATCAAATAGTTAGAACTTGTAGTTTTTGTATTTTAATTCCAATTTTGGGTTTATACTTTATTGGTTTATGTATTCAATTATAAATTTGCCTATAGTGTTTCAAGACCAGCATCACTGAAGTTTTTTATTTAGCCTGTTGTAACATTAGACAGTCAATCACTATTACTACTACACTACTGAAATCATACCTTTCTATATGTATTTAGTTTCAGACATTTTAGTTTTCAACAATAGTAGCCAACAGTTTCATGCAACAGATTTTTTACAAGACGTAACATAAAACCAGAAGCTGCTCTGTGACAGACAGAACTGTCTTTGTGCAAAGATTTCCTTGAGATGGTTAGTACCAGAATACTGCTTGATCCCTGTGGAAACAAAAGTGTGAACATTTTATGGTAAAGTCTTGGGCTGGGGGAAATAGAATGAAACAAAGGATTTTTTGTCAAAATAATAAGAAAAATGTGAAACATAGTGAGTTATATTGTGGATGTAAAAAATATATTTTAGTTTGACTCCTTCATTTTAACACAAAAATTAGTGTTATGTTTTAAACTAATAGATTATCCTTAATTACTTTCATATAACAAGTTTCAGAGTTTGGCCTGATATTACCTATAAGTTGCTATTTAGATAACATTTGGTTTTGCCAGTATAGGAGGCCTTACTGTCTCCACATGTGTAACTAACTATATCCATACTTGCTAAATAAACACTCTTGTCTTCCATACATTGATAACCAAAGCTTAACTTTTAAAAGTCAAATGCATAATTCATCATTACTCCTCCTAAAGTTGACTTCAGATTAGTTTATAAACCTATATCTCACATACAGGATTTTTTCCACATTAAAGTAGCTATTAATTTTGTTTGATGTTTTCATAGTAACATTCACCATGTTGAGGAAGATTTCTATATAAACTTGGAAAAATTAATTTTTCTGCAATGTAGATAAAATGGCAGACTTGCTTGTATGTTTGAGACCATTTATGTATTAACCAGAAAAACTTTAAGTTATGGTAAATTCTAGTGGTATTTTTTAATGAAAACAATGTTTCCAATAGGATATCTTGCTTCTTTTCACAAAGTTTTTGTATATTTATACTGCCCACCTGTAAGCTCAAATTTTCACTTGCCACTAGGTTAGATACTCTCAGGTACCCTTATGTGTATTCACACAAAATATTGGCATACTATCAGTCTAATAATTCTTTCCTAATAAGGGATTGAGTTTGAGGAGTTCAAAAGGTCACTTGTATGTATGCCTCATGGTATTTTGCTTCTTAAAGATATTTTTCCAGGACAGTATACTCATGGACTAACATGAGTAAATCGGAGTGATATTACTGCCCTTTCCTGATTATCCATGTATTGTAGGCCACTTGATTGGTCTGCTTTTCAAAGTCCGGTTTTATGTCCATCCATCTTACTTCCTTTAGTGAAGTATTCCTTTGGACTCTCCAATGTGCTGTTTATTCTTTCTTGCAGTAGAGTATAGATGTTCTCACCACTTAAGTCCCTAGTTGCTGGGGTGGTGGACCATGGAGGCTTCCTCCTGAGTATGCTCACTGTTTCTTAGTTCAGAGTAGGGTGTGTTTCTGTCAGAGTAGATGGTATTGATGCTTATTATATTGTGGATCTCATGCATAGTACCATATGCTTCTAGGTGATGGACAGTGTATTCCACCAGCATATAGTTCACCTCTATGGTTGAGGTAAACTCATCCCTACCATCCCACAGATATTGGTTTCCTGTAGATATGGTGGAGCTGGACCAGTCACATAAGCCTTTATATGTATGTGTGGCTAGGTATACCCTCCTACAGCAAAGATGATTTACGTATCTGGTGCCACCTATAGATGGACCCCCAATATTTGCTGTCCATCTTATTACTATCCCTCATATGTTAATTTTCAGTGTCTGTACACATATGATTATGGAGGGATTCCACCCTTATTGTGACACATTTTCACATGGGCAAAGAGCATATTGAGCTTGAAAGTGGTGCTATCTTCGATGGGAGTTTGTCTTTCATTTATTTGCACTACCCATGGTTGTTCTTTGGGCACTTTGTAAAGGGAGATAATCTTCTCACTTGACCCTCCACTAATTCAATGTGGGATTCTATCTATTTGTGGAACAAAGTAAGATGTTACATCAGAAGTCAACATTTTCTTACAGTGAAGATGTATTTCTGATAGATAATTGCTTCCTTTCACCTTTCCCACTTGACCTTCCTATTATTTATTATTTACTGCTCAATCTTGAAGTGATTATGGGCTGTGCTGAAGAGAGATTCCTGGGACAATGAAAGTTGTGTTGCACTCACGTTGAAAAGGGTTGCTGCATGATAGCATAGAAATTTCTCGCATAAATACGTGAGGGTGGGTTGGAGTATTAAGGCTAGTGGTTGGTGAAAATTTGCACCTATAGAGGGCAGTATAAGTTGAAGCTATTTTTGAGAAGTAAGAATCTATCAGAAATACATTTTCCTTAAAGGAAAAGTTAACTTTCTCCTTGTTCAAAAGGTAACTGTTTTGCAATGTCTATTTTATGAAGAAGTTTTTCAACATATTCTCTGAGATTTGACACACTTTTGAGAAGTGGTGGTTTTGTGTAGTATTCTGGTTACAAAATGGTTCTTGATGATTGCCTGAAGGTACAACACTCTTCAGAAAATAATGTCTCTGTGGTTTTAAAGTTAAGAAAGTTGTTCTTGCAAATTTCTGTGATATAACATTTATCAGAGAAGCAGGTTTTATCACTATGACATGATATTTTGAAAACTGATGTATCTGCAGTTTTCTGATTTAAGAAATATTCCTCACTCATTACTGTAAGGCATGGCACTGATCAGAGAAGTCAGGTTTATGTGTGATCTTGATAAGAAAGTGTTCCTCATCCATCATTTTATATGACACTGATCAGAGAAGAGCCATTGGTCTCCTGAATAAGAAAATGTTCTTTAATCACAACTGTAACATGCAACAGTGATTAGAGAAGTGTTTTCGTGGGTTAGAAAGTGTTCCTCACCTGTTACCATCATGTACGACACTGATCATAGAAGTTATATATCTTTGTGGTCTCATGAATAGCATGTGCTTTTTGCTTTTCTTGATATTTTGTTCTCTTCACTGTTTTACTTAAGGATTGTTTCAGAAACACTGCATTGAAACACTTTCTGCACATCTGTAAGCTATTTTTATGCTCAGTATTTGTCTTAAATAGAACTGTGTTAAGCCTTACTGATTTTTTTAAACATATATGGAACAATATCAATATAATTTGAGTACTTTTCTATTCAATTCCTTTTTCTTTTAACTTTTGTAACAAACTCTGCTTAACAACAACAATTGGGGAAGAACTTGCTGTAGTTTGTATTATTATCATACTAATTTATTAAACATCAAACTTCATGCATTTTACTTTGAATAATAAAGTGTTGATGTTTTACGTATGTGCAATGTTGTGACAATGAAAATATTACATGATCAGCTTTTAATTTGTTTTGTATTTTCATAACTTGACATTAAGTGTTGTTGGCATGATGAAATTTGATAATTAAAGGATATTTAACATGATTTGTTGATTGAAAGATTTTTTTTCAGATGGAACATAAAAATAAGAAGTAATTTAACATATTTCCATAGCTTTGCTATTAGACAGTAAAAGAAACATTTTAAGATCAAAACAGACTTGTTTAAAGAAAATGTTATTTGATGTTTTAAATTTTTACATGATTCATTTAAACAATAAAAGTGGCACAATCACAAGTTAAACATCAAACTTTGGTTGAGGGTAGTGCTTTACGTATGCAACTGTCATTGCATTAAAGTGGAAATGTGATGGTAAACAAGTTTTTGTGACATCTCTCTCACAGGAAGAATTTAACTGATTTAAAGTGTAGTTCATATAAAGTTGTAAAAAATACAGTTAATGGCATTGAACTTATTGCTTACTATTTAAATTTTAGACAATGGTTTCAGTGTTCCATATTCTCTTTTTGAGTTCACTGGCACGGTGAGGAAAATTAGACTTTTTCATCTTTATAAACAAATTTTGCCTTCTTGAATTATTGAGATCTTATTTTCTAATGGATTTAAATTCTAACACGTTCTTTTGATGAAAGGGACAATGGAGCTTGAGGTTAATATTGCTGAAAAAATCAAATAATGTAAGTAATCAAGACATAGTTAAAGGAATGGTCAATATATCACTTAAATTTGCTGATGATATCAAGGTATTGAATGCTGCTGTCTGTGAAGAGGATGCTGCAGCTTTACAAAAGGATTAAGAACATGTAGTGAGTTAGGCAAATAAATGACAAATGTGTTTCATGTATAATTGGAATATATTGCATGTGGATTATCATAACTTGAATTATAAGTATAATTTGGATGGGAATAACCTTAACAGTGTTATGAAAGAAAAGGATCTTGGCTTAATAGTTGACAAGTCTCTAAAATCATCCAAGCAGTGTGATGTTACTAGTGGTAGGACAAATAGGATTTTAAGTTGTATGTACAAAAATACTGAATACCATACCAAAGAGGTTATAATTTCATTGTACATGTCACCAGTTAGGCTGCATTTGAAGTATTATGTTCATTCTTGGGCTCCTTACCATAGGAAGGACAATGAATAATTGTAAAAGGTTCAGACTAGGGTTAAGCGTTACTAGAATGCTGCTTGGGATGGAGGAGTTGTTATTCATGGAGAGATTTAAATTTCTTAAATTGATTTCTCTTAAAAAAAGAGATGAGTTACAGGGAATCTGACTGAGGAGTTTAAGATTGTAAAGGAACTTCATAGTGTTGATACATCATTTTTTTTTCATATTTAACAGCAATAATAGTAGGACTAGGGGGACACGAGTATAAATTTTAGCAGGATATAGGAGTTATCTACAACAAAGACATGTTCATTTTTCTAACAAGATGGTTGTACTTTGGAATGAGTTACTTTAGGATGTTGTAGAGGTGGTAAATTTAAGTGAGTGTAAGACAAAGCTTGATAAGTATATGAATGATAATGGTCACCTTAAAGCCACTTTAAGCTTTTTTTAAAGATTATTAATAGTTTTAGTTTAGAGGCTGAGATAGTGGACCAATAGGTTCCATGTTGTCCCAAAACATTTCTTGTGTGCTGAGTAGAGCATAGTGTAATCTACACTACTTCTACCTGTGTATCACAAAAGTGAGTTTCTGTTTGAAAGTTTCAATTTTTTTTTTTATTGGCAGTTTATGTAATACTTTAGGGTTAAAACCTCTTTTATATGTCAATGTGAATAAGCAATAGTGATATGAATAACAAAAATGACCTAAGTTAAGAAAAAAATCTGCAGATGACCGAGAAAAGTCAAAACGTTGTTCTCTCCTCATCAATAAAAGTGTTGATACCCATACCAGCCGTTCTGAGATACATTATGATCTTGTCTGATAACTTTTATCAGAATCAACAATGATAGGGGTAGTGCACCTGAGAATATCACGTGTATGCAGTGAAGACACTATTGGACCTGCCTTTGTTTGAGATTAGAGTATTTTACGATTTATATGCACTGCAAATTCAGTGTTTTATTTACGTTTATTATACATACATACACGTATAGAAAGCTGACATTTTTTGAATTTTTCATCTTGATGCAAGGGACTTAGATTCAAGTTATAATAACAAACAGCTTGTAAGATTTGCTACATATAGAGTGTGCTAAAAACTTAACCAACTTGAATACATATAAATCAAAATTTTAATATGTTTAAAAAAATACTGACTTAGAAGAGGTGTTGCACATTTAAGATGTGCAAATATGGATGAAGGATGAGCAAATTATATTCAATGAACGTAATGCTTTTTCGAATAAAACTAAGGAAGAATATGTTATAACCGAAACGAACACATATTCAGAGTGACAAAGATAAGGCTGCTAGTACTAAGTATAACGCATTGTTCACTGTTAAACAGTACAGTTTAAGACTATCTTACTTTTTAAAGCTGAACATGTACGAAAAAAACATTTTATAATTAGAAGAACTCGTAATAAAAAGACTGTTTTTTACAGTAGTTAAGCAAACATAAATACAGAATAGTTCCAAAGAAACAATGATTCTTATCTTTAGGGCAACGCCCCTCGCTAGTACAACGGTTTGCTTACAGATTTACAACGCTAAAATCAGGGGTTCGATTCCCCTTGGTGGACTCAGCAGATACCACGATGTGGCTTTGCTGTAAGAAAACAAACACATTAAAGAGGGCAAAAACGATAGGTTGTAGAAGCACACGAACGTCTGTACGTGTGGAAACACGGCGCATGACAGGCAATTGGTTCCAAACGACACCAATGTCTATGTGCACTCTCCTAAGAAGAGCCGTTGTTTTCCGAATGTACGATACAGATCCATTTTTTCGCTGTTTATTTAAGTAGTGTAAAAAATAAGAGGGAAATGGTTTTTTCGTAATGAGCACAATATACTTTTACTTATTTTTTTATATTTCATAGATATTTACGCCTTAAATTTTGTAACTTATTCTAAAAATTACTTAACCTCTAAGTGGTAATGAAGGAAAAAATGCAAAAAAAAAGACGTTAAATCACAAGATACAGGTGTGGTTCATGCTACAAGTATTGCCATCAGATCTATGTAAATTTAAAAGTAACAATAGTAATACAAAATAGAACAAACAAAACAAAGTCATGGTCCTGCGGTGAGAAGATTAACTGGCCAGGTTTACGTTTTAAAACAGTGTAAATAGTAAATAGATTATAAAGTTTTACACGACAAGTCACATTAAAAATATAAATACTTCATTCAAGCCCGTCTATAACCCAGCTTGTTTCAGGATTGATAGCAACAGTTTTGTCAGTTACTACCATGTAACACTTTATTTTATAATGAAGATCTAATCCAGGTGTTCTTCGCGGGACGGAACGTTTTTGTATACGTAATGGCTGGCGTACGTAAATGTAAAACGAACTGTCTGTATTAAAAACTGGCAAACATAATTAAATGGGAAATGTATATTACTGAAAGAAATAAAGCCTCTGTTTTTTTTAATCACTTGTTTGTTTGGGGAATATTACCCACATTATATTATTCTACGATCATGTAGAATGAAGGACTTAGAGTCGTTATTGGAATAAAATATTTTGTGCCTACTTGGTCGTGACTTTATCGTAACACTGGTTTATTAATCGTAGCTGTATATTTATTTTGCTAAGTTATCGCTGGGTAGTATGCAATAAAACAGTATAATTTTATATCGTAATAACCATTCATTATATTTTAACTAAGCTTAAGAATATAGTTTTAGAGGTAATAGCGCCTCCTTGTTGCAAAAGCACCAGCATTTTAAGTGAACTGACTAAACATCACTATAATGAACTAGGATACTGATTATTCGCATGTGCAGTGAGAGGGTGGACAGAAACCTTTGCTGCAGTTGTTTATACACCAAACGTCCATTCCTGGAACTCTCTTCCAAATACTCACGGGATAGCATATTTTCCTTCTCCCATTAGGGCGCTGTAGTGGCGGAGTCTGGTTGGTGACTAGTTTGGGCTTTTCTGTAATTGGTTTTGGTTTACTTGTGGGCCTTATATGAGGTCTGCGAGTAGGTCTCCAGATTCGTTTTGTGGGAGTAGGTAAGGAGAACGTTTCTGGTTGTTGAGGTTTTATAGGGTCAAATTTATCCCCCTGAATAGTGACATCAGCACATCCTCGGAAAGTTTCTTGTGGACCACATCCTACCTTCTGTGAACCATCTTCACACGTGCCCCAGTTATTTCCTGTGAAGATTAAATCAGTCTGAGAAAGAAGAATCGCCTTTTATGTCACTTTAAACAGTCACAACGCAGATAAAAAAAAAAGGAAAACAGTTTAAAAAACTGATAACCTTGATCATAATTCTTTAATTTCATGGAACTTCGTGAATATATTCATTTAAAAAATTATTTTCATGAAAAATAGTTTTCAGTTGTGAAACACTAATCGACACAAGATAGATAATTTTGTTGAATATAAAGTATAACAATTATTTTTAAACACACACCTACATACTCGTATGTTACAACTGTTTGTAATCATTTTAAAGCCTGTCAGTTAAGGTATTCGACTCCCAGACTTGGGGTTGTAAGATAGAAACCCGTTCCCAAACATGCTTACTCAGCGATGTTAAGTCCTAGGGCTTATAATGCTAAAAGTCAGGTTTCGATACTCACATTTAGCAGAGCACAGATAAACAGCCTATTCTGCTGTATTGCGCTTACAAACAAAAATCAACCTACCGGCAGTATAAGTCCACTGGAACACGCACTGGGTGCAGGTGAGTCCAGAAGGGAGTCGAAGGTGGATACTGTAAGTCTCTGCTCGATTGTTAGGCACGATATACTTGTAGCCCGATCCATCCGCTAGGGCAAGTTGATAACGATCTAGACATTCCTGAGTAGCTACCTTTCTGGGGTTATTATTGGGACATAGTTTAAACTCGAAGAAACCTTGATGATTCGCTGTTAACTGCACCTTTACTGTGATTTTCTGTGAAATAGTAGAACTTAAGTTTAAACAAGTCTTTCAACGCATCAGTTTACCGTCTCTTTCAGTCAACCGAAATAGATTTAAAATAGGAGAAAGCTGTTTAACACAACAAAAATTAAGAAGGCAGACTGTTATATAGCTTTGTTTTTGCAATACGACATTCCATAAGTTTTTCCAGAGTTATAGAAATACTCATCTAATGATAGCAACATTGGATGTGACAATATCAATAGATTAAGTTTACTGTCGTTGTTTGTTATTAAGCACAAAGCTACACAAAGGGCTATCTGTGCTTTGCCCAATACGGGTATCGAAACCCGGTTTTTAGCAGCATAAGTCCACAAACATATCACTTTGCCACTGAGGGGCTAAGATCATTGAAAAAAAAGATAATGTACTTAATATTGGTTAAAACTAGAACATACGTGGGCTAAAATTATCATAATTTTTCATGAAAAAATCAATAAAAACTATTTTCATTTATTGCAATCCGTTTTTCACTTATGATGGTTAAAGACTAGCAGTTTAAAGAAGTTGCAAAGAGAAGACTGGTTAACAGATCGACCAAATACTTATCAAGCATTTCAAATATGAATTGTCAGAACATTGTATTTTTGTTAACGGAATGAAGACCAGATAAATCACATTTTATATGAATGAGCACCGACTGGAATTTCACTTCATAGAGTAAGTGTATCGACTCTCGGAATGTTATGAATGCAGTATTGTCTGACAATATTTCTCTTTAGTGATAAATGCATATAACTTTGAATCATAATTCCAAGCGTGAGAAATTTCTAGCTTTAGTGTGTTATGTAGTAGTAAAATATCATGTTTGTTTGTAAGAATCTATCATCTCTTCTATATGAAGTAAATACACAAAGGTTAATATATATAACCTTCACAGTTTGTATATTGTATCCGTTCAAAGATAAAGCAGAACATATGTAGCCCCTGTAATCGAAGTTATGCTACTGCTTGCCATATATCTAAACACTGTGATTTTAGGTCAGATATCGTGTTATTATGCCATTCATATATCATAACTTAAGTTCTTTACACGTTTTTCTTAATACAAAAGATCTAGCAATCTGCCGGTCGCAGTTTAGAATCCTCGTTCTACCAAACATGCTCGCCCTTTCAGGCGTGGGAGCGTTATAATGCGACGGTCAATCTCACTATTCGCGGGTAAAAGAGTGGCCCAAGAGTTGACTGTAGGAGGAGATGACCAGCCGCCTTTCATTTAGTCTTTTACTATTAAATTAAGAACGATTAGCACAGATAGCTTTTGTTTGTTTTTAATTTCACACAAAGCTACTCAAGGGCTATCTGTGCTAGCCGTCCTTAATTTAGCAGTGTAAGACTAGAGGGAAGGCAACTAGTCATCACCACTCACCCCCAACTCTTGGACTACTCTTTTACCAACGAATAGTGGGATTGACCGTCACCTAATAACACCCCCACGGTTGAAAGGGCGAGCGTGTTTGGCGCGACGGGGATGCGAACCCGCGACCCTCAGATTACGAGTCGCACGCCTTAACACGCTTGGTCATGCCGGGCCCCACAGAGAGCTTTCATGTAGCTTTGCGTGCAATTCTTAACAAACCAAACTTAATACATATTCCGTTAATTAAGGTGTAAAAAATTAAAGAGTAATTGAACTATGGGAATATATATTTTAAAGACACCAGAAACACAGTAATTTCGCTTTCCTATACCTTATTTGGTAGTGAAGATTAGAGAAACCTTTTATTCCGAACCATTTTAAAAGCATAAATATTTCGTAATGATGGATGACTTGAGAATGTGTAATATGTAACCTTGTACACTTTGAAATCATGTACGTAAAAACACTTCTTTTGAGAAGTTGCGTGTGGGAAAAACAGATGTTGTTGTATCTCACGAGTCCTGATAACCAGTGTATCATGTTTGGAAAGTCAAAGTTTGCACTTAAAGTAAGCTTATGATTTAACTGACGTTGTTACAAGAATTTTGACAACAAGACAAATGTTTCTACCAGACAGCCTTCTCAGAATAGTTATCAACTGAGAGTGTTGACAGTCACTTCTCGGGTTTTCATTTAAGAAGACGTTTTTTCGTTTTAATTATTGAAATAATAGAACATCTATTGATTTTATCACCCACTTGAAAAGTGAAATATCCACAACTTTTGAACAAATTTTTCCAACTTGGAATGTCGCCATAAACAATGTGACAAATGAAGCATTTGCCGACTAATAATTCGGGCAGTAAAGCTTTTTCTAAGGCATTATTTTGACATTTTTTGTCACAAAACGATATTACGCGGAATAATTACCTGGCGGTCAAATATTGTCACAAATAAATTAATTTTAAGCCAAGTAATTGCACTGTGGCGGTCCGTGCTAATTCGTGTCTTTATGCAATGATTTTAAACCAAGTATTACATACAAGAAACACTACAAACTCAATTACATTTATAATATTTAAATGTAAGTATGTAACAAAAATCGTTTCATTACTTCGATGTTTTTTCATTGGTTAATAGCGATCAGACTCTAGACGATTGTAATTTTTTCATGCATAATTTATTTTATCTAAATGTCTGTTTCCGTTTAAATTGCCCCCGCTGATATAGCGATTAATAGATTAATAACGCTAAAATTGGGGCTCGATTCCCCTCAGTGGGTTCAGCAGATAGCCTGATGTGGCTTTGCTATAAGAGAAATACACACACAGACACACCCGTTAGAATTACAAATGGTAACCAGATAAAAATAATGACATTTTAAGAACCTACAAAAAGGGATTATAAAAAAGTAAGGAAACGAGTCTGGAATTACACTTGGAATAGTCAAATTATTGGCTTGTATTTGGAGTAAATTATATCTATGGTAACTCCAGCCTCATTTCATTATTTTCACGATTTTATTTGCAGCTTTCAAAATTCCCATTTTTCTATTTATCTTCTTTCCTGGCTTTTTTATGCTCAATTATGGGCAAATGATTACTTGATATAGTAGTTAACTTTATATATTGTAATGAAAATAAACATAGTCAGTAGTTAGCTGATACGGTTAATGATGATTTACTGTATCTATTGACTATTTGATTGCATTGCTTTGGGAGATGAGATGTTAAGCTGCATCTGGAGATTGTCATGGAGATTTGTTTGATAATATAGTGATCATTCATACTTTTGTGTAACTACATTCTCTATATATAATTCATAGCAATGGGCAAGTTTATGGCTAGACGTCAATCCCTACTAAGTACTGTAGAATCTTATTAGTGTATTCTATGAATGCGTGTAATAATATAAGATTTTGTGTTTTAATTTTTTTTTTACTCCTTCACGTTGTGCGTAATAATGGGATTAACTTCCTGAAGATATCGATTGTATAGCGTTTAAAGCATTGAGTATATACATGTTACAATAATTTAAGGTTCGTCTATTATTTATGGGCTGGCAATTCCCGTTTCACCCTGTACTTTTTAAAGGAACATCTTATATTTTTTAAGAAGTTAACTTCAAAGCGTAATTATAGAATCGAATCACCTTCACTAGAGACGCGCGCTTCTTTATGCACTTTAATATGTGTGAAAGCTTAAAAGTGTTGTCTGAATTCAGTCTTTACTGTTTAAGGTGCTTTTTTGTTCAAACTTTCGGTTAGGGGTTTGGGTAATTCCTGGTGATGCCTATCATGATCCAATTTCGTGTTATTATTGCAAGGATATTCAGTGAAACACTTGTTTTAGAAATGTAATATTTGTGTGAATTGATTTCTCATTTCCGTGAGCTATAATATGTAATCGTATTAAACTCTGAGATAATAAATAAATACAAATCTTATTCTGATTGTATAAACACAGTTAAGGTGTTGAAAAACACATTCTTCGTAATAATTTCTCTTCAATGCACTTACTTAAGAAAGTGATGGACAGGATCATAACTTCTAATTTAAATGACATTTTATAATGGTTCCTTGTTCCACCATTGAAAGTTTGTTTTTCAGTCTCCTGCCAAACAATGGCACAGAGGTTATGTCTCAGGGTTTGCAACACTAAAAATAGGGTTTCCATACCTTTAATGGGCAGAGCACAGAAAGCTCATTGTGCAACTTTGTGCTTAGTTAAAAACAAACAAAAACAAAACAAAACAAATTCTCACACCCCTGTTTTGTCGACAATTAAAAATAGTTTACAAGCTACACCAAGTTTTCAGTAAAATAAAAACAGAACAATTTGCAGATTTAAAGTTAATAAACTTTGTTCCTAAACGTGATTGGAAAGTTTGTAAACAGATACAACAAAAAAACTATTGTTCAATTCTAGGTATTGAAAAGATGAAAGAAAAATTAGTTTTAATTCCTAAGTTAAAAAAAATGCAAAAGGAAGGCTGTTATTGAAGTCCATTATGGACAAGATATAACAGAAAGTTTTCTATATAATTTAAGGTATTCAATAGATTTAAAATAAAATTCTGTTATTCAAATGTTAAAAAGAAGAATTAGAAAGATCTGTCTTATTTGCTCTGGAGTTGAAAGCGTTTCAAGAAGAAATGATAGCTCTTTCAAATTGCATGTACTAACAGTGCGATAACGCACCTTAAAAAATCTCTCTTATGTGAGCCCGTATGTATTATTTTCGTTTTGAAAACTTTATCACCAGTGTGATGTTGCATAACGGAAAACCACTTCATAGTGCTACATTACCGAAACGACTGTAATACTATAATGCGATAATCGAGCATTTTTAAGTACAAATGATGTTGATTACGCTTGATTTCAAGTCAAAATGAAATAAATATATTTGGAGCGAAGAAGTGTTAAATATAATAAGTATTGAAATAAGTATTATTATAGTAAGTAATATTTAATCATGGTGACACCGTACTGTTGCTCGGTAGTTTAATGGAAAGTCTGAGGGCTTATTATGCTGAATAACGAAACAAGAACCATGTTGTTTACTTATGGTAATGCTGTTCCTCATTTTGGTAATCTATATAAGAAATTATTCGTAGCATTTTGTTTTCATTCTTCGTAGTTAAACACAAAAATTTAAGGTCTTAGTGACAGTTTATTTTGTAGTATGTATTTGGGGTGATAACTTGACGTTCAACCACATCAGCACTGCACGTTAAGGAAGATACTCAGTAATAGAACACTCAGTATTCTATTAAACATTACTTTAATTCTTATAAATAGTATAACAAAACCTTACCTGTCCGCTTTGATATTTCCTTACGATAATTCCTTTCCCATAAACACCTCCTGCCTCATTCTTTCGAGGTCGTGGATCATTCCATGCATCTCCACATATTCCACATTTCCCACCATTTTGTTTCCATTGGACCTAAAGAACAATAAATGTTCGTATACGAAGTTCAACTATTAGCTTCTGTTACTAACTAAGATACTCGCAAGCTTTCTTTTTTAGAGTACATCAATTACATATTTAGTTTTTTCTATATGTCATATTTTATTTGTTCTTTCGTAGATTAGTTTTCATCCATTGGTTCTAGAAGTCGGATAGAGTTTTTTTTGCAAGTAACACGCGTTTACGTAAATTTCTTTTGAAAATTATCGTTCCTCTAGTTTTGAAGGACTCAAATGGAATTACATATTCCAGTTATTTCATCTGTTTACTAGTTTTATTGTAATTTCTGCTAATATTCCTTTGATAATTTTAAATTTGTTGACTGCATTATCTAATACTTAATAATGACACTTTATTAAAATACTCATTTTTATGTTTTACTTGTTATAACACTCAGTGTAAAGGACTGACTTAAAGAAAAAACTCGATTAACTGCAATGTTAATTATATTTTGCTAAAATTTTTTGTAGTGTGACTCACGTTGTTAGGGAATCTACAATAAACGAAGTCATGAGCCCATAAATAATTTAATGCAAAAAGAGTTCAGAAAAATGTGTTTTAAAAAGGCTGATATGACATGAAAACCTTCTCTAATCCTAGAGTTAAGTACGCAAAACTATGGTTGTGCGTTTTAAGCCACCTAATATACTCATTAACCAATTTAGTAGCAGATGGTTGGTGATAGACGTTTAGATATGGTTACTTTCTGCAAAGTTTATTTGCCATGCAGTCCACTGACTTATCATCAAGCATTTCAAATAAGAAAGGCGCGGCATGGTTAAGTGGGTTAAGGCGTGCAACTCGTAATCAGAGGGTTGCGGGTTTACATCCCCGTCGCACCAAACATGCTCGCTTTCTCAGCGGTGGGGGCGTTGTAATGTGACGGTCAATCCGACTATTCACTGGTAAAAGAGTAGCCCAAGAGTTGGCGGTGGGTGGTGATGACTAGCTGTCTTCCCTCTAGTCTTGCACTGCAAAATTAGGGATGGCTAGCGCAGATAGCCCTCGAGTAGCTTTGACCGGAATTAAAAACAAAACAAAACATTCAAATAAGAAGATTGTCAGAACATTGTTTTTTCGTTGACGATTCATTTTAAATTATATAATGAAAATCATTTAACGTTCAGTTCGTAGATATATAAAAAATTAGTTTATTTCCTTTTTTAGTAACTAACACTTTAGTAACTCGCAGGCCACGTTTACAAATGACGCTAAATGTAACTCACTAGCGTGAAAAAATAATTTTCTTGTATACAAAGTAACTCAATATGCGCAATAACTAGAATAGGTTCAAATACTTTATTAAATATGAAAACGCCATGTCAGATTCACTCTACCGGCTAAATCAACTCTATACAGTTTCAACAACCTCCTTATTTATCCATTTTTTTTACACCTTAACAAACCCTGTATGTACATGAATAACCTCCCTTAAAATTTACTGTAAAATTATGATATCAAATGCTTTTAGAATTTCCTAAGTGCTACAGGCTTTTCTTGATATTAAGAGCATAACGACTGTTTCATTTTATCACTAGATGACTTAAGGTTATTCTCGGATAAAGTAATGTATGGAGTTCTGTAATTTTTCTACCTATTCTGTATACGTATTTTCTGCGTGATGGTTTCCTAGATAGCATTATAAAAAGTTTAATGACACCGTAAATTTTCTTCCGAACGTTAATGTTTCGTGTATTGCTGTACAATAACTCATCAGTAACAGTGGAAGATCTTGACACTACGTTTTCTGATGTTCGGACATATACGTGGCTAATTTATTTGACAGTGCATGCTTGTATCTCTTCACTATGCTGTAAGAAGATGAATTAAGAACTGTTCTTCTGGTATTTTTAATCCCAAGGACTTGATATATTTTTGCAAATAATTTTGATTTAAAATTCCATCTTTTATCGCAATAGGGTTCTATAGGCACATCAAATCTTGAGACAAAATCATCGATGAGTTTCCTTGTTATAGCATTTACTCTCTGGTTAGGAACGACATATTCTCTTGGACATTTCGTGAAATTGCTTTTTATGTATCAATTATCGTTGTTACTCTGGGGCAAAGGACCAAGCGCATTGACAACAATTCTCTTAAGTGTTGCTCCAACACAATACTGCTGTAGTTATCCATGCTGTTTTTTTCATGGACCCTTTCTTCACAGCAGAATTTACATATTTTAAACAAATTCCGTACAAACCCCTGATACCTAGTCTAGTAGAAGTGTTCATGTACTTACTTCAGTGTCTTCGTCAATACCAAGTGTCCGACTGTTGGAAGATTATGGAGATAACAATGTGTTTCAAAATGCAGAAATGTCAAATGTCCATTGATCTCTTCTCATTTCAAGTATTATAAACTCTCTTGTAAGCGTAAGGAATTCAACGCGCCTAATACATTCTGGGTTTCGGGCAGCTTGAAGTAACTGTTTACAAGAAGGGTTTTCTATATTAATTTTGACCCCCATGAATAATTGCTTTTATACTCGCATTTCTTAATTTTTTTTCTCTAGGCAGATCTCAGTTGACTTTTGTTCAACATCAATTTTTCATCATCGATTGTGAATGCCACTTCGTGAACTACAGTTGCTGAACTATAGATTAGTATTCTTTTATATTCTGTGCTTCTATTTTTGAATGACATGCCAATATTTTCATGGTTATGTCAAGGGCGATGCACAATATTAAAGTGTACTCCTAAAAAATTTGGAGTTTTGCTATTTGACCTAATAGATTAAAAAATTCATCAGCCACTTATTGATACGCGATATATTCAGAGCATAAAATTCTCTCCCCATAGATAAAGATTGAAATGACTCAGGGCTCAAATAACACTCAGTAGGTCTTTTCTACCTCCTTGATGTATTTCTTAATTTTTTAGTGTTGTACTTCTCCAATGTTGTTGTTGTAATCTCTTTCTGTATATCTCTTTTAGCTTTATTAATCTTGTCTTTAATAAGATTTTTTCCTTTTAATTTTCCTCTAAAAAGTACGTCTCCTTTTCTTAACTCATCCCTTAAGTTCCAATCATTTTCTTCCGCCCCCAGTGGCTCAGCGGTATGTCTGCGGACTTACACGCTAAAATCCGGGTTGCGATACCCGTGGTGGGCAGAGCACAGATAGCCCATTGTATAGCTTTGTGCTTAATTCAAAAACCAACAACACTTTCTTCGAAGTATCATCTTTTAACCTTCTATCACTTCTAATATCCTGTCCTGTTTCTCTTATTTATAATCTTTTGATTCCCGGTCTTCTTTTAATTTTCTGCATTCGTTCTTTAAATACTGTCTTAATAATTTCACCATCTCAAGCGATATTCCACTGTCATTCGTTGACCTCGTGGTCACCATCTTCACCGTTTGAAGTTCAACTCAATTATACTCAAGGTTTTATTTTTACAAAATAATTATTCTTTCGGTACTAGTGTTGTAATGTTTCTCTTTCATTATCAGGTTTTTAAAATTATCTTGTAAAAATAATTCATAGTATAGTCCACGCAATAATAATAAATTAGTTCCTTTTGTCTTTGTTTCTGCAAATGTAAGTATCGTAGTAAGTAGTAGGCCACATTTACAGCTACTTTAACAAACCACACTTACTAAAAACAGATAAACAACTATAGCTCATACAAAGAAATTCGGAATGTACAATAGCTAACAATTTAAATACTTCACTAAAAACAAAACAAAAAAACGGTTTGGTTTGTTTTGGATTTTGCACAAAGCCTTTTTTTTGGTTGCTTTGGAATTTTGCACAAAGCTACTCGAGGGCTCTCTGTGCTAGCCGTCCCTAATTTAGCAGTGTAAGACTAGAGGGAAGGCAGCTGGTCATCACTACTCACCGCCAACTCTTGGGCTACTCTTTTACCAACGAATAGTGAGATTGACCGTAACATTATATACCTCCACGGCTGGCATGTTTAGCGCGACGTGGGCGCGAACCCGCGACCCTCGGATTACGAGTCGCACGCCTTACGCGCTTGGCCATGCCAGGCTGCACAAAGCCACGCGATGGTTATCTGCGCTAGCCTTTCCTACTTTAGCAATGTAAGATTAGGTGGAAGGCAGCTAGTCATTACCACTCACTGCCAACCCTCGGGCTACTCTTTTACTAACGAATAATGGGATTGACCGTTAAATTATAACGCCCCCACGGCTGAAAGGGCAAGCATATTTTGGTGTGACGGGGATTAGAACCTGCGACCCTCGGATTACAAAAGAACAGACCAATTCATTGTATAGGCTACAAACTATTATTTATCATCAACATTCCCTTTTTTGAGGCTGAATTTACTAGAAAATATTGACGTCAATTTGTTTATAATTTTATGCGTGTTGTCTTATTTTAATGTCGTCATTACGATCTGCAGATCACATCTAGTTAGCATCTAAATTATAACATTACAAATGTAGGTTGTAACAATATCTATATAAATTCATATACTTCGTGCTTTGTAGTTAACTTTTAATATTTAGTGAAATTCTAGACGTGAATTTAACACTGAAATCTTAGTCTAATAGTTTGTTGTTGTTGCCTCCCAGTGGCACAGTATGTCTGCGGACATACAACTATAGAACTGAGTTTCGATACCCATGGTGGACAGCCAAAGGAACAGGCTTTGAGAAATCAGCGGATCACAGATAGCACTCTGTGTAGCTTTGTTCTTAATTACAAACTGTTTTTATTTTATTTGTTTTATCTCCTTATTTACATGAAATATAACAGATATTGATCAATACATTATTTTCGGATTCCCTTGACGTTAGCTCAACACGTTCCTCTTTTTGTGCCTTTTATTATTATTATTATTCGTATTCGCGTCTCACCTTACTACGTTTACCTTTATCATCAAATATTAACAATAACAAAACAATTTAAAGTAATTGAGAAATTATTTGTCGTTTTTATAAAAATTCAAAAATACTGACGTTTTGTACCTTCGCAGTCCTAGAGACCCTCCGAGAGTTCAGTTTGCAAATCATGACACTTTATTTAGCAATAAATGAAATGACTTTTCCAACTGTTACTTCAGTACAATATGAAACGTCATTCACGTGACGTGATTGGACTGTGTGTTTTGCAAACTAACGTAACATTTCAGATATCAATTACTTGGTGTTAATTAAATATATCTTACTTTCCACGTCTTTTATAACCTGGTATTGAGCCTTTTTACATTCAATGCATATGGAAAGGCCGGTCCCTGTCAATAAATTTTATTTAAATTATCAGCGCCTTTGCAATAGTGCAATAACCTAGTCAAGGTCTAACTAACCTTTTACTTTATAATTTTTTTTATTTCTAGTCTAATTTTCTTCTTGGCTGCTTGAGGGTATTTGGTGGGAAAGTTGCGTGAAGCAGAGTTTTGAGTTTTAGTTAAAAATATATGCAGTTCACGTTGTGGGACTGAAACCATTATTCAAAACCCTCAGCTAGTCAGTATAAAAACTAAAATATTAAGTTCAAGGGCGAATCAGTATGAAAGATTGAATAATTAATTCTCAGCGAAAATATATTCTGAGAACACTGAGCGGTAGTTTTTGTGTAAAACGGGGCTTTTTGCGTTCTGTTCACCACGGAATCGAACCCTATTATTAAGTGTTTGAAGTTTGTCAACATGTCGATAGCCAACTGGGAGACAAGAATAGTTGTGTTTTTCTTATATTTTTATGATTTATTCAAATTTTAATTTTTAACCCCTAGGGAGTCACTAGATGATATTAGGGTATAGAAAGCTTAAGTTGGTAAATAATGATTGTTTGTTAATGTGTGTGCGATATTACATCTCGATAAGACTAGCAATTAACTTTTACCATTCTTTTTTTACCCTACCGATCTACTGAGCGAAAAGGACTAAATCTGCAGACAATAGAAAGTATATGCTTTAATTCATAGTCACTTGATGCTGCGAGAAATTTTGTTTTCTGTCATATATACATACAAGCGTTGTCAAAACTATAATGTCATTAATTTGCTAAGTATTTCGGTCATAACGTGTATTAAAACTTTGAAGTATTTAATTAAATTAACTATTCTAATCACGAACTGAAGCTTTGATTCTACTGATACAGACGAATATCAGACAATATAAGATGTAGGCTTCACTTACACTCTATCCATACTGATCGTGGGTTATGCTAGAATTGACATCACCGAATCACTAAACATACCGAATGGACTGTAGTAAATTCACTAGTAACACTGAATGGACTGTAATAAATATGAAAATAGTTATTAATCAAAGCTTTATAAGAAGGTAAAAGTGATCTTATCGGAGGTTACAAGATAAGATTATTATTATTATGTAGTGAGAGGATAAAGGCCTTTAACTAATACTGATGAAGACATCAGAACGAAAAGACACAAGTTCAAGATCTGGAAAAGACATTAAGCTCTAGTTAATACAGTATTATTTCTATCAGAGAGTGAGTGGCTTCAGGCAAGAGTTGATAGAGACAATAGAGGAGGGTGGCACCACAAAAGCATAAAATGAGTAATCGATAATTTCTTGAAAATAAAGAGTTGGTTTACGATTTTGCTTTTGTTCTCGAGAGACTTTGAAAGACAAGATGGTATTCTGTTGCCTGTTTTGTGTGTAATTTATTCTTTGAAGACATTTGAAAAAGAACTTTGTAAAAAAAAATACCGACACTGATTTTATTACTCGTAAAACTATTGTTCTCTATAGGAAATCAATGATAATATGGTTTCACAGTTTCGTCGAATAAGTTGAAAGAAACATAATTTATAGAAAATGAAAAAAGGCTGAATATGGACTAAAGTTTTTTTGACCTATTTCACTGGAAGGAAAACAGAAAGTTTCAGGCTCACTTTAAAAAGTATTGATACATCCGCAGAATTTAAATAGAAATTGTCTCAGCAGCAGTATTCCTTAACAACATGTAAGTTGAACTTTGTATTGAAACCTGTTGCTGTAAGGAACAATAATGGAATATCTTATCTTTCATGTGCTGGTAGTTCTCATGGTACTTTCTATTCTTCATAGATGCTGTCACTTTCCATGGAATTTCTTATCCTTTAAATGAGCTCAACACTATACATGTAAAAACGGCTGGTATGGATGCAGAAAGCTCTATGTAGAGGAGCTCTACACTATATTTTCGGTTATACTAAAGCCCTCAATTAAAAGGAATGCTGTATAGTTTATTGCTTTTTATAAAAATTACGATTATCAATAAATGATTATTTTAAAACATTTTTTGCTAAACACAACACGCAAAACAATTCAAACATACGTTAATATTGTTCAGAGCAATACTAAAGTTACTAGCGTAATGTGCAAAATATATTATCAGTTTAAAATAAAATTCACGTAGAAAAATATTTAGAAACTGTGGGAATATAAACAACTAAAAAGATTTAAATGAAGATTCATGCATTGGAAACAACAACAAAAAGTAAGCAACGCTACAGCTGAGCTGCTACTACTTGAAGCTTACTGATAATATGCGAGTTTATACTCTTATCGGTATAAAACACTGGAGGTAAAGATCAAATGTGCGAGTTCATAAAGTGTTTGAAACGAACTAGTTGTTGCTTTTGCTGGCGTTCACAACACAATAACCAAGACCTTGGAACATAATGATAATCCTACCACAACGATGATTTAATACAAACCGACGTTTTCCTGGGAATCTTATCGCACTGAATGATTCACAGTACCATTATGGGTTTGGCGGGTGCTGACCTCTTGAACTGAGTGTGTGACCAGACGCTGTACGAAGTCAACCAGTTAATTTGGTCACTACCCCAACAAGATAGCAGGCAGAAAACATAATTATGTTTAAGACCTTGATGATACTATTGCTTTATGCATGATGATGGTAAATTGCATAAAGATATTAAAGATGTTTTTATAATTATTTGGATGTGTTTTTTTATAGCGAGATTATTTTGATGTTACTACACGTACACTCATCTAGTTTCTCTGTTACGTGATAATAAACTACTGTAAATATATTCTGTTAATTTCTTTGTTAGTGCATGAAAGTTGTAAGTACAGTCATCTAGGTTTATTGGCTGTTGTTTGTTTACTTCACTTCACTAATTTTTGTACAGGTGGTTGTAACAACCGAACATGGTTAGTTTTGTACCAGTGGTTACAATAATCAAACGTCGCTAGTTTTTATACCAGTGATTATGGTACCTAGTTCTTTTTTTATATAAGTGATTACGATAAGAGAACGAGAGTAGTTTTTTTTATATACCAGTGAGTTTGGTGGCTAGTTTTTATACCAGTAATTATGATAACAGAATGTAGTGTGACAAGTTAGCAGGCTCTTCAAACGCTGTCCATCTAGGTATATTACCTATGACGATAGTGTGTGACAGTTATGCAGACGACCAACTGACGGTAAGGGAGTAGCATGACTTCCACTTCATCATATACATGACAGTTTTTATACAGCTCCAGGGACACCACCTAATCTACCTTCCTCCTTCTCTCTTTATCTTTAAAGTAAATTTTTTTTGTGTGGGAAATACTGGGAAGGAGGATGGGAACAAAAGATTTGTTGACCCACTAAACATTATTGGGGGGAGCCAAGCTATCCTCTCTTCTAGTGCAGTATAATCTTTCAGTGATATATTTTGAAATAATTGTTTGTTTTGGAATTTCGCACAAATCTTGGAGTCGTCGATTCGAATCCCTATCACACCAAACATGCTCGCCCTTTCAGCCATGGAGGAGTTATAATGTGACGGTTAATCCCACTATTCGTTGGTAAAAGAGTAGCCCAAGAGTTGGCGGTGGGTGATGATGACTAGTTGTCTTCCCTCTAATATTGCACTGTTAACTTAGGAACGGCTAGCGCAGATAGCCCTCGTGCAGCTTTGCGCGAAATTCGAAACAAACCAATCACACAAAGTTACATTTTTTCGCTCTAGCTCTTGTTTTTTTAACATGAGTAGCTGTCTACTGGTTTAGAACTGTTGAAGAACTAATCGATATATTAACAACTTAACAATCACTTACTTGATAACCTCCACAGAAAAGCTCGTTATCGTTATAATTAGGTTGAGTATGGAAGCCGTATCTCCACATGGACGACCTGGACGGCGGGTCAATCAATCTGCCATGTCCAGCTGAGTAGTCAACGTTGGTTATCATCAACAGGCACACAGTCAGGGAAGTAACGCATCTCCAAACCATAGTGTATTAGTTCTTTAAAAATAAAATTAAAAACACTGTCTGACAAACATTTTCATTGTTTTTGTTGCATTTGTGATAATTTGCACCATTTACTAACGGTAACATTTGAGTGACACTTGCATTCATGGGAAACGTATGTATTTCTTTATATTGCAATATAGTGAAATGGAAATTCTTTGCTGTTTTTACTTAAAGCGAAAAGTAAAACATATAACTAGATATATTTTTTGCAGGGATTTCGAAATGTTGTTTCAAGAGTATATAAAACCAAAATCAACAGTAACATACATTTTATTTGTTGGTTTTGAAGTTCATATATCATTTTAGTATTTACTGTTTGACAGACAACATACCACTGTACTGTAGTTCGAGTAGTTAAAACAGGTGACCTCCTCCAGGTCGCCGTCGGTCTCCTTTCGGGGAAATAATAGTACTATTCATTCAAAGTTAAAATTTAATAATTTTGAAAGGATCAAATAGGAACATATTTATACTATTATAAAAAATAACAGTATTCCTAATGCACAGATAGGAACCCACGTAAATATTCACGAAGCGTAATACATTTTCTACTTCCATAAACTACCAAAATTATTTGGTCTTTAGCTAGGACCCATTGAATTAGATTACTGGAGTACGTTATAAACCAAGTATAATTGTAATATTAAACCCATTAAGTTCAAATAGTGAGTTAGCTTATAAACCAAATAAAAACAAATTGGATTCGAGTACTGTATTAGCTTTATACTAACTGTAATTGTACAAAACTCACTAAGTTCGAGAACTGGATTAACTTATTAATTAAGTATAAATTGTAACATGAAAAATATTGTTCACAAGCTCTGGGTTATCCAAGTACGACTGCATAAAATTCATTAAATTCATGTACTGGATTAGCTTATCATCTAAGTAAATATTTCTGACGTAAAACCCATTGACTAAGCCCAAGTACTGTACTACTTCCACGTGCAGTTCCAAACATTATCAATTTTAATCAAGTGAGGCAATGATGAGAAGTGGTACTGGATGAAGATTATGAATGTATATAATCACGTGCCTTTAAAACATAAGCTGCTAAAACAGTGCTATATACCTATCTACAAAAACACAAAGTCGTGTGACTTCCAGTGCTCAGTCAAGTTCACTCGTAAGGTTGTTGGTTTGTTAAATCGTGTAGGACATAACAATTTAAAAGCAGGAAAGTGTGAAAGTTTGTTTTGTTGTTAAACATAAAGCTACACAGCGAGTTATTTAGAAAGTGTGAAAGATCCTTGAACTCTGCAGATGAGTAATTTTCAAAAACATATTAATATATTGAGAGTTTGGCAACAAAGAACATGAAAGTTTTAGGTTATAGAACGACTGTATTTATGAAACCCACCAAAGTGGATTGTTCCTGCATGTTACACGTGATGAAGATTATTTACAAATGTATGAAGACATAAGAATCTTTGCAATGGCTTAAGGTATCCAAAATGGCTTCGTTTACCGAAATCTCCTTCACTTATATTGCTCTCTTTCATTTAATATTTAGATAATTTCGCTTGTGTAAATATTTTCTCACATCTTTGTTTTTTGCTTTGATTTTTTTTATCTACTTACCGTGGTGTTTAGGAATAAATATATTATTGATATTCCACTTCCTTCTTTTTCTACTACTTTAAACGAAACAAGATTGAAATACAAATAAGTTTTAATAAATTAAGCCATAATGTACGATTATTTTCTAGCAAGCGTCTTTTCTCCTGTCTGTTATGATTTTGATGAAACGTCAAATATTTCAATAAAGTTTAATCTAAGTTACAGCATGTAAGTCTTTACTTGACACTTCTTCTATTCCACCCCAACTCCTCTCTTAAGTTTTTTTAAGTAATGACCTACAAATATAGCACTGTAGGAATACAGGTAATTAAGGTTCTAAAATTTGGAGAATAATACGTCTCAAACTAACTCTCATGTTTTTTTGTAGTGCTGCGGTAAATATGAGGATTCATATACTACAATTCTGTGTTCGAGCCACGTAGCGGACACAACGTAAGGAGTCATTTTTACAGTTTCGTACTTAAATTAAGCAACTAAACGTTTGTTGCGGTATTTAGGCCAAGAGTGTTAAAAACATAATTGTGTAAAAAATACAAATAAATCAAAGAAAGATTGAACAAATTATAACTTAATCATACTCACATTGTTTTTCTTCGTGATGAGGTAAATATAGAGATATATTTGAGAAGTGGTCCAAAGATTTGCCTGCTCTAAATTCGACGAATATATTCACGTTTTTCCCCTCAAGTGAAGAATGAATGCCTGAGACAGTCTTTTTAAAGGAAATTTAGCTCAACCAACGACGGAAGTGGCGTATGAATGCATCCGCGGAACTCATTATTATCAGACTATGGGCGTGGGGTCTCTTTCGTAATTGGTTTCTTGCGTATTATCTCATTTCCCGGTGTGAAATCAGAGATCTTTGTCTTTGACTGAAGCATCATGTAGCTCAGCTAGTTTTTGAAGTTCAGAAACCGGGCCCAAGGGCATGCAGATTTTTAGTTATCTTTAACAATTACTAAATTGTTCTACTCGCACAAGTCTTTTTCAAGATGATCCAGTTTTAAGTTACTCAGAGCAAGACTCGAAAGTGTCTTCGAACTTTTTACATCAACTAAGAACAAAGCTTCCTCTAATGTGTAGAAAATATAAGAGGTTGAGGAGGTGGGGGTGGAGCATGGAGTTTGATGTAGCAAGTATTGTTTTCTTACGCCATTGTCACGTGCTCTTAAGTGCGGTTTCCCATATTGTTGCCACCAAAGGTGCTCTGAGGCAATCATGAGGAATGTTTTAGTATTATGAGTCATAAGTGACGTCGACACTTCCAATGAACTGAGCCCAGAACAGATTGTTTGGTGGTCTTTCTTCATGATTTAGCCTTTGTATGATCTATTATTCACAGATAAAGACTCATTTGACATTAAGCTAAGTGTTGTGTATTATCTCCTATGGCTCAACAACCAAAATGTTATGTCAGTAAATGTATATAATGAAGGTGACAAAAACAGTAGAGTCATTTCCTATTTATCTTTTTATTATATGTTAGTACATAGACGAGGTTATGTTATGTATATTAATGATTCCCGACCTCACCGAAATGCGATAACACCTTGTGTGTGTGTGTGAAAGGGGGAGGGAGAGAATTAAAAAAATTACTAGTTTTTGTAAAATTTATAATTTGTGCACGTGTTTGTTTATCCAACGGTGAGACATAGGAAACTACGAGGGTCAGAACCAAACTTCGATTGTCAATCTGTGACACTCATCACGAAGCCAAAAAAATGCACGCTTGGTTTGGTGACAATAGGCCTATCGGTTCGATAGTTATAGGTGGACGCACACACACATACTTGCATAGTTTTGTTAAACAATGATTTAGATTAGTGAACCTTTCACTTGGAAGCCTCTTGAACAAGCTGAATTAGCTTCGTAAGGTTTCATGAAGATTTTATCTCCGTGAGGTGAAAAGGTCGAGATACATTATGTATATGATGTTTTGTGTTATGACATAAATATTTGTTTTACATTAAACAAGTACATTACAAGAGTATAACTTTAGTACTTGTTAATTATACTGGAAAATTAAATATTAGTTGAGCGTTTCATACAAAGATCAGCATTTGTTTTTATACGAGTAACAGCTGGGACGGTATAAATACCAAAACACGTTTTTATTCGGGTAAGCTGAAATAATATGAATACTAAAATATGTTTTTATTCTGGTAACAACTGGGGCGATATGAACATATTTTTATTCTGATAACAGCTGGGACGATATGAAATTAGCAATGTGGTAGCCATGTGGTTTGAATAGTTGTTTTACTTGTTTTAGAGCATAATTATATAATGAATTTTTTACGCTATTCTCACCGCAGGGATCGAACCCCACTTTTAAATAATCAATTGATAGCTAAAAATTATTTTATTAACAAATCTAAGGGATTAAACCTTTAGCTCATACGAGAAAGACATTAGGTTTTATTTCGTGACATACAAATTTCCAGCTAAAAGAATATAGTTTTCTTAAACTTTTTTCTGCTCTTTGCAAAATATAAAAAGAGTGTCATAGATATTCTAAATTTCTATGTTAATATCAACAGTGTAGTATTTAGGTGATATGAATAGCTAAAAAAAGGTCCTACTAACAATAATTGCGGTATTCCCCCTTTAGTGGACAGATCGTGTTGAAATTTTTTTGTCATGGCCTGAAGCACGATGTTTAACGAACACACTTTATTTAAGCCTAACAAGTTATAACGCTTTGTTTTATCTTATGCTATTAGTTATAAATTAGTGATTATTATTTTCAGGTCAATAAAACCGTATAACATCAGAAACAGACGTTCATACGTTGACGAAACATCAACTACATTGATATGTCTTTCAGTAAGGAGAAGCAGCGACATATTTAAGAAAAGGCAGAAACATATTTTAATTTCCCCGAAAGGGAGATGAACACCACCTGAAGGTGTCATCTGTCTTAACCACTCACACTATTACACAGTAGTATGTTGTCTGTGTGTCAGCTGTTAGATACTAACTAAGTTAGAGACTTCACATAAGAGACGCTTAACGTTATATGTCATGAATCACGAGAGAACTACACACTTCGAAAGTTACAACACAGCATGATATATAAACTTCGAAAGCAATAAATGAAAATATTTTTAATCATAACTTTTGGCTTTATTTACTCTGGAAACAAGACACATTCGGGGACAATAAGGAAGTGCATCTAGTAATAGTATATTACTTATTTGTTTAGAGAAGAAGTAGCATTATTTATAGAAATACAATTAGAGGCGGAGCCAAGAGAACCTCACACTCTGAAAATGTAGACATTCTGATCACACATTATTTTTCAGCTTTTATATACAATAATCTCGTTAAGTGCCGTCTAATAAAATAATAAAACTTCTATAAACACTGTTATCACAGTTGGTTTGATTTGTTTTAGTGACTATTGTATTAAAAATATAGATTCATTTCAGCTTTTAATTTATTGAACCCCTTAGAATTTTCTATCCCTTTCAAGTCTAGAAACTAACTACGCCACAGAACACAAAATGATGGCTTATGGGAAGATGGCAATATATTTTAAATAGAACCAGTTGCATTCTTTAATAAAAAAAAAAGCTTACTTTAATAATAGCCAGAACCTGGTATGGCCTGGAGGTTAGGATACTGCTAGGGCATAGTTATTATGATACTGTCATGGTCTGGTGGTTAGGGTGCTACTAGGACGTGGCATAGCTTGGTGATTTTGGTACTACCATGGCCTTGAGGTTAGGCTATTTGGCTCAGAATCTGCAGACTACGGATTCGAATTCCATCAAAAAACAGTACCAACCTTTAGTCGTGGGGGCGTTGTGCTATGATGGTTAATCTTACTATTTGTTGGTAAAAAAAGTAACCAAAGAGTTGGCGATTTCTGTTTTCTTGAGCTTAGCATGTTCTTCTAAAGGAGAAATGTAATGCAGTAGCACGTTCTATGAAAATTCAGTAATACATCTTGAGGAGTAGAATAACCATATCTATAGTTTCTTTACTGTTTAACTCTATAAACCACTTAAATAAAATTGTAAATAGCCATTTTTAATTCTGCTTTTAACTCTAGAATCATGTATTTTTGCAATTGTTTCATCTGAATTTCGCGCAAAATTACACGAAAGTTATCTGTGCTAGCCATCCCTAATTTAATAGTGTAATACTAGAGGGAAGGCAGCTACTCATTACCATCCACTGCGAACTCTTGGGCTACTCTTGTAGCAACAAATAGTGAAATTGTTCGTCGCATTATAACGCTCCCACGGTTGAAAGGGTAACCACATTGGGCGTGACGGGGATTCGAACCCGCGACCCTCAGATTTCGAGTCGAGTGCCTTCACCGTCTGGCCATGCCGGGCCTTTTTTATGATATATATATATATACACACATAAGTAAGTGAACAGTCTCGAATAAAATTTATTTGATACTGTTACCAGTTTGAGGTTAATACATGGATATTTACTGACTGAAGTTCTAATCCCCAGTGCTTAAACCTTAAATTTGAAAACTTATAACATTAAAAACTTGGTTTCGACACCCTAGGTGGATACAACACATACAGACCATTGTGTAGCTTTATATCTAACATCAAACAAAGCTGAAGTACTAATTGGTTTTTAACGTACAAACATTAATTATTGTTAGCCAAGATTATAAGTAGCATGGGATTTAGAGAAGGATGTTTATTAGTTGGCATTCTCACCGGTATAATTTGTTATAAGACCTAGTAAGTGAAGTTGACAGTTACGTTCACATGCACGATTTCGCTTTCTAATTGCACAGTATCCCTTTATGTATGAATTTTTTTGTCTCCTTCCTTTTATGATGATTAGCTCAACATTTCCTACTGCAACAGTGAACGCAAAGGATCTCACGAGGTCGTAAAAAAGAAAGGAAAAATCTTCATCAGCGGTCGCACGTGTGTCACATCCTGTTGTGTATTTGTACCATGTGATTTAATAAGCGTTCAATAGGATGACTGACAGATTGATACATGCATATATAATCTTAAAACAACAAAAACATTTCTTACCCAAACTGGAGAATTAACTACATACTTCAAAGGAGAAAATATCCCAAGATCTTCACGTTATTCATAAATTTACATAATAGCTGAAGAACTTGGCTGTACACATAACAACCGTACAGAAAAACTGAGATGATTTGCTATTACAGCTTTTGGAGATAACTGTTGATTAGGGTGCGTTGGTTAATGATATAGTTAAGAAGTTAACTAATTACACTGTCAAAAACTGAAAGATTTCAAGAATAAAGTTGTTTTATTGTAAAGAATTTGACGGGATGGCATTATAAAACATCTATATGTACGACCAAGCTGACTACTTACCGCTCCATCTTTTAAGTTATAAGCTTATATCTTATCTTATTTTTACATAAAAGCAGGTAAAAAGAAACAAACAAAGTTGAACTTTTAATTATTTTTAGATTTAGATATTAACTGTTGTTAATTAATGTTCTCAGCTGTGTAAGATTTAGATATGGATGTTTATTAGTTAACATTGTCACCTATATATTCCACTCTGAATATAGTACGTAAACTATAAGTTATCGAATAATAACTGAAGTTACTGACATTTAAATACAATACCAGATCAAAGTTCCGTCGATATAAGAACTGAATTTATCGACGTTTAAAGAAAATACCAGATCAAAACTTCTCAAGATAAGAACTGAAGTTATTGACATTACAAAAACTTTAAAATTGTTTAAGCATAACATTTTAACTGTCATTATAAGGCCATGAACATTCCGTTAGGTGACAGGTGAAAGTGAAACATTTTAAAAAAACAACAGCAAAAACACATCAAGAAAACTGGAAACGAAAACCTTATGATAAAGCTTGTAATAGATTACAGACTGTTTTCTTCATTTTACGAATTTAAACCAGAAGCCAAATGGTAAAATCAGCGTTTTATTTATAACTTTTGGGTTCCCGGTATGGCCAAGCGTGTTAAGGCGTGCGACTCGTAATCTGAGGGTCGCGGGTTTGCATCCCGGTCGCGCCAAACATGCTCGCCCTTTCAGTCGTTGGGGCGTTATAATGTGACGTTCAATCCCACTATTCGTTGGTGAATAGAAGGCCAAGATTTGGCGGTGGGTAGTGATGACTAGCTGCCTTCCCTCTAGTCTTACACTGCTAAATTAGGGACCGCTAGCACAGATAGCCCTTGAGTAGCTTTGTGCGAAATTCAAAAACAAACATTTATAACTTTTGTTCCATACAAGTCATTATTCTAAAGACTTTCATTTCAAAATCGAACTTTTTGTACTGGGCTGGACAATGAAAGAAAATAATTAATTTTCAACACTATTTACACATGCATTATAAACATTGTATTTGTTGCGGTTTTAAACTCCCGACAGGACACTGTTAATTTGCGATGTTGACAACTGTAATTTTAAAACAAAGACTTACATTTCTCACTGGGTTCCCAGAATGTTTTCAACATGATTATGATATCAAAACGAAGTAGAAAAACAATCAACTATATCATGTATTTATGCATACAAAATAATATTTAACAGGTCTAGCGTAGTATGTCTATCAAGTGGTCCTCAATAGAAGGGTGAATTATTATTATTTTTCGATGTATTTGAACAATAGTAAACAGACACTTTTCGCTTCTAGCCCAGTCGTTGACTTTCTTAATTTAAAGAAAGTTTTCTGATCGTGTTTACTACTAGCTACTGATCGCTTTAAGTACAGTACACAGCATTTTGAATGTCACGGTGTTAAGAATGTGCTTCCCGATTGTTCTCTTCTTCTGAAAAAAAGCTTAGTAATCTTCTGGGTCTGTTAACTTGACCGACATTTGTTGATTCATCAAAGTATATGACTCCTGAGAAACTCGTCATGGCAACTACACATCAAATCATATGTGACTTGTTTACTTCTCTGCCATAAAACAGACAACTGATTGAAACCTTGCTCATATTTGATTACGTAACACCACTTCTCTTCACTTTTCCACGTGCTCTCATCTATTATTACTACAGTTTCAACTCTTCTACCGTTACTACAAAAAGTCAAGAAAGGCTATAATTTACTCTCAACCTGGAAATTATTGTTGAATTAAGAGGTATAATGTACAAACAAGAAAACATCACATTGTTAGTACATTTTAAGTTTCAACTTAACAGTAGTTTTGATGTATACTTGCCTTTATATTTTATCTCTCAACTCTAAATTGGTGGGTAATATATTCTTGTTTGTATATATTACCTGTCAATCGAAACTTGTTTTTGATATTTATTTGTCTTTACATTTTATCTCTCATCTCAATTGTATTATCGACTTGTATTTACAATTTACCTCTCAACTAAACGTTAGAGTGTGATAAAATATTTATATTTTATTTTTCAATTCAACATTAGTGTGTGATATATAGCTGTTTATACATTTTATCTACCAACGCAACATTAGTGTGTGATATATAGCTGTTTATACATTTTATCTACCAACTCATCACTAGTTTTTGATATTTACTTGTCTTTACATTTTATCTTTCAATTCAATATTAGGGTATATGATGTCTACTTGTCTTCATATTTTATCTCTCAAGTAAGCATTAATGTGTGATGTCTATTAGTCTTTAGATTTTATTTTTCAATGTGATACTAGTTTGCAATGTCTAATTTTTAGTTTAATATCTAGTGTAAACGTGACATTAATTTCACCTTGCGATGTCTGTTTGCTTTCTTCTCCAACACTAAATATTGATGTCTACTTATTTCCACAGTTATCGAGTTATTTCAAATTGACAGTTGCTTATATTTGTGCAACAGTTCTTGCAAATTATTCATATTTTATTAAATAATAATTTGTCATATGGGACAAAACTATTCCGGCATGACTATACTGATCATTCCTTTTGTTGTTTTCTCATGACTACCTATTTTATTTGCAATGTATTTTGTTCCGCGTTAGAATGCAGGATATTTAACATCACGTCCGACGTTTCAAGCGCAGTTTTTTGAACAAATAGCTAAAATGGAAGTATATACTCATATTGAAATTTTAAAGAACTACGGTTATTTACGAACTTGTAAAAAGGGTATACAACAAATTATGAAAAATGTTTAATTCTAGATTTTTCCGATTATTTGGAAATATAGACAAATATATTACACGTTAAACTTCACAACCTAAGAAAGTCTAAATAAATAGGGCAAAATAGAAAAACTGTGCCTTGTTGTACATGCGGTACATTATGAGTATAGTACCTACCTCCACTGTGAACACATGAAGTTTAGTCCAATATTAAGTCTGTGGTGATTTTTTTTGCGACGCATGTTTTATATATAGGTTTATGTAATAGTTGGTAATGCGCCTAATATTTTTATCAGGATGCATGTATACTAATTTTTCAGATTATTTTATGCGCCACATATACAAACTTTTGAATATTTCATAGTGCAATGTGATAAACTTATATTTTTTAATACTGATGAATAACTTGTTATAATCCGGTATTATAACGGAAGCTTAAACCCAACATATAAGTGTGTGTCGTAAGTTCGTGTTAACAGCCTATACCAGGGAGGAAGCGCATAATGTTAATATTATAATAGGTAGACAAACATTGATTTATAAGCACAAGAAGTTTATTGATGTTGTAACGAATCTTATGTTTCATACCCGAAGAAGACAGACTAATATTCTATCAGAACATATTCTACGATCAATAAACCTTTTAGTTATTTTTATAAATTGTTATTTTTTGCCTACATATGATCACTTTATCACTTTAGTTTAACCAATCATTTGTAAAGAGTTGTATTTTAAGTCACTAATTAGTTTCTATCTGAGGTTTCGACGAGTAATCTGTTGCCGTCTTCAGGGGATTCCTGAGAAAATCGATGTATGTAATGACAAAAGTATGTGCGTGAAACTGGGCCTTTTTATTAGAAAGGCGCGCTTGCTGTTTACAAAGTCAAAGCCCTTGTTCCATCAGGAAATTTATCAGAGTACAAACAGTAAGAACGTATTGAAGCTATGCATTGTTTCTTTGTTCTTAGCATATTTTGAACTATAAATCTTGTTCATTCTAGAAACTAGACAGTGTACGTCTTAACCTTATTTTTCTGGAAACTAGGCAATCTATAACACTTGTGTGTTTCTTCTTTTTCAACATTTTACATATGCTAAAACGTCTTAAATCTAGGGTTATCAATAATGTCCTTTTTCCTTGAAGTCGCCACTAGTGGCACAGCGGTATGTTTCGGAATTACAACGCTAAAACCGGGTTTCGACACCTGTGGTGGACTCAGCACAGATAACCCTTTGTGTAACTATGTGCATAATCACAAACAATAACCTTGAAGTTAGCTTTCTTACACCTAGGTGGTACTTCTTCAAAAACCTTAAGTGCATTGTAAAACAGGAGTTACTAGTCAATAATAGACGAATTCTAGATGACTGTTACATTCACATATTTAATACTTTGTACACTATACAATTGACGTTTTTTGGGAGCCATCTCGTATATTATGTACGAAGTGAAGGATTAAAAGAAATCAATGCGTGTAATATTAAATATTGTTGCATATATCTGTAGAATAATTACTTTAACAGACATGAAAGTCGCGCAACAGAGAAGTCTTTACACTACTTACAATTGTTTAAAGGTATTTTCTGAAGTGATCACCGTGAAGTTTTAGACAGAAATGTTGCATTTTAAAAGGCTACTTTTTTACTGGCAAAATTGTATATGTGCTTAGCGGGGGTTATTTCTTAGATTAGGAATATTTTTACACACTGCTATGCATTATATATAACGAATTTAGTTATACGTAAACTATAAATTCTCAAACAAATCTCTATGACAATCTATAGCTGCAGTTTAACATTTTACATCTCAAACTAATGTGATCGAATAATCAATAGCTACAGTAAATTATCATGAACTGGTTTTACTAGCTATGTTTATTATCATTACAATGAACCACCATACTAAGTAGTCCTTTGCTCAAAATTGAGCATGAAAAAACCCCCAGCAAATAAGATAAATAAAAAAATTAATAATTAAGAAAAAACCTCAAACAGGGTCATAACAAATGTAAGCAAACAAAGCTGAAGATACTGTAGATATTATTTTCTCAAACTAAAAACTCCTATTTTAACCTCACTAGATCTAATTCTAAGGATGTAAAGTTTGAGGACATAATGTCTACAATATCTCCAGACTTGTTTGTTTACTTTTATATAATATTTTTTGTAGGTTCTTAAATACCAATTTTGTTAATTAACTCGTGCTACATAAGGCAATGTTTAGTACAAAGCGTTTGGACTTAAAATATAGTGTAAGTAAATACAATTCATTTAGGCCTCACTGCGAAGATAGGTTAAAGAAGTTTGTATCAGATTAAATGATTAGTGCAGACTACTTTTAGCTATAATATTTACATCTTATTTGACCTAATCAATGGAAGTCGTTATTTCAAATCAATATATAAACAAATAATACAAAACAAAGAAGGAAATTGCGAAGGCTGAATTGAAATATATAGGATATGTATAATGATTATCAAAATGATATATATAAAAAGGTTCACATAAAACACTGTCCAAAATTTTTACTTTTTCTTGTTCCTGAGCATAAATTGTTATTTTCCAATTATTTATGCCTAAAGTAAATTAAAAAGACCTATTTTTCTTTTCAAAATTTGCTTTTGTGACTTGGGTAATGAAATTTTCAAATTTATCCATTTTTCCAGAGCATTGCAAGTAGATTCAATGCTTTGTAACTGATAGAGAATTTTTCGAACTTTTAAGAATTTTCAAGAACTTTCTAGAATGTTGTAGAACTTACGAGAATTTTCAACAACCTTTTAGAATTTTCTAGAGCTTTCCAAAGTAATATATACACAGGAGCTCACCACTTCAGTTTAGTTCTAGCTGCTTAAGTGAACACATAGACCGATCTTATTTTATCAGAGATGGCATCAAGAAGCTGCAAGCATTCTCGAGACGAATTCTGCTATGTATGTGGCCAATTTATCAAAATGTACCGAGTTCTCTATGGGGAGATACAATGTCAAGTGTGAGCCACTAGTGGACCTTTAGAAGATGTTGTTCCCACCATTGCACATAAAATGGGATCTTATGAAACAACTTATCACAACTCTTGATAAGGAGTTTGCAACCTTAATATACCTTAAGACTTCTTTCCTAAGCTGTCTGAAGCAAAGGTCAAAGCTGGTGCTTTGTTGGACCAGAAATAATGATCCTGGAGAGCACAGAATTTCCCAGAAGAATAAACTTGAGGCCGCTTTATCGCAGTGGTTTGGTGCTTCTTGGCTAATCACAAGGCCGAAAATTATGTGGAATTGGTTGAGGCTCTGGTGAAGAACTACGGCAAAATGAGCTGCAGGATGTCCCTGAAAGTCCATATCCTTGACACTTATCATGATAAATTCAAGGAGAACATGTGAGCATACTCAGAAGAGCAAGGCAAGCGCTTCCACCAAGATATACTGGACTTTGAACGCCTCTATCAATTAGTGTTTAATGAAAACATGATGGTAGACAATATTTAGGGGCTGATACACGAAAGTGATTTACATTACAGTCACAAATCTCGAAAAATTAATCACTTCTAAACATTTTTGTATAGCTTTAGTAGAAATGCATGTAAATCTTGATTCATGTGTTGTTTTATTCAGATCTTATGTAAATGAAAATGTGTAAATTTGCCCGATTTTACATAGAAAATAGGTTAATTTCTAAATTTCATTATCCAGGTTACAAAAGCAAAGTTTAAAGAAAATAATGGTTATTTTCTCTACTTTTACAATTTTAGCAATTAAGAAATAACATACTATCTAGGAAAATTTGTGTTACATAGTGTTATTGTTCAGCCGAGTCCTGATGTTAAGCAAAACTATTCTTAGGTCACCAGCGGCTTGTGTGAGACAAAAAGAGTAAATTTGAAATATTATAGTCACACAACTTCGACTTGAAATCTGTAATGTACTAATTAATAGAAATGTAAATAAAAACACTTGTACTCAATTGTGATGTTTATTCCGAAAATCAGGCAATTTACTTAAAATTTTATATAGGTACATGCAAACCCAGTTTGTATTCGTACACAATTAAATATACGCGGTTAAGTAAAAAAACCTCTTTCTCGAATTATTATTTTTTCGTTGACTTTGCTTATTCGCTTCAATATTTAGCGAAACTCCAAGATGGTCTCTTAAACTTTGAATTATTTTGAGGATAATTACTCAACAGCACCAACTGCCAGCTTTAGGGTTACTTTTGACTGATTTAACATGGAAATTTACTATCACTCGCACACTACAACTACGTTCCTCACATGCAACGCGCGTTTCGAGTCACAGTATTGGATTCTTGATCCCAGTATGCTAACCAATAGGCCACACCCTATGCCTATCATTATTCCATAATGATGTAGATTACCAAGCATGAAAATAAATTTGTCTTTCAAACTCCCATTTTTAAATATGTCACCAGCAGAATAGTGTCAGAAACATTGTATAATGTTGATGTAATGGAATTGAAGGTCGTGCAACAGAGAGTCGTTTATCCTTTCAACAATTGTTTGAAGACATTTTCTGAAGTGATCACCGTGAAGTTTTGCCAATATACAGGATGTCGAAACTTACGCACTGAATACAATAAATTACACTTTCGGATGTACTTAGATATTGTTATTTAACGTTGAAGGTCGATTTGGTTCGTTTATTTGTGTACATGTGTTGTGGTAATCATATACGTTGTGAAAATCATCGATTTCCTGCACGATTAGCATCATTAATATTCTGATCATATTTTAATTTTAAGTTGATTAAAATGTATTTTAGGTTATAATTACATCTGTGATAAAGAAGTGGAGAGCTGGAATTTTGTTAATATGTTGGTATTTTCAGATAGAGTATCGAAGTGTGATTTTGTAACGTGTCCGGTAGGGGGCAGAGCGCATGACAAATGTTATTGTATAGGAATTATTTTATCTTCAAAAGGGTCATTGCGGAAGACAAAAGACACACCAGTTTTGTCTCTTTTTGTGACATGTGTTGAGTAATTTCAATTTTGAAAACCGTTTGTCATTTCTTTTTTGTTACTCAAATAAATATTGATCGACAAAACTGAACTTTTGTAAAAATATTTTTTTTTTGGATAAGATGACGTCAATCATAACTTAGATTGATTATCTATGCTCTATAGCAATGTGCTAAAAAGGGGCTTAATAGAAGAGGTCTGAAAAACGTTTTAATGATATACGATAAGATTCCAGGAAATGTAGAAAGCGTATACTTTTCCAACCCCAGAAAAAGCTATTCGATAATATCACGTACACACAGATGTCAAGAGCATGCTCCTGTATAATTTTATATGTTTTATTCAATGGTATAAAGGACCCCGTTTTTTGTTCTTGTTAAAATACTTTTAAAGATATTGAGTCATAAGATGAACTCTCTGTGTTGTAGAAGAATACCATTAAAAAAACAGCATCCAAAAACGTTTGTAATGCTTTTCTAATGATAAGTTGCCAAATCACTGGAAAAGAAATAAACTGTTTTTGTTTTTAGTTTTTTTATAAACATACTTACCATTCATTGTTCTAAACAGTGTTTTCTTATTCCAATTCTCTGCATGATTAAAAATCTGGATATATCTTTCATTCTGTTTTCTGATCCAGCACATCAGAATAATTTATAAAGATGGAAAATTAACTAGAAGTAACATCCATAATAGTGCGAAGAAGATTAGAACGCTTTGTAAATAAAAAGGTCTTGTGAAATATAAATTAAAATTCTAAAGAATGGATTAATGAAACTAAGGAATAGAACTGACGTATGCGTTCTCTCTTAGTTTTAGTCATTTTTAAAATTTGAAAAGCTAGAAATGAAAATGATAAATGATAAACTAAGCTACTCTAGAGACAATAGTATGACCATTATATTAAAAAACACACACTGCAAAATAGTACGATTACTATTAAAAATACTGAAATAATAACATGGATACTACAACAAATACTTCAACAATAACATAATTACTACAATAGTACGCAAAAGTATAACTGATACAAAATGTGTAGCAACAATGGTGTAGCTGCTACAAAAAAGTACTGCAGCAATAACGCAATTAAAATTATTGAAAAAGTTATCGCAACAATAGAATAGCTAGTACATAAAAAGTGCCAACACAATAGTATGACTACTGCAAAAAAATATCACCACAGAAGCATGATTATTGCAGAAAGTTCAGCGATCGTCAATAGATGAAATGTAATCACCACGATAAGTTATATAATAGTCATATAGATGGAATATTTCTACCATAGTAATTACCTCATTCGTAACAGATGGAATTACTAGCAAGAAGGCCAAGAAAGGTTTATAAACGGAATTTTTCTGCCACAGTACTTTCCAAAATATTAAAAAAAATGGTGTTAAGCTGTGTTTTGCCAGTGTATTAAATGCAGTCACTGTGATAATTAAGTATGACGCTTATTTATTAATTCTATAAATTTTTGTTTTATGTAGAACCAGTTTTGAATAATGCATCATAAAACAATCTAACAAAAAAAATATTTCCCATGAATCATTTGGACAATTTGGCTACAACTACTTGGATTTATTGAATTAAAATCCCGAGATAAGTCTAACCATACATTACTTGTTAAATATAAAATCTTATGTCTCTCCTAATATGGCTAATAATGATACGTTGTACTTCTTTATTAAAAGAAGATACATTTTAATAGGGGTAGGCGTCTCCTAGTAGTTACCTTGGTTGAACAGTGAACTCAAGAGCTCATGGTTCGTGGTCCGTTGTCAGGAGACTTTGAAATTTGGGTGCGTTATAAGGGTAGCAATCAATCTAGTATGTTGTCGTATGAGTATAAGAGCAATCCAAAAGTTGTCGGTGGGTGATAATGATTCACACATAACGCTCCCATGGCTGAAAGATCAACCATGTTTGGTGGGACGGAGATTCGAACCAATGATCCTCAGGTTGCAAATCGAATGCACTAATCATCAATGTTTATTTCAACATGATCACACCTGGTTCTTTTTTCGTAACAGCCAATGAAAAGCGAGCATCCAGTCTCGATTGTAAATTATAGTGGGGTTTGCACAAAACACAGAAAAGTCTAATATTGAAAAGAGGTTTTCTCTCAAGGTGTACTAATAGAAAATTATAATAAACTCACCATCATCAGAGATGGAACGTATTAGAGCTTTAATGTGAAACACAATGTATGTAATTAAAGAAAGTGGCAAACAGAACCGCAAGACTCGTTATCAGTACGATCCAATTCATGGGTGGATGTATGAAAACAAACTTGTCGACTAGGTAATCAGTTAAACAGATTATTTTAAAATCTAAAGTCTAGAAATAAATATGAAATAATATCATTCATTTAAAATTTTTCTTCTATAGCGAAATAAATTACTTTAATTTAGTAGTCTCGCTCTCAGTATGTAACATTTAATACATGCTAAAAGTACATTTAAGATCTTGTCTTAAATGATAGAAAACATTCAGTAAACAGCCTCTCTTTTCTATTTTTTCTGGTAATAAACTGACTATCCTGTATTAATTCATGATGTGTATTATGTTCACAAACTCATCATACAATTTTGGAGCTAGCAGGATTTGGAATGGTACGAATAGTGTTCTTATCCATATCTGTATTAGAACTACGTTAACGCTGAAGTGAAAAAACTGTATTTGTTGAATTATAAATTAATACAAGGATGAATGTAAGATTTAAAATTTTTGTGCCACTGCTTTGAATAAGGAAATATATCGACGTAGTCGTTCTCAATTTTGATAGAACAGACTAGATGAGAGACTGTGAATCATTATCACCCACCGACAACTTTTGGATTGCTCTTATACTCGTACGACAACATACTGGATTGATTGCTACCCTTATAACGCACCCAAATTTCAAAGTCTCCTGACAACGGGCCACGAACCATGAGCTCTTGAGTTCACTGTTTAACCAAGGTAACTACTAGGAGACACCCACCCCTATTAAAATGTATCTTCTTTTAATAAAAAAGTACAACGTATCATTATTAGCCATATTAGGAGAGACATAAGATTTTATATTTAACAAGTAATGTATGGTGGTTGTTAATCTCACTATTTGTAGGGTAACCAAACAGTTGGTGGTGGGTTGTAATGGCTAGCTGCCTTTTCTGTATCTTTTAACTGCTAAATTAGGGATGGCTAGTGCACGTAGTCTTCGTGTAGCTTTGCGTGAGATTGAAAGCAAATCAAATCTTGTTAAAATGTAAGTTTCATCACAGTTTCAAAAAAACATTTTCTCAGAACTTCAGCCACGATCTCATATGCATTTTGTTTATATTGTTGAAATTTATAAAAGTAAAAATTATGCTTTCTCTTTTACAAACATTTTCCATTTCGTTTAATTTCTTCATCGATTAATTCTATATCATTTTGTTTTTCATCTACTTCATTGAAAATTCAGAAAAAAAGGTAATTTTTGGCATGTCACAACCACGATCTGACACAGACTGTGATGTAATGCCAGATTTCTCGATTGTACATTGTTGAAAAATCTATATAAATTTAATGATGCTGTCTGTTCTCTGTTTTGTATCCATGTATCTACTTCGTAGAGTAAACAGGTATCTTCACCAAAATGATATGGAGGTTTATCAGGTTCACAGGAGGGTGCAAACAAATGTTCAGTTTCGAATTTTGTGTTTTTTGTTTTTGATTGGCGTTTTTTAATCACCATTTCGCTCTCTTAATGGATCTTCACCGAATTTGGTATGAAAGTTTTTTGGATTTTGCAGTTTTTATGGGCGATTTTGCGTTTTTACAATTCCGTATAAGGGACGCAACTTTTCATGTCCTAACATAACATTTTATTAATCATGAATTTACATAACTTCACTTCCATTCAGGGGACGGGTACTCTAGCTAGTATAATAACAAAATCTCTAACTTTTCATTTTGCCGCTGTGTTTTTCTACTCGTTTCATTAATTTTAATTTCATCTGTTTGTTTAGCCTAATATTTAAACTCCTGTATACATATGTTTTGGCCAAAAATTGTTCCAAGTTTACTTTTTTGTTGATATTGCAAATTGCATGCTTTGCCTTCTCATAATATTAACATATTTTATGTTTTCTTATAGCAAAGCCACATCGGGCTATCTGCTGAACCCACCGAAAGGAATCGAACCGCTGATTTTAGCGTTGTAAACCCGGAGACTTGCCGCTGTACTAGCGGGGTGCGACATATTTTATATATAATAATAATAACAACATTTTTAATATACATTACATCATCAAATATAAAATCTTCATTTCATTATTTATATTATATTGAAATAATACACGATATTATGAGTTATTTATTTCTTCCGATGTATTTATTATACATTCACAAAGTATTCCTCTTAAACTTCGTTCATCAAAATAACTTTTTATTTACTATACACGTAGTTTGACAAAACTATTTGAAGATATTTGTGTGTTTTCTTATAGCAAAGCCACATGGGGCTATCTGCTGAGCTAACCGAGGGGAATCGAACACCCTGATTTTAGCATTGTAAATCCGGAGAGATACCGCTGTACTAGCGGGGGGCCTTTTGAATATATATATATACCCAGGGATTACACAACTGTTGAACAACAGAGTTCTTGTGCCACATCTTACTTCCGCTTCCTCAATCGCTTTAAGGTATTATTTCACCTGTAATAGTTGATATAATGATTTCTTTGTTTTCGGTCTTCAGATAATCTTTACAACTTCTGCCGTACTCTCTATACTCTTCGATCCGTAGCCCGACACATTAACTACTAGACTACACCCAACTCATTTTACTTTATAGAAGGGTGTTAATACAGCGATATTTTGTACGCTAGTATACAAACTAGGTGTATTTATCTTCATCACTAGTTTTGAGTAACTGACCAGAGGGAAAGCAGATAGCTAATAGCATTCCTTAGCCAAAGGATTAGCTGTCACTCTCATAATACGTACATAGCGAAAAGGAATAACTTGTGGCCCGTAAAATTTCGAAACCGCCTCGCTAGTCCCAAAATTCAGCGACTTTTTAGAGGGTCATCTCGCGCTCTACAGATGAAATTGTAATACACTAGAGTTTGTATGAGGATGTCTAGAAATATGTTTTACAACGAGATCCACGAATAACTAAAATTAATATAATAAAAATGCTGATGTTTCAATTAGTATGATGGATATAGGTAGAATAGTTTGAAATTAAGGCTAATTTAATATGTTTTATTGTAATCATGCTATGTTCGAAAAGCTTATTTTATTGAAAAAAATACTTTAGACGTGATGCTGATTAACTTATAGATGGTACCTGTAAACTGCACTTAGATACCAATAAATTTGTTGTTGTCGTTATGCTTGAAATTGTACTGACACGTAAACTGCTCAGAATAAAAATTTCGTAATAAAACCGTATAAAAATCTAGAACGAGATTTTTCTAAACATAAACATAACATCGTGGGGAAACTATTTGGCTGCGTTGAAGAAAATTTAATGGACAGATTTGAAGTTCCAACTTAAGTGAAAAATATAATGGATATTAATTGTCTTTATTCAAAATCCAACGTAATTGTATTATTAGTAAAATATGAAATAACCTAAAATAAAAAACAACAACAACTAACTTATGATAACTATTTGAGGTGTAGGAGTCACGTGACGTTTACAGTTATACCTCTACCAAAATGTGATAAGAAGAGAATGTCTTGCATGGTTAATCGTAAAAACTGGTTAAACTACGATAATTTATATCTCTGTCTATATGTTACTTTTTATCTATTCAAAAGGAAGTAAGTTTATTATTTATAAAAGTAATTAGAGAGGGAGTGTTTGATAAGTAGCTTAATAAAACCAAGATCATTCAAATTTTCCATCTCATTGTTAATACTTTTGCGCTCTTATTATAGCAAACATATAAAATAATCATCTGCTTGTCTGTTTGTTTGTTATTTCAAGTATTCCTAGGTCGCTAGGCCAAACTCAACCAAAATTTGTGGGATGGTAGCTTTGAACAAGGGCCATGTTACTGGTGGTTCACACTTCCTCTACCCCCATTATTTGTGTTATTGAGCATTTATTATCTGTTGCATAAGTTAATGTCAATTGTATTCATAGATGATGACACATTCTTGCTCCAAAGCAAAAAAAGTGAATTTTCTATAAAATACCACAAAGTACGAAATAGCCGACTATTTGGTACTCAACATGTTGGCTCGCATGGCCAGGTGGGTTAAGGCGTTCGACTCGTAATACAAGGGTCGTGGGTTCGAATCCCCGTGGCCCAAATATGCTCGCCTTTTCAGCCGTAGGGGCATTATAATGTGACGGTCAATCCCACTTTTCGTTGGTAAAAGAGTAGCCCAAGAGTTGGCAGTGGGTGGTGATGACTAGCTGCCTTCCCTCTAGTCTTACACTGCTAAATTAGGGACCGCTAGTACAGATAGCCCTCGAGTAGCTTTGTGCGAAATTCCAAAACAAACGAATTTGTTTCCACCCTGTTTCAATGACGATTCTTCCCAACTTTAATTAGTTTTATAACTCCAAACACTCCACGTTCTTCAGTTTTCTTTCAGTTATTTCTATCTTCTATCATTTACTCTTCTGTTACCTTTCTACTCTGACCTAATGAAGATATGTATCACACAAGCAGTTCAAAACATCAAATTCAGACTATACCACGTGAGAGAGAGCATAGCCTACTTACTATATGTATTTCCTAAAAAAACATTTTCCATATGTTACTATTTTAATGTTCACTTGAAAAAAGAAATAAATTGTCTGTGTCAGTTACTTTTTACTTACTATTTAATGTGCATCGTGTTTATCCCTATACCATCAAAATAATTATTAAAACAAAAGGATCACTACATAATCAGCCAATGTGATAATTACACATGACTTAACATGTAGAAAGCATGTTTACTTAGTCAGTCATGTACTAATTAAACACGTACTTCGAAACATAAAGATCACTAATTAAGCATGCAATACTGCATTTTGTCACAAGACATATTATATGAACGTCATTATCTATGTTTTAATCACAGATATCTCATTACTTAAACTAGCCGTTATTAAAGTCAAACACAAAATGATTATTCAGTTGTAAGCTATTGTTCCAATCAGACACAAAGTTTAATATTCAAGAACTTTCACTTCATAACTTAAAATAACCATGAAATATAAATTTTAATACATAAATACTTTTACTTCAAATGTTTAATTACTAATCAGACAAATTTTAACATATAATGACTATTATTTCATAAGGTAATGAATCAATTAAATAAAACTGAATACGTAAGTACTATTAATTCTTTAATTAACAAACCAACGACATATCTGAAGATACTTAAAAAAAACACGAAATATCTGTTATGTCAAAACCTGGCACCTCTCGTCGTTCACGCAACCGTTCCCTAAATGTTGTATCTAGCCAATATCAGTCCGTCTCACTTACTAGAAAAGACTGACACTGGACCTGATAAAAAACGTGTAATCTTTATTACCCTGCAAATGTAGCAATATTATGATGTTAAGGGGAAATAATTATCGTTTAAAGTGACTGTAAGGGAACAAAAATAGAACGAGTCATTCAAATATGCTTTCATATCTTAAACACTCTTTTCGTTGTCTGTTTGTCAGGACAACTGAGATAACTCCCAACGCTCAAGTTTAGATGATGTGAGATATAGGTTTCCGCTATAAAATTGTTAGAATAGTTTCATGTATAGATATGTTATCGTAATGTTTTAATAATTATTTTCGTGGTCTGTTCTTAAGGAATTAAGATAAGGTAGAAGTTGGGACACCTAAATAATTTCTGTACCGTCACTTTTGTTATCAGAAAATTTTAAGGTACCATTCCCATTAAACATGTCTTCATAGTGGTACACAATATCCATATCTTACGAACGTTCTTAGAGAGGTATCTGCATTCGTTTATCAGTTATTTATTTTTATCTCTTATAGCTCATACATATTTCTTAATTGGAAAATGCACAACGCACTTCACAATATTTCTGCCTTTTAGTAAGGTATCTCCAAAAAATTACACACAAACTGCGTCGAAATCATTAGAAAGGAAATAAAAAAGATGAAGTATTTTTTTAAAGGCTAAATTTATAATGGACATTAAGACTATAATAGTCTTTGCAGACTGTATACTTTAAATAGCTAACAAAAGCAACTTGTTGATGTTTGAAGAAAGTTTATGCTATTTGTAATTTGCAAATGTAATATTATGCATAATTTTACCATAATTTCTTATTTAGTTACGTACTTGACCACCACAGCGAGAGTTTGTTTGTTTTTTGGAATTTCGCACAAAGCTACTCGAGGGCTATCTGTGCTAGCCGTCCCTAATTTAGCAGTGTAAGACTAGAGGGAAGGCAGCTAGTCATCACCACCCACCGCCAACTCTTGGGCTACTCTTTTACCAACGAATAGTGGGATTGACCGTCACATTATACACCCCCACGGCTGGGAGGGCGAGCATGTCTAGCGCGATGCGGGCGCGAACCCGCGACCCTCGGATTACGAGTGCACGCCTTAACCCGCTCGGCCACCACAGCGAGAGATATAGCTATATCTATAGGAAAGAAAGTATTTTACTTCTTAGTTAAGTTTATTTGCAAAATTCACCAATTACGAAAACACATTTGTATCATAGCAGAATGGTTTTCTTATAGGAATGAATAAATTAACTGAAATTACCTTAGATGTTAATGTCCAATATATATTGTGCAGGTGCACATTGTATGCTAAGTTACATTTGAGTTTGAAAAGGAAAACTATAAATATCTAGACATACTTTCAAAATATTATTTTTATTATTATTTACACAGAAAATAAAATGAAATCCATCTATAAAGGCATATAATTAGCTATTTTATATCAGGCATTTACGAGTTCGAGGTTGTTACTGTTATTAGGGTAAACAAGTAGTTTCGTTGCATTAGATAAGAATACAAATTATTATTATGCGCTTTTAGTATGACAGTGCATTCCACAGCATAATCTTAAAAAATTCGTATTTAAGAACAGTGTAAACAGAATCAAGCACTTCTTGTAATCTCCTCCACAGTTTTACTTTACCGCGAGTGCAGAAACAAGGTGAAATGTGACTCCTCACATCATGTAGTAGTCATTCAGTGTCATAAGCTCTCTCAGTGACGCTGGAGCCTTAGTTTCTTGTTCAAGTGTGTGTCTAGCAGCTGTTAAAATAGACGTTGGCTGCCCTGTAGTAGTTTCTATAGTGTTCTTTGCCAATTTTCGGCGGAGATTGTTAAATACTGATTACTGAGTAATTGTAGCACAAACTGAAGACTGTTTCACTTTATAAACTTATTTAATCGTATTTTTCTCAGTCAGACATAAACAGTTGGTAATTAAAGTTCTTCACTGAGTATGTCATGTTTCTTTCGAATTACCACTGTCGACAAGACAAATAAATATATTGGGAATTAAAAGAACTTTGAAACACGATGGTAAAAAGAAAAGTCAATAAACAAGATTTCTGATGCTGTAGACATTATTTACTCAAGCTACAAATCTCTGTTTTGGCTCCATGTTGATATCTAGAATTACACTGGTGGAGTCAAAATAAGGATTTGTAGTTTGAGTAAATAATGTACACATAATCTCCAGCTTTACTTGCTTAGTTTTTACGATCCCTATTTGTAGGATTCTAAATTCCCAATTTTTTTATTTATTTTTGCAGGCTTTTCATGTTCATTGAGGAGCGAAGGATTACTTGATAAGGTAATTAGCTTTAGGCATTGTTATCACAATAAACATAGCTGATAGCTAGCTGACACAGCTCATGATGATTTACTGTAGCTGTTGACTACTTCATCGCAGTTGCAGGTTAACATTTCGCATTTCGAAATTGTCATGGAAATTTGTTTGAAAATATAGTGAGCATTTATAGTTTCTGTGTAACTAAATTCATTAGATGTGTATAATGTGTAGGAATGGGTATTTATACATGCTTTGACTAAAACACAGCCCCCACTGACCACATATAAAATTTTAAAGTAGAAAAAAATAGCTTTTTCAGATACAACATATACGTCATTGCTTTAAATAAATCTTCGTGTCTTTTAAAGTAATTCTTTTACGAATGTGTACAATGAAATTTAGTATTACATGTATTGATGTTAATTTTACTCATTCACTTCATACATAATATATGGACTGTACAGTGAACAAAGAATCGAGTATTTGGATGTTACATTATTACATCTATTATTGACTGGTACTTCCTAAACCATCCTGTTCTCAAATTGTTTGAAGGAACACCAAATAGTTGTGAGAAAGCTAATATATTTTCTAAGAAATATGCTTTTTTTAGCTTATGTAAGACACTGAAGAAGCGCATTGAATTGTCAATACTCCTGTGACCTTCACAGTACCTGTAACTTATTTAGTATTTTACAAAAGGTTTGGGTGAAATATGTCAAGCTGTTTTTATTGTAAGCCAGCAAGAGAATAATAATTACAAATAAGCTGTTTCGAGTGGATTTTCTTTTCCTTGTTAAGTCTTACGTGCATGTTTTTTGTGCATTTTTATATGTGTACAGCCTTAGCACTCAATGTTAAAGATTTTAAAGTGCTGTTTGAACTGAATATTTACTGTTCTCAACATTTTATTAGAGTTTTGTGTAATTCCTTGTGATTCTTATGAATTGTCTACATATCACTTAAATTTAACTTGAATATTTTACATAATGTAAACTAATCCTGATTATTGGCTATAGATATTAATTAATAATCGTTTCTAAAATATTGTTGGAATGTTTAAATAATGCTTATTAAAGATTAAGTTCTTTGGTGATGTTAACTTAAAGCCTGAATGTATGTTCAATGAGTAACCTTCATATCAAAGAAGTTGTTATGGTAATTTCATTATTTGTTTTAATTTTCGTTTAGTCTATTCTTCTTCACTTATTGTAGAATTTTCTCATATTATAATACAAATATTTTAGTTGTCTCTGCTCACTCGTTCATGACCGAGATGTGGTGACGGGCATACTTCATTTATGGTGTTGCTTGGTTACTCGGGGATTAAAATTATTCTGTGAAATGACAAACAGGTATTACTCAGTGTACGCGATAGACATACTAAATATAAATCTATAGCTGTCCGTCACTATGCCGAATGCTTGTCACATGAACACAGTCCTTTCGTTACTGCAAAGTTTCAATAACTAAAATAAATATGTAGATGATTTGGTAATTTTATTTAAACCGTATAACGATTCTGAGACGCATATTATTTTTGTATACATGTACGTAACACATACATTATATGTATAAATGAAGATAGCCAACTTACGGTTCTTGTACCGTGAATAATAGGTGTGCATTCAGCACTACATAACTATGATGAACGAACACAAGAAGAGAACTCAAATTCAAGTTCAAAAACGTTTGAGCCAGCGATAAAGATAAAACGATAACGAAAACAAATGTAATCTTACATGGAAATACAAAAAAGTTAATTTTAAAATCACAATGTCTGTGATAATAACACCCAAAGGTGTGTGCTAGAAATACAGAACATGCCTTAAATCCAACAACCATACAACCATTTGTGGATAAGGTTGTTATCCCTAAAATGATTAGTATCTAGTATGATGGTAAAGGTGTAAAATCAGCTGCAAAGATAGCATTGAAAAACACTTTAGTTTTGTAATTTTAAAGTAACCAACTTTAAACTATAACTTGTTATTATAAAATAATAATTTTGTTTTATGTTCTCATAGGTTACATCTTACTCTTTACTGACATGGGCTGATTTATGTTCATATTAAATAACTAAAATAGTTTCAAATATGCTATTAAAATAAACATAAGAGGTATAAATAAAACATGCTAGTTACAAACTACTATTTATAATCATCTCGACAATAGAAGGTGTGGTTTTCAAAAAAAAGGAAGAAAATTTGTGTCGCTTCAAGTTTTATCTACGTAATTTTCAAACACATATTTTTATAAATTGGGATAATCGCCGTATTTGTTTGTTCGTTATTAAAATGAAGCTGTACAATGGGCTATTTTTGATGTGCCCACCGTGAGTATAGAATCCAGATTTTTAGCGAAACAAATCTTCATATTTATTCTCGAGCTACAGAATGTGTAACCGTCTCAAGACGTGTTACCAGCAGTTTTGTCAAAACTATATTTGGCAGTCGGAAATCATAAATTATTATTGCTATTTGGTGGATTATTCCAGAATTAAAGTTTTTATTTTACTAAATTAGAATTCACATTGTAGCTTTACTTGAAAAGTTCGTATTCAAATTAAATAATTTCATATTAGATATAGCTACAAGTTAGAGTAAAAATTAAATGGAAATAGGGTGATAACTGGAAAATTTGATGTCTACGACATATAAATACGATCTGCCAATACATAATATTTTTATGAGATCATTCGGGTATCCGAAGTCGTGACACCCTTATTGCACACATGCAAAGATAAAAAGCAAGACTCACTTGAGATATCCATCGATACAAGTGTTCTATTCCACGATAGGCTAAAAGAAAGCTAAACAAGCGGATGTAATATTATTTGCGGAATGTTGAAATATCGTTCTATCTTGTTTCAGTGTTCGAATAATGAAAGATTGTGACGTAATACTTATACTTTACTCTCAGTTTTAAGAATTGAAATTTCACCACCATAAATCTATATCAGTTTTTGTATATATATGTATATATACATGTTTATAAGTGTACATTTGGTAAACATAATTCACAAAAAAAGCACAGAATACTTGAATCCAGTTCAATATAATTGTTAATTAAAGAGAAGAATGTTTCGAATAGTTTTTATTGCAACGCTGTTGTATTTTGTTGAACCTCATGGTTACTTACAGGATCCACCATCACGTTCCAGTCTTTGGAGGGTCGGCTTTCAAAGCCCTATCAACTATAATGACAACCAGCTGTTTTGTGGAGGATTCTGGGTAAGCTTTTCGTCCTTTTATATAATAAGTAAATGGTGCTCGAAGGTCTAAATTACTAAAGGAAGACAGATTTTATTAACAAAATTCCAAAATCTTCATACAACAAGCTTAGATTTTTTAATGTAGATCATAGTCATCATAATAAAGTAGAAGACCTAGAATGCTAATTAACACTGAATCTATTCTAAGTTTTACTGAGAGATAGCTGAACCTTTTATTAATTCCCATTATTGGATTATATAGTTAATCATATTTGTTTGAAAAATATTAGAATTTTACAAATATATTATAATATAATAGGGAATAGTACGTTAAAAATTACGGGGTAAGTTCTACAGTCCCCACCATACAGTATACCCTGACCTCACATTTCATTGCTAAGTTAAGTAAATACATTTTACGAGATCAAGCTTGACCAACAAAGAGACAGAAAAGGGCAACCGAGGCAATCAGAAATTAGTAAATTCATTTGTGATCCAGTTAAAATTAAGATCATTCATGAAATTAATTCATGGCGTGTTCATAGCATAATTATTGGTAAAAATCAATTCGGTTAATAATTTCTAATACACAGAAAAGACAATGCTTTTTGGTAATAATACGTTACAATGAAATGTGTAGACACGAAAACTAGGAGACTATTTGTTGATTCAGAATCTTCGTTGAATAAAGTGGTTTGTTGTTTATTAAAAACATTGGTGGTATTAACAGAAAAAAACTTAATTCAGAAACGATCAAACTCTAAAATTGAATCGATTGGCTCTAGGCTAGGTGATTATACACAACTTTTTTACTTTAAGCTAATTATAGGAATACTCCCCACATTTATAAGACTTCACAGACATCCTTACGTCCCCTTATACTCCAGTTAGTAAGACTGTAATGGGCAGACAATGATCGAGTGTGCATGTGCTTTTCTTATAACAAAGCCACAACAGGCTACATGAGGGGTCCACTGAGAGGAATCGAGCCTCTGAATTTAGTGTTGTAGATCAGTACACTTACCACTATCTCAGTGAGAAACAATAGTGATCAAATTATTCTGTCTGGATAAATTAATTTTAACTTTTATGACTACGGTTTACAACGCTAAAATCAGGGGTTCGATTTCTCTCAGTAGACTTAGTAGATAGGCCATCGTGGCCTCGCTATAAGAAACACACACACACACACTCCTCGTAATATATTTAGAGAAATCAAGCGTGACGTGACGTGACACACTCTTTTATGTAGGTTTCGTATGAAGCTTGACTCTAACGGTTTTCAGCCTTCTAAATGACTGCTTTAATTGCATGCACTGTAAAGAAAGTTTTCTGATAATATGCAACTTATTAATTTTCTATCAAAAGTATTTGTACTTGTAATTATGGCAAAAATATTTATAATATCTGCTGCAGGCTCTAAATTTGGGTCCTCTGGTGAGTCGCCGCAAATCTGAAAACTTACTCCGCTAACAAAACAGATTTCGATATTCGTGGACGGCAAAGCACAGACAGCATTATAATGTGGCTTTGTGCTTTAGAGTAAATAAATTTTAACTAACTATTGTGGCCCGACATGATCAAGCCTTTAAGGCGTGTGCTTCGTAATTCGAGGGTCGCGGGTTCGCGCCCGAGTCGTGCCAAACATGCTCGCCCTTCCAGCCGTGGGGGCGTTATAATGTACGGTCAATCCCACTATTCGTTGGTAAAAGAGTAGCCCAAGAGTTGGCGGTGGGTGGTGATGACTAGCTCCCTTCCCTCTAGTCTTACACTGCTAAATTAGGGACAGCTAGCACAGATAGCCCTCGAGTAGCTTTGTGCGAAATTCAAAAACAAACAAACTAATTAACTATTGATCAGAGGAAATGTAGCCAGCCAGCAGCAACCTACACTAGCAGATGGTATGCCACTCTTATAAAGCTCCAAGAGTTTAAAGTATCGAGAATATTTTCATGGTATTGGGGTTTCGACATGGCTCACCGGCTTCAATATCCAGAACCCTAAGAAACGACCAACCCACTATTTTCAATACTAAGAATATTGAAGGTTTTAGGCAAACTGCATGTCAGAAGTTGTTTATTTTACATGCAAGTAATATGATGTCTCTGAGAGAAGATTTTTTGTTTTTTTACATATGAGTAATGTGATCTCTCTGTGGTAGGAAAACGTTCAAGTTGACAACTATGCTGAATTTTCAACTAACAGACGTCAGGAATATCAAAACTGAACACCAGGTCAATTTGCTCTAATTGTTATTGTAATGTTCTAGGGACTTACGGGTTCCGATACCCCTGGTGGACGGAGTGCAGATAGCTCAACTATCCCACATGCACAGTGATATTCCAATATTTTTAATTTTAAATAACAATATGTCTTTGTGTAAACAATTTCAATTAAGCAATAATTTACAAATAACGAAATGTTATAGTCAAAATTCTTAAGACTTAACATGTGCGTAAGCATTATTTTCGGCCTGGCATGGCCAAGCGCGTAAGGCGTGCGACTCGTAATCCGAGGGTCGCGGGTTCACGCCCGCGTCGCGCTAAACATGCTCGCCCTCCCAGCCGTGGGGGCGTATAACGTGACGGTCAATCCCACTATTCGTTGGTAAAAAAGTAGCCCAAGAGTTGGCGGTGGGTGGTGATGACTAGCTGCCTTCCCTCTAGTCTTACACTGCTAAATTAGGGACGGCTAGCACAGATAGTCCTCGAGTAGCTTTGTGCGAAATTCCAAAACAAACAAACAAAACATTATTTTCTCAACTGAAAGTTTAGGAAAACTGGCTAGATGTCACTATTTGAAAATTACGTGAGATTTGCCACCAAATATACTTTACAAACATAAAATTGCTTCGAAGTTTTGTTTTTCGTTTTGCCTAGTATTCGTCATTATTGTTGTTTTCACTTACAGTTTATTTCTGTTTTACGTTTTAAAAAGACGAAATAACAAAGAGTGTCCGTTTTCAGCTACATTTGTGCTTCATTCGTAAAATAATTAGAAACTTTATGTCTGTTGTTGTTTTGAATTAAGCATAAAGCTCTACAATGTGCTATCTGTGCTCTGCCCATCACGGGTATCGAAACCCGGATTTTAGCGTTGTAAGTCCACAGACATACCGTTGAGCCACTGGGGGGCCCTTTATATCTGAAATCACGGTTTTGTTAAATGCAAAACTTATTAATTCCTGTTTTAAATGCTGTTCATCAGTAGCATTTCGTTGCTCAGTTTGAACAATATAAAAGGAGGAATCACGTGAATGGGATACAACTTCCCAATTTCCTTGCATTAGTTGAAACTATGATTTTATAAAGGTCTACTAGAGATTTACCTTATTCACCTATTCAGATGTTTGATTGAACTAAAGCTCCTCTCGACATCTTTCAGTATTTTTAGAGAATTTTATGTTTAGTCTGAGTGACATAATTTATTCAATAGTAAATGTCATTCAAGTAGACAATAGGTAAAGAGCTAATTTAGTTAGTTAGATGTTAAATTCAAGATCCACAGAAATATACAAACCTTTAGTAAGAGCTTAAAATAAGCCTCAACTATACTCTTTAAAAAAAGAAACGCAAAAGGGATATATTTTTATTAAAGAGAAATATATGTAATAACATTACAAGCTCCGTTTGTTTGTTTGTTTTTTTAGAATTTCGCACAAAGCTACTCGAGGGCTATCTGTGCTAGCCGTCCCTAATTTAGCAGTGTAAGACTAGAGGCGAAGGCAGCTAGTCATCACCACCCACCGCCAACTCTTGGGATACTCTTTCACCAACAAATAGTGAGATTGATCATCATATTATAACGTCCCCACGGTTGGGAGGGCGAGCATATATGGCGCGACGCGGGCCAGAATCCGCGACCGTCGGATTACGAGTCGCACGTCTTAACGCGCTAAGCCATGCCAGGCCATTACAAGCTCAAAGTATGTGATGTTACACGTGTTAAGGCACTGATTGTCAGACCAAAATGACAATAAAAGTTGTGCACTTTGAAAACGGAGGAAAACAACGGATTTTTCGCCCAAACGCATTTGAGTCCAATAAATTTGTTTGAGAGATCTGCATGTTCTGCAAGTGCAACATGTGACGGGTTTTCGGTTTCCATAGCTTAGTGTTAAGCCACCGACACGCAATACAGTTACGCCAAGACTGACTGAAGCTCAACGCAACATCGCCATTGGTTGCTTTGAAGCGGGCGAATCTTAATCAGATGTTGCCAGAGTTGTGAATGTCCACCCAAGCACCATCACAAGGCTATTATATCGTCACCAACAACATGGATCAACTCGTGACCGTCCACGATCTGACAGACCTCGTGTGACCACGCCCGCACAAGATCGCTACATCCGGCTACGTCACCTTCGGGATAGGATCACAACTACATCTATTTTAAACCCCATCGAACATCTTTTGGACGAGTTGGACCGACGTCTGCGACGGCCACAACCTCAAACGCAAACTCTACCTCAGCTTGCAGTAGCTTTGCAGGCTGAGTGGACAACCATTCCACAGCATGTGATTCGTCATCTTATCGCTTCCATGGGCAGGAGATACCAATAAGTTATTGATGCTCACGGGGGGCATACTCGTTATTGACGTTGAGTGACGTTAAACTTTAACTAGTGAGTGTGGACTTTGCCTTTGCAGACTTTGGATGTTCAGCAGTGAACATGCAAACTTTCACACATTTTATCCAGAACTACCCGAGATAAACTTGTTAACAATTTGTCTCAAATTTTGCCTTTTGCGTTTCTTTTTTTGAAGAGTATATTTTACATTTGTTATAATTTAAATCATTTCAGCATCAGTGGGGTTTGAATGGCGGGAAGTGTGGGATATGTGGAGATCCATGGGACGAGCCTGAGCCTCGAGCCAATGAAGATGGAGGAAAATATGGTAATGGAATCATTGCTAGAACGTATGGAATGGGCGAAACTCTGAGAGCAGCAGTGAAGATAACAGCTCATCACAAAGGGCACTTTGAGTTCCGTCTCTGTCCTGTGAGGTAGGGATGAAAGGTTTTTGTCGTAATTTAACAATCTATGTCTGAACATATATTCACACGTAATATTTTACAAATGAAAAGGCGAAAAGTGCATCTTTCTACACTACCATTATCGTATCTTGTCGTTTGTACCATCCAGGATAGTTTAAACTGATGCCAAAACTATCGGACTGTAAAAATAACATTTAAAGTTATTCAAAAATTGCATAATAACTGTCTCTGGAAACATAATTATACAATATATTTTTGTAATGAAATGTTTTTCTTGGAATGTTTACTTTAAGCTATGATGGTCAGAAGGTAGACCAGGACTGTTTGAATAAGCACGTGCTTCATCTGGTTGACGAGTCTGGTTATAAATACATCCTACCGCCAGGATCTGGTGTTGGACTGTACCATATAGACCTAATGTTGCCTCGTAATCTTACTTGTGAACGTTGTGTCTTACAGTGGCACTACAGAACAGGTGCGTATGTACACTCGTATTATGTCACTTTTACTGTAACGTGTTAGTTTATCCTTCACGTTATTTGAACAGCTCATTTCTCACCTATATGATCCCAGTAGCATAGAGGTATATATGAGGGCTTACAATGCTAAAAGCTGGATTTCGATACCAATAATGGCAGAGTACAGATAATTCTTTATGAAGCTTTATGCTTAACTTAACAAAACAACACTCCTTTATATCAAGTTTCTGTAATTACAGATGCTGGTCCGTTTATTCATCACCTCTGTTTGCTAGTTGCTTATCTCCTGTATAGCATTATATTAATAATACAACTGATTGATCTCCTTCAGACTGCATACCATAAAGGAGTATATTGGCGTCACAAGTGCGCAGTTTCATTAACACAATACTTTGGTCGTCGTTTGTTTTCTGACCCCAAAGATCAAAGCTTGATCTGCTTTGAGTCAGTGTGGTATTTGTTTGTCTTTCCTTAAGTTCTATTATGATATGGTAACAATTTATTTCCCTCGGAAACATTACTTCAGTATGGTATTTACCAGTCCTTGCTAAGGTACTATTTTGATATGGTAACAGGTTGTTTTTGTTTTCTCCCTGAGAGACACTACTTTGATGCGGTATTTACCTGTTCTTTCTACAGCACTATTTTAATATGATAACAGTATATCACTCAGAGAGACGTTATTTTTATGTGATTTTTTGTCATTTCAAGAAAACATGTATAATTGGCATGTGCTTGTTCTCCACCTTCCCCTGATAGAAACACTTTTAACATGTTAAATGCTTATCTCAGTTGGACAGTATGGCCACACTGCGCCTGCCTATCCCCTTTGAATAATATGTAAATGTGGTAATTGTTTGTTCCTTTAGGACTTAGTCTCCCAGTGACACGGTGACATGTCTGCAAACTCACAACGCTAAATTTCAGGTTTCGATACCCATGGTGGGTAAAGCACAGATAGCACATTATGTAGCTTTGTGCTTAATTACAAACACACCAAACCTTTATAACTTAAATTGTAGTGTGGTATCTGTTTACTTCCTACAACTCATAATGGCTGTATGAAACATTTACCTTCTTTGTTTGTAAGTTGATGTAGCGATTACTGATAATCTAAATTAAGGTTTCGGTATGACAGCTATCTATTCCACAAGTTTACTGTGCTTGAAACTGATAAGTATTGTTCGGTATTTACAATTCCGTATTGTGTATATGCTTAAGTATGACACATTTACTCCTCTGGTCTCGACCTCTTCTTAAACGATATGAGTTATGCGATATTTCTCTTCTTCATTGTTTTGAGTTACTGTAACTATAAGTATCTAATTTAGAAAGTTTTGAAATTGTACAAGTACGCAGAAAATACTGCTTCGCCGACTAATCTGTCACTAGAGCCTAGAATTATAGCAATGTTATTATTTCTACAGGAAATTCTTGGGGAGTTTGTAAGGACGGAACTGGTGCTCTAGGTTGTGGACCACAAGAAGTGTTCCGCAGCTGTGCTGATATCAGAATCGAGGACGGACACTTCCGAAAACATTGACTTATTCTACTAGGGAAAGGGCGTGGAATCAACTGCCGAATTAAAATTTTCGTCTGAGTCTCTTTCTTTCAGCAATAGTTAATCTGAATAATCGTACTCGAGACATATGCGTTTATAGTTTATAAAGGACAATTTATTTTCAGAAATCAATTCAGTAGAATATTAAGGTAAAGAACTTACGTTGCTTTGAAAACAACGCGTGTAAAGGATATTTTAAAATAGGATGTCGAAATATAAAATCTGTAGAAATTCATATTAAACTGTGTAAGAAGAAATTCCTGTTTTCACTTTTTAGTTATCCTTAGATAACGTTTCGTTTGTATTAAATTACATAATGACCAGTTGTTACTCTTTTAAAATGTCTGTAAGTTATAGTATAGTCCAGTAAGGTAAACAATTTAACAAAGTTACATAAAATAAATATCGATAGCTAAATAAACAATGATAAAATTAGATAATGTTACATTAAAGTTGAAAATAAGTTCAGTTCACTTGCGTAATCTGATTCATGTCCTGTAAGCTGTTATTCTAATTATTAATTATACAGGGTGGTCGCTAGAAAAGCGGAAAATTTGTCAAACAAATTATTTTTACAAAGAATAACTTTTACAAAGTTTTTTAAAGGCATATGTTATATTACTCTCATAGATGCTCAAAATGCATTTTATGATATTAAAATCATGCATTTTATTCATGATGTAAAGAAATCAAAATAGAAATGAGTAAGCACGCATTTTATTCATGATCTCATTTGACCCTCAAATTTTCCGCTTTTCTAGCGACCACTCTGTATATACATTGTTTCGATCACTCTTGTGTCTGTTATATCTCAGCATGGATAATGAACACTGGTATTCAATGAAATCTCTCTTTTTTTTTTTCGACAATGGATATGGTAGATGAAGTGTAGTTGATATACAGGGTTTGTTACGAATGTGTATTTTAACGCTATTGAATAAAACCGATAGAAGACAAATTTCAGACTTCAGGAGAGTTTCAAGAAAGTTTAATCTTACGTAAAAATAAAATAAAAAATAGTTGGTGAAAAAACAAAGGCGTCAATCATCTGAACAAAAGTTGGTATGAAATTGACGAATGAATTTATTTGTAACATTTTAACGTCGTTATATTACACAAATGAACTCCTAAATATCATTTAGTATACATATATTTAACAAAGAAAATTGGAAATTTTATATTATAGCTACACAATGTGCTATCTGTGCTGTGCCCACCACTGTGTCAAAACCCGGTTTCTAGCGTTTTAAGGCTACAGACGCGCCGCTGTGGCACTGGGGGCTAGGGTCACAGTAAAGTATATAAAAACATATAGACTATAGATATTTTTAATGCATCGCAAATTTAAAAGAGGAAATTATTGTTTATGATGAATTAATAAAATCCATTCAATGTAAGCTGTATTTAATAAATGTTGAAGTGTCTTCGTTACAGTAATTTTCTTATTTATTCAGTGATATGCCTATGTTTGCCGTAACTACGGACGCAATAAAACATTTTACTTATGAGTATATAGGGATGTGCTTTTAATAAACGATATACGTTAAAAATATACCCTGTCTCAGATTTATGACAGATGGGTTGCAGAAGACGTTAAGCCTGATTGTGTGCTGTGTTAACTGTAATAGTGTAAGTAATCATTGTTTCATACTTGGTTATAAAACGTCACTAACTGTGTGCCTACTTCATTGATTCGATTACTTTGGATCCGAGGGTTGGCACAAAAAAAATTCAAATATGTCAAAAACTGGACATATTAAATAGTAAAGCGGTAAGACCAGTTAAGTCGTGGCCTAGTTTCTTTTTTACAGCATGCAGAGATAAAACTTATGAATTAAAGCTTACATCTTTTAATTCAAAACATTACGTAGTGTGTATGCAGTATTAATAATTAAAACTGCTCATGATTCAGTTTCATAGTATTAAATTTCAAATATTATTTTTTTTGTGAGGATATGTCTTCAGACCCTCCCTAGAAATGGTAATTTGGCAATGGCCAGACAATTCCAAAATTGCTTCATATGGCAATATTAAGAGTCACTCAGTCGATAATAATCGACATAATATATATTATGATAAACATATGTATGGTTTTAAGATTGGAAATGATGATTCGTAAACACTTCTTTCTGATCTTTATTTTATTATATTTTTGACAACAAATAATATAATGTTAAAACAAAATCGTAACTTAATGTCAACATGATATAAACAGGTTTTTGCTTGCTGTAAAAATGAAAATTTATTTTCAATTTTACATTATTTTGAAAACAACTTTTTGGGATAATTCTGAAATTCTCTTTGAGATGGTAATTCATAAAAAAATACTGTTGCAGTTGATTCATTGTTACCTCGTTAACACGTTTAACTTAAATTCATCTTTTTATTATTATTTACACGCGCAAGAAAAAATATTAGCATGACATCGTTCTTTAAGTAGTTTGAAGTTTTATTAATTTGTCTATTGTACAGTAGAGGTTAGCGTTTTCTAGAATACTGTTGTTATCAATTTTATTTTATGCTTTAAAAAAAAGTAGGAAGAACCGAGGTATTAATTTAAATTCCAAAATACTCCATTTATTCGAAGGACGAACTAATCCAATAGTTAACGTGATGGACTATAGATCCCTCTTTTGTGTTCCGATACTATTCTCAACAAATACGTTTCGTTCTGTGGTCCGTGGGTGCGTTATAAATGGGACGGCTAGATCCCGTTATTAGTTTTTCGAAGGATAAACGCCCAAGATCTGGCAGTGGGTACTTCTGACTAGATGTTTCCTTTCTTGTCTATCAACTCAAAATGGGGGATGGCTAGTGTAGATAGCCCTTGAGTATATTTACGCAAATATTCGAAAACAAAGAAATAAAAAACTTGTTGATAGTAAATAATCTGTCAGTGTTAAGTATAGATAGAAATATAGTTATACAAAAACTGTAAATTATCTAAAGAAAGGAAGGCCATTGCATTCACTGGCAGTCAACCTGGACAGATAACTTGGGACAACAAGAGTATGTGTTGAAAGTCGTGTCACAACCGATGACCTCTAAGAGGTGAACTCCTATTCCATTGGTTGCAATTAATTTATAGAAGTGTTTATATCCAATGGTCTGCACAAACAAAAATCAGATGTACCAAAAACGGATGGTACACTTTAAACTTGTAATCTATATGTACAATATAGATAAGCAATAAAGGAAAACAGCAACAGCACTGTTATTTCATGATTAGTCATCCTAATGCTGGTAACTGTGGGTTGGACATAATCAGATTTAGGTACCTTAGACAATATAATCCAATATATTTGAATAATGTTATTCTATTGCTATGATGGATAAAGTGGTATTAGGCCAAAAGATCATGGCCATTGGATGATAATTTGGAACAGTTGATATGTAGAAGTAGTTGTTAGCTTCTTACTGTATATGTACCGCGAAGTTATGATGTCCCACAGATACAATATCAGGTAATAAATCGCAGAAAAATGTTTGTGGGTGATCAGTAATAATAGGAAGTTATGATAAACCTTAGAAGTTGATATATAGTTGGGTTGAAAGGTCATTAATTTTTTGATACTATGATAAAGGTAATTCTTGGTCTAAGTCCAGGTATAATGTGATGGAGAAGTTGTTGAAGCCTTTACAATCGACATAGAGTCATTAGAATTTCTACTCAGTAATAATTCAATACATCACTCTAAGTGCTTTAGAAAGTTGCAAAATTCACCCTAAGGCACAACTATAGAGTCAAGGAGACAGTAGCTCCCCCTAACCATGAAAAAAGGAAAATCTATTTGAAGGGAAGGCCTGTAAGAGGCTCAAAGAATTAAATACATGAAAACTCAAATGATAGTGCTTAGTAAAGAAGCTACTTTTGTAGAAAAAAATGTCCAAGTTGAGCAACTTGTGAAAATTTCAAATACTCTCTGTTGTCAAACAAGCCTAAGCAGCAGAAAATGTACTAACATTTATGGAGAAAACAACTTACTTCTAGGATTCATGCCTTGCTTCACATACTCTTAGAAAAAGACCCTAAGTAGAAAGTCTTATGAAACATCAAGAGCAAATATGGCAATATATAGTGGAACAATTCTGCAAATTTCTAGAGCATCTGTTAAAAAAAGAATACAATAATAACTCAGTTAATCTGCTCAAAATTTATAGCGAATACTGTAGTAAGTTACACATTTTATAAAGAAGTTAGTAAAACGATTTTTACGCTCTATATGCATATATAATATTGATTTTAACCACCATTTTGCCTTTATTAATATTAACCCCGAGAAAACTACAAAAGCGAGACGTTGCTTAAAATAATATGTATATATATATATGGAATGTAAAGGTAATTTTTTTTCTAAATCAGTTAATCTGCAACTGTAGAAGCATACTATTCCTCAGACTACGTCAATAGTAAGATATATAAACCAAGTGATGGTTAATTGTGCTATTAACTACTTGGAAGCGAGTACAATCTTTCTTAAAGCACTTTACAGGATACCAACTCATACTTATTCACTGATTGATAGTGCAGGGGTCGGCGAAGACAGAGAAAGAGAAGTAAGAACTAATGCAGATTTAGCTGAATAATAGACTTTACCGTAAATTAATGTGATGTAGTATCATATCTACATAAAGGAAAACCTAAGTAATAAGACTTAAACCACAGACATTAATGTAAGCCACGAGAGGTGTAATGGAATAATTATTTGTTATGGTGAGTCCAAAACACATATAAAAAGGAAAGGATAATTATTACTCCATCTCTAAAGTCACAAATTTAAAACGAAGTTAACCAATAGCTCATTCTGGATATCCTATGTACCTGCATAAGTTATGACCTATGAATGTATTGTAGTCCATTTCGATGTGTAAAAAATTGTACCTAAATGCAAATGATAATTTAGTTATAAATTGAAAGAAGTATGATCAATCGTGAATGATCAATGCCAGTTCATTGGTCCTAACCACAACGTTATACATCCAAGAAACAGTCCTGAAGTTAGAGTCATTATAAGTACATCGTGTAGAACATAACTGCCTTGTTTTACCTCCCAACATTTGCTCTAAAATCTCTCTGGGATGGTAGTATCAAAAGAAAATAAAACCTCTTCTAGGTTATGAAGCTTGCTAGCAACCTTTCCTTGTTATCTTGCAAGTCAGTATGTTCAAATGGCTTGTAAAAATTATGAGTCAAATATCAAACGATTTTCCACAGAAACTGATTTGTACATTTCTGAGTAAAATTTGTTAGTGAACTTTTTGGTGGTCTCCAGTGAGAACGACAATTCAGGCGACATCACATTCTCTTAGATACCATTACCATGGTATAACTTCTAGTTGGTTTCCAGTTTAGAACCTACTACGGATGTATACATCCTGGATGACGTCATCTTCGTCCAGTTACAATATCACTTCAACAGATTCATGAGACGGAAAACGTAGTCCAATAATGAGTAATACAGTTCCAGAAATGACGAATAACAACGTATTTAATGAAGGTTTCAAAGCACATATATTCTATTGCTTTCAGTAAATAAAACACTATGGTTACATGTAACAATCTGTTTGTTTATTTTTGAATTTCGCGCAAAGCTCCACGAGGGCTAGCTGCGCTAGCCGTTCCTAATTGTGCAGTGTAAAGCTAAAGAGAAGGCCTATTGTCATCGTCACCCACTGCCAACGCTTGGGTTATTCTTTTACCAACAAATAGTATGATTGACCGTTATGTTATAAGATCCTCACGACTGAGAAGGCAAACATGTCTAATGTGTCACAAATTCGAACGCGCGAACCTCAGATTACAATTCGCGCTCCGTAGCCATCTGTCCATGCCCAACCATAACAACGTCAATGCTGAATAGCAGTATATGTACAATGATAAACATTTAACATTTGTAAAGGTGATGTTAAGACTCAAAGGGACCAAAGAGATTGTAAATCCAGTAGATGATATTGAATATATATCCATACTAAATAAATAAGTAAATGTATCTATATACTAATAAGAAAGAATTAAAACAAGTTTAACTAAACATAAATTCCATTATTATTTCAGTCAGGGACATTTTGTTAAACAAATAGACTATTCTTAATTATTAGTTCCAAATCTGTGCAACCTGTAGTTAACAAGCTCACTGAAGATGGTTTGTTTCCAGTAATATAACTGTTGAAATGAGAGTTGGGAAAACCATCATCCTTGTACACTGGATGAGTCATAGAGAACATTCAGAGGAAGTTGTATGCTTTGGACGTAACAGCCTTACCCTAGAACATTTTTTAACTGAAACTATGCTATTTTTCAGATGCACGTTCGTCAGATAAAGAATGACAATATGGATTACAATAAGAGAAGAGGCTTCAAACTCGATTTAATATAAGGTAATAAACGTTTGTAATTAAACATACGTGAAGAGACATATTTTACTTAAAATGTCATATGAAGTTTCATTTGTTCATGTAACACTTGTAGAACTAGGAACTAAATATTTTATGAAAATGAAGGGTTATGACATATATTAGAATTCAAGGCACAAACCGTAAATATAGTGACAATAACCAGTACATTATTAAGTAGATGGTTAATATTATACGTTGTATTCTCATTACAAGCACTCAAATGTGGAGATTATAGCCACTGTGAGATCAAGAATAAATATGACATTATATACTGTAAACTCACTATAAGCACTTAAATATGGACATGAGAGTAATCAAAATATTTTTATATATGGTACATTTATTGCAAACATTTCAATATAGAGATAATAACTATCTCGCTATCAAGAAGATGTATAACGTCTCACAATGCATACCTACTGCAAATACTTCTATATGGAGATAATAAATCTCAGGTTATCAATATGGCTGAATTATGGTATGGCCTGGCGGTTAATGTGTATGACTTGTAATTTTTGGATTTCAGGCTCAAATCCGTTTCGTCGAAAACGTCAAATGCTTTCTCTTTCAGTCGTGAGAGCATTATAATGTAGTGATCAATATTACTTTCCCTTGGTAAAAAGAGCAGCCCAAGAGTTGGTGGCGGGTGACGTTTAATCGTTTATCACGATTAAATTAGGGACGGCTAGTGCATATAATTTTTGAGTGTCTTAGAGCAAAACTCAAAATATACCAAACCAATCAAGAAAGTTAATAATTTTGTATTGTTAAGTCATTAGAGTCACATAAATTTGGAGATGAGTCATATAACGCAATGCCATATAATGTACACTTGATAAAAGCACTTCCACATAGAGATAATAAAGACTGCATTATCAAGAAGGTTAGTTGATAAAGAAGTAATAACCGTCATGCTACTAAGAAGAAGTGCAATATCATACATTGTGTATTTGCGCACAAACAGTAGAATATGGTGATGATAATCACCACGTTATCAATAATAATAATGCCATACGCTGTACACTCTGGAATACCTACAAAATGTATAAGAAAAGTGGTAGATAAACACACGTCAAATTTGGCTCAGGGTTTCCTACTGGAGTTCAAGAAACAGATATTTTAGGATAGTAATTAACGGAATCAAGCTTAAATCCTTGATCCTGACAATTATATTTGAGAATGGAAACTTACAGAAGTATGTGACATCCAATTATAGTTATCAGTGCCATTATTGAAAGATCCAATTTGAAAGACTGTCGAGGCTACAGCTGAGATAATTTATGAGTCAATGGAGTGACGATCATTATGAATGTTCTGATTTCAGCATGCATTGAGGTTGATATTGGTTGCATGGATAACTTTGTGACCACATGGAATGGCGGAGTCAGAGGTTTCTCGTAGTTGGATCTCTGACTGGATTTTAACTAGAGGAAGGTTTCCTTTGCTTTTGAAATATAGTAGTCTTATTGAAGGAAAAAACTCACTTGTTGTCATGATGTTGGGTGATATATCACTCTTTCAAGGAAATTTTGATGTTGTCCTGTGATCTCTGTTGATTCAGACTTGACTGGAGCTTTGCAATCCCGAGCATTATTGCAATTGACTATGGTTGATGCAGCTAGTTGATTTCTGTGAGCATGTTTCTAAGGGTGGGTAGGGTACTGATTTGGTGTACATAGTTTACGGGTATGTATGATGGTAGTCGGTCTGCTACTTTTAATATTTTATTTTGTAGAATTTGGATCTTCTGTAGAGTGTTGTTAGACATATTATATGTAACTTGTAAGACTAGAAGGAAGGCAGGGAGTCATTACTACCCACCGTCGACTCTTGGGCAACTCTTTTACCAACGAATAGCGGGATTGACAGTGACATTATAGCGCCCCCACGGCTAAAAAAGCGAGCATGTTTGGAAGGAAGGTGTATGATATTTTATAGGTACCTGCTTAACTATACCAATATATTTTTCAGCAGTTTCTTTTTGCACAACCTGAAACTTCTTTATTCACTGCCAAGAGTTGTTTGTTTGTTGTTAAGCATAAAGCTACATGATGAGATATAAGAGCTTTAACGAAGCTGAATTTTTAGCCTTATAAGCTCTTATGCTTATCTGTGAGTGATCACCCACGATCAAGAAGGCAGAAATTCAAAATCAGGATACGTACAGTAGTTAATGCATATTGTGTTCAGATCAGTTAATGTTCTTGATCAATGAAAAAGACATGTGCACAAAAGACTTGTAACAACTTTTTTTCAAGAAATAAATATTTTTTCAACAGCAGAATATAAAGATAGGAAAACGAATTCTTATTTGTATCACGCACTTTGAAAGTAAGACATTAATAACAATATGATATATATGTGCATCAAGACTTCTCAGCATGCCAATACATTATGCTTAAGTTAACTAAACTAATAAGAGTTCATGTTTGAAAACAAAAGGATTCTATCCAAATTTCATCTTTACCTAAGAAAAACTTCGAAAATATCATGAGAGCTCTTAATCTCGTTTGAAAACAAGAAGCATCAATAAAAGAAACACCAAAAGTTGAGAAAAACGTATTACGTAATTATCAATAAAAACAGAAACGTCTAGAATACGTGTATGTAATGAGGGGCTGTCATAGTGATTCTCGAGCTTCAAAAGTAATTCAATAAATGGGGCCCCATAATGACAAGTAAACTCAAAAGTAGATTAAAAGGCACAACTTTGGGGACCCTTCCATGTGTGAGGTCCAGGACAACTGCCCACTTTACCCAACAGTTAAGACCACAAATATATATATTGCACTATCTGATAATAAGATATACAATTTGCATTTTCAATATGTTTGGACAAAGCATGGTCTGATGTTAAAGTAAAATTAAAAAAAAAAGATTATAGCTAAGCTGTTTCATAACCAGAAGTGAAGTATATTTGTATAACATGAATATTGATCGAAAATAAAATGGTAAACCTATAATAAATGAATAAGATTTGATTTGGTTTGTTTTGAATTTCACGCAAATCTTCACGATGGCTATCTGCGCTAGTCGTCCATAATTTAGCTGTGTAAGGCTAGATGGAGGGCGACTATTCATCACCGCCCACCGTTAACTGCTGAGTTACTCTTTTACTAACGAATAGTGGGATTTGCCATACACATTATAACGACCTTCGGCTGATAGGGCGAGCATGTTCGTCGTGATGGGGATTCAAACCCACGACCCTTAGGTTAAAAGTCGAGCGCACTAATCATGCCGGGCCTACCTGTTAAGTGAAGTGTACCTACATCAACTCAGAATTAATTTGCTCATTGTGAGCTTTTTATAAAATAGCTAGTTTCAGACCAGATAAAAAACACAATGATGTTTGTGTGTTTATAAAGCTTTGTATATAAATCATTAATAATTGTATAATGCTTTGTGTATTAAAATATATTTCTTTTAATTAAGAAAACTGTATGTACCAATCTTGTTGAAAATATCATAAATTTTGATACATCTTGACATTTAATTAATTTATAAATTGAAATTAGAATTTAACTCGGTTTCAGGCTATTTGGAGTCGTAATATACAGTAAGTTGAAGTGTGTGTGTGTTTCTTTTTTCTTATAGCAGAGTCGCATCGGGCTATTTGTTGTGTCAATTGAAAGGAATCAAACCCCTGATTTTAGGGTTGTAATCCGAAGACTTATTTGCTGCTCCAGTGGGGACTAATAAGTTAGACTCTTGTCCCGTGATAAATCGTTATACGTAACAGTTTGAACACTTTTGCTGGTATTAATAAATTATATTCGTCTTGAGATAATAATATTAAGTTTATATTGGAACTATATCATCACTATTATGACAAATTCTCGTCTCCCAAGGGTAGTAACGGAACGCAAACGTTGAACTTTTGCATTTAAAGCCCGAGAATGCTAAACACTATGTTCAGTCCGGCTGAAAGAGAGAGAGAGGAAGAGAGTATGTTTTTGATTGGTATGCGTCGAAAAACAACAACTTGGATTACAGTTAAAATCGTATTTCACATTTTCGAATCTTGTAAATTTCTATCATCTTTAATTGGTTTATTTGAGTGCTTTTGAATTCTATTCATGTTTTACCTCTGCAACAGAAGGTTCTAATAAGTGTATTTTGGTAATATTATTTAAACAATTTTTATATTTTCCTACCAATCGTTCATCGTTAAGACTGAACACTCATTACGCTTAAAATCTGGTTTTGATTACCGTGGTGAGCAGAGCACAGATAGTCCATTATGTAGTTTTACAAACTTATGTATTTTTATATCATTTCGATACATGTTATTGTCTTTGGTATACCATTTTTCTTATTAAAATGTTTTAGCAACGAATGTTAGCCTTTCTTACTTTATTATTTACGTTTGGTAAAATGTTACCTCAGGAAACGTTCTATCAGTTTAGTGAGTTAAAACTTTGTGTTTTAATATATTGTTAATTTACTAATATTTTGTCGCTGAATCTCATTTTAAAATATAATTGGCTCACCTTTGGTTGTAATCATTTGGACTAGGTGGAATAGACTATCACTATTTTTTTAAAACATTTTCTAAGTAAAAAGAGATTTTGGGATCTGTGTTTTTGTTTCTCAGGCAGCGTTAATGCATATCCTGGGCTAGTCAATAGAGCTCAGGTTAAGATTCAGGGCTCGCCAAAGCAGGTGTTCTATGTTATCTGACTCGAACAAATGCTGAATATAGCGAGAATATGTTAAGCGTCGTTGAGTGTAATTCCCATATGTAATTATTTTCCAAAGAATTCCGCCATTTCATGAGATACAACATTTTCCCAGCGCCACAATGAGGCATAACATAAATTTACTTTAAGTATTATCAGCAAAACCAGTCCTACCTAAAACATGCTACACCACAATAACACATCACTATTTTTATTTGGGCTAACACAGTCATATCCAAAGCATTTGTTAAACTACTGTCTAGTTTAAAACTAGCCCTATTTGAAAGGAATGGCGGGAATAATGTCTCCATATCGTTGATCTTCATTGTTATTCGCTTCCGTTTCGGCAATCAAAGTATCAAGAACTGCAGACACAGACTTGCAAAAGACTGAAGCTTGTTTGTGACATTCAGCAGAAAGGGGATTGCTTCGCACAATAGTTTTGCTAGCTTCCAGATCTGAGTTCTTAACTTGTGTGCGATGAGAATAACGCCAGCTGTGCAGTTCGTTTCACAACACGTTTCAAAATTCGTTTACACTGACGAGTGCTTAACACGTGGCAATTATATAGGTATTCAGTAGCAGTACGCTCGTTTTTTTCCAATTTATTTGAAACATTACCTGTACTGGCTGAACTGCTTTTATAATGTACATCATATAAGTTTTACTCCACTCATTGGCCTTCCTTGTTATTGGGGGTTCGATTCCTCTCGGTGGACTCAGCAGATAACCCAATGTGGCTTTGCTATAAGGAAACACACACTCCTTATTATTGACCTTTTAACACACGCTTTTATTATACCTTCACAAACAGGGACTATGCTCGTTATCAGTAGGAAGATCTAATCGTGAATCTGGCAGTGTCAGTCAGGTACGTTCTTTTTAGGTATGTAGATGTAATGGTACATCTGGCAGTGCTAGGTGCGCTATCTGTCGAAATTTTGATCTCATAGTGCATCTAATAGTATCAGATATGTTCTTTGTCGGTATTTTGATATAAAAATGCATCTGACAGTGATACGTATGTTCTTTGTCAGTATTTAGATCTAATATTGTATCTGAGGGAAGTCAGCTATCTCCTTTGTCTGTATGTAGATCTAATAGTACACCTGACAATGCCAGATAGCTGCTATGTTAGTAATTAAATCTTATAGTGCATCTGGCAATGACAGGTATGCCCTTTGTTAGTATTTAGATCTGATAGCACATCTGGCAGTACCAGATATGTTCTCTGTCGGTATTCAGATCTAATAATGCATCTGACAGTGTCAGGTATGTTATTTGTCGGTATATAGACGTAATAGTACGTCTGGCAGTGCGAAATATCTTCTTTGTTAGTATTTAGATCTAATAGTATATCTGGCAACGTCAGTTCATGTTTAACCTCTTCCTACCACCCTGACATTGTGCCAAAACAAATGAACTTCTTGATCAGGTTTCAAGTGTAGTTAGATCTGGGAGGTTAAACCGCTTGTTTCTGGTGTATGTTTTCTTTGGTGGCGTAGCAGCGTTTATTAAACCTTCCATGTCGGTAGATGCAAGTTTTCGTTAACGTAAATAAGTAGCAAAAAGACTATGCAAAAAATTACATTTTATGTGTTAGATTTTCAACTTTTATTTTGTATCGTATATATATATTATTTAGGTCTTTTATCAGTGTTATTAAACTCCGCTTTCCTTCAGCTTCGGTTGTTTAAAAAAGTACAGAGTTGAAGTACGCTCAACCTTTCTCTGAAAAGCGTTTTCGACTGTTTCTCTTCATGTTGATGCTGTAACTTATCTGTTAAATTAAAATATAAGTGCTCTTCAAAAACAATATAAAATAAATTAAACGATAGAAGGCCAAATAAATGAATGAATATACAAATAGAGAGATCACCGTTTGTTGTACCCGATCTTACATTAATCCGTTCTGTCTTTGTAGGGGCCATTCTTCGCGTGTTCAGGATAGAGCTTCACTTTTCTTGTTTCATAAATACAAAGAAATGAAATTTGCTTGTTACGCCTGATGAATTAACTGTTACTTGCATAACTGTTGTTATTATTGTTGCCAATTGGAGCTGCTCTTTAGGTAGTTATTTGACCAAGTAACGACTTTCGGTAGACATAAGTGATGACCACTATGAATTTGCCAAATGTACTTTTTCGTCTTCACAGATAGCGCTAGCTATCAGGAATAATAATTTTAAATTATCATTCAGTTCTTAGTTTAGTACAATCTGACGATTCTGTTGTTGTTGTTTTGAATTAAGCACAAAGCTACACAATGGGTTATCTGAGCTCTGCCCACCACGGGTATCGAGACCCGGATTTTAGCGTATAAGTCCGCAGACATACCGCTGAGCCACTGGGGGGGGCTGACGATTCTAATATATCATGTTGAAAAATACTGAACATCTTTAGTTTTTTACGAGTTATTACGGATTTATTAAAAATATTCTTATTTGTAGTAAAAATAACAACTTTTTGTTTAATAGATTTAATTTTTATTGAAAATTGAGTTTAAGAATGTATAATTTGCATGTTTGATTTTTTTTATGTTCACAGTATGGGCAACAGGAATCGATGGTTTTGTGTTCTCATTGTGCAAAATTATAACTTTCAGGCTAGCTTTAGATTAGTCGATAAAAGAATTCCAATCTAATTAAAGCATTAGTATATTAGTATTTATTTACAAATACAAAAGTATCTTGAATAATGTAGCGAGAAGCAAGACTGACGGTGACTTCGATAAACTGAAACTGTTGTTCCTTGAGATAATAAATTTCATTGCTGTAAATGAAAGCCAAGAAAGAAGTTATCCATGCAGCTCTGAAAGAGACGAGTCACGAATCGGATCATTTAACTCTTTTTGTGTGATCGTATGAGGCAGTTTAAGTTGAAGTGTTGCAAGAGTAGAATTACATGAAGATTATTTATTGTCTTATTCTCAAGATAACATTGCCGTTTCTCAATTCACTTGTGGATGAGGAATTGTAAAAGGTATTGGTTTCATTGCAGATGTAATATCTGGATGTCTAATGTATTCTTTATCTTTGCCTGAATCCAAACATAACAATCAGTTAGGTGATCTTTAGGAGCTATAAATGGAATATTTATACTCTTCTTATTTAGCCACTGCGTCAAGCCAGATGCACAAAGTTTACAATTCAGATGTGATGCACAATACTTTTCTTTGTCAGCAATTTTATACCCAAAATAGTGATTGTAAGCTACCTTTATTTTGTGTGTGACTTTTTTACTTTGTGAAATTGTAATATATTTTCGACAATTGTAGTAGTATCTGTTTGGGCAATTATTGCACTTTTGAACCTTACTTTAAATGGAGGCGGCCAGCGTTTTAAATTACTTTTTAAATATAAAATTATAAAGGAAATTATATTTATGTAAACACAGTTTAAAGCAGAAAAGTTTGTAGAATTTGATTATATCTTGAATATGTTGCAAGAAGAAAGATCCGGCTTTGTTTTCACTGTGCGCGGAACGAGGTGAAGTGACCAAATGAGTGAGTAAGAAGCAACTGAGAGAGAGGAGCGAATGAAAACTTGACCCTTTTCTCCGATCCTATTATGTTCAATCGAGAAATTTTGTGACAAACTGAGTGCGAGGGTTTTTTTTTATTCCCGGGAAGAGCAGGTGAGCGTGGGAATGAAGCAAAAGTGATGCAATTCGCCTCAAGTATATCGAGAACAAATTGCATATATGATCCATATACTTGAAATTTTCACCAACACAATACATCCACTGTCATAAATTTTAAAAAAATGTATGTCTTTTACCCATTGAACTGTCTAAGTAAATTTCATTTTATAAACCTATTGTACCAAGCTGATTTCATGGTATTTAATATAGTGGTAAAACAATATTGCTATAGTACAATAACTTAAAACCTAGAGGTAAAGGACAAATTCTGACTACATTTTTGAATTCATCGCCACCAATTATTCAGAGTTACTTAAGATTTCTCTAATAGCAAATAGACCCAGCAAGACCAGATGGTTTGTTTGTTTTTTGAATTTCGCGCAAAGCTACTCAAGGGCTATCTGCGCTCACCGTCCCCAATTTGGCAGTGTAAGACTAGAGGGAAGGCAGCTAGTTATCACCACCCACCACCAACTCTTGGGCTACTCTTTTATCAAAGAATAGTGGGATTTACCGCACATTATAACGCCCCCACGGCTGAAAGGGCGAGCATGTTTGGTGTGACGGGGACACAAGGTGGTTAATGTGCTTGACTCGCAATCTGAAAAGTGAGAGGTTGATTCCCGATCCTCTAAATATGCCATGTGAGCGTTATAAAGCAATAATTAATCCCACTATTTGTTGACAAAATAGTTTCCTAAGAGTTGGCGTTGAGTGGTGAAGACTAGTTGCCTTCCCTCTAGTATTTATTTCACTGTTAAATTAAGGACAGCTATAGTATAGCCTTGTGCGAAAATCAAACCAGTAGCAAATTTTGTTGTCCATCGTATTTGGGGTCGAAAGAGGGATACTTGATCATTAGGAACACAAAACTTATATTTTGTTATATAATATATTATGGTTTTAAAGACGGAATAATGCCCTTTACTAAATGTGCGATTTGCTTAAAAAATGTACAAGATTCATTGAAGTGAAATACTATTTTCATGTTATTATTTAAATGTAATTTTGCAAACAACACACGTGTAAATTCTACGTATCAACATTTAATCACTGTCAGAATTAACAAACTGATGTCTTAGCTAATAACAATTGTTGAAGTTATAACAGCTAAGTAGGAGGTAATGATTAGTGGATGTCATTTTCATCAGTGATGGCGTTAACCCAAGTTCACGCAAGAAAGGTGACAGTTCAGTTGATAAATTATCTTGTGACGATGCTGCTCTGAATAACTGAGCTTATACCAGTGTAAAAAGTATAGAAATCAATATAATTAAAAAACTGTTTCTAGAGTGTATTCAGTACTATAAATATAATATATGCTACAAAATTATTTAAAAAATTAAACAAATATTTAAGAAAATAATAAAACAATAGAAAAAGAATTATTTCTTTTCTACCTAATAAGAGAACCTCCGAAAAAAATCATTTTAACTTGAGATGTAAGCCCAGTATGGCCAGATGGTTAGGACGCTCGACTCGCAATCTGAGAGTCGCGGGTTTGAATCGCCATCACATCAAAGATGCTCGCCCTTTCGGTCGAGCATTATAAAAATGTAGGTCAATTACACTATTCGTTAGTAAAAGAGTAGCCCAAAAGTTGGCGGTGGATGGTGTTAACCAACTGTCTCCCTCTAATCTTACTCTAGACTACGTGCAGCATTGCGCAAAATCAAGAAAACAAACAAGCATACGAAAAACAAACTTGAGGTGTCAAATGGCATTTAATAGATTGCTTACTTGTTCTTTAAAAGTCAGATTTATGAAAAGCTATTCATGCTATAAAGTTTTATAGCTATACTTGTCTATTCAATAGAAATAAACCTGCTATTCAATAGAAATAAACCTGCTATTCAATAGAAATAAACCTACTATTCAATAGAAATAAACCTACTATTCAATAGAAATAAACCTGCTATTCAATAGAAATAAACCTACTATTCAATAGAAATGAACCTGCTATTCAATAGAAATAAACCTACTATTCAATAGAAATAAACCTGCTATTCAATAGAAATAAACCTGCTCAACATCTTAAATGCTAGTGCATGATCCACGATAAGTTAACTTCCTACAGCTTCACTGTTAGTTTGACACTAGTTTCGAGATCTTCTAAGCATATAAGAATATTATTATTTATCAAATACGTATACTACGTTAAAAGAGTTAAAACTATGATATTTTATACTTTCAAAAAACGTGTATAATGTCACTTGTAAATAAGAATGAATAAAATCCAGGTTGTTGGTTTCGTGTTGCTCTATTATAACTCATTAGTGAAATACTTAAAATCTATCTCAACATTGGTGAAAAAGATTCATTTAACAGTGCTTATTTCTCATCAGTGGCCAAAATAGTTTATTTAAGTATGTAATTTTGACTCTTCATGTTTACATACTTTGTTCTAGCATTACCTGCCTATTTTATTTTCTAGTTACTAAAATGTGTCTATAGAAACATAACTTTTTCCAGTGTTTCTCAAATTACACACTAATATTCAAAAGGGCTATTCTCGGTTTGCTTTGCTTCGGGTGTTTGAGCAAATATATAAGCGGGCTATCAGCGATATTTTGAGAATATAGACTAGAAAGTTCCCATGCTTGGGAACTTTAATCGAATTATAGAACTTGATTGCTACACTTACAGTTCATCCATGACGAAAAATATGGAGTGCGAATTATTATTTTTTGCGGTAATGAGACACGAGCATTGGATCCTCTGATCTAGAGTCTGGCACACTTTCCATAAGGCGACGCCAGATCCAGGTGTTATCTAGTATCACGTATCATAACGTAACAAACACAAGGCAGACATGTTGTTTTTGCAAAGTAATAAAAAACTCAACTGCAAGTGGTGTGGTTTTTGAAACAAAAAGTAACAACTTTTAGTGGCATGTTTTTTAAACATGTAACTAACGAAGAAAAGTGAAGAGAAAACTAGTGAAATATCGTGGATAGTAATAATTCCATATCATTCATGCAAGTATATGAGTTGATCACGAAGATAAAAGTTGGCTAAAAGGTATCAGAAATGCAAAAGAAACAACAGGCCTGTTTCGGAAGTTAAAGCCTGTTAAGACAGTTGCGGTATTAAACAAAAGAGATAAAATAGGACAGAGAATCTTGCCAGTGGCATTGTCATGAATTGAACATCAGAATTCAACACGCAGAAACCACTATTCTTATCTTGCACTGGATACCCCAAGGATGTTAACGGAACGTTAACTGTTGTTTCAATTCAGTAACAATTGTTGATGACGAGAAACCCACTTGAAATAAACATATTTCTTAGAAAGGCTGGTGTGGGTATTAACACTTTTATTGACAAGCAGGGAACAATGTTTCGACCTTCCTGGATTAATCTGAACATGACCTAGGAAGGTCGAAACGTTGTTCTCTGCCTATCAATAAGTGTTAATACCCACACCAGTAGTTCTGAGATACATCAGTAACGATCGATATTTCACACAGTGATTTGATAGCATGTTAACCTAGTCATTTACAGTTCATCTCCATTAGTCATTGCATAAAAAATAAAAAATTAAGTTTACAATGAAATATTCATTAAAAATCGTCACACATCGAAGTTATGCAAAGACTAGTCCTAGAAAATTACAATAGACATGAAAATAAAGCAGATCTACACTTATCTTTTTGAAAATAAAAATACTTTAAAGAAATAGTTTCTGTTCAGTAAAACCTTTCTTAAAGCTGTACTGTAATATGTAGGTTTCAAGGATAACACTAACAAATGGATCACGTCAATACACATGTGATATAAAGCTATATAAACTACATATAAAGTTGTAGAAAGCTACTACTCAAAAGCTACTCATATTAGCTGTCCCTAATTTATAAATGGTAGACATGGGAGAAGTCAGCTAGTCAACACTACCAACATTTTTGTTACTCTTTATCAACAAATAGCGCAACTGAGTTTTACTTGCAACGCCCCCATAGTTGAAAGGGTGAGCATGTTTAGCAAGACGATTGGAATGTGGAAGCTGCAGATTTCGAGTAAGGCATCCTAGCCACCAGCTATGCTAGGCCATCTATGGATCTAAAGAAAGACTTAGTTTTCTATTCCGTCCATGCTTTATTCAGGCATGTTTTATTTTGGTTGCGGCTAAAACTGAGATCAGAGCTTTATCCTGATTACGATAATGAAAGAAGGGCTATAGAAAGTTTAAATAATTGTACAATATTTCTCTGTTGGTAAAATGTTTAATTATAGTAATTATGATTCCGAAGCATTAAACGTATTTTATTTGTTTGTTTATTTTAGCGCAAATATCCAGAATTAGCTAGCTTCACTTTGTCCATTAAGGAGAATCAAGCCCTGAATACATTTTCCGTTGACTCACTAGGAGACAAAGTATTTCCAATGAAGCCTGCACCTGATGCTTGTCGTAGGTTCCTAAGCCTTTTTAAAATTTTGCACATAGAGGATGTGAAACAAAATATTTTTAAGGTTTTAAATATAAATTTGAAATAACCAAAAACCTTTTCCACATAGGTCACGAGTGAAAAACCAAGTCTTCGCGTCATTGTTTTATTAAACTATATTTTTATGAATTTGTGTCAATACGTTTGGTATCAAAGTGTAGATTATAATTAATATTTTAGCATTATATATTATTTAATATATGAATTTGAAAGCAAATATTACAATAACACATCTAAACATCGATATTTGTGTGTCTCGTAGTACGTTGAATGCAGACTGGTTCAAATTAACTGTTTCTGACATCAAAATACAAAGGCTATAACTTCGTACGAGTTAGGAATTCAAATTACCGATATTAAGAATAAAAAATAAACACATTTTAGTATCTATTTGTTTAGATATCATTCATATACTGAATTAATGGCATAACCCTAGCATGTGATGGAGTTGATTTGATGCACATGCATTAGTTTGGGTAAAAATGATAGACATAGGTTTTGTAAATATTCCCTTAATGTCGGTCCATTGTTCTGTGATACTTACGTCATTGTTAAGGAACAATTTTAGCTTCATTGGCTCCAAATGTATTATAGCATTAAAGAAAGTAAGAAAACTGGCCGAGCGCGTTAAGGTATGCGTTCGTAATCTGAGGGTCGCAGGTTCGCATCCGAGTCGCGGGGGCGTTATAATGTGACGGTCAATCCCACTTTTCGTTGGTAAAAGAGTAGCCCAAGAGTTGGCGGTGGGTGGTGATGAATACCTGCCTTCCCTCTAGTCTTACACTGCTAAATTCGGGACGGCTAGGTGCAGTGGGCTAACAACCTACTCACTCAAACACCTGTTACGGAAACCGCAGTGATTGCAGCCCTATGTTCCCTAATGGAATTGAGTGGCAAAAAAAACAACAAGTGGTATGATATTAACAACATATATTATAATTGAATTACAAAAAAAAGTATGTTTACTTACAAATCTACTTCAATGATACAATTTTTGAAAATGGAAGAGAAAATTAATAAAAACTTGCAAGACATTATGTATGTTTGTAGGGATGGCAATACCAAAGAATACAGAAATAAGGTAGGGATGAATAAACAAAATCATAGAAATAATATCACTGGTGAAATTGGCTCAGTACTTACTGGCTATGTATGAAAGCATTTTTGTATGATTTTATATATTTATCTCTATATTATTTATGCACTCTTTGACATTGCCAACCATTCATTATATTTAATTTTTGCATTTTTTGTTACTTGTAAAATCTATTGGTTCTGTTACCTAGCTTTTGTCAAAAATTTGTAACAAATTAATAGACGCTTCTTCTAATTTTCATATTAAGAATTCTGAGCTGTAAAATATTCGCTGTATTTTATTTAACAAAATCGTATGCATGAATTTTCACTTTGCAAAATTGTTTAGTCTTTGAATTATCCGAATGAAAGTGAAAACCATATGATAATTTATCCGTCGTTTTCTCTCTTGTAAATGTAATTTATAAACACACGATATTGTCATGGACCTCCTTGTCTTATCTGTGTTTATAGAACTGAAACATAAGTCTAAACCTCTGGCATTATCATGGACCACCTTGCCTCGTGTGGTTGTAGAATTCAAAAAATATGCTGAAACTATTTCTCTGTGCACATCAAACTTTGGCGTAGAAACGTAAATTATAAAGGTTTTTGGTATAGTTGACCACAATGAAACTGGACCCAAAGCGTTACACTGGGAGATGTTTGCAAGAGAGTAACAATTTGATTTCACTCGATCGGATTAACATGGATGTCATTCTTATAAAAAAGAGTCACAGTTTGTTGTTATTTGAAACATAAAGTGAATGGAATTAACACGAGAATTATTTTCAGCAATATGGTTATGCTTTGTTGTCACTTTCAACATAAACTGGATGAGATTAACGTGGAAGTTATTCTAAAAAACAGAGTCACGTTTTATTTCAGGGTAGTTTGGACTATTTGTAGAGGACGACAAGCTATCATACTCTCCACAGCACAACTATTCTGTCGATTCTGACTCATTACGATTTTTATGTTCCCGCTTTAGGACTGAATCAACTGTGTCTAAATGTTGTGATATCACCCATTCCACAACACTTTTGATTTTGTCGATTGTGGCTCATAATAAGTGTATTACACCTGCTACAAGACTGACTCAGATGTTCGTTATGCTATCACACAAGTGGTTAGAAAGAGATTTCATAATGCTTAACTGTTTGCATTCTATATATTCAGTGAGAACCATTCCTGGCATGTAGATAACAGATATAAATTCAGTTGGAAGTATCCTAAACTCAGTCTCAATTCCTTGTTAATCCATGAACCTGACATTAATGGTAATTATAGAATCATAATGTTTTCAGGAGCTAGCAATGGTGGACATACTGATTTTTATCTTGTAAAAAGTGGTTCAATAAATGACATCATTTTATGGAACTTATTCCAAGGCTGTTTGTACCACTATATGGTGGTTCAATTGGATCTAATCTTGGTATAAAGGGTATTGTACGGTTTTTTTATTTTATTTCCGTCGAATATTTATGGAAAGTAATGGGATATGTGTCACTTCTCTTCATGTGACACCAGATATTATCCATGCCCTGGAAACAACCCAAGAAATATCAAGGCTTTTATAACATTTTGAGTTTAGATATACAATTTGGTGTTAAGCTGCTCTTGGGACCACACATTCCGTAATGATGCAAAACGTCATGAACTGCAAAGATGTAAAGATACCAGATATTAATTTAGAGTTAGGCTATGAGATTAGACCATTGGACCCCTGCATTTCAGATTATACGATGGATTTGTATAAACTTAATTCATAATTTAACTGGCATAGTTTTAAAACAGCGGTTTTCTATTATCATATTTAACATGTAACTGTTTTGTACAGTGTAATTACTTCATAGTTATGAAGGCAACCGTGAAGTGAGTGTGTCGTTGTATTTCATCAGTTTTTGGATTACGTGCTAATTATATCAATTATTATATAAACGCTACAAAACACAATCAGCTAAGATATTTGTTATTAGGCCTAACTCCTAGTAAAACGGATTAACGACAGTTTATTTTATTTTGAAAAAAACTTTTTGCTTGTAAATCTAAATAATAATATTGGTACAAATGACTAATAAACTTTTTACTTTTAATGCTGCTTAGTAATTACATATCTTATTATCGCAATCTGATTGGTGATAATGTACTGATAATGATTAACACTGTTTTAGAGACTAAGTGTAATTAACAATAAATTTTTACTGCTAAAGTGTAACATATTTATACTTATTGTTACAACTGAATGGTGGCGTTTCGTAACATTTAAAATTCATATAAGGAGAGTAAAATAATTAAAGCTATATAATTTTTCTTCGTAAATATAATAAAACATAACAAAATGTTCAGTTTACCTACCTGATTTCTTAATTTTCAAATTACATATGAATTTATTGTGTTATTGTAAATGAGCCAAAATGTGCATATTTTTGTCTTTTATTTTCAAAATTATTATGTTATGTTCTCTAAAATTGTCGTTCATGTGAAGCAAATGAAAAATATCGGACTTTTCTATAAACCACTTCCTGTGCATTGGTTGAATAGTGTCTTGATGAATTAATTATCTTATCCTAAATCTCTTCTATATTAAATGCTTAACATTGAGTAATTTTATTGTTAACTTGCAAAATATTTCTAAGAGGTCAATTTAAGCTGTATATAACCAATTTACATTTAAATTTAACGTAGTTAAGACAGAAGATAATTTTTGTATTCTAATTTCAAAAGATAACAAAAGCTTCCCAAGATTTGGTATAAAATGGCAATCTTTGAAAGAGATGGTGTACAAACCATAATACAATACACAACATGAGATTCCTTGAAAGAGATGGTGTACAGAAAATAACGTGACACATAATATAAGCTTCTACCAGCACATAAATGGTATTCTTAAGTAAAGGAGGAAATTTCAAACCTCATATAGCATTTCTATTTAATCACATGTTGTATTAACTTGTCTATCTTAACATCGTAATATAAATGATATTTTATTTTTAAAGAAATCAGAATTCAGAGCACGCAGTCACAGTACTTGAGCGCCATCTCGTAGTAGTTGACGTAAATATAAAACTTACATCCCCACGATTGTCTCATCACAAGTTCGCATTCTCGCGGTTACGGTAAAGGCTTATGCTGTAGGTGTGGTAACAGAGATTCTCACTGGCTGCAATGTTTGGCTTTCTCATGATGGTGTTGATAGCGTGTGGAGCCGTGAAGAGCACTCTGGTAGAAGAGAAACGACAATCTCTCCATATTGACGAGGACACCAGGAATGATCTGCTCAAGTTTGTGGTGACCAACATCGAAAAGCTAAAGGTGGAGCACGAGGAACTGGACGAATGTCACGGTTTAGAAATCGTCAGTTTACTACGCATAGAAAAAGAGGTAGAATAAGTTAATCTTTCATAATAACCTATGCAAACAGACTCGAGAATCTATGATATTTTAAGTATACATGAAAGTAATGTTAATAAACTTAGTTATATGCTTCATGTTCAACATACGAAATAAATACCATAGTGTGTTAATATAGTCTTTTTGTAGCTTACCAACCTTCCTATTATTCGTACTTTATGTTGCGAAATGTTCAAGTGTTTCTAGAAACTTTATTTTTATACTTAATTAATTGGTCACACGTTAATTTATGTATTAAGTAATAAGTACAAAATCACACCTTTATTTGTTGCCGTCTAAGTTGCGGATGAAATTAACGCACATTAAATTGATTTTTACTCCCATTGTAGATTATTCTATTGTAATACAACTGTAATATCATTCTATTCTACACATCAGTTTAACTTGAAAAAAACAGGTACTATTATTGCCTCTCTCACATCTGTTCATTTACAAACAGTATCTGTTTTACTGTTCCTTCCTTTACATCTGTGGATTTTCAAACAATATCTTTATTGTTATTCCCCCCTTGCATCTTTTCGTTTTCAAATGACATCTGTACTACTATTTACATTTGTTCATTTTCAAACAGTATCGTACTACTATTCTCTCTTTTAAACCTCTTAATTTTTAAACAATATATTTCCTTCTATTATCCTCCTCATTAACATCTGTTCATTTTCACACCATATTTGTACTATTGTTCACCCTTTTACGTTTCTTCAATTTCAAACGATATCTGTACTACTACTTACATCTATTCATTTTCAAATAATATCTGTCTTGCAGTTCCCCTTCTCATCTGTTCATTTTTCCAACAGCATTTGTACTACTATTTTTCTTTCACATCTGTGCGACTATTTCCACTTTTACATCTGCTCGTTTTCAGATAATATTTGTATTACTGTTTGCCCTTTACATCCCTTCATTTTCAAATAATATCGGTGCTATTATTATCCTTTTCATCTCTTAATTTTCAAACAATATATTTCCTACTATTATTCCCCTCTTTTACATCGGCTCATTTTAAATCATATTTGTACTACTGTTTCCCCTTTTACGTCTTTTCATTTTCAAACAATAACTGTACAACTATTTACATCTGTTCATTTTCAAACAATAACTGTACAACTATTTACATCTGTTCGTTTTCAAATAATATTCAAATTATTATTCCCCTTCTCATCTGTTCATTTTCAAAACAATATCTGTACTACTACACCCCTTTACATGTTTTCATTTTCAAACAATACCTGTACTATTGTTCCCCCTTTTTAATTTGTTTATTTTTAAATAATACCTGCATTAATATCTCTCCCCTCTTTATCTGTTCATTTTTAAACAATATCTGTATTAATATCGTTCCCCTTTTCCATCAGTTCACTTTGTAACAATACATTCGTTACTACCTTTAATTTCATATCGGCTTACTTTCAATCAGCACTTTGAATTGTTGTTTTACCGTTATAATTTAAACTAATTTCCAAATCGTCCTTCCCTGTGGGTTAGCATTAAGTTTATGGTGCTATAGCGTTGAAATCTTGGGATCAATTTTCAGCTGTGAACAGAGCACAGCTTGTCTAATGTGTAGATTTGCGCTAAAGCAAAGAAACCATATCAGAGTTTTCAAATTATTTCACATTCTCACAAAATGTATAATTTTGTGTTCCAAACATGATCTTTCTTATTATATTTTTCTCCTTTTTTTAGGTTTGTAGAGATTGCATGTGCTTCTCTTGAATATCTTGCGCTGGCTGGTTAAACGTACTTAAATAGATGTCCTCTTTTATTTGCTCGGAAAATCAGCCGAAACGATATCTATAATAATGTAATTGTTTTGTTTTTATTTTAGATACTTTCATTTAACCCTCTTTTTCAACCATTGTTATTACGAGCCTAGTCGTTACAATACTGAAATGATATGAACTTTAACGTACTTTTGTCAAGTTTTATGAACTATCTTGCACTCCAGTAGCACAGCGGTATGTCTGCAGACCTAGAACGCTTGAAACCGGGTTTGGACACCATTGGTGGGTAGCAAACGCAAACTAACGTGGCAGGGGTTTAGTTTAAGAGGGAGAGAAATCGTGATAATTCTCTCTTCAACTAGGGTGTTCAGGAACGTTGTGGTTCCTCTTCATCCCCTTTCGTGAAAGGTTATTGGATTTAGTTGGTTTTTCGTTTTTCTTTTAAATAATTTTAGACTCTTTTTTTGGGTGAAGGAGGTCACTCTTAATGTTATACATGACCGAAGCAAAGGCAGCACCGAAGAAAACGGCCAGATCCCGTCCGAAAGGCAGATGTCAAAGTAAATGTGAACACGAACACAAACGATCCGAATCAGGGCCTGGCAATAAAGTTGCCTTAGCTGGGATCTAAGGATCCAATGCCTGAGTTTTTGCTGTAGGGGGAAACGGGAGTGCCCCGAAAAAAACCCACTTTCACAAGACAGGCGCCGAAAGTTTTACATGTCCTGTGCCCTATACCTGAAAAAGAAAATACATAATATTAAAGTGAGTTTTTGTCCTTTAAGTACTTTGTTGTGTGATTTGTGTTTCTTGAAATATGTTGTAAGGTGAAATGTATCTGGTTAGTGCACTAGTTAATTTGTATAGTGATGCCGTTAGTTTGTTTTTGTTTTTCTGCTTATAAATAATATTTGTGTGATATTTCTGTTAGTCTATTTCTTAGTGTTGGTAAGTTGCTGATTTGCTGTATATAATTTATTGGCGTGAATGACGGTAGACTGAATGCAGATCTTAGTATTCTGTTCTGTTGAACTTGGATTTTCTGGAGTGTGTTATTTGACATCCATACTTTATTAGTGGACCGATGCAAGCTTTGTATATTTGGATAATGATGTTTGGTGAGCATTTCGATTGTCTACTGGTTAGAGTCATCAAGTGTGAAATCCGTTTTCTAATTGATGAGTGTATATTGTTAACATGTTTTTTTCATGTTAGTTTTGTGTTAAAAGTGATGCCAACGAATGTGATGTTTTTGCTTATGTTAATGGGCGTATTTCCAAGTGATAATTTTATTTTTCCTAGATTTTTTCTTTGTTTTTTTTTAATTTTCTGTAAAAGGTGATTGCTTGTGTTTTGGTTGGATTTAAAACCACTCTCCACTTGTTACTTCAGATTGAGACGTTGTTCAGTGATTCTTGTACGCGAGACATGTCCATCACTGGGTTTCTGGAGGTGCTCCGGATAGCGATGTCGTCTGCGTATTGTGAATTATGCGTGTATGTTAAATTAGGGAAAGGTATGTCACTGACGAAAATAATGTGCAGTAGTGTAGAAAGGACTGATCCTTGGGGCACTTTTGCAGTTATATTGAATTATTTCAATACAGTTTTGTTGACTTTTACCTGTGCTGTTCTATCTGTTAGAAAATTTGATACCCATTTAACTATGGTAGGATTTATCCTTAGATGATTTAGCTTGTATTTGATGGCATTGTGCCAAACGCTGTCAAGTGCTTTTTTGACATCTAAGAATACACCAATAGTTACTTGGTTGTTGTTAAAAGCTTTACAGATTGGTGGGTAGAGCAGAGATAGCTCTTTTTGTAGTTTTGTTTGTTTAGTTTTGAATTTCGCGTAAAGCTACACGAGGGCTATCTCCGCTAGCCATTTATAATTTAGCAGTGTAAGACTAGAGGGAAGGCAGCTAGTCATCACAACCCACCGCCAACTCTTGAGCTACTCTTCTAACAACGAATAGTGGGACTGACCGTTACATTATAATAGTCTCACGGTTGAAAGGGCGAGCAAGTTTGGTGTAACGGGGATTTAAATTCGCGACCCTTAGATTACGAGTCGAGTGTCTTAACCACTTAACAATTCATTTCGTTTGAAGTTTACTCATTATATTTGAATCCATTGAATCATTGACGAGTTCTTCAATACGATTTCACATTTATGTTGCTCCTGATTTTTAGAGAAAACTCATAAGAGTAACCCTATATTTCATTTATAATTTACTGTATGCTTAAAAGTTTTTATATTTCTTGTTTTTTGTTACTCACTCAGCGTTATGAGAGAGAGTTGTTGAAACAATATGTATAGAACAACAGCGAACAAAAACAACAAATTTAACCATGAACTTATGATTGTTTTCGTAATGTGAACTGGATTTTTTACTGTACACGTAGATTTGTGTTTACTAGTATCTAAGAATATATTTTTTTTGCAAAATACACTGCTGAACGTAACATTGGAGAGCTACATTAGAAACTATTTAGAAATAACATTGACAGTAAAGGTGTCAACAAACCTTGTGACTTCTTTACAAAATTCATACTTTTATTTTATGAGTATTTAATTACTAATATACGGTCTGCATTTTCAGTTTGTAAACACAATTTATTCATTGATTATTTAATGCACACTGAATGAAATGTAACTAATTTTTGTTATGAAAGAGAAAATATTTTGAGGTTAGAAAGTTGCTGTCACTAAAATTTGGCTTTATAAAACGAAAAACATCAAGATGTATTTGTAATTACACGTAATTGGGGTCTTTGTTATCAGAGCATTTTTCAAGTTTGATTCATCAGCTTGGTTTCTCATATAACAATGAAAAATGTTCTTGTTTATCTAATTCAAACAGTTGAGTTGAAAGATACTTTATGTACGTGTGGAATAAATGGTTAGGTTAGACTTCCTCATATTCGGGTGTATTTACCCTATTCTTGAACTAGTGGCCTTTGAGAGGGCAGTCAGCCACAAAGGGTTTTCCCGGTCTTTGAACAAAATAATGGAACTTACCGTCATTTTTGTAAAGTGGACACACCTAAAAATGTGGAACATTCATTAGTATCGCATGTCTAACCTTAGACCCTGTGATCCACAGCTCGATATGCATACCGCTAGACCACATTAAGTGTTTTGTTTCTATGGTTATAAATGTCAACAAGTGGTACTTTTTGTTCACACATTGTAGTCGTGGCACTTAATTTAAGGCATATGTAACACATTTTGTGTAAATATAACGCAGATTGAAAATAAAATGAGCCGCTCACCACAGAATTTTATTTTTCTTGGAATAACATTAAAGAATGGTTTAATAAAATTTACTTATCAACCTTACACGTGGATTCAGGATTAACAGTAGTTAATGGTATTTAATCTACACTTTGTTTGTATAACGCTGACAAATTATGAAAATGTTTACACTCAATAGCAAGTAATGACATTACACAATAAACTCATAATATTTTTCCTTAACTTAGCAAAATCATTTTTGTATGAGAAAAGTATTTCAACTACAGCTAGATAAGTTTTCTCCTATAACTACAAAAATAGTGTCTGTGGCATTATCTGCTAGATATTTCACCTCACATGCCGAAACACCAAAAAATTATTTTAGATGTGTGAGAATACGCTGACTGCAGCTTTGTAAAATGACCTAGTTACAGCCTTTGAGGTGAATAGTGTACGGCATTTGATTTATGTGTGCTTGTACGAATGAGAATCTCTGTCTACGAAATGTTTAATTATATGTCAATAGTTCTATAGTAACAGCAGATGGAACGACGAGGAAGGCTATTTTCTGGATTTTCTTCTTTTCTTCACTATTTTTTCAAAATGGAAAATTTATTTTTTAACCAAAACGATAGACATAATTAAATATGATAATACATGATGAAAACTAATGTCATAAATGGGGATGTGGATCGTCCCATTCAGCTATATTTGGGGCTGTACCACCCAAACCAAACGTCTGATGAACAAAGTTACCGTAAAAAATATGACTTCAGATGTTTAATTACTGACCTCTTCAATCAGCTGAGAAGTTTGCTTTTATAGAAATTCAGCTTTTGATAGTGCTACCGAACGAACACATTTGGTGTACTGAATAACGTTGCTGTTTTGTATTTTTTCTAAATTTGTTCATATACTTCAAATGGTGTCTGACATCAACTGGTGTAATTAAATAAGCTCATGTACTCCAGGATTTTTCCCAAACGATTTCTTTCTAACAGAGTTGAGTGAGACATATCCACAATCTATTCTCTTTATTACCCAGTTCCCCAAGTTTACATTCAAATATTACAAATTCAAACGACATTTATATATCTAGCTGTTTTTGATAATACGAATAGCTTAAGTTATAAATTTATACATTTTTTATGCGAGTAAATTCTACTGGACTTCTTTACATAAAGAAAAAACAAAGACTAAAATAAGCATGCAATTTTTTGTTTTGTTTTTGAAATGTTATTCTTCAAATATGTTCCAAATACTCCCATAAAAGGATTTGATTTGCGAATTCAGTCAATGTAACGAAACAGCGAATTTGTATAATAAGCTTGTAAGGCTGAATCCTGGCGAGAGTAAGTTGTTTCGATGCATACAAGTTTTATGTTGCTTTTTGTATACAAAAGATTTTGTCTTTTTCAACATTTTCCTGAGGTAGTAGACAAGGTAAGAAAAAGAAAAAAAATCTTTAATTTATTTTCGTCTTGTTATGAAACGTAGAAATTATATTGATGGTTGTTGTTTTTTTTTCATTTGAGTGAAAACATAGTCATGCTCTGAAATTTACATAATACTAGAACAAGTATGAAACAGAATCAAATTATTAATGGTACAAAATTCAATATACAAAGGGTTGAATATTTTATGCGAAAACTATTTTGGAGCATTAATACAGCCGGTCATACCTGTATTTAACGATCATGGTCTTCATAAAAGAAGTGCAGCATCGTTTCCACAGGAAAATCCTTCATCATAAGGCTATTATGTACAAAACACACAACCTTCCCTTCGTGATCTCTATAACCCATCTAATGTACGAGAACGAAGATTTATCATATTCGTTTCAACAGTCAAGTTGCACAGAAATCCATAGATTCTGAGTCCGGCAGCAGAGCATGTCGCGTTCTTGATGGTCCTGGCACCAAGAGTTGATGAATATTCCTTTCTTTTTTCACGTCATTAAATACAAGTGATATCTCCGTCTTGAAAACTGTACATCTCCTATCTGAAAATATCTTTATAATCTGAATACATTAAGAATATGGACATGTCTTGTTGAAAAGTGTTGTTAAATATCTTTTTCCAACCGCGATCACTTTTCAATACATAACACAACCTATGAAGAGTCATACAGTGTGAAAATTTAGTTACATCGCGACATTATATCTCTGGTGGTTGTAGAGTGTTTGATAATTTGATTATTCAAAAACGTTTTAATATAACTTACTCAACTCTATATATTGTGAAACAATAAAATTTACTTTCACAGTTAACTTTCACGATGAAGTTAAAAATCATAATGACATTTTTGCATCAGGCACTCAATGCCATATTTGTAGAAATATGTAATAAAATAAATGAAATTACTGTAGCTTCAGTAATAAGTATCTCGGTATGGTACAAATCAACAACAAGGAAAAAATTAACAAAACTGTAAACTTGAAACAGTGAGTAGAAGAATATTTAATAGCAGGGTTACATAATTAATGATTTAGTTCATATACAACTTATTATGTGGATTTAGTTTCATGAATAAATAGTTACTATTTAATTTTAATTAATGTATGAAGTTACCTTACGTTTCTCTACATATTATCTATAAATATTAGAATGGATTTGTAATGGGTGAATAAACATATTAAATTTACTAATTTGAAATATTTAAAATATTTCGAACAATGTAATCTGTTGGAAGAAAATGCATTTTTTTTATTTACATTTGTATGTGTGTGTATATACTCTTTTTTTCGGATTTTCAGTTTGTCATTGTAACAGCGAAGGTGCTCAGAATTGATTATTTTTCGATTTATGGTGAATTATAGCATAAAGAAGCGATATTTTTATTGTGTTTTCTGCAATTCGATTATAATTAGTAGTGAATACTTTCTGAAATGTTTATATTCTGCCTAATACAATTTACATTGTTGCAAAATATATTATTTACTGTTAACGGTTGTCCTTGTTTTTGTGGTTGTGAATTCAAAGGAAATTTAACCTGCTAATACAACTATATTTCTATTTATTCGTTTCTCTATCCATTAATAACCGAATTTAGAATATTTTAACTGAGACAATTTTGTGACAACCATTAACTCTTGTTTTGACATTATCGTTAAAACTGGAGAAGGCACAGCTGAACCTGAAAACTTGAAATGACATAAGGCACAGCTGGTGTTGTTCATTTCTTTATGGTTTGAAGGACATAAGCTATACTTCGCGCTGAAGTAAATTTTACAGAGAAAATATACATAAAACGTTTGGCATTATAAATGTGAATTAAGAATAATCACATGGAATAGTTTTTCAGGAAATCTGAAATGAATTCATTAGAACGAGTTGAAAAAAGGTCGTGATTAAATGTATGGTAGAATAAGCCTCATTTTAATTCTGAAGCTACTTCTATTGTGTTTTTTTATTCAAAGTTGACTTTGCTATTTTCATTTTTATTTTATTTGTCAGAAGTGCGAATTTAGTACAGGCTCTGACCGTTAAAAAGCTTACTGAATATTTTAATTTCAAAGTAAAGAATCATAAGGCACCAAGTGTAAATATATTATTCCACGAAAAGACTGTTTACAAGGAATTAGCTTCCAGTGGCACAGTGGTATGTCTGTGGACCCACATCTCTAGAAACCGGGTTTCGGTACTCGTAGTGACAAGAGCACAGATAGTCCATTGTGTAAGTTTGTGCTCATTTCGAAACAAACAAACAAACAAGCTAGAAACTGATATTACACATCTAATAATTTTCTTTTCACTACATCATGGGTCGGCAAACTACAGATAACGAGCCGCATGTGGCTCTCCGGCAATACCTGCTCTGTCTGCCTAGAGGAATTGAACCATTGATTTTCGCGTTGCAAATCTGAAGACTTTCCGCTGTCTCGGAGGGGGATGTTTTACTTTTTTATATTAGACCGTCACTGTTAAGACATATTGCAATTTTTGAAATGTTTTAGTCTTATAAAAAAGTCCCGTACTGGTACAGCAGTAAGTCTAAGGGTTTACAACCCTAAAATCAGGGGTTCGATTCCTATCGGTGGACAGTGCAAATAACCCGATGTGGCTTTGCTATAAGAAAAACGCAAACACACATAAACTAAAATAAAAAAGAGCTCTTCTATTAAAAGATTGCCGACTCCTGCACTAGACTTTATATATGCCATAGCCTTACACCTTTCAGTTAGAAAATGCGATAAAATTGTTAGTTTGACATCATAACATGGTTTAGTTTTAATGTAATATGTAAATGTTTTGTGCAACGTAGAAAATTATTGAAATTCGTATTTTGCTCTTTCTTTGTAATGCTAGTGCGCTACTATATTGGGTAACAGCCGGTTTTGTTAATTTAATAATGTTGTTGTTTTGAATTAAGTACAAAGCTACACAAATGGTTATCTGTGTTCTGCCCAATACGGGTATCGAATCCCGGTTTAATTTATGGAAGAGTATTTAAAGTTACAGTTCTTCCAGGAAATGGAAGATGATACAGAATAAACCAAATGGAGGTGCAATATCATATTCATTTAGACAGTTGTTGTTAATACCAACTGTGTTGCAGTTTTAGCCATACAGCATTGCAGAAATTTATAGTTGTTGATCCAATACATCCCTGGTGACATCTTTGGCATTGAACTTTTAGTTGTTGATCCAATACATCCCTGGTGACATCTTTGGCATTGAACTTTTAGTTGTTGATCCAATACATCCCTGGTGACATCTTTGGCATTGAACTTTTAGTTGTTGGTCCAATACATCCCTGGTGACATCTTTGGCAATTAACTTTTAGTTGTTGATCCTGATGACATCTCTGGCATTGAACTATTAGTTGTTAATCCAATGCGTTCATGGTTACATTTCTGGCACTGAATTTATAGTAGCTTATCCAATACATCCTTGATTATGGCTCGGGCACTGAACTTTTACATTACTAATGAAGTAGTCGATAATGCCGTTTGTTTTGAAAGTTGAAGCTTTTTTAACCTAATCTCTGTTTTAGGGACACATTTTAATTGAACTTGTGAATGCAGCAGTTTTATAATTTTTCTTCTTAACCGTGCAGCCCATATTGGCTTAGCAGTGATACATGTGTTTTTAATATTAAAAATTGTATTCTGATACCGCAGTGAGAACAGCACACATAGCTCTGTTTGTTTTGTTTTTGAATTTCGCACAAAGCAACTCAAGGGCTATCTGTGCTAGCCGTCCCTAATTTAGCAGTGTAAGAATAGAGGGAGGGCAGCTAGTCATCACCACCCACCGCCAACTCTTGGGCTACTCTTTTACCAACGAATAATGGGATTGAACGTAACATTATAACGCCCCCACGGCTGAGAGGGCGAGCATGTTTAGCACGACTCGGGGTACACATAGCTCATTGATAGTTTTGTGGTTAAAAACAAACTAAAAAACTTAATCACCTGCGAAATAATGCCTAAGAACAGTATGAATAAAATAAAGGTTTCCTTGGAAACATTTAATATTTCAGTTTTTTATGGATTAATTATTTTATTCTAAGCACGTGTTTATTGTTCTAAACTTTGATTGCAAAAGGTTCTAGTTTTCTAACATTTAAACGTCTCCTACAGAAGAGTTTTAACCAGATATTTTTTAAATTCAAGGAGTGATTTAAGGTTGAATTTTCAATACCAATCTTTACATAGGGATGTTCACCATTTAGAAAACGTAGAAATTCGTTAGCCAACTGAACGTTCAATCGTCACAAATGTTTTGGCATTGTACCTTTTCTATAATACAGAAATTTGAAACATTCAGGACAGGACTCTAACAAAATGTTTTTTATGGAAGTACAGAAAAATGTTTTTAACAAAGTTGGAACCAACAGTCATTCTATGTGTCTGTTCATAAATTTTTACCTTTTATTGTAGAACATAAATGTCTGGCATGGTCAGGTGGTTAAGGCACGAGAGTTATAATCCGAGGGTTGCGGGTTTGAATCCCAGTTACACCAAAAATACTCACCTTTTCAGCTCTGAGGGCGTTATAAGTGCGGTCAGTCCCACTATTCGTTGATAAAAAGTATCCTAAGAGTTGGCGATGGGCGGTGAGGACTAGCTGCCTTCCCTTTAGTTTTACATAGCTAAATTAGTGATGACTAGCGCAGATAGCCCCCGTGTAGATTTGCGCGAAATTCTAAACAAACAAAGACAGAACGTGAAAATGTTAAATTTATTTCTCAGCGAACAAGGTTAGAATAAAGATAGTGATGTTGAATAGAGATGCATTTGTAAATGGCGACTCGATGAATATCATCATTAAATTGTGTGTTTTAAATTATCGACAAATTCTAAAAATACCTTAAAGAGAATATTCCTTCTGTGGAAACCTTTTTAAACACAGAGACAAACACTTTAATAATGGTTTATTATAGATGTCTACAATAAAAACAATTTGTCTAACTGTACATTCTTGTTTGTAAATTTTGAGGAGTCTATATAAATTCACTGTGAGCCCTTTGGTTGCTGTGGGATCATTTCCAGTATCTACGTTTATCTGTACTATTGAGAATAGCTTCCACTTTGTAGAAATGTGAAACTTTAATATTGAAAAAGTTTCTTTAGTATAGAATTTAACTGATGTCAAATATATTTGTTAATAACATTTACATTTAATACTACAAACATTTATACGAGTTATCTGTAGGCAGAGGAGTAACGATGTTTCTAATAAGAAAAAGAAAAATTAGCTTGCCAGCCCTGTTCAGCGACTTTTCCAGTCTCAAGAATATTGTTATGAATGTCGTTATGTACAATAGCAAATCCAGTGAAACAGAATGTCTGTTTAAATGTCCTTATTTTAGAAAACTAAATGGTATACTGAAGAGTACGTTATAAGTTATTTGTGAGATAAAAACGACACAGAAATTTATATTAATTTCCAAGAAACTCTATCTGGAGCTATGACCAAACTAGTATCTATCAATGTAACTCTACGTTGTATTACCATAATTAATAGTGATCGATCCATCAAGTTGCACATATATGATTTTACAATTTAGAAATAACTGTTTGTTTTCAAGATTACTTTCGAAATTTGTAATTCTTTTTGTCATAACACGAAAACAGTTAACGTTTTAAATTTGTTACAAAATGACGTTGAGTTTCAAACGTTTATAAAAGCCTGTGTCTTTGTCTACAGATTTTATAAAAACTTCTCTAAAGGACTTTAGCCAGGTCACAGTAGTGATGTTCTATATATTTATCTTGAGACTACATAAGATCTTGAATTATGTAGCCAATACGTAATGTGCATGTCACATTGCCATGGAAACATTTCTTCGATCAAAAAATGTTCTATTTTGTGACGTGTGAAAGGATTTGTGATTACAAGGAATTGTTTTTCTCTAGAAGTTAAATTTTGAAGAAAGAGCAAAGAGGCAAGAACAAAATGTCAAACTTTACCAGTTTTTTTTTTCAAACAAATGTTTATTGACAGAAGTGGTACTTATCAAATAGTGTGTTAGACGATAGAGCCAGGCTCATCATTATCGAAAAGAATAGTTTTTTGAATTTCGCACAAAGCTACTCGAGGGCTATCTGTACTAGTCGTCCCTAATTTAGCGGTGTAAGACTAGAGGGACGGCAGCTAGTCATCACCACCCACCGCAAACTCTTGGCTTACTCTTTTACCAACGAATAGTGGGATTGGTAGTAACATTATAACGCCCCCACGGCTAAAAGGGCGAGCATGTTTGGCACGACGGGGATGCCGGGCCTCGAAAAGAATAAAATGAAGGTGTTTAAATTTGGATTAGTTTACATTCCATTGGGTCACTCCCCCAGTGTTTGAGATATTTTACAAATTACCACACACGTAAGCTGAGTTCAGCAGCTAGAACGTTATCTTTCAAACGCTAGAATGGCACTAGAATGGGTGGTCTGTTTCGTTCGTCACCGCTCCTGTCACAAACACTTGTAACTTCAAGCACTTTATACAGTTTAGAGATGCCTGAAGCTGTGGATGAATGTGTTTACTTAATTAATTTTCTACTCAAAGTAAAACTTGGCAAACAAGACACAAGCGGAACATAGTAGAAATCTAAGAATTTAAAATTGAAATAAAATAACAATATCGTTTATACAATTTTATCCTATACTAAGATCAAGCTATAAATTGTGACTAGGCGAAAAACTTAAATGAATAGAAGATTGAATACCAAAAGACCCCAAGGCTTCTGAAACAGGAAGAGGTGATTTCTGGAAAGAACTGAGGTAGGTGTCCACTGTTCAGCTGCGATGTCTGAACGTCGTCTCGTTCTAGGCAACAGGAGCGCATCACACGTTCTTGGAAACAGTTGAAGTGGGTAATATTTAATGTTACTATAAATGATTTTTGAAACACAGGCTGCACACTTTACTAGTACAGTGTCTTCGATTCAAAAGTCATTGGCATTGATATTCTCATCTTAAACGACAATTTTTACATGTGAGCCAAATTATCAAGTGTGGGATTCATAAGGTTCAGAAATAATTATAACTTAGAATCATTTACCATGTAGAAGTACGATGTCTATTAGATTACTCTTAACAGAATAACGATATTAACTATCTGAGTCTTATCAAGAAAGCGTTCAGATGCTTGTCGTGGCTTTAACCAATATTTACTAGTTTTAGTTAAATTTTTAACTCTAACGGTAGAAAGAAAATTACCATCAGACACAGCTTATTAGGGGTAACGCAAGTATTCAGATAAATTAGTGTAGTGAGCCCATTTGGGTTAACTAGATTAATTATATAGAAGCTCGTTAGGGTTAATCTATAATGATAAGTGTAATTAATTCAAAATACTTTGTTTTCAAAAGTGATCAGCTTAGTCAGCTAAGTTTATTTAACCATATGTAATTGGTTAGATAACAAGGTTTAACTCGGATACCTGTACTTTGGCAGTACATTGACTTCTCTCAAGTAACGAGGATTCGTGTCATAGAATAGGTTTTCAAATAAGGTATATTCTAATGATCTTTCTAAATTTCTGCGCAGATGATCTACATGTAGTTTTGAAATGTCCGTAAAGTAGATGTAAAAAGGCCATAAGTATGTGTTGATTATTTTCATTACATAAGGATTACATATACCAAATAATGTGCTATAGAAGCTTGTAACAATGCGACTCTGTGTCTGCTCCATGAAGTACTGCATGATGCACATCTTGTACAAGTTGTTTTGAATACAGGTTATTGTCTTTGTGTATGTGTATTTGGAATGATAATACGTATATAATCTAGGGACTGTGGGATACCACACTAGTATTTTATGTCATCACAGTTTTTGGTTTTTTTTGCTCTCGATGTTTCCAAATGTTGTTAAATCAGTTTAAATTACTTGTTTATTATTATTTTGTCCTTCACCTTTCAGTACCACATAATCAACGTAATTACAAGCTTTACCAATTTGGTGCTTACAATGTAATGTGAATAAAAAACTTGATATTTGTAATTCATCTGTGATTATTTATCTGTTAATTTATTTGTTGCTAGTGATTGAAATTTTCTGCATAACACTTCACGCAATTGCTGAAATACAAATAGCTTGCATTACCCGTTGCAGTTACCAACCAGGGTACCCATTACATTTAATTCGAGTAGTGTGAAGTCTAAAGTTTATTTTACAGTAACAAATGATTGTACATTTTAAAAACTTAACAGTGAAACTAAAGAATAATGTATGACAATATGTCAAGCTGTGTCTTAGGCACAGTTTCCACTGCAAAAGGCTCTGCCATAGGGCGTCTTGTGGAGCTTACGCAATGCTGATTTCAGGTTAACATCGAGGCGAAAGTTGGTCTGACACATTATTTGGTAAACGTACTAGTTTGTTTTTTGGAATTTCGCACAAAGCTACTCGAGAGCTATCTGTGCTAGCCGTCCCTAATTTAGCAGTGTAAGACTAGAGGGAAGGCAGCTATTCATCACCACCCACCACCAACTCTTGGGCTACTCTTTTACCAACGAATAGGGGGATTGACCGAAACATTATTACGCCCCCACGGCTGGGAGGGCGAGCATGTTTGGCGGGCGCAAACCCGCGATCCTCGGATTACGAGTCGCACGCCTTACGCGCTTGGCCATGCCAGGCCCGAAACGTACTAGTAAAGAAATCAGTTGTGTAGAGTTTTAAATTTTGTGTCCTGAACTTAGCGGTACATAAGTGCATCTTTTGTTGTGCATGGGGAATTTCTGCGCTAGCCAATTTTGAAATTACGGTAAATAAAAAAGATAGCCAACTGCACGTCATATCTTAGACTACATTTTCCCGAGTGAAAAGCAGGATTTGATCATCACTTTAATAAAACACCCACGACCCAAAGTACGAAGAGACTTTTTTTCTATTGTACAATAACAGATCGTGAAACACGGATTTTCAGCTTCATAGTTCGTGATTTTAGCCTCGGGGCATTTCTGCGTCTTTCCTTAGGAAATATAAAATATATGTATATCAATATTACTAAAATAAACTCTTTAACACATAATAAGTTTACTATAACTTCAAATGCATTTTATCTTTGTTTTTTTACAAAAATTACTTAACTCTTTTTATTAAGAAATATTTGCTGTAAAAACCGTTATCAGGTTGTAACGTATCTATAATTATCTCGTAATGGCTGTGTGTGAGCAAGTCTGTTTATCAGCCACGTTCTTAATATTGTTAGACGATCTTTCAGAAAATGAAACACTATTTATTGATTCCAATTAATTATCTCTGGAGGACCGTAAAATAAGAAAATGGAATATGTATGTAATTAATATGTCACACACTTCTACTAATTACACTCTGCGACATTTTCTGTGAGGGTGATCGTTCATGACTAAGATGTGTTCAAGATTACAATGTATTCCAGGAAGTCGATAATTTCACGTTCATCGACTTTGTGCCGAAATCAAGAAGTTCTTGAAACTTTTCATTGTCTTGCTTTAAAGATACAAAGTTTGCAATTGATTTTTTAACTAAGTCACTCTAATCAATATACATTCCTCATCTTCTTTTCGATGTTTTCTAATTTACCTCTGTTGATCATGGTCATCATAACTTCACCACAGAAACACTGATAACGTTAAATCCCCATCATGCTTTAAAACATCGCCTAGTTCCGAATCAACTTAAATTTGTAATTATTTATTTTCAGATAACGTTTTTCATAGATAATTAAAACATGTTCAATTATTTATAGGCAACAGAATAATGTAATTAAAATAACGACGTGTTCATGAAATTAGTCAAAGAGCAGTGGATGATTTAAGTATATAGTGAAATTAAATAATCACATTTAAATTAAGTTTGGTAAGTAAACAAAATCATGAAAAAGAACTGCGTTAAAAAAAATCTCAACTTCTGATTAATTTATTATATCATAAACATAAATTTTTAAGTTAAAGGAAAACACATCAAAATGAAACAAAATATGCTGCATTTAAAAAAAAAGATATCTGGGCACAAGCTATAACGTGGGATTACAAAATGTATCCTAGGTTTGGGAGGTGACTGAAGAAGTAGGATACACATTACGAGGGAATACACCGTCTATCAGTCTTAACCTCCAAATCGCTTGTCTCACATGAGATTAGTAATTACGAGAGGAAGACGTAGGTGTTCAAGCCCACAACTTCTCACATCTACGTTGCCCTTCACTGTCTGCATACAGCAGTTGGAAGATGACTACTCTCCCAGGTTAAAATAACAATAAGGAAAAAAATAAACTTCAAAAGATAAAAAATAAAAATAAGGTACAACCATTTGCAAGTAAGTAAGATGAAACTTTCCTCTTGAAGTTAGCATTCCTGTCCCCAATATGGTAGAGGCACTAATTAACACGATATTGAACTATATCAGTATACTTAGTTTTCTGTGATTGTCGTGCTTTTATATATGGCTCAAGGTGCACATCGCATAAAATAGTGCCAGGTTTTTAAATGACTTTAGTTTTAACTAAAAATAATTATTAGTATCTCACAACCGTCTACAGGCATTGAAGGGTGATATAGATCTGGGACGCTGTGGGCTTAAGCACCTACATCTCGCTCTTTTAATTTATAATCCTCTTATGTGAGACTAGCGATTTAGAGGTTAAGACTAACAGATGGTGTATTCTTACTACAATGTGGGTCCTACTTCTTCAGTGACCTCCAAAACCTAGGATACATTTTATATTCCCACGTTGTAGCTTGTACCCTGGAATCTTTTTTTTTTTTTTAATGAAGCATATTTTGTTTAATTTTAATGTATTTTGTTTTGGCTTAAATTTATGGTTATATATATAATGTAGGCGAGATATTCACCACTTTTGTGAAAAGATTTATTTGTTTTGGAATTTCGCACAAAGCTACTCGAGGGCTATCTGTGCTAGCCGTCCCTAATTTAGCAGTGTAAGACTAGAGGAAAGGCAGCTAGTCGTCACCACCCACCGCCAACTTTTGGGCTACTCTTTTACCAACGAAAACTGGGATTGACCGTAACATTATAACGCCCCCACGGCTGGGAGGTCGAGCATGTTTGGCGCGACTCGGGCGCAAACCCGCGACCCTCGGATTACGAGTCGCACGCCTCACGCGCTAGTACATGCCAGGCCCTTTGTGAAAAGAAAACAAATAATTACAATACAGCAAATATACAAAACACCAGATATATTTTGTCACTTACATTTCAAGTTTCGTCTTCGTCGTAATGTTGCTGTTATATAATTTTAGCAAATTTGTGGACTGTAAAAACAGACTTTTGCGCGCCTGACAACAATCTTTGTTCTTGTGTTAATCAGTGGCTTATACTGAGATTAGTTTGTATTCGGTGAATTGTTGTTATTGGCAAAGAAAACCGTTTTGAATGGCATGTCCTTGTGGAGACAATTTGTTGCAGATGGATGAGCTTTTATTATTTTTTGTTTCTCTTCGCCTAGAAATTTAGTGACTGTAGGCCATTATCGTATCAGGAATGGTTTGTCCGTGGTGTACTGGTTGGATTAAAGAAAACTACTATAATAATGTTTTTATACGTGTTCTCTGTATAGTTGATATTTTGTCTCACCAGGCACAGTTTCTTTTCCCTTGTGTGTGTGTGTAAGGGGGGAAGTTGTAGACTACTTTGTTTAGCGATTTAAGTTTAACGTATGCTCTCTTCTTTCTTCTAAACCGCTAGGGAGAATAAACTCTAATACAAAGAATAAAATTTTGGGTGCATGAATCACGCAAGGCTCCACCCCCACCAATGTCGGCGCTGTTTCTCCCACTCTTGAAGTAAAACGAATGTTTTTAAATCTTATAAATTATGAAGTCACTTCATACCTATAAGTACTTTCCTCACTGGTACAGCGGTAAGTCTACGGTGTTACAACACTAAAATTAGAGGTTCGAATTTCCCTCAGTGGACTCAGCAGATAACCTGATGTGGTTTTAATATAAGAAAAACACGCACATCTATAAATGCATGAATTACAAATGCAAAGCTACCGTATAATTTAAACCTTACTCAGAGTATGTAAAATTCGCCAAAGGAATACTAAAAGCAAACGTTATTATAATGCCTTTTCGCTATTAAACAGACTATTTTCGTAACGGAAAAGGTTATTTTTTTTTATAAATCTAATCAAATTAGTATACAGTTTTATATAGAATTAAATGATTAGAGTCAACTCGTATAGATGTTTCTGTATTTTTTTATCGTTTGATATGGCATAAAGTGGTCACATAACATACTTCCAAATCATGAACATATCACAGAGTTAAGTGTTTTGTTGAATGTGAAATCAAATACTGTAATAAGTCGCATAAAGAAGACCAAACGCACTTTCATCTTCCTTTTAAGACCTATTTTTTTCACTCTGTAGAAAACTTTTCAGGGTTTGTTTATTAAACATAGGTATTGAATAACATATTTAAATTTTGTATGTAAATGTCATGTAAATGTTTTGTAGACGACAACATGTCGTGTTGTGTTTAAATTTTCATTTCTATTATTTATATTTCCATATTTACATTATTGTTTCAAAGCTTAAACCAATAAAATATGTTGTTATTCATTTAAAATAACATTTAGAAATTTCTAGAATTAGGTAGATCAAATATATGACTATAAACGGAAATGTATGGCGGCCTAGTGTCTAGACGTTGAGTCTCGTTCAAGAACGGACATGCGCGGATTACTCTGGAGTTCTGCAGAAGTTACGCGATTGTTCGAGAAGAGGCCTACTAATATATAAACAGACGGAGACGCGAGAAATAGGAAGAGTCATTAGTTTTTATTCGAAAAAAAGAAGAGTCAGTCATTCGTTTGGGAAAGTTTAAGTGTTTGCTGTGATTTTATTCAACTTGGATTTGTGACCAGAGCTAGATCTACAGAAGCTGTGATTTTGTCTCGTCAATCTTTGCGATTCATTCGAATTACTGGTTGTGCTGAGAGTCAGGGAGACTGGGGAAATTGGAAGGCGGCAAGTTTGAGACGTTCATTAAGAAACACCGTAAAAAGAACTTCGTCATTCTCCATTCAAACTTCGGTATTTCTTCGTGGGACCAAATTCACACCCTAGACCGGAATTTTGAATTTCTGATTTGAACTTTTGGACTTTCATTCTAGATCATTATATTAGATACAGGCCAGTACCATTTTGTGTTGTAATTAATTTTGAAGGTTTAAACTTAATATCTGTCATTGTTATTATATAATTTATGTTATATTTGTTATATATATATATATATATATATAATAGTTTATTGTAATAAATTATACAAGCTGTTATCTGTGTCTTTCTGTTGCGTTTAGTCTACGAAAAACATAAAACATAAAACAAACGTAACAACGCCTATATATAATATACGCGTGCTTGTTGTGAATATCATATTGTTACTGCCGTTTAATGCTAACACAGAGAAACTTAATCGCTTTGTAACTCAATGTGTAACGAATAAGTTTCGACATAACAATACCCATATAGTTAAGTAATTTTCATAATGATTCCTATAAACTATTTACAAAATGAGTGATAAATGAACAGGTAATTTTTGATATTATTGATCTAATGCCAAAAGAATTATCACTTCGCAACAACAGCAACAGAACACACGCGCGACCGAACAGACACACAGTTTGATTTTTAGTTCTAGCCTAAATATTTACTTATTTGTGTTTTTGGTTTTAATGCATATGTTTTTAATTTTGCTCTTTTCTAGATGTATTTCAAGACATACATTATTTCACGAACCCAGCTGTTAGTAGTATATTTTTTCGAGAAGACACCTCCAACAAAATTGAACTAATGCTGTAAGCTTTTGTTTCTATTGCATTATACTTGGCCCGGCATGGCCAAGCGTGTTAAGGCGTGCGACTCGTAATCTGAGGGTCGCGGGTTCGCATCCCCATCGAGCCAAACATGCTCGCCCTTTCAGACGTGGGGGCGTTATAATGTTACGGTCAATTCTACTATTCGTTGGTAAATGAGTTGGCGGTGGGTAGTGAGGATTAGCTGCCTTTCCTCTAGTCTTACACTACTAAATTAGGGATGGCAGGCACAGATAGCCCTCGAGTAGCTTTGTGCGAAATTACAAAATAAACAAATTTGTTTCCATTCTGTTTCAATGACGATTTTCCCAACTTTAATTAGTTTTATAATTCCAAGCATTATACTTACCACCTATTGTTTCTGCGAGAGTTGGTTTTTACAATATGTCAAAAATACAAAGAATCACTAAATATTGGAGAAGTCGAAAAGCGAACTTTTTGAAATAAACGTGGCAGTATGGTTATTGATACTAATGGTGAATTTTGATTCAAGTTTTATTATGTTATTATTTAACACATCAGAAATAATGAGATACTTGTTGTTTGGCAAATTTAATATGTTAGAGACGTCTGCATGTTACAAATCTTATATGTTCGTGCCTTTGAAGGCTTAATGTTTCAAGTGCTTCAAAGTAAATATAAATCGTACATATATATCGATAATAATAGCTTCCGATGAGAATAAACTATGCACTAAGAAACTAAAAAAATAAACTAATTGAGTAACTAATAAAATATGTAGGAATGTATATATTTATATATAAAGATTAGAAAGCATTTTTTCATCAGTGAATGTACTCTCGCTGTTAGCAATATCTCATGAGATTCGGCCAGCCTAGGAGATGTAGATTAGTCTTAAATACATATATACAAGTAACAAGGCAAAACAGCTTTTGTAATAAGTGTAAAAATAAATAAAAAATGAAAGTAAAAACATAATAGTATTTGATATTCTACCTATAATAACTAATACTGTTAATAATTGTTTGGCCCGGCATGGCCGTTAGGGCGCTCGACTCGTAATCTGAGGGGTACGGGTTCGAATCCCCGTAACCCCAAACATGTTCGCTCTTTCAGCCGTGGGGGCATAATAATGTTGCGGTCAATTCCACTATTCGTTGGTAAAAGAGTAGCCCAAGAGTTGTTGGTGGTGATTAGCTGCCTCGCCAATAGTTTTACACTGCTAAATTTGGGACGGCTAACACAGATAGCTGTCGTGTGACTTAGCATGAAATTTATAAAACAGTAACAGAAACAAACAATAAAAAAATTGTCGAATTTTGCACAAGGATGCTCAAGGGTTATCCTAATTTAGAAGTGATATATTAGAGGGAAAATAGCTATTCAACAACATCCACCGCCAAAATATTGAGTTACTATGAACGAATAATTGGATTGATTGTAAAATTATAACGTTTCCACAGCCAAAAGGGGGAGAATATTCAGTTATAGAATTTGAATAATCAACCCGTAGTTTGCGGGTTGAATGTCATAAGCACCAAAATATGGTAGGCATTTGTAAAACTAGTAATGGAAAATTAACAGTTTACCACATTTTATTATTTGCTCTTGAAACACACCTGAGTATTAATTGCACACAAGTTTATAGAAGAAAACATCACAAAGAACCTAGTTTAGTGCTTACCTGTTTTGGTCAATAATAAGTTAATTATTAATTGATTAGTAATCGTTTTTTTCAAGGTAATTAAAAACATTGTTTTATCCACCAACTTACTGCTTTTCTTTAAGTGAGTAGAGTAATTATGCTATTATAATTTTGGCAATAATCATTCTTGTGACACGACTTTGAAATTTTGCTGAAAATGAAATAAGTTATTTCGAAGCTTTTGAACCTGTAAATAAAATACTTTGTTTTGTCAGTAGTCTTCATCTTTATAATTAAAATAATCTTTCTCAACAATAGCAACTACTCGCTAAAGAATCAACACAGATTTCTGGCTATACATACATAATGCTAATTAATCAAGTGAATTAATTAAACGAGACACGTCACCAGCTGGTTTAAGGTAGAATAAGCCGCTATTTTCAAGAACAAAAGCGTCGTCTATTCAAGCGAGAATTTTGTTTCATTAGCAAGCCTTTTTTTCACTATGGTGTTTTTCTACGCTCAGTTGACTCATTGATTACTAAGTCAATGGTACACACTTGTTGGGCACATATGGATTCTCTTCTTAAGCGCGAGTATTTCTTTGATGTAAACCAAGGAAAAACAACTGTCTGACCTTATGTATTCCTATTAACAAACAAAGCAAACACACGCATTTGTATACAAGAATACTGTGAAATAGCACGTTTTAATTGGTAAAGTGGAGGGTGGGAACTATGAAAACGTCCAAGAATAAATGTAAGTCATGTTATGAGCGTAATAGGTACATCATATTAAATATTTTTATACCGAAAAAATTAAAAGCTACCATATAGATTACGGAGCTCCGTGACAGAATTATTACAGTTTATATGAACATTTCATAGGAGTCTTGGACCCCTTCACACTTCCGGAAGTTCTTTACCTTTGAAGATTATATATATATATATAAATACGGCCCTTATGTGCAGAGTAATTTTTATTTTATTATTTTTATATAATTAATTCAGCAGAATCAAAGTGTTACGGTCAGTTTTCGTATTGTAATTGACGATACATGCATTCCAGTTATTTATGTAGATTTTATAGTGTATGAAAAAACAACGTTTTGCCTTCCTCGAATTGTAAAACTGCGGGCTGGGAGTGGGATTTTAATTAACGTGTCGGATTCACAATCCAATATAATAAAGCTCGAGTCTCGTTGCCGCAAAACACTGCACTCCACACTTTGAGTAAAACTGGATGAAAGCAAGTCATAAAAACGAGAAAGCTGCTGACATAGGTGAAGTGTACACCATATATCTAGCGTTTTTGTTTAATTTTACTTATCACATAAGTAGCTAGTACAATCCATGCTCAGTATTTTTCAAGTTCTCTTTAAATATAAGTTCACTATAGTGAGTACACTAAAATACAAAACTCCAATATTATAATGCATAGCCCCAGCTATAAGAAACCGTATTTCGTTCTTTTAATTTGCTCTTATCTCGGATTGCTGATGACACTAACGAGGCGTGGAATTACCTGAAACTTATATAACTGAAGGGTTTGGTTTTAGTTGTCGTTAACCCAAAATCGGCATAACAGGTTATTGGTGCTCTGGCAAAACAGGTGTCGAAACTAGAATTCTTGCGTCTTAAGCTTGTATATTTACCTCTGATATACTGGAAAGCATAGCTGATTGAGAATTGATGAATTAAATGATAGATAGGACTTTATGTTTAGGCTAGTTATTCTGTAGTAATACACGTTTTACAGTATTTAATTCAGTTTAGAGTTAGCAGCTATTCTATTAAAAAATTTAAATTTTACGAGTAAAAATTTTATCAAATGAACTTTGGGAGCGTTTCCATATTACTACACAGTTGTGGTTTTTTATATTATTGGAAGCATGGTGAGATGTCAAGGAAATTAACACGAGTTTTCACCTTTCCAAAGTTTTTAATTTTCAGAATGAGTTTTGAACAATTAGATAAATGTTGTGAACAAGTCTCTGTGGAAGAGAGCGAAATTAATCAAATCGTGAGTGTCAAATGAGACAGGTGGGTAACAGTTAGCAACTGTAACGACAGACGTGATAAATGACATATTCTGTATGTCAAAATTCCCAAGACAGTAGATTATATATTAATTAGGATACATTTTTGTACTAATTAATTTGGAAACGGTCATACAAAAGTTATTAATTTACGAATACGTTTGATAATGTAATGATAGATGGAGGCATCATATTTCATTGCGACAGCACATGGATACCTCTCTTCTATTTTCCTTGTTTATACTCATGTCATTCTGTAGCAACACACTATACTGTCTCTCGTTCACGCGTAACATCATATTTGAATTCCTGTCTTTAAAAACCACACATTTCCGAGTTGTACTAAAATATCTTCTATATAAGACATATTTTATATTGATATAATAAACTTTAAACCCGATAAATCATTTTGTTAATATTTTTTCCACATTCAGGTCTAGAATGTGCAAGCATTTGCAAGAGAGTTAGTTGTGTAATTTGTTTTGCACAATTGGCAAACTTCATTCTCTTCATTGTAGGGAATCGAATCCCAGGTTTTAGCATTGTTGGTTCGGAACTTGACTGGGGACTCGTTGGAGGTGGAAATTATAATAATTCTCCCCAGATTTTTTATTCAACACTTTTGTTATCTTATAATGCAATAGTTTATTTGGAAGGAATCGTTCTTTAAGGTAAGTTTGTAAACTGTAATCATTTACCCAAAGCAGTTTACCAATTTTATTAAACATATAAAATCACGAATTATCCACTACAGAATTTTGAATGTCAATACAAGTTGAAATTATACGTTTTTTTTTCTTTTAACCAAGCAGTTTTTCACTGATTTATTCCACATTGTAAGAATTTCTTGTTGTTGAAAATTTAAAAACTATTGGAAAAATGTTGTTTTTTGTTGTTGTTTTGAATTAAGCACAAAGCTACACAATGGGCTATCTGTGCTCTGCCCACCACGAGTATCGAAACCCGGATTTTAGCGTGTAAGTCCACAGACATACCGCTGAGCCACTGGGGGGCATTGGAAAAAAAACTTGTTAGATTATTGATCAGATATTTCTACCTCATTTTAGAATTAATTTCATAATCCAGAACATTTTATTTGTGTATTTCTATAGCGTTTGTTACCTTGTAAGTACATATTAAATCATTTGGATTTGAAAATGTATAATATAACGATGTTAATTTTTCTTAATATTACATGTATGTGTGTAATTTTCATATAGCAAAGTCACATCGTGCTATCTACTGAGTCCACCGAGCGGAATCGAACTCCTGATTTTAGCGCTGTAAATTCGTAGACTTACCGCTGTACCAGCGGGGGACTAAAATTACATTTAACAATATCTCATGCAATTTTATGCTTTTTAGATTTTTTTAAAGATTAAAAGAGAAGTACTCCTAAAACATTTGAATTATAAACTACAGATTTATTATTTAGAAATGCAGTTAAACCAGCAAGATGTTGTAATTGAAAATATACCCAACTACATGCAAAGAGCTTAACTGAAAATAACCTAAGTTGTAAAAATTAATTTTTTTTAAAATTAGGATGTTAATATTAAAAGATTGATATCTAGTTGTTTAAGCTGTAGCATAGAAGTTTGAGCAAAAAAAAACAACAGAACACTAGATAATACGTCTCTGGTACGTTAATAAATGAAAGTTATAATTTGAAATGAAGAAAACAAAACGGGGATCGAAAAATCAATAGTAGAACCGTTAATAGAAATGTAGGTTGAAACGAAATTAATAGTAAATACTGAAATCAATTTATCATAAGACACGTACACTCGGAAAAAGAGAAAATAATGTAGAAATTTTCATGAACGTTTGCGTTCATTTATAATAATGGAGTTAAAGGTTTAAAATTAGGTTTCATATCCTATGTTTATACCTTTCACCGTCGAATATCGCAAGGAGGCTGAATTGCTCTTTCGTGCATAAACGAAACAAATAAACAACTGGTAATTATATATATTATTATAATGTCATGCATAAATCTATTTCTTTCCACATTTATTTTTTTATTTTGATGAAGATAGTACGGTAAATATTTTATTAAAGAGAACTTTTCAAATTGATTACAATATTAATTAATTTTATTATGCATAAAGTATATGCAAAATGTACTGCAACAGAGTAACCACCAGATAATTTTTACTAATCAACTGGCTCATTATACATTTAATTTAACATGGTTTACTCATTTGATATGCGAAAAAGAAGTGTTACATTAGTTGTTGTTGTTTTTTTAATATTGGGTATAAGACGGTTTAAGTACATAGGAAATCATTAAAGTAATTATTAAACTTAATCTCAATTTAGGATTTTACATGTTTTTAAGGCCCAGCATGGCCAGGTGGTTAAGGCGCTAAACTCGTAGTCTGAGGGTTGGGGAGGATTTGAATCCCAGTCACACCAAACATGCTCTCTCTTTCAGCGTTATAATGTAACGATTAATGCTGCTATTCGCTGGTGAAAGAATAGCCCAAGAGTTTCTGGTGGGTAGTGATGACTAGTTGCTTTCCTTCTACTCCTACACTGCTAAATTAGAGAAAGCTAGCGCAGATAGCCCTCATGTAGCTTTGCATGAAATTAAAAACAAACAAACATCTTTTTGTCCACACTAAACTTTCAGAACATTTTTATAGCATGAGGGATATGATGATTTTAAACTAATTTTTAATCTTAGCCCTAAATTATGATTTTACATATTTTTAAGCCCACACTGAGGCTGCAGAACTTTTTCAAATTCAAAGAAGTCATTCCAATTCTGAAGTGTTTGGAAATAAAAATATGTATAAGCTTTCTTTGTGCGTTAACAAACACACATGCGATAAGTCCCCAGAAATCTATGTATTCGAATCAAAGTACACTAAAGCCAGACCCGTCATTGAATAGAGCGTAACACGCTTTATGAAGTTCAGTTTAACCTCTATCTTGCCAACGACCTTAAGGTTATCGTTTTGGTTAATCAAAAGAAAATGTTTAGGGTGAAGAAACACCTTGATTAAACTTTCCTAAACTGATATCAACTTCATATTAACTGCTTTTATTGACAGTTTTTGATGGTCGTCCTTTAGCAATTAGCACTGTGGACTTTGAGATCGTTAATGTGTTTTAAGATTGATGGCCGAATCCCATTATTCGAATAGAGTATCCCAAGAGATGACGGTAGGTGCTGTTGACTATTTATTTGTTTTTTTGTTTTTGTCTCTAAGATTAAACTAAAGGTAGCTATTGCAGGTAACCCTTATGTAGCTTTGAACTGCTTCGGATATAATCAACCATCCTGCTATTTTAGGAATTTATACTGCTCTTACTCGATTTCTATTGGTTGATTATAAAGTTGTGAAATGTTCTTAAGGATTAGGAGAAATGAGATTGCAGTATGCTTTTAAATGTTGACTTAGCTCTTTACACTTAAAACAAACAAACAACACTGACGTGGTTGATCAGAAAAACAAAACCGAAACTACTAAATAAAGCCAGTAATTTCATTTAACAAACTCTATTAGCCAAATAAACGTTTGTTTAGAGTTTTCACGCAAAACTTTATAAGAGCTATCTAAACATAGTCATCTCTCATTTGAACCTCTAAACTAGGGGAAAGACATCTCTTCAGGAAAATTATTGAAATTTTAATCCCTGTATACAATTCAATCACCAGCCTTCAGACTGTTAATGTCGGTAGTATTACTGCAATTTTAATCCTTTTGTAAAATTTAATTACTAGCCTTAATAGTTTTGGTATCAGTAACATTACTAGAATTTTAATCCCTCTAAACAATCCAATTACCAAACTTGTGATTGTTGGTTGTTAGAATCTATAAGTAGTGTATCTACAAACGTTACTTGTAATTTTGGTGAGAACTTTAATTTTACCATGAGAATATAGTAAATATTGCTAGAAGGTAAGGAGTATATATAAACGTTTTCACATGTATAGACCTAGCACAACATTAAATTAAATGAAGAATAAAATTCTGTACAAACAATACAGAAAGACAGGAAGAAGTGTCTCGAAACAATTAATTTAAAACTGGTTTAGAGAAAAGGGAGATGCGACAGCTTTAAAACAGGGCTATACTTTTTTATTAACAAACTTTCTTTTATTAGAATATCTAAAGCTGTTTTCCATTATGAATTGTGAACACCAAACGAAAGACCTAATGCTTAGAGCAACTTTAGATTAAAGACTTGATGAGATTTGAAAGGCATTACCCGCCTTAACTGCTCCCAGATGCACATACACAAAAACAGATAGATGGCGCTTAGTTTTTCCAATACAGGGAAGAGAGAGAGAGAGCTTACGATAACACACCTTAATTTGTCATCCGACAATAAACTCCGAAGGTTACCAGGTTTGTTTATATATGCATGTGCGTGTGTTTGTAAAAATAGTTTAACGTCGAAATGGGTTTTACGAATTTTATTTTCACAAATCTATGTTTTCACATAGTTAACAAGTAATAAACCGATTTGTTGTTTCGGATAGTAAGGACTAAAAATTAGACTATGTTGCTGACGTTATTTTGGAATGCCTCTAATTAATACTTTTGTACAATTCTTTTCTCGTTAGCGTTCAATTCAGTTTGCTTGGTACATTGGACTATCTGCTGTTTCCACTGGGAATCGAAACCTGAATTTTGGCGTTGTATAAGTCTGAAAACTTACTGCTGCACTACTGGGAGAAACTCAATTCAGAAATATAGATGTATGTTAATTAAATAACACCCTGAATGCTTCCCTAAAAACTCTTCGTTTCGTTAACGCATTTTAAGTAAGGAAATTGTTTAAATAATAAAAAAAACAATGACTGAAGCAGTTTTGTTCATGTTGACGGAAAAAACGTCAGTAATGCTTAGCCTCAAAAATAGCTCATTTAAACACCGCTAAACTGGACATCTTTCCTTTGAGAACAAAGTGACTGAACTTTACTTCGAAAGTGACTACACTTCATCTGTTGATTAGTTAAATATATTATAATGCATTCTTCTTGCAGAAGTTAAAACCAAAAAACATTTTTTTTTCAATGGGGTGTTTCTGAATGATTAAGTCATATTAAAACGCACCTTAAAGCATTGAACAGAAGGTTCTAGGTTCTAAATTACAATAACAAATGGGAAAAGAAAACGGATTTGGAGAATTCTTTACTTTCAATGGTTTCGATCTGAAACAATGAATTTATCTATACCGTAACTACTTTATCCAACTGTTGAAATGGTGGGTCTCAAGGAAAGATTAGTTTTGTGAACCTTTGAAAGCCGTGCATTTTATATAGGTATGATCCACATGGATATAACGAGTTAAATGTGCTGCCAATAATAATGTCTCTGTGGTTTAGTTCTCAGAAAGCGGTTGAACTCCTTCTCCCATTTGAACATTGGCAATTAGAGTATCTGATTGAAGAAGTTTAAACTTGAAGGATTACTTCAACAATATGCAACCATATCAGATTTGCTGCTCGAACTTCTTTACACTAACTAATTGCAAAACTATATGAGGTATTCTTATGAAAAAGAGTTTTTTGGATGTTAATTAAAAAATAAAGTTGAATTATCTTAAATTTCCCGTAATCTGTTCTTCTCTGGAATCTTCTTCAAATATTTTTTTTATCTAATGTATTTCTGGTTAATTCTTTATTTTGTAAACTGAAATAGTTTGATCATCATCTATAGTTTCTTTGATATCATTTCCACTTTCATATTTGTACTTGCTCTTCCCAAGGACTTTCTCAACAGATTTCAATGTTCCACAAATAATCCATCAACTTCTTTTTAAAAACTGTGTAACCATAAATTGAGTATCCTTAGGATTGTTTGTTTGTTTTGCTTAAATTTCGCGCAAAACTATACGAGGGCTATATGCGCTAGCCGTCCCTAATTTTGCAGTGTAAGACTAGAGGGAAGGCAACTAGTCATCATGACTCACCGCCAACTCCTTGGTTACTCTTTTACCAACTAATAGTGGTATTGATCGTCACATTATAACGCACTCACGGCTGAAAGGGCGAGCATGTTTGGTGTGACCGGGATTCGAACCTGCGACCCTCAGATTACGAGTTGAACGCCTTAACCCACCTGGCCATGCCGGGCCGAGTACTCTTAGGAACAATCTTACTTGTCAATATTAGTTTGGTTTGTTTGTTCTGAATTACACGCAAAGATATACGATGGCTATCTATGCTAGCCGTCCCAAATATAGCATTGTAAGGCTAAATGGAAGGCAGCTAGTCATCACAACCCACCGCCAACTCTTGCGCTACTCTTTTACCAACGAATAGTCGGATTCATCGTTATCTTATAACCCCCCACGGCTGAAAGGGTGAGCATGTTTGGTGTGACAGGGATTCAAACCTGCGATCCTCGGATTACGAGTCGAATGCATTAATCATCTGGCCGTACCATCAATATTAATCAAATCAAAACATTTTCAAATATAAAAAAATATATAAATAGAATAAGTGAGTAAGAAATGTTTCATTTCTAAAATTGTTATATATTATCGAAAGCAACAGCAGAAAGACACCATCATATCGGCTTTTGCTGAAAACAAAGGTATGTAAACCTATCATCATGAAACTTATTAAATTAATATATAGAATAAAAAACAGGTAATTATAATTAAAAAGCATATTTATATAACATTTTTAAATCTGAGTGGATTAAAACTGAGAGAACATGTTTCTAGATGACGTTCAACAATATAAAACATGATCTTCATCAATGTAGCACATTAAACCCACAATTACACATAAATCCCAAGCACCACCTTAAATATTATGTACTATATTTAGATATTTTTTCAGTGGTTTAAAACAAATAACAAGTACATATATGTGTTTTGTTTTCACAATGCAGTTAATTCATTTTTCAAATCTTGCTCGACCTTCTTGTAGGCACATATTAAATTAAATTTCACCTGTACTATTTTTGGAACATTGGATTAAAAAAAACCCAATGAATCTGCATCTGATTTTGTTCATTGCTTTGTTTTCCGAAGATCTTTTTGGAGAAGTGTGTGTGTGTGTTTTCTTATTACAGAGCCACATCAAGCTATCTGCTAAGTTCACCGAGGGAAATTGAACACCCTAATTTTAGCGTTGAAAATCCGTAGACTTACAGCTGTACCAGAGGAGGAGACTTGAGGAAATGGACAGTTTATGAGAAAAACAAAACTTTTGCTTAACACCGAATTTTCAACAATTGTTTTGAAACACCAGTTTATTAACTTCCAGTTTTATGTATGATATGCATACTTTTATTAGATAATTACACAAAATCAAATGCATTGTTCTGCATGTTACATTTAAGTTTTGGTTGCTGTGAAAACTATTCTCAATGTCTAACATTTACATCTTCTAGCTATTAAACACATAAAATGGCAAAAACAAGCAAATTTCCAATAATACGCATACTTTGCAGGAACAAACGATCATTGCACTGAGTCACATTCACTATTATAATGACACGCATCTCTGACAGATGTCGCTACCTTTTCGTCGCTATTAAAAATGAAAGTTAACTTCAAGAGATAAAGATACTTAAGAGAATTGTTAGAATATCTACTTTACATCAACAAAATAATCATTTTATTCATTTTTCTCACTACCAGAGGGCCTTCTTTTTTGTATTTCCCGCTATCATCTGAACTCCTGCGGTATACTTCATTGAAAGAAAAAATGGCTTAAGCCACATTTTTTCAGAGAAGTGATGTAGATTAAAACATGACTAAATTTTCGTCCTTTGTTTTTGTGCAGCCGTACGTTAATGAAGTGGAAAAATATTTCTTGAAATCTGTTCAATTCGATGTTATTGGTAAGTGGTAAAACTGCTCGAAGCTGGACAAATTGACGCTTTAATGTAACACGGGGTCAGTAAAGAGGTTCAAGTATTTCCAGAAACTAGTCTAAGTGAAAGAAATAGTTTCATGCCAATCTGATAAAAGATTGTTGAAGGTGAATGTTATTCACCGTAACCAGTTTAAGAGAATCTAAACGACGCCATATTGTAACAAAGGCTATTGTCTAGCGCATCTGCGCTAGAATTTAATTTTGAAATGTATTTTGCTACGTCTAATTGTGAAAGTGAAAAGCAGATAGAATGTCAAACACTTAAAAAATAATATTTTTTATAACTCTTCTCTCTTCTATCTAGAAATTCATAGTGGAAATTAATATAGAATTGATACAACATCCAGATAAAAGTATAAAAGTCTGAAGTGTCACTAACTCGCTTAGACTGCTGAAACAAAGCAAGACATGTTTAATAACAAGTTAAATAAGTTTTTCAAATAGATCATAACTAATTTGTCAAATTAAAAATATAATATCCGTTATTCAGTATATAATAAAACAAACAAAATAATTTAACCCTGTTAGGTAACGCTCTTTATTATAGGCCATCAGAGACGCAACTAAAGAGAGTAATGTGCAAAGTATTTATACTCTCTGCATGTCGTGGCTTTATTTGCTTTAGGCATATATTCATTTCACATAATAACTGATTAATTTAGTTAGATGAATTCACTTAATTGAAATAAATTGATTAAAGTTTCAAATTAAAGTTAAATTAATTGTGATTATAAGAATTTAGTTATTAATTGTCATGAACTACAAAGTAAAAAAAAAAAATTGTCGCGTGAATGACAAATCAGTAAATAGTAATTATTTTTCGCTAAAATTCTATCTATGGCTTCCTACTATTAGAAAATATCTCTTCGGCTTCATAACTTTAACTGAAAGAACAAAATACACCACAGAATTCAGTCGTTTTCATGTACATTATTATTAACTAATATTTTGTAAGTTCAGTTTAACTCTACGTTTCTGATAATTAATATAACAGTACTCATAAGTTAATTAAATAACTTCATAAAAGGAGTATTTAATTCAATTCTAAATTGTAATTTTATTATTATTACAAATAAATTAGTCCGTGACTGTTTTTCCACTACGATAAAATCTGGGAATTTGAAGAACAAAACAGATCATTAAGAAACTATAGTGTCTTTATGATGTACTCTTTTTCACATTATAGAAACAAAACATACAAATCTAGATTTTTTTTGCACTACGTGATGTTTACATAGAAACTGACAATTCTTTTTCTTCCAACAGTGGTTAATTGTAATAATATCAATGAAAACAGTTACATATAGTGCTTTGTAAAAGTATTCTCTCCCCTTCAGTGTTTCCACGTTTTGTACTTGCGATCATGAAGCGTCAAAATGATACTTTGTGCTTAGAATCTATCAAAGATATTTCAAACTGAGAAAAAAGCAACAAAAAACTGCCAATATTATGAACTTAAGTTAGATTTTTAAAGATAAAATTATGATATTCTTAATTGCATAAGTATTAAGCCCTTTGGCTGCGGCAACCATAAATCATTTCAGGTGCCAAAGATCAGTTTGAAAGGTCAAAAGAGTAATGTTATGATTTTTCGCTGTATGTAATCAAAGTGATTTAAACTGACTTTGAGTAAATATATCTGTTCAAGTGACACGACAATCCAACCATGATGACTAAAGAGCTTTCCAAACAAGTAGGGGATAAAGTGAGCGGTAGAAAAGCACAGATCAGGAGAAGGTTAGAATAAAATTTTAAAGCAGCTGATTATCCCTTTGAATACAGCGAAGTTAATCATTAAGAAGTGAAATGTGTTTCAAACCACCCAGTCACTACTCAGGTGATACTGTCTTTTCAAATTAAGCAGTTGAACAAAGAGAAAACTGATTAAGGATGCCACTGTGAAGCTAACAGTAACTTTGAAAGATTTGCAAAGTTCCATGTTTGAGATGGGAGTCAGTTCTACACAAAGCTAGCTTGTATTGGTTGGTGAGTGCCAAGAAAGAAGCCATTACTGAAACTAATCTTAAATATCGTATGGAGTCTGCGACAAAGCATGTAAATGATACTGTAGACATATGCTAGGTTTTTTTTGACAGACGAAACAATATTAAGTTCTTTGATTTAAATTAAAAACGTTTCATCCAGTGCAAACCCAACACAGCACATTGTATAGTCAAACACCATCCCATTTGTCAAGCAGGGTGTTGGAAGAATTACGTTATGGAGATGCTTTCCATTAACAACGATTTGGAAGTTTGTCAGGATTGAGGGGATGATGGATGGTGCAAAGTATAGTCAATTATTAGAGGAAATTCAACTTGAGTCAGCCAATAATCTAAAACTTGGTCGAAAATTCACATTTCAATAGGGCCCGAAGCACAAACCCAAAGCCATACTTAAGAAAGTAATTATCCTGAAGTGGTCCAGTCAAAGCCATGACTTAAATACAATAGAATAGGTATGGTAAAACTTTGAAGATTTCAGTCCATCAACGATTCCCAATGAACTTGTTAACAATTTTGCCAAAACGAATGAGCATGATTTACACCATCCCATTGTGGAAAGATGTTGGAGACTCAAAGTTGTAATTGTTGCCACTGGCGCTTCCATCAAGTACTGACTTAGGGAACTGAATACTTATTCAATCAATGAATTTTAATTTAAATATATGTTTCCTTTGCAGGCTTTGTTGATATTCAACCTCCTTCACACTCAACAGTGTTAATTTTGATCATTGGGGTTACGAATAAAAACGAGTTCATTAAATAATTATTTTCATTATTTGTATTTGTATCTCAACAAAATGTGGCATCATTGGCAGGGGTAAATGCTTTGGCAAGGCGTTGTACATATTTAATATTAACCAACAAAGTTTTAACTATGAAACAGGAACAGTTAGACCGTAAGAGAAATTCTTAAACAGCTAAATTACTGCAACTATACAGACTGCGACCATTTTGTATTCCAACTACAAAAGGCATTTTAAACACGAAATTACCTCATGAAATCGAAAGTTTAAGATATGATATACTTAATACGTGACTTCCTTGGTGAGTACATAGTAAGACAGTACTTACACATAACAGATGAAAAAGCAATATTACATGAACATACGAAGTGAGATATTTTGATGTAGGACGTTTTGAAATATGCCACAATAATTGGTTAGAACCTCTATACTCTATTTAAGTTTTTGCTCAACAGCTTACACAGCCATACTTTTGCTTTTTAGTTCACCACTTGTTTTTTGATCTCTTAAGTTTACTTTTGCGGCGATTCTGCTATTCCTTTGCGTATACATAAAGCCTCAAAGAACTTAGCCAAGAGTTTATTTTTTATACTGTGGCAAACAGGGTAGATTTATATCCTGGATAAGTATCTCTGTCTGCTTGAGAAGTCTTGTCACTTTCTAGCGTGTCCTGAACTTATCAAAAGAAGTGCTCTGTGTGATTGAAGATTTCCAAAGACTTTTTGAATGAATTCAAATAGGTCTAAAACTACTCAGCAGTTATATGTGGCTGTCCTTTGTTTTGTTAGGCTTAGTCGTTTTAGCTTACAGCTTTTATATTTGAAAACAACAACATATACATGTATATACTAAAGACTGTTTTGAGAATACAATTCAAAGATGAATATATTAAACCTATTAAGCATATGTTTTTTTAATGTGGCTTGCTCATCCACAGATTTTAGAACTTAGACATGGTTAAGTTAAGCTATTTCTTAAACTTTCTCACCGCGAATAATGAGACCTGAATTTTAGCGTCATAATCCTTCAGAACTGCCACTGAGAGTTGGAGAAGATAACAGAATTATATCGTTTTCATCGTTTAACTCTGTATTATTAGAATGAATTTTTAATTTAAAAATTATTATTAAGTTATCTAATATTAGTTAAAGTGTACTTAATGCTTGTGTTTTGGATTAAACTTTGATTACAACTAATTGTAAAAACAATAAATTTATGAACATCAACGTTCCTGGGTTTCGGTTTTATCAGTTTTTTAATTCCTAGCCTAACAGATTTCAATTGCATGCTGAGCCTTATACATTGTACCTAATTACATATAATAGAAACTTGACATCGAAACGAAGAAAACGTGTCGTAGGTTAAATCTATGAATTTTGTTTATTGTTTGTTGTGTTAAGCACAAAACTACACAATGGACTATCTGTGCTCTGCCCACTACGGGTATTGAAACCCGGATATCAGCGTTGTAAGTCTGCAGATATACCGCTGAGCCACTGAGGGGCGAATTTCGTTTAAACTGTGGTTTAAGGAAGAGTTCCGTTTATATACTGTTCTGGGGAATCTTTTGTAGGTTTGTTTCGTTTTGTGAATTTTATTAATTGATTTTTATTCGGTATTTTTGGCAGTATTTTTCCAAATTATTTTATTTTTATGACGAATATTCTTGAGTAAAGAACTGGTACATACATAAACATTTATCCTGAAAGGGATCACAGCAATTGCGGTTTACTATGACCCGTATGTAGCATAAGTATCAACATTCTACAGTAAACAAATTAATATCATAGAAGGAGGAAGAGGCCCAAGCGAAGCTGACCATTTCTGTTCTATAAGACGAGTACAGGAAACTTCCATCTAACTTCTTATTTCTCTCTTTTAAAACTTTTAATTCTAATAAGTTAACATCGTTTTTGAACTTGACAACAGCAATCACTATATTTTCACGAGTAAAACGCTCAGAATGCATGAATAATTTTTTCAGCTCATATGACGTTTTCTCGACGTGCATACATACATGTATTGAAGAGTATAAGCGACAGTTGGTTTGAAGTGATTTTTCACGTTGACAGTTTAGAAACTACAATTTATATTTATCCATATGCCGACTTCGAGGGACATGGAACATTTTATGAATAATTTTACGTAGCGCGGTTAGAAATGTTTATTTTCTCAAATAAGTTCTTGTTTCCTTGTGTGTCGATAGCGCTACACAGTCTGTATAAATGGCTAGAAAGCTTTGCACAAAATGCTTTTAATTATAAAAGAAGGGACATGCACGGGCTTGTCTGTAAATTCAAACTGCAGATAAAAGGGCAAAAAATTCAATCTAGGTATGAGGCTAAACACACTTCGCACTTCCAGTTGTGGACTCTTTATTAAAGCGATCGCCAATGGTGTTGTTCGACTTGAAGAGCTGGACAGCTCTTTCATGGTGGTCAGTGTAGCTGACTGGCTGCCTACTCTTTGGTCAGTAAAACAAAATTAGGGAAATTTATACCTGAACTTAGAGGTTGTATGACTTGGACGTTTACTTCAGGTGCCTAATAAGGTACTGGTCATTTTGAAAATTGTACTTCAGTTAAAGTCAAAGTGAGTCAATTTACAAATCATTAAATATCCATAGAAAATTGTATGTTATGCACAAAGTATTAAGTATGAACGTGTTCATTATACATAGAAAGTTGTATGTTATGACAAAGTATTAAGTATGAACGTGTGCATTATACATAGAAAATTGTATGTTATGATAAAGTATTAATTATGAGCGTGTACAATATACATAAGTGTATGTTATGCACGAAGTATTAAGTATGAACGTGTACAAATTTGTAGTGGTTCATAAAGAGTAAGATAATCGTATAAAATTCCAAAATATTTGTACATAAAATGGTAGATTAGGACACGTATAAATCGATAATCTCTTAGAGCGCTAGATATTCCTCTGTATCTAAAGCATAAGATATTCATACATGACTTATAATACTAATACATAAAGCGGCGGATAGAAAATGTATTAATCAATAGACTGTAACAAAATGCGTGATTCAAAATATTAGCTATTTGTAGAGCTTGTTAGAACTAGGCATAACAAAAATGCTTTACTCAGTACAGCTGAGGACACTAGGGAGTTTATATTGTAAGAGTTTTAGAAAAGAGTTATTAGACGAAACATTCTGGATATATTCACATTCGAAAATCGAGATAGTTCAGCACTCAGATTTATTGACAAAGCACTATTGGTATACAGTCTGACATATAGAAACATTCAAAACACTTAATATTTAGACACCATATAAACGTTTAAACTGTAGTGCAAAAATTCCTAAATATAACAATACGAAGTTTAATAGAATCGCACAAACATTCCCAGAACTAATGCAAATGTTGCTAGAAAACCGTACTGAGACACCGGATGGTTATGTTCAAAATGCTTCGTAGTCATATAGAAAGCATCGCATGAACCTTTAAAAAAAAAAAAAGAGTTGAGTTGAACAATCGATTAAATAGTCACGAAAAAATTTTTTCTAACAGTGACGTATCTGGTAGTAATACAGAAAATATAGAAAATGCATGATTATTTATAAAGTGCTGTTCACGTTATCTCTCTTTCGAAAATTATACGAAAAGCTTTAACAATTTTTTCGCTGTTGTTTGTTTGAGGAGATGTTACGTAACAGATAAATCGGTTTCATGCTCTAGAATTAAGAACCACACGTTACGTTTCGTAGAATGTTGTTTTTTTATTGCAAGTAAATAACAAAGCATCATTTAGCTGGTATCTAATACTCGACCTTTAGATAAGTCTCATTGCCCTGAAATAATTTGTAATGTGTTCCTTAAAATGTTATAATCATTAATTATTACTATAAGGCTTAGTTGATTCGGCATTTTTTTGTTTTGATCTCTTTGAATTTACTGGGCTGTTTGACAAGTCTCTGGAAGATGTCAATGAACCACGTAGTAAGGCTATTTGTCTCGTATTTCTCCAAGTCTTATCCAGGTCACAATCAATGCCTAAAGTTTGCAAGTTTTCTTCGCTAGTCAATAAACCATTTAGTGAAGCATTACAATAAAAAAATTCGAGAAGGTTAATTTTATCGAGAACTAACTCATATTTGAATATATATCCTTCAGTAAGAAATCAAAGTTTGTTAGTTGTATTTTTTGTTTCATCTTTATTATTGGTATGATCACGAGCGACTGAAACTGACAAAACACACAAACACAACGCTGTTTAAACACTTGTAAATGATACCATCTTCACACTTACCGTTAAACAGACTAGAGTCAACGTATATTTCTATCGATTTTCATGTTGCAGGAGAAACCAAAAGATGGTGTAAGATACTACATGACGTTGAAAGTGCAGCCGGCTTTGGTAGCAACGGAAGACTGTGTCCAGAAAAATGCTACATTCACAAGCCTAGAGGTATGGTTCTTATCTCTCACTTGTTTCAAACTACAGTCGAGAAATGTAATTACTAACTGCGTATACTGTGCAATACTCGAACGGTAACTCTCTAATGATACATTGTTTTAATATAATTAATACAAATGAATCTAATCAAACCTATAATAGTACACGAATCTAGAACCTATACAATACGAATCTTAAAGAATCTCTTAAACGAACATTTTTTTAAGAATAACTACGAGCTTAAAATTTTTTATTTGAGCCTTTGTTCTTTCTTTTCCTGTTGTTTTATATCATTTGATTTCTCTTATACTATCTCATAAGTTCACTTCGTTTGAAAACATAAATTTACACAATTGGCTATCTGTGATCTTCTCACCACGGGTATTGAAACCCAGTTTTTAGCATTTTAAGTCTGCGGACACACTGCTGTGTGCCACTTGGGGGCGTTTACTTAGTCAGATATGACCAATAAGCTTAAACCATCAACTTCCATAACGTTTTAGAGCGATTTATTATCTGCTCTATAAGTAACTATCTCTCGATTAAAACAGCAATTCTATACCCAAAAGTGCTCATATTCTAACGATGGTCTTATTCCAAAGCGTTAAATATCGTTTGATCTGATATCATAGAATTTCAACTTTTCACTCTCATACTATGCTAAATCTTTATTCATACACATTACTAGACAATGACACATGAGATCCGTACCCCGATTCTATTTCACAATGATGTGAATATCCAGTTGGTGTCTTAAAAATTCAGAACAGAAAACCATGATCAATATTACGCTGAAAGAAACGTCGAAAATTCCCATACCTATAGGCTAGAGTCCCAAGTTATTTAAACACCTAGCAACACCTCTGGCTCTATCTAACCTTTTTATGCGACTCTGACATTACATCTCGCCACTTAATTACAGTCTTAGGCTTTATTTTAAAGCGCCTATTGTTTGTTCTGTTGCAAAAGAACAAATAAACACAATTTTTATAAAGTTGAGGTGACCTTTTACACACTTTATATAGCTTCTACGAAATAAAATATTTGTAAATTTTGTAAATTCGAAATTAGTGTAAATTATCGGGTTTATAAAATGTGCTGTATAAGAAAAAGTTAAAATTAATTCCTATACTGTATATAATGTCTCAGTGATAAGTTGGAAGACTTAAAACGGGTTTTGAATACCCTTGGAGAGCACATGACAGACGGTATGTTGCGCAGAATTTTTCTTAACTATAAAGAAACAAGACCAATATCATTTTTTTTACTCTGCTGAAACTTTTCAATTAAGTTTTTATTTTATAGAGTTGTAAATGCTGTGTTTGTTTTGGTTTGCGAAATATCGCGTGCAGTTTCATTGTGTCTCACATTACAAACGTACAATAAAAATATTAATTATAAGCAAACCGACTTTTGAATTGCTAATCAGAAGATTTAAGTTTTAAGCTTATTTTGTTTGTTTCCTTTTATTGTCGGTTATTTGCTTTGCTCATTGAAATGATTTCTTAAGCCTGTAAGGCCTAATGTAAACACATAATTTCTAGGGGAAAAGAAACTGAATACGGTCTAAAGTCAAAACAATTTAACTAAGGCAAACTCCCAGACTTGATTTCGTTACACAAAAAGATAGAATATTTCTTGTCATATTGTAGTATTATATCTAATTAAATGAAAGGTAAAATGATAAACCAAGTTTTTAAAAAATAAGGCTTTTATTATTCGATGGAAGTTGTTCAAAAACACGTTTTTCTTGCAAAATATCACCGAGCTAAGATTCTATCATTTTGTCCCGGTTTTTAAGAAAATCGCTGTCGAAACCCTATATGTATTAACTTACTGCAGTTGAAAAGAACAAAAACAACAAAAGCTTTCGTTACGTGTTTAAATCATTAGCCTCTGACTTCTGGAGGAGAAGATACAGACAATTACATCACACCATGACAACCCAAGTTGAGACACTGTGATTGGCTAAAATCGATAAAGCTATACATGTGCTACGGAGAAATGACGTGTCATGTGTCCTGTTCATTGTTTATTTACTATCGGTTTGTTTCTCGTGGGTTCTAGAACGATCTATAGGATTTTTACTTCGCGATTGTTCTAAAAATATCTGTAGCCTGTGTTTGTCAACATTTTAAACATAACATAATGTGAACTGACTTCAATTAAAATGGTTCACTTGTATACAGTTACATATGGCGTTCTGTTAAACATATGTATGTGATGGAGGAAAACAGATTTTATTTTAGGATTCAGTGTGCAGGAATTACTGCAGAAAATGTAAAAGTTTCATGACCTTTGTTATCATATTTGTTTTGTATAAATATTTTTGTTTTGCATTTTGGGCCCGGCATGGCCTAGCGCGTTAAGACGTGCGCTTCGTAATCTGAGGGTCGCGAGTTCGCGCCCGATTCGCGCCAAACATGCTCGCCCTCCTAGCCGTGGGGCATTATAATGTGAGGGTCAATCCAACTATGCGTTGGTAAAAGAGTAGCCCAAGAGTTGGCGGTGGGTGGTGATGACTAGCTTCCTTTCCTCTAGTCACCCTAAATTAGGGACGGCTAGCACAGATAGCCCTCGAGTAGCTTTGTGCGAAATTCCAAAAACAAACATGTTTTGCATTCCTGAAGAAGAATAGCTTATTATTAGCAAAAGATCGAATGTCTGAGTCCTTTTACATTTTCTTATAATCCTTTATATTATGACCTGTGTAACCATGATAAATGCACAACATGATTCCTTATAACACTATATAACATAGATATTAAGTACTCACAAAAAATATCTACCACGTCTCCTCCATGGCCAAACGCTTGGGGCTCAAATTCCTAAACTACCAAAATTCTCGTCCTTTTAGCTGTGAGGGAGTTATTATATCATTGCCAATCCCACTATCTGTTGGAAAAGAATAGCTGGCTGTGGGTCGTGATAACTAATTTGCTTTCCTCTAGTCTAACATTGCTAAATTAGGGATAGTTAGCGCAGATAGACCTTGGGTAAATTTGCGCTACATTCAAATCGATTTTTCTACTACGTCTGTTTTATAATGCTCTATATACTGATTACTTCGTAATTTTTAGAAAACCTTGCAATATCGTATGAAGTGTATGTCATTTGAAAATAGCGTGGCTCTCAGGTAACATAGAAAACGTTATATAACATTAATTATTAAATTATTAAATCTGTATTTCGTTTTCCTGTTGTTTATTTTTTGTCCTTTCTACAGCCTGAAATATGCGAGGCCGAAGTTGCAGAAACTAGAAGAAAGGAAAAACCGTTTTGGTCCCTCCTTCGCTCAGCGTGTTTACAAGTTGAAGAGCTGATCGACTGAGGAAAGTTTCACTAAATCAATGTTAAAATTGTATCTAATTTGTCTGTGTAATCACGTCTCTACAGAAACTTGCCTTTTAGCTATTTATTGTTTATAATCACTTGTAGCTTAGAAAGTGTTAAGTCCTTGGAAAAAATACGTCACGTTGCACTGATAAGTTGCATATAGAACACCAAAATAAAGTTTGTTTAACGTTAAATCTAGACGTACTTCCAGTATTGTTACAGCAATAATGTATTTTCGTACTGTAAGGAATATGTATCAGCAACGTCAAAGTGCTTTTACCAAAATTAAATTTGCTTTCCTGCTTAGAGCTCTATGTTAAAAGAAAGTGGTCACTGACTGAAACATTGATATATGAACAGTGTAAAACTTATCGTTAAAATAATAAAAATAATATATATATAGATATATATATAAACGTTTCGCGGCGTTCTACAAACATATCGTACTAAGCTATTGAACGTTCGCGATAACGTTGTCTTATTGATTCTGAATTGGAAACGTATTACGTTACATTAAGCTTATCTGTTCTGACGTTCTTTGATGAAAATTTGCATGAACTATTTATTGCTTTCTCACATGCATTTGTTAGTCTGAGATCGTGCTGAACGAACGTAATTTACAAAAAGAAAATCGTTTTCATCAGAAAAAAATCAAAAGTTTTGTCTTATTAAATTAATAGAAACATAAAAACTTTAAAATTAACAGTTTGGCATTGGAAACGTGGTAATGAAATTTCAAAGCGGTTGTTTTGACTGCTACAGCTATATGTGGAAATAGAACTACAACAGTTTAATTTGTTAATGTATGTCTTGTTTCACGACTTCTAAAAATAAAAACATTTCTCTGTCAAATGATACGTTTGTGTTGTGCACTTCATGTTTTAACAGTGATAATTTTAACGTTTAAAGTGAGTACTTAAAGTTTCTTAACACTAACATATTTAAAATTGCAATACAATTCAGAATAAAATACTAAACTAAATTCAGCAGCAACATTTTTTGGTTTTACACAGTGAAAAATAATTCGAGGACTCAATTCCATTCTTTATGTTTCAATGCGCCATCTTCAGGTGATTGATTCACAAGTTCTCGTATTTTGTTATATCTTTTGACCAATTACTTAATATCATAGTTTACATGTTTATAACAGAATATCATGATATTTACTCACACGCTGTTCCGTTGAATCCCTCGTTTTTGTTTAATTTATTTTCATCATTTTTTCTTCTTTTTACATTTAATTATCTCTAACGATTCATGAATATTTATGGTATTACCATTATTAGGTTGAGCTAATTTTGTCCCACTCGATCATATGTTTAGCTAATGGCAAAATATTTATTTTATTATTTTTACAACTTATCTTATGTTCATTCTTTCTGTATTTTAGATTCCTATGAGTCTGTTCTCTGTATAACCTTCCATAAATTATTTTGTAAATATCTGTTTTATTATGTATTTATATTGTTTTTAGTTTTATCCATTAAGTGATTACTTTATATATATATATATATATATATGTGGGTTTACACATGGGTAAAAAAATGTGTTGATTTATAATAATAATAACACCGTGTTTGAGGGGGAGAAGTGATATTTTTGGTGGAAGGAAAAAGGAACAAAAATTATAGTGATTGTTTCTTAGAAGTGTATCTTTACACTGCAGTATCCATACATGTAACCTACGTATTGGTAACATATTTCAATCAAGAGTTATGGGTAGTCAGAGACCGAGAATTTCCGAATGGTCTCACCGCTCTGCTAACAGTCATCGCACACACGAACTGATTACCTCTTTTGATTCTCATATCAAATTATACGACCTTTCTTAATTGTCTGTTTTTCTTTACTTTGTGATCTTGCGGAAGACTACTAGTATTATCATTACTTCTGTTGTTTGGTGTCACTACACCATCTTCGTAATCTCATTCAAATAGGCTAAACAGGATGCTACTTGAACATTTCAAGATCTTACAATCCAAATATTCTAAAGAATAATAATATTTCATAACCTGCCGAAGAGTAGCAAAGCTGAAGTCACGGTTAGTGGGGCTTGGGTATCTCCGAAGAGTTACTTGTTTCTGGTTTTAGAGAAGATGCGAATGAGGTAGAAGAAAACTCTAGTAGCGAAACCGTCGGTTACACAACAAGTACTCTAATTAACTATGAAATTTTGGTGTTTTGGTCGATCGTAACTCGATAAATTTTTGTTTGATATGTAAATTGTACTTGTCATATCTCATCGTATTCTACATATTTTACAAGTCTTACAAAATTTGAATAATAATTTACGATAAAATCAGGTATATAGGACAAACTTATCTTTTCTTGTTTAAGATTTTTCAGATACTTTCATGAAATTACAAAGGTTAGTCAGGATTATAAATAAAACTCACATATATAGCTTGTCTAGCTAAAATTTCGATGAATTACAATCATAACATTATTTAGAATGGAAGCGTGCACAAGGTATTAGGAAATGTGATCCATAATAAAAAACAATACAAGAAAACACAGATATATCATTTTTTTACATATTAAACAAGCCAAATGTTGTCTTTTCTACTAACACTGTTATAAGTGTCATAAAATTTTAAAAATCAATTATCATGATTGAATTAACTGAACATTCTGGGAAACAAATATTTATTTGATTATATTTATGACGTTTTTCAGTATAATTGAATAGAAAAATAGCATATATACCAATAATATATTTTTTACTGGTGTTTATAAAAAATAGGTCATTGAATCCCTATACTAAAGCTGTATATTTCAGAATATTTAACTGTATGATGTATTCCTCACACTTAAAAAAGAACACATACTTGCAATACTGAGATAAATATACCTAGCTTCTTTAGGGATAAATGGGAAAAGCTAGTTGGGTAAGACAGATAATCAAGCAAGTATTTAACAAGCCATTTTGAAGAACTAGTTCTAACTGATCATAAGTTAGTGATGCTTTTTACATTATTTCTGTCGGGAACTAAGATAAGCAGCGATAAATGAAGGATAAACGAAACGCGGACGCTTATAAATAAATATATATATAATCCTAACATCACATCCACTAGTGTATATTCTTGATAATGGCATAAATAATATTTCTTGAATGAAATAATAGAAAGAAATGTTAATAAATAAATAATAATATTATTAGGCTTAACAAAACAAAGTTGAAGAGCACCAAATAACAGGCCAAAAATAAGATAACAATGAAAATCTCATAATGGGGAGGGGGGTTAGTAAACAGATTGTAAACTGAGAACATAAGAGGTATTTCATGTAAGATGTCTTTAGATACCATAGAAATAATATCCACTAGAAAATTCGTTTTATTTTCTTAAAAAGATGCAGATGCTTGTTTGAATTTCGCGCAAAGCTACACGAGGGCTATCTATTCTAGCCATTCCTAATTTTGCAGTGTAAGACTAAAGATAAGGTAGACAGTCATCACCATCCATAGCCAACTCTTGGGTTATTCTTTTACCAACGAATAGTGAGACTGACAGTCACATTATAACGTCCTCATGGCTAAAAGGGCGAGCATGTTTGTTGGTAGGAGGATTCGAACCTACGACCCTCAAATTAGGAGTCAAACGTCTTAATCCACATGGCCATGCCGGATCAGGAACAAATGCAAAATAAAAATTTCTTTGGTTTATCACAACATTTTCTTTGAAGTTGTTTATTTTAAAATAACCTTTAATTACATATTTGAGAGATTTCACTAAGGCTTCACTTGGAATTTAAATTGTAAATGTCGACAAACATTGTGAATTTCAATATCTAATATTTGTATTAAGTCGCAAAATCACAGAAAAATACTTTCTTATTGTCTACGTTGAGTTGTCTGTGCATTATTACATATTATAATTAAATATCTCCTCTGATATTATACAGACGACCAAATATTTAAGAATTTTATTACATATTCTTTTTCTTTTAACCAAAAGTAAAATAGAAAATATAATTTTCGTCATAGAGTTTTAACGCAGTATACTGTGGACTCTCTTATTCAAATATCGTCAGCACAGCTTGAGAGCACGGATAATCAAATAATGTATCAGGGTTATTTGTTTATTTGTTGTTAAGTCTAAAGCAATGGGCTGTACTCTGCTTATTAAGGGCAATGATACCAGGTTTCAGTGTTATAAGCTTTCAGACTTGCAGCTGAGCACCTGTTCAGGGAAAACATTTCCAAGTTGACATCTCTGTCACTTTTGTTGTCCGTGTTTACATTTGTTGAAAAGAAAAGAGATGTGTAAAATAATCACTAAGTAGTTAGTCTACAATATAAAACTGAATAATAAATTAGGCATATTATTCATATGTTTAATTTAATTTAAATTACTATATAGTGAATTGGAAATGACTCAAACCTCTGTAAGTATTAAATACGTCAAATATTCTTAAGTCAAACGACAAATAACGCCTTTCCTGCAACTTTCTTATGTCAGTATAATTGTATTAATGTTTTATTAAATTCCAAATGTAGATGAAAATATCACAATTTTACTGAAAAAGTATCAACATAAGTTATTTTTGTGTTTCAAAACAGTCGTGATAATGTTTGAATCATTTTACTTATAAATACTACACGCAGAAAGAACTTTTTTCACAACTTACAGAAAATGATCTAATCTGGAATTTAATAAGAAGAAATGTTTATGAGGTGAAAAGTACATTTGGTATTTAGCGCTGGTATTGAAGACGAAAAGAAATTTACGCTTGGAATCGATCAAACAGACGGTTAAGGTTAATGACTCTGAATGTTATATGAGAATTAATTCGATTATTATTGTACATATTGATTTTCTATGGCATAACTAGTCGTAACACTTATAGAAGAGTTCCTGAAGAAAGCAACGAGTTGCTAAACAAGAAAGTAAAGTGAGAAACAATCTTAGTTATTACCACGTAACTTGTGTTCGCTATCACACTAAATCTGAAAATATTTTACTTCTCCACAAAATAATCATGCTATTTTAATAGTATGAATTATTTATATAGTTTGAAATAAAGACCTTATCTCATCACTAATAACATAAGATGTTTCATGTATTTGAATATTATTCGATTTATTACGTTACACATTATAATTTATCTCGAACGAGCCTCCGATTTATTATGTCACGAACGTTACGTATTACGATTTCAAATTGCACATCATTTTAACTTAGAAGTTAATTAAATGTCGATGTGTATTAAATTTATGATATTTGTCAACAAGATTGATACATACAGTTTTCTTTTTTATTATACAGACGGCTGGTATGGATATTAAAACTTTAATTAAAATAAAGTACAGAATAACGTTTCGACCTTCTTAGATCATCTTCAAGTAAACAAAAATATTTTAATATACAAACAACAATAACATTTATAATAACGGTCATTATTACAAATAATGATTTATACAAAAAACTTTTACAAATTCACAAAAAGATATTCAGCCTTTTACCTGGTCTGGAACTGAATATTTTATCGACGGTCTAAGTCCACGACGATCGGATTAATTTTGAATTGATACTGTTGCACTAAGTATAAGCTGTTCATTCTTAGCTGGTCTTCTGCCACTTACAAGCTTATTTTTTTACCAAGGAAGATATTGAATGTCTTTGTAGAAATACTACTGCTCAAAGTTAATGCAATGAGGTTAAATGATTTGCAGTTTTTGAAATCTATAAATGCTTCTGGTCAAATATCTGTAGTTATCCGATAAATAACTATTTATTCAGAATTGTAGCTTCCAAAGTTTATAGTATACTGACTGTAGCGACCCAACAGCATTATTAATGTTTCCTCGAGTATTGCGATGGCTACCTTTTGTACACATTAGCCGAGATTCTAGAAAATTCAGCAGGCCCAAAAATACTGGTATTTACATATATATATACTGTTGATTTTTACGTTCGAGAATCTTCTTCATGTTTAAACAACAGGTGCGACTTTCGCCATTACGTTTAACAAAATACGTTATGTGCATTTGTAAATATTTATGAAACTAAAACAACAATAGATATTAAAATAAATATTGAATCCATTACAGAGTATTTTGTTGCAATTCATTATTCATAATTGTTCAATCAACTACTTGGTTGGTTGGTTGGTTGTTTAGAATTAAGCACAAAGCTACACAATGGGCTATCTGTGCTCTGCCCACCACGGGTATCGAAACCCGGATTTTAGCGTGTAAGTCCGCAGACATACCGCTGAGCCACTGGGGGGCCAACTACTTGGTAAATTAGTTGTATACTATTTTCTCCTTAGTAAAATTTATAATTAATTAGTATATATACAAAGGTGTTCCTTTATATTAGTTTAGTTTTGGTTTTAGTTTCTGTAATAGGTAGGGCTTCTTTGACTTTGCGTTTAATTTATTTCCCTACTTAGTATGTGGATATTTTCTATGATTATATTGTGTTTATTTGATTTGAAGTGTTAAGAAACTTGTGAAGGTGTTTCTTTTGTTATTTAAATCTAGTTTCCATTTTTCTGCTTGTTTCTCCACTATAAAATTCGTGGCAGTTGTTGCATTGTATTTGATAAATAATGTTAGTGTTGTGTTTGTCAGTGTAGTTTTTACATAGTATAAATTAATAGTATAAATAGTAAATAGTATAGAATTTAAATAAATTTGGTATTTATAGGAATGTTATGATTTGTTATAAGCTTTTGCCAAATTTTGGTTATTTTTTCGCTTATGTCGGTAATATATTGTATGCAGCAGTGTAAGATTTTGTAGTTTGTTGTATCTTGGGATTTATTAATGTTTGTTTGTTGTGGATTGTGCTGTTGATCTAGGTGTGTGCGTATAATTTTTCCACGGTTTTTTGAGGAAATTTGTTGATGTTGATGAAATGTTGTTTTATTTTCATCGTTAATTTTATCGGATGATCATAGTTTTGTGGCTGTGATTAGTTAGTTTCTTAAAATGTTGAGTTTTTGTTTTGTTTCATGTGCTGAGTCCCAGGGAGTATATAATCTAATATGGGTGATTTTTCTGTTTTTAACTGTGTTTCAGTTCTAGTGATTTTGAGGTTGAGAAATGTTATTTGGTTAGTTTTTCCCTGTTCACAGATGAACTTAATGTTGGGGTGTATGGAGTTAACGTGTTAAGAAAACTAATTGTATGTTCTGTAGATGTGAATCTACAAAGGCCAATTAGGATTCATTCTTCATAAAAATAATTGTAACTGAAAATTAAACGAAATATGGTAAAAACGAAAACAGGTAAAACGAAATATGTTCAATACACAGAAATCACGATATTTATTTGTTAACTAGGGCAACAGTGTTGATTTAATACACAAAAGTAATACACAGAATTTCACATTTGATGTAAATATATATGTTTATTGTTAACTATGTAGTTTAACAATATATTTATGAGCCTATTTTTCCTAACTGTCAACGGACAGTTATAAGTGTAGGTATGCATATTTTAATATTACATAAAACTAGTATTTATGCACCCACATTCATTGTATCAGTTATCAATAACAATATACCTTCTCAATGACAAGTTAGGTAAATGTGTGTTCTTAGGAATGCTTAAATAATGGTGAGCAGTTTTTCAAAACATGTATAATGTGTATGAAATAAAATGTGTTTCTAGCTTAAATTTCAAACTTATTTGATATATACGTTCCAAAGTGATTTCAACGAAACGTATTTGTTTTTCCACGAAGCATAAAAATAACACAAATAACGCATTTAATCCTTATTCTCTGTTATATTTCTGTATGAAACATATTACAGCATATATCTTTATTTATGTTATTTTAACAATTCAATATTACTTATGGGCCATCGAAAGAATGGTGCTATTATTAGAATAATTTTGAGTATCAAAGAAGTGATGAATATTTATTATACAGACTCACACATTCCGCCAGGCTGCTCTTATGTGAATGATGCTGTAGATTGCCTTTCATTTGTTTCAGAATTTCACGCAAAGCTACATAAGTGTCAACTGCACACAGTTGTCCCTATTAAATTGATAGACTAGAAGGATTGTAGGCGGTTGGATAGCAGCACACCAATCACCAACTGGTGGAGTTGTTTTGTTTGATTGAAAAGTGGGATATAACCATCACTTTGTAGCACAGCTACAGTCCCAAAGTGAACAATCTTCTTTACGAAACGTTTCTCCTTTTCATTTGAGAGGAACCACGTTATTTGTACAAGTATAACATTAACTACATCCATTATCGGCAGATCTTAGATGTGGAATTAGATTCATATAAAGTTTGAAATTATATATATTTTTTTGCAATATGATAAACTTTTTTCGTTCATTCATAAATATTGTGTCTAATAATATCTTTCAACCAATTTTCTTTGAACTTTGTGATCTTGTTATTGTTTTTCCTTTCTATGTCAAGCTCCTTTCCTGTAAGATCCAATGAACATAAACTTACTGATGGTTACAACATTAATTAACTGTATAGATAGGGACATCACTTCCTGGACGTCTTATGTTAGTACTTATGAAACCCTGTGATTACTAGCAAATTCATTCTAGCCGTGAAGAATATATTAAAAATAAAAATCTTCACCTACTGAGATAGCACAATACCACCCTAAAATAGAGTACATTTATTTGTTTGCATTTTAGCCTAGCCTTTACAAACAGTGATTAATCAATCCTTCCCAAACACTCCCAAATATTGAAGTTTAAATCACGCGGTTGGCCAAATCAGCACTTTCATTTATGATCTTTACCATGAAATATTTTATAAATGAAAAATTTGTAGTAAAAATAACTTCATTTTTATGTATTGTGTTTTTATACTTTCTTGTTTCAATTAGCTTCAATTATTCTCACACTGTACATAGTATTTTATTGCTATTTCTGTTTGAGTGTCATATCTCACGTTGATTATTCTGTTTTCTATCATTCACTTATGTGTGGAAAATTTAGATTCAACACCAATAGTCGTTAACCCATTATATAGCTTAACGATTAAACGAAACAAACATCTTTTTATTCAACAGTAAGTTATATTCATATAGACTTTATTGCCGTATTATTTAACATGCCATCTGTATTACAAACAATTCTTGCTATATGACTGCCTGATTCTCCTTGTTACCAAGAGCACTTGTAGTTATGAAAGATCAATAAAATCCGTTACATACTTCCGACATGATATTTACGCTCCTAATAAAGAAGTGATCACTCCTCGAAACACTCGAAGGTTTAAGTTTTTATTTTTTGTTTGTTTGTTTCAAGAGGAAACCTAAACAAGCAATCACACATTGCTTGAAGAATAGTACGCACCGAAGTAGCTTTAGAAAAATAAAATAATCCTAAGCCATCGCATACAGTCTGCTGGACAATAAATGAAAACATATATAAGCTATCTATAGGGTTGTAAATAAAAAAATAACCATGAGCCAACTCCACAATCATCTGTACCATACATCTTCTGTAAAATGATAGATAAAAATGTAACCAAGTCATCCACCATGGTCTGCTGGTGATAATCGCCTCATTAAAACGCACTAAAACTACTATTCTGTGAGTAAAACAAATGTATGAAAAAATAGGCATTCTCGCTCCTTTGTGATTAAATATAATGCATTGAGGCAATAAATTGGTATGAGAAGTAAAATCCGTTACATACTTTCAGCATTAATGCTTTTAGTTCCTATTAATTACACAATGTAGTTCTATTTCATTGTTCTTATCTTTATAGCAACGTATTCTGGTCGGTCGTTTCACAAACTTGTTAGGCCAGGTTTTCATCGAATCAAAAGGTCAGACCTAAACTTGATAAACAGAGGTATCGAAATTAAGAATCCGAATGATAAATAGCAATTAGGTAAATAAGTAAATCAGCATCTAAATCCATTAGATCTATTGGATCCAGTATCTATTCGATTAAAAATGGAAATATTTATTCATGTAAAATTTTAAATGAGGCAAAATAGTGATAATTAGGTTAAATGTAGTATTAGTAATTTTTAAAACAATATAAATTGTGGAATCACACAGAACAAAACAACAAATTAATAGAAGTAAAACACATTTGTTAATGCAATATTCCAAATAACATGCAAAAGAGATCGCAAAAAAGGGAGATTCTAGCAAAGAGGCTTACCTTTTTTTAAAGAAAATCGTATGTATTCAATTCTTTTAGTCTGCGAAAGGTTACATCTATGCAATTTCAATCAAATCAATCAAGCAAATGCTTTAAATCTGTGTTACACATTGTAATGTGTTACTTAATACACATACAAATGTGCCGATTTTGTAGTTGAATGCTCTTACGCTTGAGTTGCATTCTAAATAAACCACGAAATTATTTTTTGGTATCTCAGTTAAAAAATGTTACTTATAAATAACATAACAGTTTAAAACGTATCAAAATATACTTCACAAAAACATTCTTGCGCAATGTATACCTATTTAAGTAAGAAATTTACAGAGAAAATGTTTTCTACTGTATTTTCATAATTCGTGCAACAGAGGGCTGCGCATCTCTGTTTATTTCTTTCTCTATAAAGCATTTTTCCAACTGTTTTCCATTCATATGTAACGTTAGTTATTATATATTACCTATGTTATTTTTTTTAAATACATTTTGAAAAAGCGTTGACATATTGACATAGCCCGTCTGTAGAACCGTTGCACACAAAACAGAAGATGTTTTGTTAAGCTTATAAGATATTACAGATTGAAAGTGCAGGTTTATTTACCATCGCTATGTACGTCGGTGATTTATTACGTCCTACACATTGTAAAGCTTAAAGATCGATGCTGTTTTTTTCTTCTTTTGATTAAGAGTAGTGGATAAAGGGAAGAACGCTATTTCGGAAAATTGAAAACACAATGTCATACAATGTAAAAATACAATAGAAAAAATAAAAAACAATGACTCTCGAAATGGATGGGAATGTTAAATAAAACATAAGAGTACTTTTTTACAGTAATATACAGATATTTCAACAACTTATTGAATGTAAGATCTCAAATCTTTCGGCCATCTGAGTTGGTTTAACAAAATTTTTTCGAAACATCCTTATCAAAGTGAATCTTTGAAATAGGAAACGACAATGTATAAGATTTAGTTCCATGTCACGTTGTTCATAAAACATTATTCTCTTGTATGTGAAAATGAGTGCAAAATATTGAACCAAATATTTTGTTGTTTGTCTGGTAGTATATTTCAACATGAAAAAATAAGCAAAACACCAAATGCTGTTGTAATTGTCGTTTTCACTAAAAATAATATTTATTATGTTTTCTTAGTGGTACTGTGTGATTAATTTACTTCAACGTATGTGTGAACAGAAAAATGGACTTTAAACTTATCTTAGCATCACCGTCCATTTGTATGTGACTTTTTATCACAGTTGGAAACGTTCTGGTCAGATTGTGGGTGATTTAGATTCGTAATTGTAAGGTTATGGGTTCGAAACTTGTTCGTTTTTATTTGTTTTGTCTTTGAGTGAGACACTTTATCTGTATGTGATTTATCTTTTCCAACTGCAAAATGTGTCTGATCAGTGAACTGCCACCACGTTCTGGAAGAATGTTTCATCATTCTCTTCCCCTGTACTACCAGAACTGGTTTTAAGCACTGGACCATCTTATGACACGTCATATTTTAAACGTATGAACACCTACATATGTGATATTTCGAATTCTCAACTTGGAAGATACCTTATGCGACACATAAGTAGACTGTGAGGCTAGAGTCTCCAAGATTTAGGAGCAATACTATTCTTAAAATGTTGAACACTTAGCAGTACTCTTGCAGGTACGGGTATTTTTAACTGGCTAGCAGGATTAAAAGCCAGTTTTATAACACGTCCATAGCTGAAAGTGTGGGGCATGTTCAGCGAAATGTCATAGATTCAATCTTTGGATCTTAAAGACACCTCAGTACGTTAAACATATAGATGGTTTTTCATTTGTTACTTGAATAGTTTATATAAAAGCATGTTAAAAAATAGACCGGCTAATTGCATAACGAAGAAACACGTACTTATTCTATTCTTTAGAAAGGATCTCTTAAAGTTTGTTTATTAGACCTGAAACGTGTATTTGGGAAGTTGTATTAATAATAAACATTAAATAAAGACATGAATATGAATGTATTAAGAGTATACGTTATCATCGTGTCGTGATTTTAACTGTAACCCAAATTAATCTGCTAAAATCGATTCTTCTGAAAAGCGAAAGTAACATACGCAATTTGTTTTTAATTTGGTTTATAGCTTCTCATGATTAGTATTCTGTTGCCATTTTTCTGTCTTTAATGTAAGGTAGAATAGTTTCAAAGACCAAATTACATTATTGTCTACAAATAATTCAGTAAGTAATTAGCTAGAATTAAATTCGCCAGTGACCCAAATGTAGATTCGATTAAGACTATTTTTATCTTCTAGCGTGTCGAATATGGAGGAAAAGAATTACTTCAATTTGAGAAAATTCAATTCAATGATTTATTATTATTAGTGTTATTGATTTATTACTATTAAATTAATTTCTCCAGGGGTGAAGGTTTGAAATTAAAGTCCTGTATATTGACATCATTATAAATTATAACATTAAAGCTTTTTCACAAGGTGTTTTAAAAACAGTTATTTAAATATTATATTATCGTTGATAGAAAAGAAATTACCAACAGTTTTATAAAAAGTAGAGTTGTCTGATAGATGAACATGAGTGTATTTTTGAAAGACTGAATTTAAATAGATGAGTGATCAGACAAACTGGTTGAATTTGGCAAATATTTAAACTGTACCTAACGCTGTGATAGAGGCTTAATCGGCGTTTAATGCGGGCGTTGTATGAGTACACTTGCATTGGACGAATGATTTGTATGCTATATTTCAAAATAATTGAAAGGGCAGCCCAGAGCCCCCAAGAATTATATATATATATGTATATATATAAGATCATTGATACCAAGTAACTTTATCACTTACAAAGGTTGGGGTGTGGTCTGTAGGTCTCTGAAAGCCCATTGTATGTAATTTGTTGCAATAAAATCGCGTTGTGCACTTTGGATCTGTTGGCTCATTTTAAGTGTCACAGTTCAATTCCATTGTTCAATTAGAGTAGTCCAAGAGTTGAGGCCCGGCATGCCCAGGTGGATTAAGGCGTTCGACTCGTAATCCAAGAGTCGCGGGTTCGAATACCGGTCTCACCAAACATGCTCGCTTTTTCAGCCGTGGGGGCGTTATACTGTGACGGTCAATCCCATGATTCGTTGGTAAAAGAGTAGCCCTAGAGTTAAAATTGTTATTGACTAACTGCCTTCCTTCTAGTCTATCAATTCAAAATTAGAAAAGTTTAGTGCAAATTGGCCGCTGTGTATGAATATCATACAGAAAATAATTCGTAAGCAATTAAAATGTCCTTGGGTGTTATTGTCTATCATTCACTTATCTGGTGCAATTTGGTGCTGGTCATGATAGAGGTTATTGGTTTGAGACGCCTAGTGTTAACTTAAACATATATTTCAATATATAGAAACCAAGAGTTGTTCATTACTTGGTATGGAGTTTCCTGTTTGTAACAATCGAAGTTTTTCAATATAACTATTTCTAATAAGGTTAGTTACTTTAATACTTTAAATTTCATGTAAATGTTTTATCCTGTCACTCAGGGAGGGATTTTTTGATTTTATATTTATGTCTAAGCTATCCGTAAAAAACATGCGTCAGTAAACGTTCTTGGTTTGATAATTATACTTTAGATCTTACTGTGTAAATTGCACTTTCATATAAGACGCTAATTTAACATTCTAAGTTGATTTGGATTATATGTTTTTGTATTACAAAATTGTATTTATAATTGTTGATTATAGGGACTTCACAAGAAAATCGATTCTGAAAGTAAATAATCTCCAAATTACGATTGTAAGTTTTTCCACCTTATTCTTAAATGTTATTCTTACTAAACCAATAAACAAATCACGAATGACTCTGTTTCAGTAACCACCAGTATTGTAAAATATTTAAAAGTACGGAAGAGTTAGTTATCCAAACAAAAGATACGTAATTCTTTTCTAAAATATGTTAAATTATTTAACATTCAGAATACAAATGCACTGAACCTGGCATGAATGTGGTTGGAAGGCTTGACTCGTAATCTGAGGTTCGTGGGTTTGAATACCCATTACATCAAACATGTTCGCCCTTTCAGTCATGGGAGTGTTATAATGTTCAGTCATTTTCCCTCTATTCATTGCTGAAAGAGTAGTTTACGAGTTGATGGTGGGTGGTGATGACTAGTTGCTTTCCCTCTGGTCTTACTCTGCTAAATTAAGAACAACTGGCGCAGATAGCCCTCGTGTAGGTTTGCGTGAAATTGAAAAAAAATAAATAAACAAATACTTACACAAAATAGAACCCTCAAATAACTCAAAATTAAAAACAAGTCATTTAATGAATTAAAACATTTAACTGATTAAATAACAAAATAAAACTAGTATGATGAATTCTATCTATTTTAAAATAAAACAATGAAGCTAATACAGACGAACATCTGTTCTTCCGAATAAAATCAGCATTCGGCTTAATCATATAATAAAAAGTAGAATTATAGAAAAACAACTGAAACAATAATAGCTGGTTATTTGAATTGTTCTTGGCATAAAGGATTAGGAAGTAATGAATATCAGAGTTGCAGGAAACAATTGACTCCATTTATAATTAAACGAGGTCTGTAGAGTCGTTAACATGTATGAAAGGAAATATAATCAACATATTGCTGTTGACTTTAGTATATTCCAACATATAATTTCATAACTAAACCAGGCAACCGACAGTATCAGATAACGTTCGAAAAGCAGCAAGCAGAGCTGGACAATGTGACTCCATGACTATTATCTAGAAAAGCGAGCTGTTGATGATATGAGACTCATTAAGTAGTTCCATTAAGTCCAAATCACATTACATATGGTGAGAAACACACTACACCCAATTAATGTGAAACTGGTTTTTTGTTTCTTTCTTGAATTTCGCACAAAGCTATTCGAACGTTATCTGCGCTAGTTATTCATAATTTAGCAGTGAGAGTCTAGAGGGAAACTGTTAGTCAAAACCACCCATCGTCAACTCTTAGACTACTTTTTTATCAATGAATAGTGAAATTAACTGTCATATTACAACACCGTCAGGGCTGAAAAAACAAACATATTCCGTGAAGGGGATTAGATCGTGCAACTCGCGGATTATAGGTTCGCATCTCATCCTTATAGCCGTGACTATGTTATGATGTGATGGCCAATCACAAAAGTTCCAGTAAAAAGTAGCAAACAAGTCAGTGGTAGGTGGTGTAGATTGGCTGCTTTCCCTCTAGTCTATCGCTTCTAAATTATGGACACTTAATGTAGCTAGCCCTCGAATAGATTTGCACGAAATCCAGGAAAACAAAAACAAACAAACTGACTTGGTTAACGCGTAAATTGAAAATTTCAATCACAATTTATTGCATAAACCTTTTAATAGGGGAAAACATTTCTCCATTTCAGCTTTTTGTACCGTCTGAATGAATGATCATTGTTGGATTAGACTGCTCAACAATACTGTGTAGTAATTAATAAAATTAAAATAATATTAAAGTTTAAAACACATCAGAAGTGTAGAATATTTGTCTGGTTAACTACAACAAATCAGTTCTGAACTTTGTCATAACAGTGGAACTAACAACACAAGTCTGACAACAAAAGACCATTATGATGCTCAGTATAAACAAGTGGGTGTTTAAGACATTCATAAGCCTAATCCAGCTGGAATACTTCTTACTTATAGTATTCACAGGTTCAAGATAATTTGATTAGATAGCGTGTGTTATGCACACTGAGAATAAGGTTGCAAAGTATGTTTGTGTTTCTTTCAGTTTGTTACACTTTGGTTGTTTTTGCTTTTTTAAAGATTTTCTCTTTTAAAAGCTATTCCTTTGATAATTTAATTTTTCATTTATCGAGAGACTGGGTTTCAGTCGAAGGGATAAGATGTAGTTTAAGTAGGCTGGTAGTTTCGTTTGTATATCTATCTGCCCATCAGTCTAAGTGTTCGTTCTTTCTTTCTTTGACTATCTGTTGGATTAATTGTTTTTCCTTTCGTTTTATTTCATTTTCATCTTGAAACGCTTTTTTTCACATAATTTTTAACCTTTATGGGTCCTTTTTGCTCAGTTTTGTTGTATTGTTTTTATGTTAATTTTCTGGTTTTTTTCTTTCAGTAGCTTGCTTCGTTTGACGTGCTTAATTTTCACAGGTCAACTCTTAATCATATTTTGTTTAAACTCTCGTCTCTCAGATTTATTTGTTCTCTGGAATTAAAAAAAAATGTTCTAAAATATGCTCTGTTCCCTGTTCGTTGTAAAGTGTGTAAAATACAACGGTTTGCAATGCTTTTCACTCCTTCGCTCAAGTTTGTCGAACAGATATAGAGCAATAGCGATAAGGCAGATCTGAAATGCTATTGTCACCATCCGTTATTTGAATTCCTTTATAATTGGACTGAGAGAAATGTACTATAAAGCACCGGCAACTGATCGTGGCGTTTTTTCATGTGTAATGAATTCGAGATAGATCTCCAGCTACGTAAAAAATTAAGATACGCTCCAAACAGAGTTGATATATGATTGTATTTTTACTATGTATATTGCACACACAAATCCTTGTAGTTTTATTACGCCTATTTTGGAATTAATAATGAGAATAGTACAGTAGCTGCAAGAAAGGTTGTTAGCGATATCTTTAGTTTTTGTCATAAATGTGAGTACATTTTACTATCTTATTATTTAATTTCGCTTTCTAAAATAATTTTAACATTAACTGATACTTACGATTATAACATTTTAATCCGACACTTGAGAGGAAATATAGCGTGGTGCTTGCATGATTTTACGCCTCTGATTAATAAAGGGTTCCAACATTTATAATCGTGAGTTCCTTGGGGGTTAATAAGGAAAGAGTAAATTTTACAGTCAACATTTCATTTGCATACTGGTCTCTTCTGCTTTTATGAACATGGTATGAACATTATATAAACAAATAATGATAAATTTAAGTCTTCCTATTTCTCAGAGCAAGTGTCTTATTATTCTCGTAGCGCATTTTAATTACTCAATAAAATACTAATTACAATAAATATCCAGAAATGTCCACAGAGACAGAGGAGATAGAAATCATATTATTTGATGTTTCTTAACAACGGCAATTACCATTTAAACATTATTGTACTGGTGCTTATTCTATGCAAACAATGTGTTTATTCAATAGCGTACAGATTAATAGAAATGAAACAGTCAAGGCAAATATGTATATTTGTGTATAAATACACAAGTAAACAAGAATGATACAGAGTTCTCATTTCTGTAAATTCAAGATGTTTATTTTAAAATATACAGTATGGTCGAAATAAATTACTGAACCTCTAACTATACACCATCTTTCATGTCAGAAAATGTGTAATAGAAACGTTATATTGTAACGTTTTCTTTATTTCTTAGTTTTTATACATTAAAAACTGTAAATTGTAAGCGTGGTGGATTTCACGGTTTTTAGTTTTAAAAGCAATCGTAAATAAAATGTATTATTTTCAGTAAAAACAGTTGTAGATAATAAAATAAATAAGATTTTATGCTGAGTCTCAGCGGGTTTTGCTGAAAATAATACGTTTCCTAAAACACACAGAATGGTCGTGGTTACTTTATATTGAATGTATGTGTTGTATACAATTTACTCCGAGCACGGCATGGCCAGGTAGTTAAGGCACTTGACTCGTAATCTCAAGGTCGCAGATTCGAATCCCCGTCACACTAAACATATGCTCGCCTTTTCAGCTCTGGGGGGTTATAGCATTCGGTCAATCCCATTATTGTTTGGTGAAAAAGTAGCCCAAGAGTTGGCGATGGGTGATGATGAGTAGCTGCCTTCCCTCTAGTCTTACACTACTGTTAAATTAAGGACGGCTGGTGCAGATAACTCTCGTGTAGGTTTACATGAAATTAAAAACAAACAAAGAAAACATTTTACATCATACTGGCTTTTGTCATACTCCTCTTACAAGAAGAATCCAGCAGTATTTATGTTTTAATTTTCTTTGCGGTATATTTCGTTACATTCACCATTAATAACAATCGCCTTTGAAATCCTGAAAGTATACTCTAGAGACTGTTATGTATAGTTCAGCTACAATGTTTACCATTACGCCAGGTTTTCACCACAAAACTCCAAAAACCTTGTATTTATTGTGACTCTTTTGCAGAAGGGTATTCTGTTTAGTTTCACGTTTCTTTCAAGTTAGCGAGATTAATAAAGCTTTTTATTTCCCCCCTATATCACCCATTGGGATTTCTTCCTGAGATCAATTTGCTCTTCTTGTGTAAGATTACAATGAACTTAGGTAACCGTTGGTTTAAATATTCATCAAATCTCTGTATTTGACATAACACTCAAACGATTGTGTAATTACTTAAACAGCTTATCTTATGTTATTTGTATTCACAATTATAGAACAGACACTAAATAAAAATGCAATGAAATGCACTTAGACATTAATTTTATGATTACAACTGGTACTTACATGGCAAACATTTGAATATTAAACTTACTCTCAACAAATAGATATTTACAGGGTAATAATGAAGCTTCATAAACACGATTTGTATATCTTAGAAGAGTAACATGTTAGATCAGCATTGCTCTAAGTGACATTTTTAGCATCAGTGTTATTAGTTTACACGACAAGTGTGTTATGCGATCATTCGTTAGTGCCACGCCGCTATAGTTAGCTTCGTGGCTAAAACCCTTTCCAGAAAATACATTTGTATAGTGAAATTGCCAAACGAGGTACAGCCACAGGATACAACATTTTGTAGAAGGAATGTTTTCCGAGGAATTTGAAACATACGCACAGCATGCTCCTAAAATGTTATAGAGAGCAACGACTCCTCAAACCCTCAACAATAGATTCGAAGTAGCATCGCAGTCTCGAGAAAGAAGGTTATGGTTATGAAAGAGGACCATTCAGCATTTTAATGCAAAAAGTCATCAAAATAAATATTGAATTTATATTTCACAGGCCATTTTAATTATTGGTTAGATATGTGCCACAATGTACTGTGAAGAAAACTGAATGATTAAAATTTGATGGAAGAACTTACCTCAGACTTTATGATTCTCCAATCAACTATTTGGTTTTGAAGTTACGAATTAGTGAAGTGTGTTTTAATGACGTCAGAAACTAAAATAAGTGGATCATACCAAAATATTTTAGTTTTTAACTGAGCAGTTTATTCTTCTACCAATAATTTGATTATTAATCGCCATATTGATTTTGGACCTAAAGCTTCATGAACAGTGATAGAAATAACTGGGAACGTAAGTTACGTTTAGTTTGAATTTCGCGCAAAGCTATTCGAGGACTATCTGCGCTAGCAATTCCTAATTTAGCAGAGCAAGACTAGAGAGAAGACAGCTAGTCATCAACCCAGCGCCAACTCTTGGACTACTCTTTTACCAACGAATAGTGGGATTGACTGTACTTATAACACCCTCACGGCTGAAAGAGCAAGCATGTTTGGTATGACTGGGATTCGAACCCGTGACCCTCAGATTACGAGTCGAGTGCCTCAACCACTTTACCATGACGGGCCAAGCAATGCAAACATTAACATTTCGCACTGATTTAGATTAATTACTAAATATATGGATAAAACATTTTTAACAGTAAGCGCTTTCACATCGGGTAGCATCTTAGGTAGAAAAATGGAATATTATTCTAAACACTTGCCACGTTGTATATATATTTGCCAAATATGAGACAAAACAATAACGAACAATACCAGTGACATATTATGACTATACTACAATAAATGATTTGAATAAATTTAAGTTCCTCTTCGAGCTGAATAACAACCACACGAAGTAAAATTAAATAGATATTTCTTTAATTGTTTGTTTAAATAATGTTTAGCACTTACAACATTTGCAACTTCAGGCATTTCAACAATAATAATATAAATAAATAAATCATCAAAATATAATGTGAAAGATAGAATTACAGAATACATTAAATGGACTTATGTTACAGTTCCGCATGATGTATATACCCAGTTCATTCTCTAACTTTCTAATCGTCGGTTATCTACCTTTCTTTTAATGCTATGATTTTCGTACAATAAGCCGCTGGCTTTATTACGCAGATTATTTTGCACTGGGTATCCACGGTAGACGTCTACAGGGTTTCATATACTGTGTTGTTTATTCCGTGTAACTACGGAATGCTGTTTGATTCTCCAATATCATTTTTGTCGTATTTATATTCTTCACTGTATAGTGTTTCTTTCTTCTGTAACGGTTGTATACGTTTTTTTTTATGTTGATTAATATTTTATAACATTCATTTGTAACAGTCTTCAGAGAAATATCTATCTTATGTTAGCGCTCTTTTCTTGACATGAGTAATTTAATAGTGATGTTCAAATGAAGTATTCTTTCTCTCTTATCCGTCAATGCACTATAAGAGTTTGTTTAACTAGCAACCTTGGTTAGGGATCAGTTGCAAATACTTCTTCCATGCTCAACAGTTATTTTCTAAATGATTTTCTGATGTAAGTTTTTTGTATCCTGCTTGCTAAACCTCTGATAATTCCAAATCACTGAATGATTCGAAGTGTTCTGCAGTATTTTATTTGTATAGAAATTTTTATTTGTTTTTTTTCTTCGAACTTCACTCCCAAGACATTGATCAGGAAGAAGGGACTGGTTACTGCTGACGTTTTCTTTTGTAAGCTTCGTGGAAGTGTGTCTGCTGTTCAAAATACAACGAAAATTATCTAGATCTTCTTGTGTGACAGCCAATCCAGCTGAAGTATTGTCAACAAAGCAGAACCAACCTGTCGGAGCCATAACTGAGCTACTATGTAGAGCTGGCATAATAGATGATTGTGGAGAGCCTTTATGAGAACCATTGATCAGGGTAAGAAGAAAAAAATTGTCAGGAAAAATAAAAGGGTTAGTAGTCGTATTAACGTGTAGAGAGACAGCTGTGTGCGGTCTTGTTATGTCTTATCTTATTGTAGTTTATTCATCACAACACTAAGAGCAATATTGAATGAGACGTTTGTCAAAGAGATGTTACATCAGAGCTCACAAAAATATATATTTCAGTGAGCATAATGACTTTCTAAAGCTCTTTGAAGTGAAAGGATTCTCTGACAAAAGAAGGGTATTTTCTGATAAATGCGATGATAGGCGTGTCAGATACTGAGCTAGTGCGAAGGTAGGCGAGATGATGAAGCTTATAATGGATCGAAGTAAAATATTGCTTCATAATTTCATAAAAACCCTATAATCAGGCTTTCTTGATGTCTGATATTGTAAACAACTTAACTCAATTTCTACAGTTTTAACTCCACTTCGTTTAAAAGCTTGTAATTTTCATTTATAATAGTTTTGAGTTTTTTCCTCAGAATTAATCTTGTTCATAACTACAGTTCAGCTTCTTTTATCAGTCGGTAATGTTTTGATGCTGGTTTTTCTTTTGTCTACAAATTTCTCATTTCTTTATTTTTTACAGGTTGCAAGTTACATTTTGTAACTTTCTTTTTACCCTTATTTTAAATTTTTATTGTCATCAAATCTCAGGTTTAGTTCCTTAGCTTGATTTGAATTTTTGTGAACAACTATTTCTGCAGTATTTATGATGTATATTAATGGCCTAGTGGTTGGTTTTAAGTAAAACTTAAATATTGTAATAACATTTCATTTGAACATTAGAAAGAATTGTGTCCATATTCATAATTAATTCAATAAAACAGTTACAGCAACTTTTACAAAAAGTTAGGTTTTAATTATAATAAAGTTTTTATTATGGTTTATTTTTCAATAACTATTATTTTTAGTAGGTTCCTCACAAAACATTAATTTATAGTATTTAAATGAAAGTTTGTTCTGGTTAAATATTATTAAGTCCGTTGGTGGCTAGAATATATTATCTGCAAACGAAGTAAAAACAAAATAAAAACTTTTCTCATTCAAGTTACGAACATAGAAGACGGTATTAAATTTACAGTATAAAATTAATTAAATACCAAACACTTATTTTTATAAATTCGTGCCCTAAATTTTAATAATAAATTTAAGACTAGAGCTAACCTTAAATATATTTACATTACTGTATGTTCATGCTTTAAAAGTTTTACTCCTGTATTATATGAAATAATCTGATTAAATCTTTAGTACACAGAACCTTTATATCTCTGGAAATAATAACCATTAAATATAGTTAATACTAATTGGATGTTTGGAAGAAATAGCTTTCCTTTTTTTCATAAATAGAATCATATAACTTCAGGCTGACCAATTAATATTTCGTTTCGTGTCATTCGTGATGTTGTAAATTATAAATATTATCTTATCTGTTCTGTATCAAGCACACTTTTTTGTTGTTGTTTTCGTTTTTACATTTAAGGAATTGGTTAAATGGTAATGATCTCCCAAACAAAGTTTAGTTTAAAATATATTTTAAAGAGAAGCTAAATTATTTGAATAACACTATAGGGTTATATTACACACTGGATCTACCCTGAAGACGCAGCGGTAAGCACTCTGAGGTTAAGTACTCCAGCTGTGGTGTTATATCGGTCACCGGGTTTTTTTCGTATTACTTCATATATCCGAGAATAATTATCTTCTCGAATATTTAATCATTGATACTAGAAAATCTGCTGTTAACCGAAGATGAGCTAGAACTATGAGTCAACTACAGAGAAAATAAATGGACGTTAACGAGCTCATAAAGATTAAGGATGATCACAGAACTCAGAAGATAATTTATGATGTTCGTAGATGGTTGTTGAACAGAAGAAATGAGCATAAAGAAAGCGAGTTAACATATTGATTTACTAGCAGCATGTTACGGTAGTATAAACAGAGGCATATAAAACAAAGTGATAGTTATCTCCATCTAAGAACATAAAACTACTAGGGGGATTGATGTAATTGGTTGATGGTTAGACCAGTATGTGAGATAACATTTGCTTCATATGTAGTTTGATTATATGTAAAATGGAACACTAATATCCACACTTTGATTAATGCTTTAGAAAGCTGTTGTTTCGAAATCCGTTTTCTAGCAGTATGTGTCCATGTGCCACCGGAATAATTTTAGAAAGAGGTGAACAACAAAGTGAGATAAAAGAATAAGAGAAGACATGAATTATAAACAGTTAAATATTGCAATAAATTGCTCTCAGATACTTAAACTACCTGTGATACCTAGAAATGTACTTATCTACATTTTTGAGAAGCAAATGTTGAATTAATGAAATTAAATTCTGAGACAGGGCTAATTACCAGCATTGATTTTAATAGGACAATTTTTTTAAAGTTTAGTTGGAGCATAGCTAAAAATACTGTGGGTTCTTTGACCTTATAACATAGACAATACTAAAAAGAATTACAGCTACTCCTAAACTTCAGAGTTGAAATTTCCAGCAAAATGAGAACTTGGAACGTTGTAAGAATGAGAAGAGGTGAAGGTTCAGGCTTAGGAACCAAATGATTTTTATTAGAGATAGTCGTTGAACTTTGAATTCCAAATGTTTCAAACAGATATAAATCTGCATGTTTATGGACCATTTGTGAGTTTATTTACGTGCATTTAATAAATGTTTAATGCACAATGATCTAAAACCACAAGTAGTTTGTAATATTACAAGTTTGTTTGGGGCTTCGTGAAATTAAATTCGTGGCTCTGGCCATGTGGGCTGCTTTCAAAAGCGAGAACAACCACAAACAGATAAAGAGTAAAACAGCTAACGTATTTGTTTTGTAAACATTTAATTAAATGTCAAATGATTACAATACTTTGATTAACTAAATGGTTTAATTAATAATTTGCAAACAACTTGAAGCTTTGTCTCTTCAACCCCCAATAATATCTTCACGATGCTTCTAGTACAAATGCACAATCGAAATGATTTATATAGGATCTGTCCCCTTTGTATTGTTCTATACTTGCTTCATCTACGTGCTTTTCTCTTCTTTGTTTCCGTCTTCAAGTTGAATATTGTGACCATTGTTTCATCTTTTCTTGCTTTCTAAGACTTAATGCTATTAATTAAGACTTCAAAATCATCCACAGGCATTATGAAGTTACTCAAAGGTCGTAATTTACCAGTTTATTTTTTAAATCTCTTGTTAAAGGACGTTATTTTGGCGTGGAACACAGTTTGTTATTAGATTGTTGTTATTGTTGTTTTGAATTAAGCACAAATCTACACAATGGGCTATCTGTGCTCTGCCCACCACGGGTATCGAAACCCGGATTTTAGCGTGTAAGTTTTCAGACATACCGCTGAGCCATTGGGGGGCTCTTTATTAGAAGAGCCTTCAATATTTTGAAATAAACTATGTTGTTTGAACGAAATCCTGTCTCCAGTTATTTTATGACACTTGAAGAGTCTGTCAGGTGCATTATCCTCTTATGGTTTTCACTATTACTGATAAACCAGATATCAAGATCCTTGTATAACTTGAAATTCAGCTCCGAAGTAATTGGATAACTCAGTTTTTGAAACTAATCATTTAAGTAAAAGCTTTCTTTCTTTCCATATGCTTCATGCCTATGCAGAAACGTCCTTCCCAAGTAAGCCATTCATTGCTATGTTCAGTGTTGGTCTCTACTCATATATCCATTTCATGAATTCAGCTATGTTGAATGGTATTGCTCTTTACCATCACACCCATTTTCATTGCACATTACGTTACGTTATACGTAACGACATTTGGTTGGATCTTTTCAATACTCTTGATATTTTCCAGTAATTTTGCTTCATCTATATATTTCTTGGTTTTACAGATTAATCATTTCACCGATTTAACTATCCATATCACTGTTTCTTTTGCTCTCTTTCTCATGTTCTAATGTTGTGGATGAGAACTAGTTCGGGTAGATCTGACTATTGATGTACTTTCTAAGCTATAGCATATTGTAGAAAGGTAAGACTCAGTAGTGACGTCTTTCATAGATTATCAATATCTACATACATTGTTATTCTATAGTCCATCACAATGCTGTGTGTGTGTTTTCTTATGACAAAGCCACATTGGGCTATCTGCTGAGTCCACCGAGGGAAATCGAACTTCTGATTTTAGTGTTGTAAATCCGTAGACTTACCGCTGTGCCAGCGGGGGAACCCTGACAACACTCAGAAAAGTAGCAGATTTCTCATATAAAATTATTCTATCTGCATATTCTAATGGATTAATTAATAAACATTTATTTTAATATTGATGTTTGTTTTAGTTAAATGTGTTGTTAGAAATGCATGTAACTTATATTGTTAAGCATGTGTTGCGAAATTCCTGCCTATTGACTAAATTTGTAAAATATTCTCAAGTGTAGGAATCAATAATATATGTTTTACGAAAGCACTAGCGTATTTTCAAGTATTGTTGTCAGCTAATTTTTCGATAACCTCTCCTGAAGCTTATAAATCGACGCGCTGAGAACCAGCATATACACATATATCGTTACAGTTAGTATTATATAAACCTCGAAAGCTATTACTGTGATTAACGCTTGTTATTCAGAAAACCATAGTTACTTTACCAGGAACATTTATAGATTTCGAACATTACAAACCGTTTAACTTTAGTGAATTAACTTCAAACGTTAGTATTTCTATATGAGCATTAGATATCTTTGTTGGTGAAAATTCAGCTTATAAACTACGTGAGACCAGCCAAGAAGAGAGAGCTAGTTAGCTATCTGTTAAGAGAATTGTACTGATATCATCTCGAAAGTAAATCGCTGATCGTGAATCGACGAGAAAATATTTGATACTTGATCAGAGAGAAAATTCAATATTGTTTATAAGTTTGTGAAACATTTTTATATAAATCATTATTTTTAAGAACTATTTATAATGAATTGTTTGAGTTAGTGTTAACAAATTAAAATATATCTGTTTCAAGAAAGAAAACTACGCGTATCAATCTTGTTGGCAAATATCATAACTTTATTACATATCAATATTTAATTAATGTCTAAATTTAAATTACAGTTTAACATTTTTAGGCCATTCCATATTGTAATACGTAACATAATAAATAAGAGACTCGTCCAGGATAAATACATAACAATATGCTGATGTGAAAAAAAGAGAGAATTCTGCATAAGATATAATATAGAACATCAAATTGGCTTTACCTGATTGAATGTACATTTTATTATCTACAATCTATTGTCAGCGGCTTTAACAAGCTTCTTGCAGACCAATAATTGAGATAATTGCAACAACGTTACAATAAACACATGCATATTGTGTGACTCTGAAGCTCTAAGAAATTAAGACGATCGGTTAATTTAAAAAGTCAGACCTCCCTTTACCCAATTTAAATAATAGTGCCTAATGTTTAGCGTATTTAATATCCATTGTATCAAAATATTTTAAAGTTCCAGAGCCTATAGCAAAAGAAACTTTTGCATGCACAGCTGGGTGCTGAATACTACTGCATTAACAGGTTGTGGATTACTTTAGTTTTACCCCTTACATCTTGACAAATAGTCTCTCTCTCTTCCAGGTCTTCCATTAGTCTTTCTTATTACTGACATATTTTACACTAGTTTTACTCAAACATTTGACACTGCTATTAGTCTGTTTCAAATATGATATGATATTTGACTTGGAGCAGTGCTGGTATTGAAATAAAGTCCTGATGCAAAAAGAAACTGTGGAATCTTCTACCAGAAAGTTACTTTAAGAGGTGGATAATACGATTAAGGACAAAATTATGAATGTACTACCCTGATATAGTTGTTAAAGTATATCTACCATTAAGGTGTATAGATAAAATATAAGAACATTAAGACGTGGGCTCCCACACGACCCATAAGTGGGTCGTAATAGTCTTCCAAAAAGACCCTCACGACTTACCAGTGAGTCATGTTTTATTTTCATTTTAAGGGGCCCCTTATTGGGTGTGTCACAATGGCTACATATACAGACGGGAGTGTGTGGCATCAAGACAACATTTCTTTTCTGAACCCTGGGAAGAATCGGCAAAATAGGCCTGGGAGCGAACGATTAAAAGGTGATTACTATTCATGTAGTTGAATTAAATAGATAACGTTTATCAATGGTTTTTCAACTCTATAAAATTCTGCTGATTTAAATATAAAATATAAAATAGACCTGTAAACAAGAATACAGATATTTTTCCCTGTACATAAGATGTAATAATTGTTATTTCCCTGTTCAGCTAATACTACGCAAGTTTGATTGATTACTTCATCTTAAGAATTAGTTTTATATAAATATAGTGAGAGAACAATGTGGGCAACTGAGCCGTAAGAAAACATAAATTGTGAGCTGCCTCTTCACATTTAGTGAGAAAATAGAAAATGCTCTATGACTTCCGTTTATGTGCCACTCCTGTGTTCCGTTATTATTAAGGAGGTGTGGCTTAGATCCCCAAATATAGTAGCAGTAGTTGGTAATTACTGAAAAAAAATTATGATGATGTACGAGGTCAGAACTCAAATTATGCCAACTTGAAAGGGCTGAAGCTAGTTTTGCAGTGAGAGAGAAATATTTTGAAAAAAATATCGTTTTTTTCAATTCTCCCGAGGTTTAAATGTAAAATAATGTAGCTTTTATGTTGTGTTTAAACATGCACATATTTTAGATAACATATAATAATCTCTAGTTACGTTAACAGATACAATTAGAAATAGTTTCATGGCTAGAAGAACTAGCCTTTAATTACAGAGCATTTGTACTTGCAGATAAAGCAAAAAAAATAACCAATAAGCAGCCTAAAAGTAGTTCCAGTTCTCACTATTTTCATCGTGCTTAGCCATCATGTTGACAACTGGTTAAATGGCTTTCTCAAGGCGTGCGTCTATCTCTATAACTCAGGAACCATTCTTCGACTGAAGGTTGTGATGTTTGGGCAATTTATTGGGAGATTTTACCTGCTTAAATTAAAGAACGTAGTAACTGGAATTTGTAAGGGAAACACTGAACATCTGCTATTGTAGCGCTCCCAAGTGATTTTTTTTATCAGCAACAATTAGAATACTTAATCGTGATACTTTATAGATCTAAGAAAAATATTTACTTTTCTTTTATGTTCTAAGCCTTACAAAGACTATTCCAAACACCTTTATTGATTTCATTATTCCCTGTTTATATTTATTTTAGTGGAGAGACTTGTAGTTCAGACGCATCATCATATGCATAAAATTTGCTGTGTAATTCATAACAAATTAAATACTTTTTTATTAAACGACTACTTATTTCAGAAACTAATAATCTGTCTCAAGTTTTGTTCGTACGAATTCTTCAAGAGCAATCAGTTTCTTGCTTTGCTGGAAATACTCATAATATAATAAGAATCAAACACAGAGAACTGAAATAATTTCTTCTGAAGATTAGTGGTCATTTAATAAATTACACAAAGTTTGTAATGGAAAGTAGGCTGAAAATGTTACTTATAATCTGTTTAATGACTGTTGTGCAATAAACTAATAAGAAATACTTAAATCAGTACATTCACACCAGTAATGATTACAATGTACTGAAATATCTGTTGGATGCACTCTCTGATAACACTTCTTTTATCGTAATCCAATGACCTCTCATGGAGTTTAATTAGCTTAGAAAATTACTCCTAAATTCACATACTAATCCAACAATGGCATATACTTTCATAAGTTCAGTACTAATTTAAAGTATTACCATTCGAAAATTACTTCAAATGTTATAATCAATCATATTTAATGAAACTAATTTTGAAGAAAACTATAAACGTTATTACTTGCAACACACATCTAATCAAGCATATATGAAGGTATTTTCATTTCTAAATCTAGTGTGATAGAGCTCCACCGCTTTAGGAGGTTTCAGCTGGAAAATTTATTGTCAATGTGACTATGCTTTGGTAGCCTTACTAAAACGACACAGTTAATACGCACACATATGTGCTTTACATAACAGATGATGTCAATAAAGCGTGTATACATGCATAGACGTACTTAGATACGTGCGTCTTTATATCCGTATTGGTTTAATTATACTGTTTATTCAATATTGTTATCATAACAATATATTTTATTAATAAATGTGAACATGGTAAGTATTGCTTAGAGTGCTTCATATCTTGTAATAAAAGTTTAATCTTATAATCCCAGTTGTCATTGCACTTGTTCATATATAGCTCATTTTCTAACTGAAACCATAACACGAGACGCTAGGTGTTAATAAGGCTTTTCTATAAAGAGGTGTTTAACAAAGTTCAATAAAACAGATGTATGATTTGGCTGTTTAATAATTGTTAGTAAGATAGGAGTTTGCTTATTAGTTCTTAACAAGTGTTTGTATGAAAAGAATTGCTGAATAGCTCTTAATAAACATGATCTATGATTTGTTTCGTTATTAGCTCTCTCAAGAACGTTTATTTGTTATATATTTCTAGTAGAGTAGCTCTAAATAAAATTGGTCTGTGGTCTATTTCTCTATCAACGCCAAATAAAATTGTTCAGTGAACTGTTTCTTCATTAGTTTTCAAAAAGGTTGGTTCGTGATATGTTTCTCTACAAGTCTTTGAGAAGGTTGTTCTGTGATTTGTTTTTCCATTAGTATTTGAGGAAATTGACCTATGACCTATATCTTCATTAATCTTTGAGAAGATTGACGATTTTTTGTTTTTATATTAGCTCTTGAGAAGGTTGATCAGTTATCTTTTAACTTTAGTTCTTGAGAAGGCCGGTCAGTAATTCGTTATCCATTCGTTTTTGAGAAAGATGGTTTGTTATTCACTTTTCTTTTTTATATCTCTTATGGGGCCTGACATGGCCTAGCGGGTTAAGGCGTGCGCTTCGTAATTTGAGGGTCGTGGGTTCGCACCCGAGTCGTGCCAAACATGCTCGCCCTCCCAGCCGTAGGGGCGTTATAATGTGACGGTCAATCCCACTATTCGTTGGTAAAAGAGTAGCCCAAGAGTTGGCGGTTGGTGGTGATGACTAGCTGCCTTCCCTCTAGTCTTACACTGCTAAATTAGGGACGGCTAGCACAGATAGCCCTTAAGTAGCTTTGTGCGAAATTCCAAAACAAACAAACAATATCTTTAATAATGGTTAGTTTACAAACAATTTATTCAACATTTATATTTCCTGAAATATATTTTTCCATTAAAACTGTATAAATAAAAGTACTGGTTTTCCTCATTAAATATATCGTAAACCTGTGCATATTTTTTTGTGTAAAATATTTTATTTTTAGGAGAGGAAGGACTACGTGAATGATTGGATAATAATTTGGGTAAGAAATTATCTAATATATTTATATATGCAAAAACGGCTGGAATCGGTTCATAATTTTAAGGAGCGAACAACATTTCGAACTTCTTCGGTCATCGTTCACAAGGAAAGAAAGAGGTAACTGACCGATAGCTGTCCACATGTTTGAAGTGGGTTGTGTAACTGTCTGAATGTAGAGGACTGTGTTAGATGTTTGAATATATAATTTTATTTGTTTTATTACATTAATATAGATATAAAGGCGTTCCTTTATATTGGTTTATTTTGGGTTTAAGTTGTTGTATAAGTAAGGCTTCTTTAATTTTGCGTTTGTTTATGTTTGTTTCTTTATTTAGTATTTGAGTGTTTTCTATGGTTATGTTGTGTTTATTTGACTTGCAGTGTTCGAAAACGTGTGAAGGTGACTTTTTATGTTCTTTTAATCTGGTTTCCATTTTTCTACTTGTTTCTTCAATATAGAAGTCGTGGCAGTTATCATATTTTTTTTATAAATAATGTTGGTGTGGCGTTTGTCAGTGTAGTTTTTACATAGTATAGACCTCAGTTTTGTGCCTGGTTTTTGAATAAATTTGGTATTAACTGGAATGCCATATTTTGTTACTAGTGTTTGCCAAATGTTGGTTATTTTTCTGCTGATATCAGGAATATATGGTATACAGCAGTATATGTTTTCGTGATTTTTTTATTCGTGAGATATATTTACTTTTGTTAGTTGATTCTGCTTTTTGTCTAGGTGTGTGCGTATAATGTTTTCTATGGTTTGTGGAGGAAATTTATTGATGCTGATGAAGTATTGTTTTATTTTGTCTAATTCTTCGTTAATATTATCTGGTGAGTTCAGTTTTATGGCTGTGTTTATTTGGTTTCTTAGTATGTTGAGTTTTTCTTTTTCTGTTTCATGTGCTGAGTCCCAAGGAATGTATAGTCCAGTATGGGTGGTTTTTCAGTAGATTTCTGTTTTAAATTGTGTTTCGGATCTTGTAATATTGAAGTTAAGAAGTGACATTTGATTACTTTCTACTTGTCCACATGTAAAGTTAATGTTGGGAAGTACAGATTTAATGTGATTGAAAAAATTAAGTGCATATTCTGTAGATCTGAATCCCTCAATCGTGTTGTCTACATATCTGTACCAGTGTAGTGGTGGATGTAATGCTGTGTTAATTGCTTGTGTTTCAACTTGTGTCATAAAAATATTGGCTAGAACTGGTGATACTAGATTGTCTATATTTAGGCCATTTGTTTGTATATAGTTGTGGCTATTGAATATGAAGTTTGTCTTCATCGTGGTGAATTCTATGAAAGTTGCTATTTGGTTGCTGGGAATGTCTATCGATGGGTTAAGGCTATCTCAACCTACACCAGCCGTTTTTACATATACATATTACTCTACAAGTGGGTTTTCTCGTCATCGTGGATAACTAACAAATTTGTTAAATTCTGTTAAAATTATTTTATCGAAACTGAATGTTGAGAGCTTCATGCTATTTGACAAGGACGTACTAGCGACAACTTAAGAAAACATAAGTATAATAAATGCATCAAATTTGTGGATACAGTGTTCCCTCGTGTATCGCTGTAGATGCGTTCCAAAAAACCCCGCGAAAGGAGATTTTCCGCGAAGTGGGATCGCCGATTTTTACGTATATATTTATGTGCATTTAGACTTTTAAAACCCTCCCTGTACAACTATTTAACCCTCCCATTACAATACCGTTCATTATTGCTCAAATAATAAGAACAATTATTAAGATATTAAGCCTTAAAATTAAAAATTACATATCTTCAGCAGGTGGTGTCTTTTCGGGGGACACCACTTCCTCTTCTGTGGAAGGTGAATCGGCAATTTCTTCGTCGGTCGTTACAACTTCAGGAACAGTACTTGCCACCGGTACTCTTTCTTTCTTGCTCAGCTGGAAAAACATTGTTATTGGCAGTTGTTTTCTCTGCCTCTTTAGCCTATCGAAAATCATTTGATAAGGAGTCATCAGTTCTTCTATTTTATTGCAAAATTGTACTGATCGAACCATATCGTTGTCCCATTCCTGTGAGCACTCCTTCACTTCGTTAATTAGTTTCATTAGTTTACCTAACCGCTCTAACGACCATCCATTTTGCTTGATTGTTTCCTCGGCTTCTTTCGGTGTTTCCTCTTCGTCGTCTTTCTCGGCAGCAGACTTCGTCAGTGCTTCTAAGTCTTGGTCGGCGAGTGGTTCGGATTCTAAGTCAATCAGTTCATCTACGTCTTCCTTCGTCATATCGGCAAATCCTTCAGCTTTGATTAACGAAGCTAATTGCACAGCTTTTTGAACAGCCGAGTGTTGGATTTCTTCAGGCGTGAATCCCTTGTCGTCGTGCACAACCTCAGGCCACAACTTCTACCAGCTTGCATTAACGGTGCAGGGCTTCATCTCTTGCAATGCCTTATGAACATTTTGAAGACATGTAGCAATGGTGAAAGACAATCAAAATGGGTAGCTGTCATTGGCCGTCTTTCATTTCTGCACCAATCATAGCCCGTCTTGCACATCGCTACGCCATGAAGCTGATCTCGCGTAGCCTTCGCAGACGCACAATGCATACATCTATAGCCTTTCCAGTTGGTTCTGTTTTCATTTTTACGCTGTTATAAACTCAAATATATGTTTATATCTCAAAATATACCTGTTTGTTTTCTTTACACTATTAATTATATTTATTTTTAATATTTTAATGGTATTTAATGCTATATTTTAGATTTAATGTTTATTATTTTATATATATATATGTGGGGGTCGGCCGAGCCCGCGAAGTGGCGAGGGAATACTGTACACACACATATAAACAATCTTAAATACTAAACGTGTTAACATTTACGCGTTATTAAATTAGACATTTTTACCTTTACAAAGGTGCTTTTAACCAACAATTTCTCTAATTTTCAGAGCCTTGATGGTTATTGAACACGTGTAATTTTTACATAACAATAGATTTTATGAGGACTAAAATATTGTGTTGCAAATTAAATATATTAAGCTACTTTCTTAGCGATTTCCGTTTGATGTTACTGCAAAATCATTATACGATTTATTTCTTGATATAAAGATACTTTAATTCTTTCTTAATTTCGAGCCCCCTAGTGGCTCAGCGGTATGTCTGTGGACTTCCGCGCTAAAATTCGGGTTTCGACACCCGTGGTGGGCAGAGCACAGATAGCCCATTGTGTAGCTTTGTGCTTAATTCAGAATAACAATAACAATCTTAACTTTGAAACGCAACATCCTCAAATTTAACATCAGCATCTACAGTTAAAGATATATTATAAATAGTTTTGATTATATTAAACGCTTTTTGTTTGACGGCTTATATCGGTATAAAAATCGAACAAAACGGCATATTTAAGAAGAAAAAATATTAGTACATTATAAAGAGTAATTAACACTCAGACCTAAAATATATATTTGAATATATTTCTACCGATTCTTTTTGGTGACTAACGAATGTACCCAGTATGGTTATAAATCAACAGTTGTTTTTGTATATTTATCTTTATTTTTCGTAGAATTATTTAGACCCTTGTTTCCCATTAAACTAACAGCATTTGCAGTGAGGCTGACATTAACTAAAGTTTCAATGAGCTAGGTTATTTTTTAATTCACAGTTATTTTTTTCTATACTCTACTATTGTTAAAGTAGACAACGAATTGATGTTTTCTGAGAGTTCAATGTGGCTATTAAGCATTAATAAAATTAGGTAATCTAAGAGATGTTAAGTTTGTGTTCTGCTGAAACATTATCTCTTTTGTCGTAGGAAGACGAAAAACATCACGTCTGCTCTACTCAACAGTGTCTCTTCTGATTTCCTTCAACATAGCCGAGTTAACTTTATTACTTTTCACATACTGCGCAAGATTTCTTTGAGGAAGGATTAGATACACAGTAAAAAATTCTCTTAAATATTACGCAACCCATCTAGTAGATGAGAATGAAGTATATTTTATATTCCTATCAGCCGCATAATTTACGTTTTATTCACATTGTTGTAATGGGAACGTTTTTGTACAGTAGATATCCACTAGATGTACAGCATTAATATTAACCTGAAAACTAATTTTGGATTTCTTCACTATGACAGCTGGAATTATAGGATATGTTACGCTTAATTAGTGCTTACATTAACATTTTTTTCTTTTTTCGAATATAATACAAAATTATATTTTCGTTAATGTAAAACATTTAATAGACACGACTTTAAGTTTAATCTATTCTAGCGTCTTCAGAACAACGTAAAACAATATTTAGTTTTAGACTAAGAGAAATACGAGTTTAAGTTTAATCTATTCGAAGATTCTCAGGATATCGTGATAATTAGTTTTCGGAGTTTCAGTTATTTCCATGACGACCTACAATACGATTTTAATTTTAATCGCTACGATGATTCACAGAGCTATAAAAATACAAGTCTAATTTTAGTCATCTGCGATTGTAAAATCTGTATAAAATATGTTGAAAGAATAACAGTACAATGTCACAAGAACGTCTCAGAAAAACTTTTAGTCACATCCTATATTCCTAAGAGAATAAAAAAAAAGCTACATAATTTTACAACTAATCATCGTTGTAGTAAGAAAAATATTATGGAAAAAGAAAGATCTTTTCTTGTTTGTTAAATATGCAAAACATATAGGAAATCTGAAGCCTTCTCGTATGTGCAAATAGTATCAAAAAAACAGAAATGCATCTAAAGAAGTGAGTGCGAGTAAGTAAAATGTATACAGAATGTGGCCAAAATACGTATTAGTTCAAATAAGAAATGATCCCAAGCATAAATAAAATGATGGCTATGCAAACATAACAAACTAAATAAAACTGAATGAAGACACTAGGCGTGTTATTTATTGAAAGATCTACCAAGTAAATTCGACGGCAACCAATTTAAAAGTGAGAAGATCCAACATATATTTTATATACCCAACTTATACTTTAACTGGTTTGTGAATTATTTGTTACTATGGCTATATAAACTCAAAAGCAGCCGCGAGTTGAATCTGTTTATGAAAGAACAAGAATTTGTAATAACTTACACAGAACATCTTCGCTGTAAAAGTTCGAACCTGTTTTTCTTATTAAGGAATTTCAACATTTCATTTTTTATTAACGTGGTTTAATGTTTCACAGAATGGTAATAACTTATTCACGCAATCTTCAAAATAATTTCTTTTGACGTCAGATAACGTTCAAAACAAATTAAATCACACCCTGGATGCAGAATAATGTTCTGTCAAATGTCAAAATTAAATCAGTTAGAAGCGGGTAATTGAGCAAGGAATAAAAATAAATTTTATCTTAATAGTGCAGCGGTTCTTAACCTGAGTTCAATCGAGCCCCAGGGGTTTGGTGAGCCAGTCTCAGGAGTTCGGCGGAGGTTAAGACACACACATTGTTTGTGTGTCCGTTTCGTTCACCCCACTCGTATGATTCGTGACGTCATGCTCCTCTTGGCCATCATTTGCTGCGGCTGATCACGTCACATCACTTGGCTTTAATATTTGTGCTGCAGAGAACTTCGTGCGATTAGCAGTCGACTTGTGACTGTTGTAATCGTGCGTCATTTGTGATTTTTTCCTAATATTTCAATTCCTTCATACTAACTATGTCGAACAAAAACAGAAAGTGGTGGGACGAATACGTACAATATGGATTCACGTGTATAACGGAACATGATGGGAGTCAGCGTCCTCAATGCATGATTTGTAATGCCAAGTTGAGCATTTCTAGTCTAGTACCGGCAAAACTAAAAGAACTCTCCATAAAGCTGCATGAAAATGGGAAATACAAGAACACAAAGCTTGCTGAATTCAAGGTTAAAGAAAGCCAGGTTCGATAAAAAGGCTACTTTGCCTGTTCTTGGGTTTGTACCTATCGACAAATCGATTCTCACAGCATCGTACGAAGTTGCCTACCTGATCGCAAAGCAGGGCAAACAACATATTATTGGTGAAGCACTCGTAAAACCAGCTGCGTTGAAGATGGCGAATATCATGCTGGGAAAGGCTGCTGAAAATAAGTTATCCCAAATTCCTCTTTCAGATGATACCTTCAGCAGCAGAATAGATGACATCTTGGCTCAAGTAGTTGCAGATCTGATTTCAAGACCAGCAAAATTCAGTCTTCAACTCGACGAGACCACCGACGCTTCCAATCTAAGCCAGCTTGTTGTATTCGTTACGTGAAGAACGACGAGATAAAAAATATTATTTTGTAAGCCTCTTATAACAACAACCAAGGCAGCCAACGTGAAAAAACTTGTGGATGAGACAACTATCTTTTGTCGGATATGGTTTCTGAAGTTTGTATGGACGGAGTTCCAGTCATGCTGGGACGAAACTGAAAGTGGCACTTGCCAAGGTGAAGCCGCGCAATTCTGAACTTGTCTTTGAAAGCAACAGCAAAAATTATATTGATTTGCAGTAAATATTCATGGAGTTATGTTTTTGCTTTTGTGTGAAATTCATGTTTTATTGGTTTTGTTCTTTGAACACAGTGATATTGTGTGCAACTGATGCATGGTTTATTTTGTGCACCAATAAAATATCTACTTATGTTTTGAATTTGAAAAAATCATTTTATTTTTCCAATTTCGAAAAGTTCAGTGAATGCAAGTGAGAAACTTCCGCGGCTCAGAACCTCCAACATGGTTAAGAACCACTGTAATAGTGGGACAATCTTATTGTTAATTATTTTCATCAAATAAATGTAAGAAAATTATGATTTTAATCTCTGTTTTTGTTTTTAACATTTTACACCAGAAGTTCGAAACATTCATTTTTTTTTTCGCATGAGATGAAAATGAATTTTAAACTATAAACATTAAACAGCTAGATGCGTAAACTTTCCACTTATTTCAAATTTAAGAAAAATAAAAAATCAATATTTAAGGGGTTTCAAGCCCCTTTACTTTTTGAATTTTGCACAAAGCTACTCGAGGGCTATCTGGTGATACATAAGTTTGTAGTAGTGTTACATTTGATGATACATAAGTTTGTATAAGTGTTACATTTGATGATACATAAGTTTGTATAAGTGTTATAATTTAAATATGCATAATTAAATACGTATATTACTTCACAATGTACACGTCCATGATTTTTGCTGTTGTTTTTTTATTTCGCACAAAGCTACTCGAGGGCTATCTGCGCTAGCCGTCCCTAATTTAGCAGTGTAAGACTAGAGGGAAGGCAGCTCATCACCACCACCTACTCTTGGGATACTCTTTTACAAACGAATAGTGAGATTGACCGTAACATTATAACGACCCACGGCTGGAAGGGCGAGCATGTTTGGTGCGACGGGGATTGGAACTCGCGACCCTCAGACTACGAGTTTAGCATCTTAACCACCTGGCCTTTTGAGCCCGTTTTAATTCAGCATAGCGTAACCTAAATTAATTAAGGTATATGAATAATGTTATGATATTTCGTCAAATGCTGTGACCAAACAAGGAGCTCATTGAACTTCCACTTCACAGATTGTCTTTTATATTTCTCCTCTGATGAAAAAGAAAAGAAATCTTGAACACATATATACAATAATTAAGAAAACGATATACTCTTCTCTAACAGTTCTTCCTCACTTAACAGCTGAACTTATTATGTGCCATAAAATACTGTAGGTATATTAATTTTGAACATTGAATTATTATTACCTTATTAGCAGTTTTGATTCATATAAATCACATAAGTAGAAATTTTGATTTCGATATTTTAACCTGGTAATTTAGTTCTTTAGTGCGTATACTTGTGGAAAGAAATTCAATTTCGAGTCGCTGTCGATTTAAGCTTTCGCTTTTCTTAAAAACCCTAAAACAAACATTTATAAAATGCTCTGAAGACCATTTGATTTATTTACAAGAAGAGCCTACTTGAAACTGTGTACTTAATTTATTAGAATTCTGTAAGTCATATTTGTAGCATGATATGCCAAACATACCAAGTGCTTCTTTCTTTTAGTTCAAGAAAGTAAAAATTCCATGTGCCACACTTTGTGTTGTCCTAGTTCCACGATATATGTGTCGCTGAAGACCATGTAGTTTAGTATCATACGCATTCATGAATGAAATCGACTGTGTAAGCGTCAGGAATACTTGAAAACTGTGTACTTTTGAAATGACGTGATTTTATTTACAGAGTGATTAATTTTTGCAGTATTATTCATACTGATTCACAATCCTTCCTTGCAAGATATGTCTTCAACTTGCTGTTTTTTTCTTTTTGTACCTTAACTGTACACGTACCTATTTTTTTAATTTGTTTATATTTTCATATTTGTATCTTGTCTCTTCTTTGAGTTAGAGCGAATAGAAAACCCAGATTAATCTTCTGCTCTTTCTTTAGGGTTATTAGCTTACTTTAGAATACCGAAGAAGAAAGCCAAATATATTACGTCATGAAAAAGTGGTAATATTATGAACAAGGACCCCATAGTCGGCTACATCAAGGGTTCTTAAGCGAAAGGCCGACGAAAAGTGTCGAAGGAGAAGGGGATTGTAAATAAATGAAATAGGCAATAATCTTAAGGTATTCAGTACCTGTAAGTTCATTCATTAGGGCTTCAGGAAGGATGTAGAATGTGGAATACGGCCTTGTGCTGAGACATTTTGAGGACTCCGGCGTTATATGTAGTTATTTAGTTATTTCACTGTGGATATATCACAATATTTTGATACAACCGAGTCTCTATTTTGGCGCAAACATAATTTTATTTTATATTTAACTGTTTAACAGTCCAAGATGATAAATTATTTTTTCAATTTTTATATCGTGGACACTGACCAAATGATATAAATGAATTACGCGTTACAGATGCATTATTATATAATTTCGTTTTCAGACGAATCTTTATAACATCCAGAAATGTGACGTAACATTTCTGTAACATGTATTTGCAGTATCCAGAGGTGTATGGCTGTGGCAATGTAGAATACACTTACAACACCCAGTGTATGGCTGTGGCAATGTAGAATACACTTACAACACCCAGGAAAGTTATGTTCCATTTAATTACTATATATAGATCGGTGCAACCCCCACAGATATACAGTTGCAGATATGAATAAGATATTTCCGTTGAAAAAGTACCGTTGCAGTTACTTTTCTACTAATTAATATTGCAGTTATAAAACAGTATTTGCGACATCTATAACTGTTCTGTTATAACAAGGTCCAGTATGGTCAGTTGGTTAGGGCGTTCGACTCGTAATCACAGGGTTGCGATCCAAATCCCGTCACGTCAAACATGCTAGTCCTTTCAGCTATGGGAGTATTATGATGTTACGATTAATTCCACTATTCGTTAGTCAAAGAGTAGTCCAAGAATTGGCGGTGGGTAGTGATGATTAGCATTTCCTCTGTAGTGTTTCACTGCTAAATTAGGGACGGCCAGGGCAGACAGCCTTCGAGTAGCTTTGCGCGAAATTCAAAGTAAACAAACTGTTATAACCTATGTAGAAGGTATCTACAACACCAAAAAGAGATTGTTGTTGCAGTTACCTATCAGGTGTTTACCACACCCAGGGCTGTATCGTTGCAGCTATGGAGAAGGGCTGGAGAGTACCGTTCAATCTATAAGTTACGTAATTACTAAACACAGGATTGTGCAATTACGTTTATCTATTACATATGTAATACTCTCAGGGTGCATACCGATGAATTTAACTATTGTGTTATTATAACAACAGGCAACATATCTTCGCAGCTATTCAGGTGCTGTTTATGACAATCGGCCCAGAAACTATTCACTGTAATCTATGGTGTGTACAACTGAAGCTATCCAATATATACATATATATATATATATATATTGACAGCATCTAAGAATGTACTACTGTAACCATCCAATAGTTACATTTTATACCATTTGCAATTATCCAGCGCATATTTACGATACCCAAGACTATACCACTGCAACCAAAAAATAGGGTGTATGCAAGAATTTCTAGAGTAATCGAAACCTTTTTTAACTGGATTGTTTAACTAAGTCTCGACTGTGCGATAAATGAGTAGCGGAAGGAAAGTACTTTAAAAAAAAACAATATTATTTTTTTAGAAATATAACAATAAAAATGGAAGACACGATGAACTAATGTATCGATCATATTATTGGTAATGTGATATGTTATACAAATAAAAAAGTAGAAATAAGGTCCAGAAAAGTAAATTTATGGTGAAAAGATAACACACAGGAATAATGGATACTTTTAACGTCTATGTCTGATAACGGTTAAAATAACAGACATGTTGCGTATTCTTGATTTTTTTCACACAACGCAACAGTATTGTTGACATACCTGTAACAAAATTAGTTTCAGTATACCATAAAATGACATATTAAACGTCATTTCATAACAACACAAAGATAAATTACCCAGACGAGAAGTGGTTCAAAACCTATATTTAGATCATAAATTTAATCTTAGACTGGACCAGAAATTACAACTTGTGACTGATCAGCACTGAAGAAAAAAACTTCATTTAACGGTCTGTTGGCAGATAAAATTCCCAAACCACAACTAACAATAAAAGAATGAAAACAATACATATTTGTGAAATGTTTTTATTTAACGCTCATTAAATTATGAGTGGTAAACATTTTTCAAAGTGTAAGCTCAATCGGTAAACGTGAGTGCTCATAACATTAAAATCTGAGCTCGATAATTACGGTGGACACGTTGCAGCTAGCTCATTGTATAGCTTTGTGCTCAAACACACAGAATCACACCTTTTTATTTTAATAATACTTCGTTGAAATATCCCATATACATAACAAATACTGCTCAACTGGTGTAATTCGGATCTTTTACAATTCCGGATTTGTTTTTAATTCTTCATCACTGAATTTTGCTCAATCATTATTTTTTGTTATAGGTTTTTCAAAATTGGTATAATTCTACATTTGACTTAACTTACCAATCGAAGTAATTTCAGCTTATTACATTTATTTATTTTTTTTTCCTTTTCTTTTTTACAATTTCATTAATCAACAAACAGTAAAAGCACTTGGCTACAGTGGCGTAAAAAGGTTTAAGTTAATCTATCAGTTTAAATTAGTTCATAGACCTTAAAAAGGTTTAATTGTATAGCACTATTGGTTTCACTCAGAGCCAAAGATCTGATTTACTAATATCATCCACCGTAAAAAGTAATTGTTGAGTATTTCAGACATGCCAAGAACCGTTCATCAATATCATACGGGTTATTTGATTGTTATTCTTTAAGTGACGTTACATTTTGAAATGTGAATGAAAGTATGATTAATTTCTAACAATTTGCTATAGAATATTCTGTTTGCGAAATAAAGTTTTGCGTCAACATTAATCATCCTGTTCTCCAGTCTTTTCAAATGTTAATGTTAAGCTTTTCTTGCGTACGCAGGTTTTCCAACTGGAGACAGAAGACCGCTCGTACAGACACCACGGTTTCTACTATATATAAGATCAAAACTATGCAATGCCTAATTGTAATACAATATATTAACGATGATGCTTAAACACTTATTTCCCCAGTTCTTACAACAGATGAACAGCGTACCGTTGAAGTGGCATATAATTAAAAACTTTCCTTTCAAAACTCACTTTATTTTCAAATATCTAATTGTTGTTGAATAGCACAAGTTCCATTAGATACATTTCTGTTACTGCAAACAACTTTATAGGAAAGCATGTAAATAACATGATTAATTTCCTTAATAAAGAACCTTAGTAGGACGGATATAATTTCTTATTGTGTTGTGTAAGTGAATGAAATAGAAAGTCGTTAACGTACTACAAAAATAAAATAAGAAGAAGGATTATCTTTTCCATATTAAAATATTGTTTTAATTATTAATATCAATAGTTGTTTCTCGAAAATTAATATAAACTAAATATTCAGCCCATGGAATTAAAATTAACATCAGAGTAGTTTGAATAATGCAGTAAGTTCGAGACTGAAGGTAAAAGTTTTATTTATCTTTAAAGAGAATTAATTTCGTTAATAAAATACAAAACAAACATATCAGTTAAGAAATCTCACTAACGTTCTCTCTTTTCTTGGACTCGCCATGATCACGTGGTTAGAGTGCTCTTCTTGTCTTTATTCAATCCATCTCACCAACTAAACGATGTTTTGAATCTGCAAAGATTTATTAGTAAGTTATATATCCGCAAAAGTTTAAGCTTTTTTTCGAAAGTTTAATGGTTTGCACTTAATCGTGTGATCCATATGATTTCAAGTCTGTTTCTACGGCCGACATGGCCAAGTGGCTCGGGCGTTCGACTAGCAATCAAGGGCTCGCGGATCCGAATCTCTACTTACTAAACATGCTCGCCCTTTCAGTTATGGGCTCGTTATTTAGTCACGATCAGTCCCACTATTCTGTGGTAAAATAATAGCCAAAGAGTTGGCGGTGGGTGGTGATAACTTGCTGATTTCCCTCTAGTCTTACACTGCTAAATTAGGGACGAGCAGTACAGAAGCTCTCGTGTAGCTTTTCATAATATTCAAGCAAATGAAACCTTATTTTGTTAATTATGTAATTACATGCTAACGTGTTTTGTAATCATGCTCACATATTTGATTCTGTAGCTCATTTCCTTTAAGTTAATTTCGTTAATTTGAACGGCTTGTTTTTCAGGTTTTTTTCTCAAATATATATTTATATATTTGTACATGGCTGCCCTTAATATTTAACTGATAAACGTGAAAGAAAGCAGTTAGTCAACAGCACCTACCGCTGTTTTATTTTGATCAAATGATTGGATATGGTTTACATTATTATAGAGCATTCAGGGTCACAAAGTGCGGAGGGTGTTTCTGGAAATAAAGTCTTGTGAACTAGAAATACTCTGATTCGCAGTGCGGGCACGATAACCACCAATATACGCCCTTCATTAATCCACCTGACAGATAAAGCGTATTTATTAATGGGACTTTCAGTATTAACTTTAGTGCATATTGCACTCTCGTGAATAAGCCAAGGAATTACGAAATATTTTGGGTAAACCTAAAACAGTATCTTCTGTCGTCAAACCACTTAGAATTTGTAAAAGTTTTAATAATAAACGTTATTCAATTAAGGACCGGATTAGAATGAGGGAGTATGCAGAAAATTTGGTATTGTAAAACGTGTTTGGAATTGAATATTGAATGTTTTTATGTCATATATTATTACTATCTTATAAATTTAACGGTTAGAAATGCTTATTATGCTATTTTTGAAGCTATTTCAATGATAGAATCAAAAGCTATTATTTTTTTGTAATCACCTGTTCGTATTTCACCTACACTGTGAGGACGTGTAACTACATTAAAATCAAAGATATGCAAATAATGTTGAAAACGAGGTGTTTTATTAACAACATAATTTTCAAAGATATGCAAATAATGTTTATCATATTTTCTGAATTGTTACTTATAACACACTAACGTGCCTGTACGTTAAGGTTAAGAAACTTTTACTTTCTGTTAAATATTAGAATGTGTTCTATACCTTGTTGAAGTACCCTTCCCCTAAATGGATGTTATGTAAATTCACGAGTAATGAAAGATTATCTGGACATGAAAAGTTGTTTCTCATATACATTTATAAAAAAACGCTCATAAAACTGCAAAATGTAAATTGCATTATCTCTGCATAGATGCAATAAACCTTTAAGCCAGATTTGGCGGACATCTATTAACAGGAAGTGAAGTAGCAGTAACAAAAACCGAAATTGAAAAAAAGAAACACTGACAAATTTGTTTGTTTGTTTTTGAATTTCGCGCAAAATTACACGAGGGTTATCTGCGCTAGCCGTCCCAAGAGGAAAGGCAGCTAGTCATTACCACCCACCGCTAACTCTTGAGCTACTCTTTTACCAACGAATAGTAGGGTTGACTGTAACATTATAACGCCCCCCCGGCTGAAAGGGCGAGCATGTTTAATGCGACGAGGATGCGAGTCTGCCACTCTCAGATTACGAGTCGTACACCTTAACTCATCTGACCATGCCGGGCACACAGATGAAACCGCAAAACACAAAACTGAAAATTTGTGTTTCTCCATGAGCTTGATGAATCTCCATACTAAATTTAACAAAGATCCATTTATAAAAAGTAAAGTAATGATAAGAAAAAAAACCCCAAAACACTCATAAAAACCGTAAAACACAAATTTGATAATTTATATGTACCTCAATAGGGATTTAATAAATTTTCATACTAATTTGGTGAAGATTCTTATACACCACAAGAAGTAATGACATGGATAACAAACAGTTCAATTATACTTGTATAGAAATAATCACAGAATAAGTTTCTAAATTATTATGTCAGAATGAAGGCAGCAATAATAAAAAAGAAATGATTTTATACTGAATATCAGTGAAATATGATTGTTAAAAATTTAGATAAAAGTTAATTATTTTATGAAAAACTTTTAAAATTACATTGATATCTAATCTTTTCTTCTGACGAGATCAAATTCATATTCCCGAGGATTTTCAGATTAATCAAATTTTAACACTTTTTATGTAATTGGTACAAAAGAACATGCACGAGATGTTCAAAACGCTTATATTGATTTTAGATTATGCTTAAAGACTGAAGAGTTCATACTCAAATATGGATTACTAATCCATAATAATTTATAATTTACAGATTGCATGACTGAAAATTATTATTTCTCTGTGTTTGTTCAATGAAAAACGTTTGTCAACATGATCATATTGCGTAATTTCTAAACCTATACACTTGTTACAGAAAACAGGAAACTATACAAACATTATCAAAAACAATATTCTCACCTCACCTAACTTTAAGATTTTATTTTTTATGCTACTGGTGGTTTAGTTTTAGTGTAAAAATGTTTTTCTTCCACGAATATTATTTGATTAAAGCTGTAAGAAAACGAAGCATAGCGAGGTAGAGAGTTGTTGTTTTCATTATATAGTGTGTGTTTTCATATAGTATAGCTACATTGGGCTATGTGCTGACTTCATCAAGGGACTTCGAACCCCAGAATATAGCATTATAAATCCGTAGATATGCCTTGATATTTATTACCAAAGAGAAACATTAATATAACTATTAATTAGTAAGAAAAGTAATTTCCATAGAACTTTGTTCTCTAAATGATGTCAGTTTTATTTCATTTGAAAAGTTTTCACTTTAGTTTTAAAAATAGTCATCAACTTATAAGTTATGTTTATTAATGCATTAATTTTCACATCTAAACATCACTTTCATAAACACTACTGGATCTTTACATCACAGCTTTACACGTTAAGAATATTAGGGTCTTTACTTATACGTCACAAGTTCTTCCATTAAGCACTTCGTTTCATTATTTTTACATGATAACTTTGTATGTTAGGCACAATGGAATCTTCCCTTTCACGTTTCAACTTTTAAGTAAGCACATTGGGTCCCTCATTGTCACATTATAGCTTTGCGCGTTAGAAACATTTGGGACCTAAATTTCATGGTATAACTTTGTACGTCACCTCAAGGAAAAGGTTAAAGTTCTTCAAGAGTTTTCATTCAGCCCATCCTTTTAGTTAAAAATTCAGAATATATAACTATAGATATTTAAAAGAATGATCGAAGTGCTATAAAATGTAAGTTTACCTCTCATGGGTTTTGTGAAACAAACAATAACTTAACCACTAAGTAGTTTAACGTGTATTACCTTTACAATAATTGAATTTTAACTTCATATTCCCATTATTTCAACGATTGAAAACTTGCGTAGAATTTGATCAAGCAGCATACTATGGGAAGAAAACATTTGACGTTTTCTTTTTTACAAATTTAAACTACCAAAATTAACACCAAAGTATGTATTTACACTTTTATCAAACTTTTGTGGTACTCTTGTAAGCAATAAAAAGTAAAACTGGTTGTTTTTTTAGTTTATGTTTCGTTTCAGTATTCATTTACGTTGTAAATTGTTGCGATATTTTTCACAGTTAAAGTCAATTACTGTTAAAAACTTAATATTTTTGAAAACAATTATTATTTTACACAGAATTTTGAAAATAAGATAGCTTCCAGTCTCAATATTACAGTTAAATATAACTAGCTTATTATAGAGAATTAAAATCAGTAAAAATACTGGAAATCAGTCATACACTCCACATGTTTCAATTTGTATTAATGTGTCATCTTTAGAAATTTAATGTTTTGCAAAATATAACCCTTGTTTATACAATTACTAGATGAGCAATTTGCATATCAAAGAATTCAATGCCATCTACTGACCACATTTCCATCAGACCCATCATCCTCATTAAATTACTTAAATTTACTTTTTTGCTTTTAATTATCTGAATAGATTCGCGTATATTCATATTAATTAATCTTCTAATTTGTGCTAAAATAACAGTTTTTTCCTATTGAACTGTATTTAATTTCACCGATATGTTCTTCCAAATATGAAATAGTAATATTATTGAATTTAATCTTTTTGTTTTGTGGCCTGGCATGGCCGAGCGCGTTGAGGCGTGCGCTCGTAATCCGAGGGTCGGGGGTTCGCGCCCGCGTCGCGCTAAACATGCTCGCCCTCCCAGCCGTAGGGGTGTATAATGTGACGGTCAATCCCACTTTTCGTTGGTAAAAGAGTAGCCCAAGAGTTGGCGGTGGGTGGTGATGACTAGCTGCCTTCCCTCTAGTCTTACATTGCTAAATTAGGGACGGCTGGCACAGATAGCCCTCGAGAAGCTTTGTGCGAAATTCCAAAACAAACAAAATCTTTTTGTTTTTGTTTCATCTATTTCATTCTACACAAGCTATTTTGCAATCGGAGGATATTTTATATATTCCAGTTTTTTTCATGAAATCACTTTTATGTTTAATTATATTAAAAATTCTGCTAAGTCTCATCATCGGTTTGTATACCAGAAAAATATTTGTTCGTTTTTTAATTTTTTTATTATTTGACAAGATAAGAATAGTATAAATTACAGTTCTAACATTCTTTTTTCACTTTTTCAGCAAATGGTTTTGACTTAATATTTTTATCCCTCTTCTTTACTTTTTGATTCCTCTATCAACAACATCAGGATTAAATCCTCTTTCTAGTGCTACTATTAATTAACAATAAATCATTATTAATATCAGTAGATTTTGGAGGTTTAGTGTGACGGAATGATTACAGAAAAAGTTCACGAAAAATTAAGTTTCCAGTTTATCCTTATTTTTACTCACTGCAACATTCACAAAAGGTAAACAATCATTTGTCTCAATTTTGTAATTAAATATTAGAGAATTATCAAAGTTATTAAGGTAATAGCAAAATTAAGAAGCTTATTTATACAATATCGCTAAATCAAAAATGTGACATCAACATTAGGTGTTTTTTTCCTATTTTTCTAGGGCTTCGATTTTAGAATTGTCCATGAATAAATCACATAATAATGGAGATAAAAGTGAACCCATATTAAAATCTTTCTTCTATTTATAAACTTGGTTATTAATTTGAAAAAGAGTTTTCAACAGATACTTTTATCAGGTTAACCATATAAATTATGTTTAAGACCAAGTTCTTATTTTATTTTAGTTTTAACTTAAAATATGCATTTGTTGTTTTGTCACAGGTACTTTATTAAACATCGACACAACATCAAAATATATTTTTGATCTAAAATTATCTGCTCAATTCTTTGCCCAACTTCAAAAAAATTAACTGCTTATTTATTTACTACATTATAAGCTGCACTCTTAATATAGGATACGATGGTCTGAAATTATTACCAATTTCATGACATTTGTTTCTTATTGACATTTTTTTTTAAAAAAAGCTATGCTCCCCAATGGCTCAGGGGTATGTCTGCAGACTCCCAATGCTAAAAACCGGTTTTCTATATCCGTGATGAGCAGAGCACAGAGAGCCTGTTGTGTAGCTTTGTGCTTATTTCAAAACAACATTTAAGCCATATTAGCTGTTTCCATCGATGGGATTAAAACCACTGATTTTAGTGTTCTGAATCTCGAGACTTACCGCTGTCCCACTTTAGGTAAGGCGTATATTCATAGGTAAAATAAAGTTGCTTGGAGTTAAACTTCCCTATTAATGAGGTGATATTGTTATTCCACTCTTCATTTTTTTCTTTATCTATTACATGAAGTTTATTTATAGGGTTGCATTTAGTATTCTCGTACTTTTCTTAAATTTCAGAATTATAATCGTTTTAATTAATAGTCACAGTTTGCCCTCTTTGTCGGCCTTCCAAGTGACACCATATCATTCCTTTAAAATAAAGTATAACACTCACTTGTAACAATATGCGCTATTTCATCATTTAATACTTTTTGTAGAATAGATTTAAAAAAAAAAAGTCCTAAAGTTACAAATAAATCTGGTTTAATGCTAAATGGTACATAGAGAGATGCTTTAAACAAAAGTTGGAGATTCTCATTTGGTCCACTAAAAGTTTTAGGCCTGGCATGGATCGCACGCGTTAAAGCGTGCGACTCGTAATCTGTAACATCACCTTCGCGGCAAACATGCTTGCCCTTTCAGCCGTGAGGGTGTTATAATGTGACGGTCAATCCCACTATTCGTTGGTAAAAGAGTAGCTCAAGAGTTGGCGGTGGGTGGTGATGACTGGCTGCCTTCCCTCTAGTCTATCACTGCGAAGTTAGGGACGGCTAGCACAGATAGCTCTCGAATAGCTTTGTGCGAAATTCAAAACCAAAACTAAAAGTTTTAAAAAAGATATAATAATTGAACTTAAAACTAACTTGAAAGGAAGACTGACAGAAAATAATAACATGATATTTTTACTGGTTTCAATTCTGTTTAATAACTTATTTGTATTTTATTGTAATTTTGATACTGGAAACCTTGATGTTCAAACTGTGTATAAGATAATTGTCGTTTTTTAAAATAATTGTTTGTAACACCGAACATTACACAAGTACCAAGGGATTTTAAAACTCAGTTTCTGTTTAATAGTGTCATACTAGAAATTGAAAAATAATGGAATTACTATTGTGAAAAAATCACCAGATACTACATAGCAGTTCTTAAACTTGAAAATATAGCTGCTTAAAAATAGGAAAAAATACGCTGGTAAAATGAGTAAAATGAGATGATAGTGCATACAATAGAAAGGTCTTTGAATGGATGGCACATTATTGTAACTAGATTACTCATTGTTTTATCAAAAAGATTTTGATTTTAACAAAATTAAAGTTCTTGAATTCTTTGCAGCTTTTCATGTTTTAAATAAATCTACATAATCAATGAAAATTGAAAATTTATGAAATTGCTAAACAAACCCTTTGTTTTAAAGAAGTACTTTGCTGGTATCTGAAGAGATTGTCGAGTTTTACACACAAAAATCTGAAGGTAAAGTTCTTACCTTAGTCAATAATCAAGCGGCTGACTTCAGTAGTTGCATTATTTTTCCCAGCATGCTCTACTTTATAGTGGTTACTAAAACCAAGGGAATTGTGCTAAATAAACTAAACCACGTGTCACGATATTTCTGGCTCTACAGAAAGGTATCAGTAAAAAAAACAACTTAAATATTAATATTTTTGGAAATTTGTAAAACCTAAATTAATCTTTGAAACATTCAACGACAATTTCGTTTTGAAATTACAATTACAAAAAGTATTGATTGTTCTTTTACGGATATTCGTGCAAAGCTAAGTTACTTGTCTTTAATTTTGAACTATATTGGTTAGAGAGAATGCAGCTTAGCTAACGCTCACCAAAATAGCTTAACTTTTCTTTTCCGACTGAATAGTAGGATTTGACCCTCTCGCTTATAACACTATTTTTTTAGATAACGAGACACGAACATAACACTTGTAAACCTAATCATTGTCCAGCACGCGACGTATGGAGCCAGTCCGGCATGGCCAAGTGGTTAAGGCCCTCGACTTGTAATCTCGTCATTGCTGGTTCGAATCTCCGTCACATAAAACATCGTATTCTATTCAGCAGTGGGAGTTTTATAATCTTACGATCAATCCCACTATTTGTTGTTAAAAGAGTGGCCCAAGAATTGGCGTAGTGTGGTGATGACTAGCTGCCTTCCCTCTAGTCTTACACTGTTAAATTAGGGACGGCTAGCGCAGAGAGCCCCAGTGCAGCTTTGCGCAAAATCCAAAAACAAGCAAGCATTGAGTCTCCCTCGGCCAAATGACATTGTGAACATGATTAAACTGCGAGATGTAAAATTTAGAATGAAACGAGTTTAATAATGGTAGTATGTTATACTACTTAGCACAAAGAAAAACAAAAATATATTGTACAAAATTAATTTTGAAATAGTTGTGTAAAATGTGATACATAAAACCCCTGATGATGTAAGTTAGAAATTGAACGTCTAAAGTGTTTAGAATTATGTTTAGTTTACCTTTATTTTAAAGAGAAAAACTATGTGTGTTTATTTTAGGTATTTACTTTATACGATAGTAACTGAGCTTGATTCTTGTCCGTATGACCATTTACACGTAGCTGATCAAAGAATCGGTAACTGTTTGTGTTCTTCTTGAAATTTTGTTTGAATGTTTTGAATCTTATTTATGTGTGATTATTACTTTGATACGATTTTTTAAATAATAAAATTTCTATAAAAAGTAATTTATTTCTGATTACATGGAAATTTATTGCTTATGTAAGGGAAAATGTCGACTTTTAAAGAAGATGATGAATCTTGGCCCCCAGTGAGGTTCGATGGTATGTCTGAGGGCTTATAAAGTCAAATACTGGCAGGTCGATCACAGATAGCTCATTGTATAGGTTTCTTTTTTAAAAAAATAAATAAACTTTGAAAAATATTATTAAGCTGCATCATCAAGTTAAAAATAACTTAAAGGTACATGGAAACTCTGAAATGAAGGTTTTGTTGTTGTTTTTAATTTCGCGAAACGCTACTCGAGGGCTATCTGCGCTAGCCGTCCCTAATTTAGCAGTGTAAAACTACAGGGAAGGCAACTAGTCATCACTACCTAACACCAGCTTTTGGACTACGCTTTTAGCAACGAATGGTGGGATTGACCGTAACATTATAACGCCCCTATGGATGAAAGGACGACCATGTTTGGTGTGACGGGGAGTCAAACCCGCAACCCTCAGGTTACGAATGGAGTAGCCTAACAACCTGGCCATGCCTGAAAGCAAAGAATGGCATTGTGTCTAAAATGCTTCATCTGAGTTGACAGTTGAGGTTCTCATCACACTTCCAGTTTAATGTTTTTCTTAATTAATTTTAACTATATACGATATTATAATCAGTTATTTTAAAAGAAATAACAATTCAAAGAGCATTAAAGTATCAGATGCTTTAGTGTAGTTGAGAATAAAAAGTCTAACTGATTCTTGACTCGCTTTTTTCATTGTAACTGATATAAGAAGCAACATGAATATAAAAATAAGGGCAAGTTTTCCCCAGTTTTTCTTTTGTTTAATTTAAACACCCTACCACTTTTATGTAATTGCCTTTCTATTTTTTTCTATATTGTATTTATATGACCGATCTTTTTATTGTAAGTTGGTTTATTCTGAATAGGTATAATGTTTTGGTCAGATACGTGTGTGTTAGTAAATGTTCAATCCTTATAGGTAAGTGTAAATAACACGTAAGAGAATGATCAAACTTAATACTTTGAATATGCGTTTCTTTTATGTTACTCTTCGGGAACGAACCAGGGTTCATATCTTGAATAACACAAGTAAAATACTAAAACACTTGTAGGTGCTGATTGAAGGCGTCAGATGTTCAGGAAATTAGACACAAAAGTATTTAGTTATGTACAGTGTTTTGAGCTGTTCTTTGTTTTTACTCACAACTGTGAGTCTACATTTATATCCGATTTGAAGAATATGCAGCAATGATAATAATTTATTCCTATAAGTTATTCATCAGACAAGCTATTTGAGACACTAAAAATAAATACGAAGCCAGTCCAGCATTCTATTGACCAAATATCACTGAATTATACTAGATTTGAAGACTTCCACAGTTCATCAGTAACTCTAGACAAAGACAAATGAAAAGAACCGGACTAGACTACAAATAGCGGAGCAGTATAAATGATACGCATGGGGTACTATGTTGCCATTTACTTACTACAGTAAGGCCTGGCATGGCCGAGCGCGTTAAGGCGTGCACTCGTAATCCGAGGGTCGCGGGTTCGCGCCCGCGTCGCGCTAAATATGCTCGCCATCCCAGCCGTGGGGGTGTATAATGTGACGGTCAATCCCACTATTCGTTTGTAAAAGAGTAGCCCAAGAGTTGGCGGTGGGTGGTGATGACTAGCTGCCTTCCCTCTAGTCTTACACTGCAAAATTAGGGATGGCTAGCACAAATAGCCCTCGAGTAGCTTTGTGCGAAATTCCAAATCAAACAAACAAACAATACTTACTACAGTAAACCTTCTCCACTGAATTAATTACGGAAATAATCACTTGGAGTAATACTTGCCAGAATAACGTAAAATAATCGTCCATTCCTTTCATCTCGGCAATAGCAAGCGGTACGTATAATTGAAATAAGACAGGTAGATCATATGATCAGCTGAAAAAGGAAATACATGATGCAGAATCATTATAAGATTGCTGACCGAGCTGTGCGCTAACGAAACCATATTACATTGTTCAGTCGCTTTAAAGCTGTTCACAACGTTGTGTTCATTTCATGTTTATAGATAAAGATATACGAGTGGGAACATAACAAATATATGATTATTGTTACCAGCGTCAGGACACTGTTAAATAATTTATCTGTATATGTTAGTTTTTCTATCTAGAAACATCTGTCTTATGGGCTAATACGTAATATATTGTCACGTAACGAAATACTAAAAACAGGTTAATCAAAAACGGATAGAGTTTGTTATCTTTAAAACGTATAACAGGTAGAAACATTACATGCGAATCAGTGTATGTAAACGATAAATTAATCTCAAAGTTTCTAAGACCAATTATCATAGAAAAATATCAAAAGTATGATGCAAGACACTTCACGCTTAGAGGCCAGATTTATTATGAGAAGTAAAACATAAAAACCTGTTTAGAGATATTAATCAGCGTCTGAATGCTAAAGCTGTCTTCGAAGTTCATAACAAGTAAATAACCATTATATTAAGCGGGAAGTGTTACGTATTACAGTTTATCCCGGACGATCTTCCAATTTATTATGTTACACGTTACGTTTTGAACTAGCCGGAATTTTTTATTTTTAGTTAGCAGTTAATTGAATGTCAATATATATCACTATGCACTCAGTTTTCTTTAACATTCATTTTTTTAATATACAAACAACAATACAATCCATAATAACGGTTATTACAAATAATGATTTATATACAAAACATTTACAAACTTAAAAACAATACAGGCTTTTATTTGGTCTGGAAATGAATTTTTTATCAACAGTTCACGATGAAAGAATTAATTCTATGTTGGCCCACAGGTACACTTCAGATGAGAGAAATGCTAGCTAGCTCTATTCTTGGGTTGGCCTCACGCGGTTAACAAGCTGACCTTTAATCGAGGAAGATATCTATTATCCTCGTAGAAATACTAACGTGCGAAACTAATTTTTTGAAGTTGAACGGTCTGTAATATTCGAAATCTATAAACGTTCCTGGTCAAATATAAGTAGTTTTCCAAATAATCTGCGTTTATCAGAATTGTAGTTTCCGAAGTTTAAAGTACACTGACTGTAGCAAACCAACAATATCATATTGTCGATTTATAAACTTTTTGGCGATGTTCTCCTCAGTTCAGTTGGCAACAATACTGGTATTTACAAAACACACACAGTAGATTGTCGATTTACATTCTAGAATTTTCTACAAATTTAGAGAATAGACGGGAGACCTTTGCAATACACAATTAACAAGGCATTTTTAGATATGTATTAATCTAAAACATACACATATATTAAAATTAGTAGCTCATAAAAAATATACATTAGTAAATCCGTTATAGGTGCTGCTCAACCATTTGTTACAAAACTTGACATGTATCCTTAGGGCACCTCGGAAGAGGCATTAGATTCGGCTTTCGGGTCTGTGTACCTAAATCATCCTAAAGGGCTCTATGCTCTTGCATTGATTTCAAACAAACATGGTAATGACACCGCATCTGACTCCGAATGTCATTTCGACTATCTCCATGATTTTTTCTTGCGTTTAACAGGATGATGCTAGAGCAATACAAGTGTATAATTAGTTCTGAAGATGTGATGGACAAGTTTATTATGGAAATTTCAAGTAGATACGATGATTAGCAAGTGATGTCTTCATATTGATAGGTTTAGACAGAAAGAAAAATGAATAGATATAAGTAGAACAATATCCTTCTCATGAAATTACGACAAATGAACTAATTAAATAACATAAATGCACAAACCTTTCGTGAATGTTATTTTAGTGTTCCGATCGTTAGCGTAGGTTCATCTAGACTGTTGTCAAACTACAGCAAGTTTGAAAGATGCCAAGTGTCGCAGTCTTGTTTGTCGAAACACATAAACATTATAATCATTGAATTTCATAAAACGTATCAGTAAAACCTTTAAAACAGTAAAGTAACCTCAGCTTAAGGGATAACACGTCGATAATATTGTTATTTTTATCATTCATTATTTATATATAATATTCTCTGAGCATTTAATTATTATTATTTTGAATGAAGGAAATAAAAACTATGTTTAGTGGCTGTTTGTTGTTTTTATTTATCCTAACGCGATGGCAATGCACTCATTAATATTAATTTTTCTTTTCTAGTTATCATAATTCCTGTCCACAATTTTTTAGTTGAGGATGTGATCGTTTTTCATTGCCTGCTTCGGTATCGATGATGTATTTTTATGTATGTTTTTAAAGTTGGGAAGTATAGCAGTTTTTCCTAGTGCGCTTAGCTACTGCTGGTGTATTTTTATTAAAATTTCTGATATCTCTTTGGTGTTCAGCCATTCGAATACAAATAAATCGTGTGGTTTCTCCATTTTTTTCTGAACATTCACACTTTATGACCACATTGTTGGTTGATTACTTCTCGCAGGATAAGAATATTTTTAAAAGAAGAAAAATATTCAAAAGCTAGACTCATGTTTTGCTGTTTAAACAGATGTTTAACTGTGTTTCAGTTTTGGGAACACACGGTAACGTAAACATTTCATCACTCTGTGTATGGCGGTTGTTAATGTGATCTTAATTTCTTAATCTGCACTAGCTGTCCCTAATTTAGCAGTGTAAGAGTAGAGAGAAAGAAACTAGTTATCACCACTCACCGCCAAATGTTGGGTTACTCTTTCATCAACGAATAGTAGGATTGACCATCACCGTATAATGACGTCTCCACGGCTGAAGGGACAAGCATGTTTAATATGATGGGGATTCGAGACCCCGACCCTCAGGTTACAAGTTGAGCCCTTCTAACCACCTAGTCATGCCAGGCTAATTAAGTATCTATTAACGTGTACATCCTTTCTGTAGAATAATGCTAATTGTTGAAAAAATAATAATATATCTTAACGACAGAAACATTGGGAGCAATGTTGTCCATCACACCTCGTCAATAAAATACAATTACTGTTAAATAACAGATACTGTTTTTATATTATTCTGCTGTTTTGATACTACAGTTTTTTAAGCTTGTAACTATGATAAAAACAGTGTTTAATATTAAGTTTTGCTGTCATGCTGCGGTCTAAAAAGTTTAGAGCAGAGAATTTGCATAAAAGCATAAGGTGATGCTGGTTAGACTTTCTGACAAATTACCGTAGACATGAAATGCTTTACGAACGCTGTCAAGTACAACCTATATCGTGAGACTGAGACAGATAAATTTAAAAATAGGAAAATAAGAGACAGAGCATCTAAATTCAGTGATACTGAGGTTAAGTATCTTTCTTTATGCAACTTTCAAAATAAAAGGAAGACTGCAACTGATCTCAAGCATGAGATAAACGACCATGTACAAAATGATAGAAAAATGTTCAGATCTACAGCATAGGCCCTCAAGTGGCACAGTAGTATGTCTACGGGCTTGTACCACTAAAAACTGGGTTCGATACCGGTGATGAGCAGAGCAAAGATAGTACTTTGTGAAGCTTCTTGCTAAGTACCAAATAACAACAACAACAACTACAGTATAACTATGAATAAACGAGAATGGAATATTTGGTCGTGTAACAGTTGATAAAAAACTTTACCTTGATCGCTCAGTACTGTCTGGAGACAGAAATTTACTAAAACGTACAAAGTAAACTTTTTATAATTGGTAAAGTGTTTCACGGACGTATGTTTGTTTGTTTGTTTTTGGAATTTCACGCAAAGCTACTCGATGATTATCTGGACTAGCTATGCCTAATTTAGCAGTGTAAGACTAGAGGAAAAACAGCTAGTCATCACCACTCACCGCCAACTTTTGGGCTGTTCTTTTACCAACTAATAGGGGATTGACCAGACTTTACAATGCCCCCACAGCTGAAAGGGTGAGTATGTTTGGTGTGACGGAAATTCAAACCCGAGACCTTTAGATTACGAGTTGAGCGCCCGAACCGCCTGACCATACCGGGCCACGAAAGGATCAGTTGAAGTTTGAAATATTTGATTCAAAGCGTAGGTTGTACTTCCAACAAAAGAAAGGAGAAATATACTCACCTCAATAAGTGACACTTACTACATTGCATTGGGGAACCAGTGTGACGGTTTGTGGGTGTTTTTCTGCTAAGGCGAGAGAAGATATTTGTAAAATAGATGGAATAATGGACTAGTGCAAATACCATCAGTTACTGATCCATCCTGGTATTCCAAGTGATTTGTTTATCATTGGTAAAGGATACTACTACCAAGAAGATAGTGACCCCAAACACTTGTCTAACCCATGCAGGAATTATTAAGCTAAAAAAGAAACCTTTGGGGTCATTCAAATGATACAATAACCCCTACAGAGTCCCGATATCAACCAAATTGAGATCTGGGATTTGATAGATTAATAACTTGGTAAATCAAAATTTACTTGCATAGAATCTTTATGAGAGTGTATTAGAGATATCTGGCACAGAATACCAAAATATACTAATTAAATATGTTGCGGTAGTGACTGGAAGACTTTTTCCAGTTGTCAAAGCACAAAAGGGGCGTAAAGAATATTAACTGTTTGCTGAACTCAAACACTTCCACTGAGTTTCTGTGGTACTAAATATGAAGATTAACAAAATATTGATGTTTCATCTGGAATTTATCTTCAACTGCTCTTTGAAAGTAGCCTGAAATATAATTTTTGACTTTGTCGCAACAATTTTGCACAGTTCTGTATGTATATAGAAAATGAAAGGTGCGCTATTTTGGGCAAATAATTAGATTTGGGTTAGGTTGTCAAGGATCCTGATGAATAATGAAATATAATCTGGAATACGCTCACAGAATTTCAGGCGTGCAAAATTATAGCTAAGACAAAGAACACAAACAAGTATTAAAAAATTTAAATTTTACAAAGACAAGTAGTGATCAATATATACGTAACCCAGCTAATTATAGTAATGTGGGATATTTTAATGCATGAGTAAGTATTCGCCCGGCATGGCCAAGCGTGTTAAGGCATTCGACTCGTAATCCGAGGGTTACAGGTTCGAATACCGGTCGCACCAAACATGCTCGCCCTTCCAGTGGTGGGGGCGTTATAATGTTACGGTCAATCCCACTATTCGTTGGTAAAAGAGTAGCCCAAGAGTTGGCGGTGGGTGGTGATGACTAGCTGCTTTCCCTCTAGTCTTACACTACTAAATTAGAGATGGCTAGCGCAGATAGCCCTCGAGTAGCTTTGCACGAAATTCAAAACAAGAAACAAGAGAAAGTATTCTAACAATAAAGTCAAAACTTGATATTAAAATAAACTACCCATACTTTTATTCAAACTAATATAGTTACAGTGATTTTACAAAGTATGGATAAAATGTTTTACATCTTAAGTAACTCAGGTTTTGCAGTTTTGACTGTCTTATTTCAATGTTTTCTGCAGCGTTAAAACTTTCCACGCTGCTATAACTAGGTAGGTTACAGATATATTGATCCCTACGTGTCTTTATGAAATTTAAAATATTTTATACTTTATAGTGTCTGTAACTGGTATTCTATAAACTTGAAACACAATCAAATAATTAGGCTTAAAATATAATTTTGAGAACCAAATTTCTGTATCTCATTGATAAGCAAAATCTAAACTCATAATACAAATAAAACTATTAGTTCCATATTTTATTAACTTGTTTTGTTAGTAGCACTTATTATTATCCTATCATCAAAATTCTCAACAGTGTTATATACATATATATATTTATAGTTTGTCTGTTCGTTATCTTGAAAAGAATCGATTGTTTGTTTCTTTGTTTTTGAATTTCGCGCAAAGCTATACGAGGGATATCTGTGCTAGCTTTCTTTAATTTAGCAGTGTAAGACAAGAGGGAAGACAGCTAGTAATCACCACACACCGCCAACTCTTGGACTACTCTTTTACCAACAAACAGTGGGAATGATATTCACATTATAACTATCCCATGGCTGCAAGAGTGAGCATGGTTAGTGTGACGAGGATTCGAACCCGCGGCCCTCAGATTACGAGTCGAAACAAGAGTTTTAAATAAGGGCAAGAAACGTGGATTTGTTGTAAATTGGAGGATCCACCTAACAAGCAATAATTATCATAGGATTATTTGCTCTGTGGACTTTTGGTACTTCATAAAGTTCTGTTGGTATGGAATTATAAGAAATAAGAACTTGGTATTAGTTTAATGGTTTCATTGTTATTAAAAACGATTTAATGTTTTACTTTCCTTTCTGTAATAGGAATAGGACCATATGTTATCAGAATGTAAATACTTTTCTTTAATTATTCATGAATCCTACAATCTTAATCTGTTTTGTTAAACATAACACGGGCATTACACTTATCAACACTGGTAACAATGTCTTTTCCCTCTTTAAAGAAAATTAAAGCCTTTCTGTATTAGTTGTGCGACTGATTCTTTTCACATTTTGTAGTAAGCTCTTTTTACGTGGTGAATAATTCAGAAATATTCCTGTGATTAAGAAGTTAAGCAATTTCCTATGTTGAGACTATTATCCTCATGACTGATATATAATGTGACATAGCGATAAAATTTAGGCCTTACTACAGAACATGCTGTTTAGTATCCGTTAATTTTCTAACAGTGAGATTTATGGTCTTATTTCAGTTGAATATTAGTAGTTGTTTTACATCATTTCTATATTCACGCTGGGAAAGGTAAGTATAAGATTTGTTTATAATTGAACATAAAGCTACACCATGGGTTATCTGTGATCTGTCTGCTACGAGTATCGAAACTCGTTCTCTAGCGTTGTAAATACGTTGACATGCCGTTGTGCCACTGGAGGTCGTAAATCCAACTACTTTGGAACTTATGTTAATGTATTTTCTTAATTAAAGGCTAGTATTTCAGCAAAACAATTTATGGTCACGGATAATGTTTATTTTAACAAGGGTTAATGATTTTTAAATATTAATTACTGTTTACATTGTTTTTTATGGGGCAAAGAAAAGTTTCGATAGTTTTAATACTATTTATACTTAATTGAACATTCTTCCAAGATGAATTATTTGATAATGTATGGAGAACTTGAATAACATTTTGAACTCAAAATAAACGTGTAATTATAAATAAATGAAAAAAACCATACACGTTTTCCTTTAAATTGTGTACTCAATGTTCAGACTGGTAATTCCGATACTGAAATCTTCATTAGGCGAACATTCCATGGCTTACGCATACCTAGGCTGTTGTTAATCTGCACCAAATTAAAAAGATGGAAACAGTTACGATACAGTTAATTGAAATTATAAGTCAAACCATCCGACTGAAATAAAAACCTAGCAACAGAAATAAAGAATGTTGAATATTTATCTTAAGAAATGAATCAAGAACACAGATAAGGTCCGTTTTAACAATACTTCCTTAACTTTGAAACAACAGAAAAGGATTACCTTGCCAGAAACTTCAAAATTTGGAGAAAATAAAAAACCAACAACACCCACACTCGTCAGAATGGCTGAATATTAAAGAGGTATCAAAAATATATCAGATGTAGCCAAAACTTTTAAGAAAAACCACAACATTCTCAATTTAAAAGCATAGAAATAGTGGACGTAAATGTTTTTACGAAAGAAGAAAATAAAAATAGGTCATTTCCACTCCTAAACTCTCCTGACGGGATAAACCAAGACAAAAGCCATCCTGTGAAGATCACTCTTATTTTCTTCATTCAAAATAATAAAAATTTTCAAATATCATATTCTTACGAACAATATTTGTCTACTTTAATGTAGATGTATGGTTGATAGAGGACACATGGTGCTATATCTAGAAAGCTCATAAAACTTAAATCTTTTGTGAAAGATAGAAATTTTATGCAGAATGTAGAAACAATAGCGAAAAATAAGTACAAGAATCAGTGAATTAGTCAGGAATTCAGTGAAGCAATGAGTTAACCAGTGAATTAGTTCAATGCTAATCAGTGAGTTATTCATTTCTGAAAATCATTTAGTAAACTGAGCAATACATTAGTTAGCGCATTTCTTACTGATTGATTAGTGGGAAGAAATTTAACTTTTCTTGATGACGAAAAACCCACTTGAAATAAAAATATATCTTAGAACGGCTGGTATGGGTATTAACACTTTCACTGACAAGGAGAGAACAACGTTTCGGCCTTCCTAGGCCATCTTCAGGTAAAGAAAGAGAGTGTTGAATTTAACCGTTGACGAACACATGTCTTAGGGACGAGCGTATAAACGGGTACCGGATTGTAGGGTGGACGTCAGGTTATTTATTAGTATAGGCATGAAGGTTTCTCTTTACATTTGTTTAATTCGGGTTTTAGTTGCTGTAATAAGATGGTATTCTTTACTTTTGCGTTTGTTTATGTTTGTTTACTTAGTATCTGGGTGTTTTCTATGGTTAAGTTGTGTTTATTTGATATGCAGTGCTCAAAAACGTGTGAATGTGTTTTTTTTTGTTTTTTGAATCTAGTTTCCATTTTTATGCTTGTTTCTATAATATAGAAGTCGTGGCAGTTCTTGAATTGCATTTTATAAATTATGTTGTGTTTGTCAGTGTAGTTTTTACAGAGTATAAACTTAAGTTTTGTACATAGTTTTTGAATAAATTTGGTGTTTACTGGAATGTATTTTTTTGTAAGATTTTTCCAGATATTGGTTATTTTTTCGCTGATGTTGGGAACATATGATATGCAGCAGTATATCGTTTCGTAGTTTGTTGTTCCTTGGGATCCATTGTTGTTTGTTTGCTATTGGCCTAGGTGTGTGCGTTTAATTTTTTTACAAGGTTTTCTGACGAAATTTGTTAATGTTGATGAAGTGTTGTTTTATTTACTTAATTTCATCGTTAAATTTATCGGGTGAACATAGCTTTGTGGCTATGATTATTTGGTTTCTTAATACGTTGCGTTTTTGTTTCGTTTCATGTGCTGAGTTCTAGGGAATGCATAATCCAGTATGGGTGATTTTTTCTGGGGATTTCTGTTTTGAATTGTGTATCAGCTCTAGTGATTTTGAGGTTACAAAATGCTATTTATCTGCTTTTAGGTTGTTCATAGAATTAATATCTTTTGTGTGAGGTTGTTTTTCTTCAGATTTCTTTTTTGTGAAATTATGTTGATTGTTTTGAGTAAAAATTCCTCGAAAAAATTGTTGAAGATACTGTTTTAATGTGTTTTGGGGAAATAGATTTGTTTCAGTTCTACCTGGAAAGACAGGTTGTTGGTTGTCGGTGAAATTGTTGTTGAAGTTGTCTTTTTCTGGTGGTTGTTTCTCGTTGTTTTATTGCTGTTTTCACTTTGTCTAGAGTGGGTCACCAGTCTTCTAAGTAGGTCTTCCAGGCAGGCTTTCATTTCGATAGATGAAATATTTCAAGGTGTTACTGCGATGTTGAGTAGATGTATTTCTTCATTGATTAATTTTCGGTCGAATTTGTTAATCACGAGGTTTTTGGGTAGTTCGTCGTGTTGGCGTCTTTTTTGTTGTTGGCACCTTAATTTACCTAGTTTCTTGTTGTGGTGGACCTTCTTTTCCTTTTAGTTCTTACTGTTGAGTTGATTGATGTTACGTTGTATGAGTCCATAAATATCTGATTAAATGGAAACTAGATTCAAAGAAAAAATCTTTCACATGTATCTAAACAATACAAATCAAATAAATACAACATAACCATAGAAAACACCCATATACTAAGTTTGGAAACAAACATTAACAAACGCAAAATCAAAGAAGCCCAAATAAACCAATATAAAGGAAATCCTTTACACTTATCCTAATTAATAACCTAATGTCCACCTGAAATCCCCCCCTACAATCCGGAGACAGTTTATACTTCGACCCTAAAACATGTGTCCCTCAACGGTCAAATTCAAACACTCTCTTTTTCTTAAACTGAATATGACCTAGAAAGGCCAAAACGTCGTTCTCTCCTTATTAGTAAAAGTGTTAATATCCATACCAGCTGTTCTGAGATATAAATTTAACTTATTAAATCAGTTTATTCATGAATTAGGCATACCTTTAGTGTCATAATTTTAGTTCCAACATTATTTGTCAAATCAAACCTACGAGTGAAAGGAGCATGTATCAAATATTAAAGAAGAAATAAATTAATATGTTATTGTAATGTGGACTGTATATGACTTTAATTTTTACTAAATAATCCAAAAGAACTCGTCCAACGACAAAAAAAAACATTACAACACACTTATATTTGAAGTGGAATTATTATGATGAAACTAAAATAAAAACATTACTAAACTTCACTATAATGGAAATATGGGCAAGATATGAGATTGAATCGTTGTTGGAGGTGATAAAACAGTTAAAAATGAATATAAAAATTAAAAAGAACGAAAAGAAAAAAGACCGATATATAATAGGAATTAAAGAAAAAAGACGTATTGATAATATCAAAAGATGAATTATTAGCAAAAATAAATATTATTGGAAACATGACTGATACGGTTATAGAAGAACTACAGAAGGGCTATAATAACAAAACTAAAGGAGTACAAAAAATCAAGGAGAAAATAAAATATTTGAAAAACAGTCAATAAATACAAATATCAAGCCACCAGCACATATTTTTATCCCTTTAAAATTTCCAAACTAAAACATATCTATTATTATTTGTGGACTAGAAAAACTTATTTCATCTACGTATGTTAGCACTAACGCTGAGCAATCTGTGATTGAAACATGTGTTAAAAGATTGAGATGAGTACTTACTGAAACACCAATTCACTTGACAAAAGTTAAGAAGAACCAAAAGTATCAGTTAGACAAATGGTTTTCAGCCTTATTCTAACTGAAAACCAGGTAATTTATTTAATGCAAAACTTAAAAAGATACATGCCGAAAGGTGTAGACAAAGAGGTATTGGTAATAATAATTCTTTCCAAAGAATGTAAAAAGAGAAAAACTGTCATAAAGGTGGAAACATGACAATTATGGCAGAGGCTGTGAGAAATAGACAACTGTGAACACACCAAAGAGGAAATAACTTAAGGATAGGTGTCCAAACCTAGCCAGACCAAAAGAAGAACGAAGAGCTATTATGGATTAACGTTCAATTGATGATACGCCATTTGACACATATGAGATAAGAACATTTTTATGTAAAGAAACTAGTCTATGAGGTTATTGATGGACAGTATGTTACTTTATACTCATTTTACAACTACAGTATTTGTATCTGGCAATTAAATATGAGAAGTTTCCTCTAGGGACAAAGAAATAAGATGGATTGTGTTAAATAGCTAGTTAACATTACATTCAAGTAAAAAGACAATTCAAAGTTGCCCTTGTTGTAAGAATTTTCTCTATATCTCAGAATATGTGGATATTTTACATTGAATAACTGCATATAGAAACATTACCTCATGTTCAAGCATGAATTTGAAATTAGGCTCACTTCCAATAGCTACTCAGTCAATAAGCGATAATTCATGGTACAGTACATGACAATTTCTACAATAGTGATAAAAAGGACGGCAATTATTTCAACAATAACGAGGACGTTAGGAAGTGAAATGCTCATAAACACGACTAATTAGGAATAAAACTGCATTTTGTGACTTGTTAATAGCAAAACCAAACACTTTCGTGAAGTATTAATTATTTTAGCCTTCTAGTGATAAAATTCAAGTCATAATTTGATGAAACATTGCGAATGTGAGATTGTTTAATCAGCAATTTTACATCAATGAAATCAAAAGTAGTCACTATTGAGGAATTCTGATGTCAACTCTTTACATAAATACAGCTTTTTATTTCATTTACAAGACTGTATAACTGGAACTGCAGAGGTATTACAACTTATCAATACCATAGATTACATTATTTATTTAAAAAAAACATCAATATTACTTTCAAAACTAGAACTTGTGATTCATGCTGAAAAAATATCTGGTTACACTGATACTGAGGCATTGAAGGAGATAAAAGACATGAAAGAACAAGGAGTAACAAAATCGAGCACTAGTCCTTGGGCATCATCTATGTATTTGCTAAAGATAAAGCTGGATTCACAAGCTTACGCATAAATTACTGGAAAAGGAGTATAATAACAAAGATTAACGTCTAACTGCTGCAGAAGATTGACTGACGTTAAATACTTGAACTGGATCAAAATATTTTTCAGCACTAAATATTAAGAGTGAACACTGGCAAGTGAAAAATAACGAAACAAGAAAAGAGTAGACAGCTTTTATTAAAGAAAGGTGGGCTGCGGTAATTTGTTGTGTTATCATTTAGATTATGTAATGCACTCGCTATATTTCAACAACTAATAGTGTCATGTAAACTATTCTGGAATGGTGTATTCATCTACTTGGATGACATAACCACACAATGAAATAACTACCATGAATTCACAAATTTTGGGTCACTTAAGAAAACAGAACCTTAAACTAGATACCAAGAAAGATCAATTGTTTTGTCAACACGTTTGTTTTATTGGACATATAACAAAAAGAAAGAGTGTCTACATATTCATCTCACAGTAAATATACTCAGTGCTTATTGGATTGTGCCTTTACTTTTAAAATTAAAAAAAAACTTTTCTGTCGCAGCTAATTCTCTATACCCACTTCTTGGATAACATAAAAGATTTGTTCAATTCATTATTGTAAACAAATATTTAGCAAGTGGAAGGAAGAATTAACCATTACTCCTGCATTGGCATACCCGACTTTTGAAGAACCACTCATTTTGGTAAGAACTGTGCAATGTGAATTGTGTTTTCGCAAGTACAACATGGAAAAGGGCATGTGATTCTCTACTATTGGAAGGTAATAAATGTAAAAGAAAGAAGGTATTTGTACTACACAAAAAAGAACTATTAAGTACTGTTTGAGCCTTAAGTCATTTCCCTCATTACCTATATGAAAAGAAGTTTACACTTTGGATGAATCATGCAGTATTCAGTGGCTGGTTAATTCTTTGCAATCCAGAAGGCCAAACAGCATGATGACTTCAGAAACTTCATAAAGATAGCTTTTGCATCATGCATCACTGTGAACATAATAACAGAAACGTTATTCTGGAGACCATGCATCAGAGTGAGAAGTATGAAATAACAGAGATGATCAGCCTAAATTACAATAATTTATAGTGAAATATGATACAATCACAAATAATACTGAAGAGCTGATGTAGTCTAATACTCAAATTAAAAGATACTTAAAAATATGCGAATTTTAAACTGGTTATTCAAAAAAAATCAAGAATAAAGGAGAAAACCAAATGGCTACTGTGTACACCTCGAAAATAAAAATGTACTAAGTGCATTGGAATTTTTTGTCTACAAGAGAGCTTCTTATTTTAGAAGTGGGATAATACAAGTAGATAGAAACTATCCCTAAGATTGATACTTATCTACATTGTGAATCTGAAATATTTCATGATCTCTATAACTTCCATTGGCTAGACATATAGGTGTTAATCACACAGCAGACAGTGCTTCGTTGTATTAAGTGTTCGGGAAATGCAGAAAATTGGCGTAAGGTTTATGAATTACACTGTGAGTAAAAACTTCTACAAAAACCAATATGAGCAACTAAAATAATATTGTGTAGAAGCGTCGCTTATGAAAATTACTCTCAATGTATTCAGTCCTCTGCCACAGATCAACTGAGGGAATAAATACGTCATATTTGTGAAGAACTATTTCACCAAATATATAGAAGCATATATATAATCAGGAAGCAGAATCTTTAATAAAGAAAATGTCAATTAATTCATTTCGAACATTAAGCTGTCTGTGGAATACCACTAAGAAAATATAATAAACTTTTAATCAGTATTGTTTATGGAAATTAATTCAATGTCATTTAGTGAATTATTTAGTTCTTAGATTCAGTTAGCAAACTTAACATTGAGATAGTTAGTTGCTTTATGATTGATTGATCAATGGATTTAGCATTAACAAGTAAGTTTATTTGTAAGTTAGTCAAACCATTTGTTTCAAATATTTTATCATAACATTGTTTGTTAAGTGTAAATATCATTATCATTACATGGACTGGACATGTATTATATTTATCAAATAATCCAAAAGAACTTGGCTAAAATGGAACATATTAAAACAGCACACATACAACCAATGATAAATTTTAATAATGACATCGTAATTTGTAAATTGAAGGATTCCACTGCTGTAAGATATTTTTTTTATTATATTATACAGGGTGGTCGCTAGAAAAGTGGAAAATTTGAGGGTCAGATGAGATTATGAATAAAATGCGTGCTTACTCATTTCTATTTTGATTTCTTTACATCATGAATAAAATGCATGATTTTAATAATTTTGAGCATCTATGAGTGTAATATAACATATGCCTTTAAAAAACTTTGTAAAAGTTATTCTTTGTAAAAGTAAATAGCTGTTTGACAAATTTTCCGCTTTTCTAGCGACCACCCTGTATATGATATTAAATGTGTGTAACATTTAATGCTTACTTTTGTTTTTTTAAGTTTTCAAGATCAAACTGCTTTTCATCTTTTGCTCTACATTAATAATAGTCTGGTTATTCCTACACTATAAAATTTTTTGAGGTAACGTCTCCAACAACGTTATGGTTGTACAATAAACAAAGATAAAGGAAAAACCATCAGATGTCAGAAACACTAAAATATTTTTGAACAATGGATTTTGTTTGTTTTTGAATTTCGCACAAAGCTACTCGAGGGTTATCTGTGCTAGCCGTCCCTAATTTAGCAGTGTAAGACTAAATGAGGGAAGGCAGCTAGTCATCACCACCAACCACCAACTTTTGGTCTACTGTTTTACTAATAAATAAATAGGGAGATTGACCGTCACATTATAACGCGGGCACGTTTGGCGCAACGGGGATGTGAACCCGCGACCCTCAGTTTATGAGTCGCACGACTTAACACGCTTGGGCATGCCCGGCCCTGAACAACAGAACGTGAATAGTGAATTTAAGTGCTCATGGATACATTATGACACAGAAAAGGAAATGAAATAGTATGCTGAATCTTCTTCAAACATGTAAATAAATGAAGGTCAAATAGCACATTAATCTAAATTAGAAGTTGTTTAAGTTTTGTGTCAAGTGCAGTTTAAATTATAGCAATTGTTGAAATCAATACGTGAAATACATCATTTATTTCAAATAACAATTCTAACCTTGAGAATTTATTTATTTTTTATTTTTAAAACTTTAAAAGTTTATATGAATGATTTAAACTGGAATAAAGTCTCATTGTCGCTGTTTCACAAAGGTTTATTATTCTCTATGTGACATAAATGTTGTTTAATCCAGATAAAGAACAAATGTTTGATGTATGAATGCATATCAAAATGACACTTGAGTAAATTTTTAATTATAAATCATCTGGAGTCTAAATAGTCTTTCCTTAAAAGATTCCAATTATCTGGTGGTACTTCATCTGGGTAGAATTAACCAGACTATTTTATGATGACATTGGTTCCATTTTACAAAAGAATAATATGCAGTCGAATAAAAATGCTTATCGCCTTTAAAGTATGAAATTCCACTTCCAGTAGAAAAGCGTCTTTTGATATAACTTTCAAAAAAGGGCATTTACAATTTTCTTTCTTGTAAACTATACAAAATATATAAAAAAATACTTAAAGTTTCTTTGAAAGCATTGGCGCAGTTTCAGACAAATTGAATAAAATGTTTTCAAAATTGTTGTGCATAATTTATTTTGGAATATAATTACATTTAATTTCACAAAACTGTAAAGTGTGAGTCATAGTAAATTAAATTATTTTTCACGAAATCGTCTTGAATGAGACTACACATAAAATGAAAATGCAATTTTGAAACTCTAAGAACTACCGTACGTTTTAGACGCACAACTTGTAATTTAAATGGCTTATTGATGCTTTGTTACTTTATTTACTGAAACTCAACTGTAACCGTTGGATAAATTCGTTTGTGAAAGGAATTACAGCAACGTATTAAGGTCCACAGAATCACCTTAATTAATAGATCATGTGCAATGGAAATTCAGAACTGAGATCTTATAGTATTATTTTTCTTTCAAATGTTTTTATTTTATGTTTAACTACATCTTAACATGCCGCTTTGAAGTCGTCTCCTTGGTTACAGCTATTAATCTGAGATAGTATGGGCTTGATTGAGTTATAGCACTCTGAATGTAGAAATACTAAGTTGGTAATAATAGATCATTCAAATACAAACGGATAATATAACATATACTTGTATAAGTTCTTAAAAAGTATTCATGTTTTTTTTTAAAATAATATATCTAGGATAGAAAGTAATTTTAAAAATGTATTAAGCTATACAAGTTGTAAATGTTTCAGAAATAAATATAACAATTCACTATGTAACAAAAATTTTACTTTTCTTGTTCCTAGGCAGAAAGTGTTATTTCCTAATTACTTATGCCTAAAGTAAATGAAAAATACATACTTTTCTCTTCAAACTTTTTCAAATTTACCTATTTACCAGAACATTCCAGGTAGATTCAGTGCTGAGTAGCTGATAGAGAATTTTCTCGAACTTACAAGAATTTTAAAAAAACTTTCTTGAATGCTGTAGAACTTACAAGAACTTTCTAGAATGTTGTAGAACTTACGAGAATTTTCAAAACCTTTCAGAAGTTTCTAGAACTTTCCATAGTAATATATATACAGGAGCTCACCACTTCAGTTTAGTTCTAGCTGCCTTACTGAACACATAGACCTATCTGATTTTATCAGAAATGGCATCAAGAAGCTGCAAGCATTCTCCAGATGCATTCTGCTTTGTATGTGGCCAATTTATCAAAAAAAGAGCAAAAAAATACTCTCTGACAACATCTGCTAATATCTGTGAAGCCTAGAAGGCATATTTTGGCATGCCTGTCGGGGATCAAGACAAACCCTAGACACCTCATTTTACCTGCGAGCACTGCAAGAAAGGTCTAGAAGGTAAGACAGACAATTTTTGCTTGCTTGAGTAGTAAGATTTTGTATTATACAAATTTTATTAAAATATTCTTCATAATAAGAATTTTATTTTTCCCTTTTGTAGGATGTTACAGAGAGGAGAAAAGAGCCATGAAGTTCTCTATTCCAAGAATTTATAGTGAACCTACTGACCACTCAAGCAATTTCTACATCTGCATTGTGGACTCTTCTAAATGTAGGGTTGGCAAGAATGCATCTGCTGACATGCATCTGAACCTTTCATCATCCATCGCCCAAGTGCCACACTACCCTGAGGTCTCTGCACCCACTCGGCCAGAGAGAAAAAAGCCACCTTCAGAAGAGAGCAGCAAATCAAAAGAGGAGGCGAACGTTGAATATCCAGATTATAATTTCAGAGGTACAGCTGGTAAGAAAATCTCACACTACCCCAACCAAAGAGACCTCAATGACTTGATCAGAAATCTTGGTCTAACAAAGTCGAATACCGAGCTTTTAACATCTAGACTCAAGGAATGGGATTTGTTAGATGAAAGTATGCAAGTCACAAGTCAGAGGAAGCGTCACCGACATTTTTCAAGCTTCTTCACTTGCCCATATGGGTTCTGCTTCTGTCATAATGTATCCGGTCTGAGCGAAGCAATTGGAATTGTCTGTAACCCAAACGAGTAGCGCCTCTTCAACATTAACTCATCCAGAAGTCTCAAAGTTGTGCTGCTCCATAACAGGAATAAGTATCTGTCTCTTCCCCTGGCTCATTTAGTGCACCTCAAAGAGGAATACAACAGCGTTAATATCTTGCTAGAAGCCTTAAAATGTGACAAGTATGATTGAGACGTTATCGAAGACTTCAAAATGGTGGCATTCCTAATGGGTCTCCAAATTTCCCTGTTCCTTTTGCCTTTGGGAGAGCAGGGACACTGCAGCGCACTACAACAGAAACACTGGCCACAACGAACCGACTTCTCTGTGGGGAGACACGATGTCAAGTGTGAGCCACTAGTGAACCTCCAGAAGGTGTTGTTCCTACCATTGTACATAAAATTGGGTCTTATGAAACAATTTGTTACAGCTTTTGATAAAGAGTCTGCAGCCTTCAAGTACCTTTGAGACTTCTTTCCTAAGCTGTCTGAGGCAAAGGTCAAATTTGGTGTCTTCGTTGGACCACAAATAAATAAGATCCTGGAGTGCACAGAATTCCTCAAGGGGCTCAGTAGGAAGGAAAGAAAAGTTTGGGGCAGCTTTATCGCAGTGGTTAGGTGCTTTTTGAGCAGCTACAAGGCTGAAAATTATGTGCAACTGGTTGAAGCCTTGGTGAAGAACTACGGTAAAATAGGCTGCTGAATGTCCCTGAAGGTCCATATTATTAACGCTCAACATGATAATTTCAAGGAAAACATGAGAGCATACTCAGAGGAGAAAGGCGAGCAATTCCACGAAGATATACTGGATTTAGAACGCTGCTACCAAGAAGTGTAAAACAAAAACATGATGGAAGACTGTATTTGGAGGTTGATACATAAAACTGATTTACATTACAGTCGCAAATCTCGAAAAACCACTCACTTCTAAACATTTTTGTTCAACTTTAGTATAAATACATGTAAATCTTGATTTATGTGCTGTTTTATTCATACCTTATGTAAATGAAAATGTGCAAATTTGCCCGTTTTCACATAGAATATATGTTATATTCTTAATTTAATAATACAGGTCACAAAAGCAAAGTTTCAAGAAAAAATGGCCATTTTCTGTATTTGTACAACAAAAACACTTGAGAAATAGCACATACTATCCAGAAAAAAAATGTGTTACATAGCGTTAAATTTGTAATTAAACATTTGTTTCTTTATTAATGTTTACCAGAAACGGAAAATATGGGTTTTCCTCAGTCCAATAATTTTTTCAATACTTCTATTGCTCTTTAAAATTTTCAAACAACGCAACATTGTTAAAGTTTGTATGCAGTTCGTGTTTTATAATTGTCTCTCGATATAAACTTACAGGGCTCTTTATACCTTCTTTGATATCGATTATAATGAAAATATATTAATTGTCATGACAACAAAGAATTTAAAGCCAATACACAAGTGTAAATAAACATTAAAAGTTATATTAAATCGAACAAGTCTTGACAATTATCTGTGGCGGTATTAACGTCTTTATGCCTGGATTCACGTGTAAGAGTTTTACATCAATATACAGGGTGGTCGCTAGAAAAGCGGAAAATTTGAGGGTTAGATGAGATCATCAATAAAATGCTTGCTTACTCATTTCTATTTTGATTTCTTTAGATCATGAATAAAATGAATGATTTTAATATCATAAAATGCATTTTGAGCATCTATGAGTGTAATATAACATATGCCTTTAAAAAACTTTGTAAAAGTTATTCTTTGTAAAAATAAATAGCTGTTTGACAAATTTTCCGCTTTTCTAGCGACCACCCTGTATTACAATGTTTGTGTCCAAATGTAATGATTTCATGTTTGTATGTAAATTTTTTTATCTACATATTTCAATGTTTTGTTTTTCCAAATGTAAGGATGTTTTTGTTAAAGTGCATTAATGTTGTTAATGTAGTGTTTTTGTCCAAATGTAACATTGTTTGTGTGCGGGTGTAAGAATATTTTGTCCAAGTGTATTGATGTTTTGTTAACACGTGACAGTGTTTCTGTTAATTGTTGTGATGTTTGAGTCAAGATGTAATTATTTTAGTTCAGGTAATGGAATGTTTGTGTTTAGATGCTAAGATAAAGAATCTTCCACTTCGTGATGACGAGAAACCCATTTGAAGTAAAAATATATCTCAGAATGGCTGGTATGGATATTAACACTTTAACTAATAAGGCAGAGAACAACGTTTCGACCTTCTCAGGTTATCTTTAGGTTAACAATAAGAGGATTTGCAACTGACCGTTGCAGGGCCCATGTCTTATGCAAGAGAGTGCAAACGTATAGGGGATTGTAGGGGGCGTTGCAGTTACATTTTGCTTGTTTCTCCAAAATAAAAGTTGTGGCAGTTGTTGTGTTGTATTTTATAAATAATGTTGGTGTTGTGCTTATCAGTGTAGATTTTACATCGTTGGACTTTAGTTTTTCACCTTTATTGAATAAATTTGGTATTTACTGGAATGTTATGTTTTGTAGTTTGTTGTACATTGGGATTTATTATTGTTTGTTTGTTATTGATTGTGTTCTTGATCTAGGTGTATGCGTATAATTCTTTCAACGGTTTTTGGTTGTTGATTGTGTTGTTGGTCTAGGTGTGTGCGTATAATTTTTTAAACGGTTTTTGGAAGAAATTTGTTGATGATGTGTTGTTTTATTTTGTTGATTTCATCGTTAATTTTGTATAGTTTTGTGACCGTGTTTATCTGGTTTCCATATGTGTTGAGTTTTTGTTTTGTTTCTTGTGCTGAGTCCCAGGCAATGTATCGTCCAATATGGTTGATTTTTCTGTTTTGAATTGTGTATCTTGAGGTTGAGAAATGCAGTGTGATTATTTTTTTCCTGTTTACAGGTGAACTTGATGTTGGGGTTATAGAATTAACATATTTGAAAAAACTAAGTGTGTGTTCTGTAGAAGTGAATCAGTAATTGTTTCACCAACACACCTGTACCAGTATAATGGTGGATGTAAGGTTGAATTGATTGATCGAGATTTAATCTGTGTCATAAAAATGTTAGATGGAATTGGTGACACGAGATTCCCCATACTTAGTAGTTTTGGTCATTGAACACAAAGTTAGTTTTGATGACAGTGAATTCTATAAGAGTTGCTAATTGGTTGCTGAAGATGAATATCAATGGGTCGGAGTTTTGGATATAAAGTTCTAAATTTATCTTGCATGCTTCAGTGGTTGAGACCTATGTGGAAAGAGAGAATACATCAAAATTGGCTTTAAGATTTAATTGATTAAGAGTAGACTTAAGTTAAAAGAGTCTTTGAAAAAGGAGCCTGCTAATGTTACATATTTAGAAAATGCCCGCACTACATATTTACTGAGGTTGTAGTTAAATGATTCAGAGGTTGAGATTATGGGTCGTATTTTGTCAGGTTTGGGGGTGCCGTATAATTGTGGTGTGAATGAGCATGCCCTTGGTAGGTAAGAATAAAGGTTTTTGGAGATTGTGTTGTTTTTTTTTCATTTGTATTTAGCTTAATTGGTTTTCAAGTGTTTTTATTGGATTTCTGCGTATTAGTTTAAATTTGTTTGTATCTGATAAGATTTTGTTCATTTTTTGAACGTATTCATTTGTGATCATTAAAACTATAGCATTGCCTTTATCTACTTTTAGAATTTTAATGTTGTTGTTTTGTTTTAGGTTTTTTATAGAATTGATATCGTTTTGTGTGATGTTGCTTTTTAATTTTCTTTTCTGTGAAGTACGTTGATGGTTCTACGTGAAAATTCTTTGAAAAAGTTGTTTAAGGTACTTTTTTTAACAGATTTTTTTAGTTCTACCTGGAAAGATAGGTTGTTGGTTGTCGATGTAATTGTTGTTAAAGTTGCATAGATCCAAAACGTTATTTATAAATTCAGTTTAATATTTTAACAGTTAAGATTTCAATGCTGAAAGAGGGGAAATTTTGTAAAATCAGTAAGCCTAAAAATTGTTATGAAAACAAGTTAACTGCATATTCCACTTATTTTGTCCATCGCATTTTAAAACCAGTGGTTTATAAAAACAATATTTCAGCTTTATCTTCTGTTTCACACAGTTTACTTCCCAAAAAGTGTTTTTTTTATCATAACTAGAACTGAACACACTTCTGATTAATTAAGAGGATTACAGGAAACATCTTCAGTTGACTTATTGTTTTATAACGTGTATTGTGGTGTTTCTGTCCAGATTTAACTATGTTTAACTTAAGTAAATGTTTAGTCCATATATTTATATTTTTGTGACTAAGTGTAATGGCCCCCCCAGTGGCGCAGCGGTATGTCTGCGGACTTATACGCTAAAATCCGGGTTTCGATACCCGTGGTGGGCAGAGCACAGATAGCCCATTGTGTAGCTTCGTGCTTAATTCAAAACAACAACAACAACTAAGTGTAATGATGCTGTATCTGAGTGAAATAGTCCCTAGTCCAAATAACGCGGTGTATCAGTATGAATGTCATAATACTTGATTCAGATTTTGAGATGACTGTGTTCAAGTGTAATAATATTTGTACGAAAATATAATGGTAGCATTCTTACCCATATACACTTAAACATGAATCTGTAGTGCTACATCACATATCCCTTTACTTAGTTTTATTGGTTGTTTATAACTTTGTTATTTTTTACGTGTTTAGACAACGGAGAAGAAAAGTGACAGAACTTTATGGTGCATATAAAAGATTTATCATTGGATACTATATCTGTCATTGGATGTTCTAACACCAATTTTATTGTTTAGTTTCTGCAAAAGGTGAGTTTTCTGTGGCGTTGTAAAGCACACAAACAACATTAAAGCACATACGTCTGCTTAGTATGTCTTTATTTTTATTTATTTCTAATTCAAGAAAACCTTGTTTGTGCAAAGATAGGTCATAAAACTTTGTTTATTCCTTGGTTTCGTAGTACAGTCACACTATTGAATAATACAGCAAAAGATAGTATTGTAACAATCTTCACTGCAAAGTCAGTCTCAATCAATACATTTTTACGCAATTTACACAGTAAGCGGGCTTGCTAAACCAACTTCAATCAGCAAAAACAAAAAACTACAATGGAGTATTGTCGATATTAGTGATAGTCATGTTTTAAGGTTCTTCGATCATCATTCTTATGAATACATTCGCTGGAATTCACGAGGGTGTAGAAGCCTGTGGACTTTTGTTCATACGTGTAGATTTAAAATTGTATTTAATATGTTATTTACAATGCCAGAATATAAGTCTATTACAATTGAAGTTGCGGGCAGAGTGGTTCATTTTCGCAACCATAGCCAATGAACTTAAAGTGTAAGATGAATAGATTTAACATTACCAGAACTTTATTAAATTCTCCTACATTACGCAACGGTCTTACAAAGATAAAATCCCGCGTTCCCAGTTCACAAAGAACGTGAAGTATAGCACTCTGTATGAATGTAATAAACAATACACTGGGGAAACACAATACCCTTTACAGGTAAAATGCAAATACCAGAGTTATTAAGAATTGCACTATAAATACATCAACTATAGTTTTTCACGCGTAGGAAAACGACCACATGATAGACCTAAAAATGCCAAAATAATAAACAGAAATGGATACATCAAATGAAAAAAAATCAAAGAAGCTATTGGCATCCAAGCACAAGCAATGGACCACTATTGAGTATAAATCGAAACAACGGTGAAAAACCACTCAAATCTGCATGTACATCACTATCAAAGGGCATAAAATGTCATTTGCTGTGATTTTTATGTATAATTAAGCCGTTTATTTTATAACGTATTATATGAGGTGTGAAAAATTCCTACATTTTTATTTCTGTTTATAATACCTATATGTGCATTTTTCTTATGTTTACTCGTGATGTTACAAAAATTCGTAGTTTCAACTCTTAATTGGAATGAATAAAAACTCTTTAAACTAAACGCTTTCGAATGATAAGCCTTTCTTCTACAGGGGTAAACTGGGAATGGTAGTGTAATCGAATGAGTAATATATGTATATAAAAGGAGTTTAGTGACACCACAAAGATCGTCTGGTTTTTCAGGAAATGTCTATTTCTCTCCGAACTGTTGTAAACGGCTCATTTCCTGTACAATGTAACCAATAGCGACAGTATATGTGAAAAGGTGTAAGGGATATTGTATTTTAGAAATAGCTAAATAGATTTGTATTTAAAACTATACTTAAGTATTTAAGTAAAATAAAAGTGAAATCTGGTGACTCATTATAAAGATATGCTATATTAATCAATTTATAAAAAAAGTTGTTGTTTGCTGTTGTTTTGAATTAAGCACAAAGCTACACAATGGGCTATCTGTGCTCTGCCCACCACGGGTATCGAAACCCGGATTTTAGCGTGTAAGTCCGCAGACATACCGCTGAGCCACTGGGGGGCTATAAAAAAAGGTATAAAAATTGTGTTTAACAAATTGTAGGCTTTAGGAAATTCAGCTTTCATATTATATGAAACAATAAGCAAATAATAAAAATTATTTATCTGATGAAGATGAAACCAATTATTGGAAATCACTGATTCCGGGATTTAGATTAATTTCGAATGATTGAACAGTGTTTAAATTAATAATTCATTCGCAATGTGTCCCTTAAGAAGAAAGTCCCACCTTTCGAAAGCGCTTGAATCATAGGGTTTTATTCATTTCTTATGTTTACTATATATTTTAATACCAGGTCAATTATTATTACCTATTTTAAAGCAGTGTTGCACAGTTCAATGAACTTTTATTGCTCAGTATCTTGCTACCCGGTTAAAGCTGCGGTAAGAGAGTTGAAAACTCAAAAATTAAATTACTCTAATGTAAAAAGAAAAACATCTGTGATAATTCTACAGCTAACGAATCTTGTTACGTGAATATTTTTCCATGGAAAGGTCTATGGTATGACTGTTTGCATTGTGGTATGTAAGTGTCAAACGTATCAATCGTGACATCACAACTCACGTTAGTAGTAACGCCCTCTGTACAACATATTGTTGATGTTAAATATTACTAACGCTGTGTTATAAAGCACGCCAATCCTTGGACATCAAGTTAGTTTGGAAACTATAATAATTGAAGTCGTTGTAAAATATATGTTTTATGATTAAAACAAAACTCTTAGTGAGACGAAAAACGTGTGCCAATATATTTAATTAAACAGGAAAAATATTATTCGCCTGAAAAATTATAAACGAAGCGCCGAGTTACATGCATTCTGGAACGTACTCATTCAGCATAAAAGAGCGATATTACACATAAACACAGTGTTTGTATTTTCTAATTTCTAGCAAATGCTGGATCTTTTTTGAACGTTGAATAAGTCCAAGAATAGAATTTATCACGAAGTAAATAGCATCTTCATTCAATCCAACATAACATTATGTGTCGAAATCTGGGAATATTCAATAGCGTCTCAAGTTTTAAATTACTATAAAATGTAACCTGCAACATCTGGTTGACGCCGATATAATCTTGGATGCAGAATAAACTTGAAAAAATTCTGTATTCAGTATTTTATTCTATAAGCATTTCTTAATACAGTTACCTGAAATTGTATAGAAGCTTTATATACTTTAAATTCATGAGTTTACTATATTGATTTTCGATATCATACTCACCTTCATCGAGCAATACCATCTAGAAATATATTTCTGTCGTTGAAAAAAATATTTTCTGAACGAGTGTGCTCTTGGATTAGCATATTATTCTACAGAGATGAGCAATTTTTCAAATCCATATTAACACACTACACAAGGTTATGATACTTTAACTTATAGAGATAAAGTCTATAATTAAATAAGAATGATAGTTATTTATATGCTCGATTTCCTAACGTTAGGCTGTTACTGAATTACCAGCATACTATATCTAACTGCATAATCTAAGTACACGCCATTTACCTTAATATTAGCATCACCCACTGATAGATATCAAACATTTTAATTTTGAATGAAACAAACGAAATTAAAACATAATAACTTTTATGGGTTTTTTTTTCCTTTTAGCTTAATTAACTGGTGTTTGGATTTCTAAAACCGTTATTGAATTGAATGTATAAATTATTACACTGGAAATATTAACAGTGATAACTTATGCTGAATATGAAAAAAACAAAAGCCCAACATTATATCTTTGTCCCCCAATGGACCAGCGGTAAGTCTTCAGATTTACAACGCTAAAATCACGTATTCGATTCCTCTCAGTAGACAGAACAGATAACCCGATGCCACTTTGTTACAAGAAAAAAACACACATTCTGTTACTTAGTACCAACGAATGTTATTTTTTCAGTTGATTAATCGGACAGTTTAAAATTGCTACCTTGGAATAATTAGTCCAAACGTTTTATTGAATTCGTTTTAAAATACTGTTTTTCATGAAATCACTGAAAATTAACCAATATAGTTTTGACAGTACTTATAAATAAACTCGTTAGTAATTAGGTTTAAACTAATAGTATCTGAAACACTCTAATTATGTTAGTACGTATACATATTTATGAAAGTATATGATGTTTCAGAACTTGTTTCTGGGTGCAAAGAAAGTTTTGTTCCGTTTACAACATTCAAATATTAGTGCGGCCCGGCATGGCAAAGCACGTTAAGGCGTGCGACTCGTAATCTGAGGGTCGCGGGTTTGCATCCCCGTCGTGCCAAACATGCTCGCCCTTTCAGCTGTGGGGGCATTATAATGTGACGGTCAATTCCACTATTCGTTGGTAAAAGAGTAGCCCAAGAGTTGGCGGAGGGTGGCGATGACTAGCTGTCTTTCCTTTAGTCTTACACTGCTAAATTAGAGACGGCTAGCGCAGATAGCCCTCGAGTAGCTTTTTGCGAAATTCAAAAAGCAAACAAACAATCAAATATTAGTCTATATTTTGAGAGCCTTAGTTTACAAATCAAGTAATGCCACAATGTTGTATGTTGACCTATTCTAAGAGATCAAGTAATTTCACAACGCTGCGTGTTGAAATGCATATTACACAACTTTGTTTGGACTTACTGCAATCGATTTCTTGTGCCTGTGTTCGTTATCTACCTGAAGGTAACTAAGCTGGGAATTAGGATTTAGTAAACTACACAATTTCATAGAAAGAACGTGATCAACAGAGATGATATATTGGAAAACTTTCAGGTGAGTGCAGCTCATAAACCTGTAAAATATCATTAAACAATTATATAAGGCACAGTTAACCAGTTATGTAATGATTTACCAGCTTTGCAAGTTATAGAAAACCAAATGAACAGCTTTTTCGAAGTCAATATTCCTCTATATGAATAATCTTCTAGAAAAACAAGTTCAAATTACACAGTTTAAGTTTACTACAGTGCAGGGGAAGATTTTAGTTTTTGACAGACGGATTTATTTCAGATATAAAAAGATTCTTATCCAAAAACACGTTCTACTGTTCCTTAAAAACAGAATCGGAAAACTAGCAAAATCAATTTTGTTTTCCCACTAGCCTTATTGAAGCTCTAACCCTATTTATGCCAGGTTTTATTGTACATGTTTAGTTCATTCGATGGTTAGATATTTTAGTTTTATGATTTGTAACAATTTAAAAAATATGGAGCTTTGCTTTAAAATTATTTCAGTGGGGAATGTTTTTAGTATTTACTTACCTACTAATACAAACAGTGAAACGTATTTTTCAAACCTTACGATCACTTTTCTAAATCGAATCGAGTTTCACGAAACAATCAATAACTGTGTGTGCCATATATAGTACAACATTTTGTAAATCTCGTTTTGGTCTATTTTGTTGAGCTTTAATCCAATATATAATAATTTTACGATATTACACATTTGTTTACACTTAGAGGGCAGTTGCTGTTAATAATATTTTTAATTTTATAAGTTTTTCATAAATTAAACTGGATTTAAAATATCATCTTTTGTATATTGTATACATGCAAATCGTAAAAATAAGTTGTTTTTCAGTTTAACTTGTACAATGTGAATTTGTTAATGATATCTTATTTTTGTGTTGCTATTTTGAACAACCAATAACCGGGTTTAGATTTAAGGTTAATTAAATTTATTTATTTTTCTAAGGATTTCCAAACATACAACATTAATACCGTCTCATGCAATATATACTTATTATGATCTACATCTCTGTAACTTTCTATTTAGTAGTTTTATTCCCGAATAGTGGAAGAACCAAATCTGTGACACAGAAGGTTCATGAGACTGATTGACTGTAGGTCGTCTTGAATGTTGTCTGGTCATTTATATAAGGATGAGGAAGATTTAGTGGGATACAGTGTTTGTCTGCTTATTTTTAATTTTGCAAAAAGCTACACCAGGGCTATGTGCACCAGCCGTTTCTAATTTAGTAGTGAAATGCTAGAGAGAAGGCAGCTAATCATCACCATCTACCACCAAGTCTTTGGTTACGCTTTAACCAACGTATAGTGAGACTGACTGTCACGGTTCAAATAGAGGGCATGTTTGATGGGATAGGAATTTGAATCCGCAACCCACGGAATTCGAGTCGAGAGCCCTAACCACCTGGCCCAGGATTTAACGTAAAATGATTCACAAATCGAAACGTTTTTTTATTTGAATGGATACAGTTTTGGCTCTTTCTTTGTTCCTAAGATGTACAAGGTGTTTGGCTTAGCACCATTTAACTTAAACTGTATTGCAAAGACAGTAAAGATTTTGGTGACTTTTGTGAATGTCATTAACTAATCAATTTGTGTTTCTTGTATCAACTTAGACACTTTTCTTAAACGGCTTTCAGTTATTGATTAATGGAGATAATCTGATAATACCATATTCTAAGAAAATCCTTGAAACCTCAAAACCTTGTATAACCTGTTCTATCAATGTGATTTTCAATACCATAATGAAATAAAACATTCAAAAACAAAGTGCTTGTTCAGTGTGTTGTTATATGTACTTCAAACAAGTTAAAGTCTGCACCAAGCAGTTTATAAATACAAACAGTGTCTTGTAACATTATGTTTGCTCTTAATCGACTGTGCTTCTGATTTCAAAGCATAAGAAGAAACATTATGTTCAACAATAAGTAATAACACTAAATTCCAATGATCTGATTCAGAAATTAGAAGATGATTACGGCCTGGATTTTAATGAACATTCGATAACTCTTTGAAAAATATAACGCAAAATTCACAAGTTATATTTAATTCATGTTTGGATTTATCAATAATTAAGCATTATACATAACACGTTGGCCCGGCATGGCCGAGCTCGTTAAGGCATGCGACTCGTAATCTGAGGGTCGCGAGTTCGCGTCCACGTCGCGCTAAACATGCTCACCCTCCCACCCGTGTGAGCGTATAATGTGACGGTTAATCCCACTATTCGTTGGTAAAAGAGTAGCCCAAGAGTTGGTGGAGGGTGGTGATGACTAGACTAGCTGCCTTCTCTCTAGTCTTACACTCCTAAATTAGGGACGGCTAGCACAGATAGCCCTCGAGTAACTTTGTGCGAAATTCAAAAACAAACAAACATAACACGTAGAGCCAAAAGCGATCCAGTGGTTAGTGTGCCGGACTGTTGATCAGAAACTTTAATATTCACGCTCTTTTCCAAAAAAAAAAAAAAGAAAGAAAGAATCGCTATCTACATTTTAGAACTGTGGATGCGTTATAAAAGTGACAGTCAAATCTCATTATTCGATTATAGTAGCCATCAGTTGGCAATGAGTCGTGTTGGGTGCCTACCTTCCCTTTAAATAGTGAGTGACGTCTGATGCAAATAACAATCGAGTAGCTTCAGTAGACATTCGCAAAGTTCAGCAAACATTAACTAGGACGTTGTTGTTTTCACTTATACTTTGTAGTAATGATTTTTTTAAATACTCATGGTTGGATATATCAGCATATTAATTAAGGTGACATTCAAATGGTGATGCATAACAAGTGTGAAAACGATTCAGAATTCACTCTTCATATTGTACACTAACCTTCATCCGTGTTGAGAGATGTGCTCTCATTTTGAACTTCGAACCTTGGATTCGTTCAATATCAAGATGTGAAGTACGTTGCATTGAATTTTCCAAAAACTGAAAATACACTAAAATAACATAGCTTATGTGGGCACTTTAAAAGTGAAATTTTCTGGGTTTTTTTTCCTCGTATACAGCTGCTTACCCTAAACCGAGTAGTATGGAGATAAAATGATGGCTAAGACTGAACATAATTGCCTTCTCTTCCATGACATTAAGAATCGCTGAGCGCGACACCACCAAAGGGAGGACGGTGTTATACAACATCTGTTTTTTGGGCCAGTTATAATCAGTATATGCAAGAACTGTCAACTTGCGTTAACTAAGAAAACAACTTAAGCACTTCTCCAAATAACTCCTAGCGTTGAGTTTCTAACTACATTATTTCATATTCATCCGAACGCCACGTCAAAACATTCCTGATGTGTGCTCATTACTTTTTGAAATGGTATAAAACCCCATTAACCACATCGGAAAAGAAATCACTCTGTGAAATACAATTGCTAACACATAATATTTTAAAACAATATTACAATAGGATCAAAATGTATTCAAGCTAATAATTTTAACCTAAATGCATTACATCAGACTACGAAAATGAAACACATAAGTAGGGGAAAAATGACCAAGACTCAAAGACAAAACTCAAAAGTTTTTGTTTATAACCCAAGAACTCAACTATGATATGATGCAAATGATGGAGCAGAACATCAGCATCATAGAGCCTCGAAATAACAGCATTACGGTTGTTTTACGTATCACTTACCGTAGAATTAAACTGTTACTGACATACGATGTACTGAAAAATGTAAGAAAAAAAGAGCAAAAGGCAAATTTTAAATTATTCACTGCTATTTACGTGGTAAAGAATAAATATGATCACACAAAGTAGACGACAGATTTGAAAAGACGTAAAGAGACGTTAAAGTAATAGTTTATCATTTTGTGTAAAATCCACTTAAAAGCAAAAATTTGTTGGATCAACAGAACGTAGGAAACGTAAAAAGAAAGCAATACTTCAGGATTTAATTAAATGTAACCTGAAGACAAAATCACGTATAATATACACACATTTCATGCAGCGCGACAGAATAAAAACAGCGTGAAACTTTTGATGTACATCACAGATTTCAATGCTTGGCAAATTAGACTTGTACATGAACGACAAGAAAAATGCTCTGGAAGCTCAAAGCGTTTTTTAAAATGTTGTTTTAGAATACGTTACTATTATAACCTACCAAAGGTTTTGGTTTGTGTTTTTGTATTTCGCAAAGAGCTACACGAGGGCTAACCGCTCGCCGTCCCTATTTTAGCAGTGTCAGACAGAGGGAAGGCAGCTAGTGGTCGCCACTCACTACTAACTCTTGAGCTACTCTTTTACCAATGAATAATTGGATAGATTGACTGTGACTTTATAACATCCTCACGGCTGAAAGGGCGAGCGTGCTTAGTGTGATGGTGATTCGAACTCCTGACCCTCAGATTACAAGTTGATTGCCTTAACCATCTGGCCATGCCAGGCTCCTGTAGAAGTTGAAGCATCATGAGTAATCCTCCAGCCCACGCTCGATTTATTTTTGCAAGAGGAAAAAATCTGCAGAATTACACCACACATGAATAAAAAGATACATGCGCATAACGTTTGTAAGCCATATTATGACATAGAAAACTACACAGAATAAGAATCAAGAACAATTCGAAAATTTTCGTGAGTCATTCAATGAAAATGTAACGTTACTGAAATATCATATTTATCATATAGCAAACTGTGAAACCACAGAAGGTACTTAGAGCAGTGTGATATTAGTTTTCGATAGGTTAGCCTTAACTAATCCACAATAACGTTCAGAATGTCTATCAAAAATACATTACATACAGACCGAAAAGGTGAAAGAAGCAAATATGACTGAATGAACACGAAAAGTTAAATGTTTATTCAACATACACTGAAATTTGTAAACTTTGCCAGAACTTTGGCTCATTTTATTTGTGTACAAACTTCTGGTTGTTGAAGCAGTGGATAAATAAACATAGTTTTTCCTCTCCACTAAGATAGGGGGAGAAATCATGATGACACTGCAGTGTTAAGTCAGGCAAAAGTATTAGTTTGTTTTTTTCCAAATTCAAGATTATCTATATCAATTATCATTCTCATTTTACATTTTGAACATACACTAATCTCTGTATCACTCCTCAACTTACCTACCACCCGCATCCAAGGGAAGTAGCGTTGCAATAATAGAGTCAAGCAAGTGTAAACTCCATTGAAAATTGTTGTAGTATCTGGCATTTATACAAGATATTAGGTTACTGCACGTTTACGGCCTTTAACAACTGAATGTAGAATATGTAAGTAAAAAAAATATTAATAGTTATAACAAAGTGAAATATAACTGGCTGACAGGAGAAGATATGAAAGGTTTTGTTTTAACCCTTAAAAGATCCAGCTTTTAAAACCATTGTTAAAAGAAGTCAAATTTCAAAATTATATGAAAAACTTGCAATAATTTACAATGGAAGTTTCAATATCTACAATTTTTCAACAGGTGGTCAAGTAAAGCCACACTTGAAGCTTAAATATAGTGATTTCAAAAATACATTAAGGTACCCTTACTTTCTACTATTTGTGTGTTTATTTTTGAATTTCGTGTAAAGCTACACGAGGACAGTCTGCGCTAGCATTCTATAATGTAGCAGTGTAAGACTAGATGGCAGGCTAATAGTCATAACCACCAACCGCCAATTCTTGGGCTACCAAGGAATAGTGTGATTGACCGTAACATTATATACCCCCATAACTGAAAGAACGACATGTTTGGTGTGAAGAGTATTTGAACCCGCAACCCTTAGATTAAGAGTCGAGCGCCTTAACCACTTGGTCATGCGGGTCCCACTTTCTATTATCTCTATATATATACATACACACACATACATATATATATATAAATAATCGTATACCAACTTAATTCAGGTTTATTAGTGTTTTTGTTAATATTACCTTTTTGTTTGTTTAAATAACTAGAAGTATATAATAAAGTGCAGGAATACTTTTTTGTGACGAGACATTTTAAAAACTCTTGATTTTTACTAAAATAAAACTAAAATAATTAGCATTTCTGTCGCATCTTCACAAAATGCTTAACATGGAAATTTTGTATTTAATTTGTTAGGAAAAAATGTATAAAACTTTCATTGATCAAGAATTCTTTGACAGTAATATGGATAAACCTACAGATAGAAATTCTTGTAACTCTATGTCCCTTCTAGAAAATACATATCCAATTGATTTCTTGCTGTAAAACACTACTATTCATCTTATTAACAATGCCTCTAGAACTTTGATCAAAACAACATCGCAACATTCAGGAAATTTAAGAAAGAAATCCCACGTCCAACACTAATATTGTAACAGTTTCTGTCATTAGTCAGAGTCTTTTTAGATTATTCAACAAAATGAAGAATGCAAATTCCTGTTTATTTAGTAGCAACGAAAGTTTTATTGTTGCATCTATACAGTTTGCATTGTAACTTATGCAAGTTATATGTAACTAAAATCGGTCTAACTTCACAAACATTTCTAAACGTTCGCTTATTCGGTAAACTGATCATAAACATTGTATTTTATATTTCTCTTAGCTGTAGCACCTCGTTGAAAATCAAATTTAACATTCATAAAACGGGAGTAACAGATAAATCGACTAATGAACTCTTGAGCGCAGTAATACATTTACCATTTAACAGATTATTTATCAGTCATAAACCTTACCTAGTTTCACTAATATGCATTGTACATCATTCAAGTTGTGACCTAAACTTTCAAAGAAGTTCCAGATATTAAGCAATCTTTTACACATCTTCTGGAGCAATTATTCAGTCTAAATTATAAAAAGAGCTATAGTGATATCCTAAAAACACTTTGTCCTTAGTTACTATAAGGTAACATAAACATAATAATGTGTATTATGTCAGACTTTAATAAAAATAAGGAACATAATAAATTACTAATTATGTATATATTCAGAAACCATAAAAAATATCATTTACGTAGTCGGCTGCAAATACGTATGCTATACATAGCAATAAGAAAATGCTCAAATACTTATTTAAAATCCAGAAGAAAAGTAATCAAATGGAGCAATAAACGAAGAGAATACGGGTGATAAACAAGTCTTTAAACCCACCAGTTTAGTTTCACAATGTTACCCACCATCTTCAATAGGTTGTGTGTAAAAAGTAGAATAGAAAATGGGAAAAAAGCAAAGAGAAAAAAAGAGGAAACCAAAGACAAATAATAAATAATGTACGAAAAGAACAAGGCAAGAGCAAAAAAGTACAATTTATTAATCGAATAAAAAAGTCGAGAAAGTAAAATGTAATTTTTCTTTCTTCTATAAAAGTATATAAATAAACGTCAATATGTGTTTGTTTCTTATACGTTTCATATTTTTTGACCAATTACTACTAAACCTGACAGAGTGATACAGAAAGACAAGAGAAAGATTATGAGGCTGACCCCCTCATCCAATTTCGTATTTATAGAATTATTGATTTTTCTTTTCAGTATTGGCACCTTAATGTGTTTCCATTGTATTTTTAACGTGTATCATGTTAAAAAGATGAAAAGAAAAATACACACAAGTACACACAACTCATATAAATTGACTTGTTTCAATAAGGATGCAATATCGTTGGAAAAATATTATAAACTAGCGTATAACCCGTCAAAATGTTGTACCCTAACCTCACATTTTTCGAAATTGAACTTCACCAATAAAGAGAGAGAAAAATGCTCTCAAGTCAGTCTGACGTCAGCAAGCTCCTTTTGTAAGTCAACCAAAATTAAGATAGTTCATGATGTGAATTTTTGGCATGTTCATAGAATAATTATTGATAAATATTAATTACATTAACAACTTCGAATACACAGAAAAATCAGTGCATTTTAGACATATTCCAACAACGGTTTTATGACCTTTTTACTGATTAAACAAACCTGCTTTTTTATATTAAAACGTTAGTGATATAACAGAAAAGAACGTAATTCAGATATAATTTGAGTTTAAAATTGGACTGATGTTTTTTACATTCAAGATAAATTTTATACGCTTGCTTCTAGACTAAAGTAATCCTAACGTGTTTAATTTAGGCTTATTATACCAACGCTCACTACACTTATAACGTTTCAGAGCGCCTACCCAACCCACATGCACAATTCCCTTGCATTCCTATCACTAAAGTCGTGTATGTGTGTGTTTTTATGTAGCAAAGCGACAACGAGCTATCTGCTGAGTCCACCAAGTAGAATCAAACCTCTGATTTTACCGTTCTAAATCCGTAGAATTACCGGTGTACGAGCGGAGTACCACTAAAATCGTAATGAACAGACAGTAACTGAACTATTCTGTTTGGATAAATGCGTTTGGGTGTTTATGACTCCTCCTTTTTCTTTGATAAATCAAGCGTGACGGGACACACAAGACTTTTATATAGGTTAGATATTGACCAATTGTTGTAATTCTTTGTGTATTATTACTTGTCACTGTTATTATAGTGATATATAATACGTTATACTTTATTCACATGCTCCACAATATATTTTAAGCAGTACTCTAAATACGTATTCGTTAGTCCAAAAATAGCCCAAGATAATAGTTTAAAGCATGTTTTGAACATCGACTAAACTTGAAGATAAAACCTCAATGAGTTGAAACTACTCTTTATTATATATTGTTAAATAATAATTTGTCGTTTGCTATATTTATTTGTATATTTTCATCCAATATAAAACGTGTATACTTTATCAGTGGGTCTTTTGAGCTTCGTATTTCTTGATTCTCAGATAATTGTCCCACCAGGTCTGGTGACTTAAATCATCAGTGTTGAATGTTTTAGGTACTTTACTTACGAATATTCTAGTTAGATATCGCAAAAGTTTTTATTGATATCTTATTTTATTTTATTACGTTGAAGGAATTTAGAACTATATTTCTTTCTGTCGTGTCGCAGACATACATGTTGATACTACAGATTTTTAGAACCAATCATTCATCAATAATTGTATTAGAAAATAATACATTTAAAAGGAAGATTTTTGTGGGAAATTTCGCGTGAGATTACATTTTTTACTAACCTCACTCAACGGTACGTCTGTAAGCCTATGACACTAAAAATCTAGTTGCGATGGCCGAGATGATCAGAGCTCAGATAACCCAATGTGTAGCTCTGCCTCAACAGCATTTCAACCAATCAAACCTAATCGTGTAACGTGGACAACTTCGTACATTTTCCTACTTACTGTAATTTTAATAACAGTTAATCGACGTCACTTATACTGTACATACCACATAGTGGTACAGTGGTATGTCTGAGGACGTACAGCGCTAGAAATCAAATTTCGCTTCCCGTGCGCTTCCATATTCTTTTATGCAGCTCCTTAACTACAAACAAACATGCACTGTAATTATGATTTTTTTTAAAAAAAATTAATAAAGATGAAAGGATCTGATGTTTTAGGTTGTTTAACTGATTCTCAGTCCAGTATTTGAATTACCTAATATTATACGTTAATTTTACGATAACGTTCTGTTAACAGGTTTTACTTATACACACCATATTTTATGCAGAAATTGGTTCTAAAATTATAACATAACACGCTTTCATCTGTCAGAAACAAACTAACCGAAACCATAGATTCCATGAGAAACAACAGTCAAAAATGACATCCAGGCATCTTTAGTTGTTAGTCAATGTCATCACAGTTTATTGTTTTATCAATATTGTACTTCGTTTTATTTCATCTGATATTTTAATTTAAATAGTCCCCAATAAGAAGACCAATAGAATTAAAGTCTGGCATTATATTTCTCAGCTGTTATCTAGAAACAGAAATTCAATAGTCGCCATCGATAGTTTTATATCTTGATGTAGTGACTTCTTTTTATACTTTTTACAATAGATGGGGTTCAAGTACTTCACCGTATTTAGTCTGTTTTTGAATTTTAGTCTGTATAAAGACAGTGTGCAAAAATCGGATATGAAATGGTCGGTAAAACCAATTATTTTCTATGCAAATTACGTTGAAAACTCCAGGAATAATTAGTGGAATTAGTTGTTATACTAATGGTGTTTTCTGTTTCACTTACATGCTATGAAGCACATCTAATCAAAAATGTCATGAACCTACAAGCACTTTGCTAAATACGTAATTTAGATTTGGTATGGTTGTTGTCAAGCACAAAGCTATACAGTGGGCTATTTGTGCTTTTTCTTTTAAAATGTATCGAAATCCGAATTCACCAGATTTACCGCTAAGCTAATGTAATGGGGAGGAGCGTAGTTTGGATAAAAAAATATTTAAAAATCTGATAAAGCTGGACTCTATTGTAACTGTAGGGTTTAAAGCATCGTTTTTTTAGATTACTCACAAATGAATTATGAACCTTCTGTTTTTTTCTTCAAATAATCTTTTTATCAGTTTTTCTTTTGAAATTATTTCAAAGTTAATCGAGTGGTCATTAGAACATCTGATACCAGACGTTTAATTCTTTAACAGTTTTAATGACAAATTTTTATGACCCAATTGTGTAAATGTAAAATAACTAACGGTTCTCACTGTCCAGGAGGATAATATGTGATGTAAAAATATCAGATTTGCTTGTTACGGAGAAACTGCTTTTACCCACTTTACAAAGTACTAGGTCATGAGAGAAACGAAAGTCCTTAAATCTTAAAAGAATCGATCTCCGAATCTACTTTATTACTTTATTTTTCTTTAAAGATAGGGTAGGTTTAACTAAACATATTCTGGTGATGCAGCTCGGCTTCTCGGTCACGGTTTAAATCTCTCACTTTATACAGCATGTCTCTTCATCTCCTACAGATGGTTCTGCAGGCTCAGCTTTATTCGCTCAAGTACAGTATAGAGCCCTCGTATCAGTCCGTTTGTACGGATAAAGCCTATTTTTCTTATGTAAAGAAATAGCGACACATGAAATTCTATAATATATCATTTTTCTAGATGATAGGTACATTATGATAACACACAAGCTCTGTGTGCCAAACAAAAAGAAACGATTTTAAAAAACGCAAAAGGCTTCCAGAAAATCAATAATGTCAGATTTATGGAAGAGAAGAATCTTTCATACAACTGTTTATGTGTATATGTGTGAGTGTGTGTGTTATATACGTAGAGGATCTGTTGATGTATGTTTTATTTGCAATCATACATAAAGCCCATGTTATGAGATAAAACATTAAATCCAGTGAATAGCATATCCGTATTATCAGTGAAAAATTTTGCTCTTATTACTCTCCTTTGAGAAAATAATTCAATAAATCATTTTTCGATCAGCATATCTACCATCTGACATACTTATGGCATTAGATTACTTAGATAGATGGGTGCCATGCAGATAAACGGAAAGTTTTATAACTATTCTCATCCATAACAGTTCTTGTAATGATCAGTGACGATTGTATATTTTATTTGCTACTGGATAGCTCGTGGCTTCTTTAAATCTGTTACTTCCATGTGACACATAAAGTAATATAGTTACGTAACTTACAGCAAGATCTGCAGATATAATTTCTTTTTTTACTTTTTAAAGTGAGGATGAATTACAGTCTTACAAACATTTGCTTTGAATAATAAATATTTATTCAGGTAGCCATACTTACCTTGTGCTTGTGTTGTACAAGCCCTGCGGCAATATATTGTATACAATCCAGAGTAAATATTATATCTGGGAGTAAGTAAATATCAAAACTGGGCTGAAACAAGGACTAAATTAAAACTTGTTAAACTATGTTTACCTCAACACACTATATTCTGACCGCAGTATTAATAGAATAGTTATGAAAAACTTTTCATGTTGAATTGTAGTGAAAAAAGTGTCGGAACATAGCATATTCAAATAAAAAAGAACTTATTGAATAAATATTGTAAAAAGAAAGAAATGTTCTAACTTAGAAATAGAGAAGTTTTACGGAAAGTATGAGTAAGAAATATGATAAGGGGATTCCACAAGGATCTGGTTTGGGTCCTATTCTGTGGAATTTTTATATTGATGGAATGTTAAAAGAATATAAACAATACAAACATACAAGCATTTGCTGATGACACCATTATTTTAATGACACCAAGAGCTTCATACCAATTTACGTCTTTGTCTCAGGATATATTAGATAAGATTAACAACTCGATTTCAGAAAATAAATTAGAACTTAATATTGATAAATCAAATTTTATTTTAATTTATAAAGGTAAAAATATCATGTATATACCTACAATTACTATTAGTAATAAAATAATTAAATTTACTAAAGAGTTGAAATACTTAGGTATTATAATTGACATGAAATAAACTGGTTATCGCATCTTAATTTTGTTAAAGGTAAAATAGTTAATGTTATTAAAAAATTAAAGCGGATTTCAAAAGCCACTTGGGGCTTAAAACTAAAAGTTTTGAAAGATATTTGTGTATTAAGTATAAAGAAAATGATAACATATGGATATGAAATTTGGTTTGAAAATACAGAAAGTATTAAAAATAAAATTTTACAAATTCAAAGAATAGCAATAATACCCATCGCAAAAGCCTATAAAACTGTAGCTAGTTTAACTTTTAACACATTAACGGGTACTTCCCCGTTAGATATAAAACTAGAAGTTGGTATTAAACTATATAAATTGTTTTTCTTGATCAAAATATTAAAATAGAAGATGAAGTAATTGAATTAGAAAATATTGAAGTTCTATTGGAGCTAAATTTTGCTCCTTGGATCAACCGTGGTTTTAATTGGTACTATGAAGGAGATTTAAAACAATTTAGTAATAAATTTTATACAGATGGCTCAAAAAATAATAATAAAGTTGGATGTGTTTTTTCGATATTTATAATGATGAAATTAAAAATGAAAGTTTGTTTAAATTAAATTATAATACAACAGTATTTATGGCTGAATTGTTTACAATTTTTAAACTATTGATTTCATGGTTAATAATAACATTTATGAAGCAGCGATATATTCTGATCCAAGGTCATTATTAATGGCACTTAAATCAAGTAAAAATAATAATTATTTAGTTAATAGAATTAAAGAACATATTTTTCACAATATTCTTAATGTTATTTTAAAGCCCACGTTGGGATCATTTATAATGAAATAGTAGATCTTAAGACTAAGAAAGCCACAGAGATAATATAAATTAACACTAAATTTAGATATAGTAAAAAAACAAATTAAAACAAAATTAAATAAAGAATTATTAAGCAATTGGCAGCAAAGATGGGATGATGCTTCTGTTGGTAGAATATATTAAAATTATCACCAGCAATGGTTCAAAGTAGTGAATGTAATTTGATAAAGTAGCATCAATGCCCGTATGTACTTGTGGAGAACAATTATCAATCGTTGTCATGGTTAGAAATCACATAAGCTACTAACCGTGAAAAAAAATAGTGATTTATTCCAACGCGTTCAAGGTTTGGGTCTCATTTGAAAACCATTACAACTTTTGTGTGTGATCCTTTGTACTAATTTGTTAATCAGAATTATGATTAGTTTCTATACGTATGGACTTTTTTCCATATTTATAAGTAGTGTTCAAAGTAAAATGTATTACATTGTGAATAAATAAAACATTTTTTTTCTAAATGAAAAATTAAAAAAAATATCTTTATTATGCATTCTGCTTCATCGAAATGGATAAAATAACTGGTCGATGACGTTTTATTTTTCAATAAGGCCAAATTTAAATATACTTATTGACTACCTTGCATTTCATATGATGCGCACCCCGCTATTTTTTTGGTTCATTGTGCATAATTTTTGTTGTTATGAAAGTTAGCCTGACAAACAACTAACGTTAACGTTCGCCAAATAAGATGAAATTTTGTATTTTATATTCCGCAATTTATAGTAATTTACACTAAGACGTTCAAATAATTTAATAAGTATCTTAGTTATTTAACGTACAAATTGGATTAATATCATTTGTTCCTTGGTATTTAATCATAAAGCTTCGCAGTTGGTTAATTTTGCTGTTCCCATCAAGAATATCAAAATTTAGTTTACTGCATTATAAGTTCACAAACTTACCGCCAACATCATTGCGCGCTATATAACATCAATTTCATAAATAATAATTTGTGCATTGTCTAAATATGGTAGACATAGTACGTGAAGCTTTAAATTTGACAATTTTGTTTCGGTTCTTCGTTATATCACTAAGCACGACAAACTTCATTAAGTATTCTTGGATTAAAGACCGAAAATACCGCTAGCAGTGAGAGTAGCAAATTGATTATCTAAGGCAGAATGTTTGTAGAAGTTTCTGTAGTTTGTTTGTCATTCTTAATTGAGAGTGTTTATTACTAACTGTAATTATTATTGCAGAGGTTTAGTAACTTTTCTGGTAGAATTGAATACTTGATTAAATTTTTTGTTTCGTATCAAGACTTCTTCCTAAAATGTTTACTGTTTTCTTTTACTTCAATCGTTAAGCAATACGCAGTTTTCCGAACTTGTGGTGAGGCTGCCTCTCCATTTTCGTTAAATTTTTTTAATGTGTTCTGCTAACCTGGGGAACCAAAACCCGATTTTTATTATCGTAAGTCTACACATTTATCTTTGAGTCACTAGAGCGCCATCAAAACATATTTGTTCTACATCTATTATATCCTAATCGAAAAGCCTGCTAAGAGCACTCGATTTGCAATCTGTGAGTAGCGTGCTCCATTCCTATCACTCGAACTTTCAGTTATGGGGCGTTATGATGTTAGGGTCAATCTCACTATTTCATTGTAAGGAGTAGCTCCAGAATAGGCAGTAAGTAAGTGGTGTTGATCAGTTGCCTTTTCTATACTCTGTTACCTAAAAACTAGGGACGAGAAACATACATAGCCCTCTTGTAACTTTGCGCAAAATTCCACAACCGAAACGTTTAAGAAATGAAACGAATGCACTATAAGATGAGAAAGTTTAAATTGATCTGCATTCCTCTATCGACACCTAGTTAGGCCTAGAAGCAAGAAGTATCAAGATCACGCTGTAAGGTTTTAAAGTCGATAAAGGTGTAGAAGAATTGCTTTTTAGAATGAAAACATAGTTAAGCTTAATTAATAAGGGTACTACGAAAGAATGAAGGCCTCTACAGTCCAACAGTTTCTACCCCTAATTTTGAATTGTTGATTTGAGGAAAAGTAAGCAGTCGGCAGCACTTCTTGCTTCAAGTCGCTGCCTTGACCGAATAGACTGAACTGATTGTTGTTCTTATAAAAAAAATACTCCGTGAAGAGAAAAGTGTGTTTGATAGCACCATATCTTATAGCTCGGATTCTCACTACAGTACATTAACCGCTAGCACACGTTCTGACCTAGTTGAAACGCAAAGAAGGACTATAATCAATTAGATATTTCCATTTATATTTAATTATTTATCCAAGTTTGAAACTAAATGCCTAAAAACTGAATGCATAGATATCTGTGTTCATGATTACTTTTCAATGGAAATATGTACATAGAGCAATTTCCACAACGCCATTTCCCGTTACAATGGCCGCCATTACGGGAGTGTAAAGTTGTGAATGTTAACAGTTGAAACCTCTGCAGTTGTCATGGTGAATAATTTACGTTGTGTTTTATACACATTGTTAAGAGTTGTGCAAGAGGGTTTAGTAGTTGGAGAACAACTATAGATGATCAAAAAATAGTTTACGAAATAACGACCAGCATCTAAATAAACCCAAGTCTGACTGGTTGCATTAAATAGAATAAGGGAGTACTTCTCAGTCAGAAACGAAGTTTAAGGTATATTCGCTTTGGTCAGGTATGAACATTTATTTTCCTCTTTCCCTCTCTCTGGTGATAAAATAAAATTAATATTCGTTTGAGCACTTCGTTGATAAACAGCTATGATTTAAATAATAATTTGATATTTATAAGAATAATATTTTGCTAAAAGTTTAATGTGTCTGTGAAAATTATTTTCCTTTTATTGCTAAAATTATTAGAGTATCGCAATTTTATTCCAATAAAGTAACATTTTCCAGGGCAAATGTTTTAATTAGGAGACTTAAAGAAAAATAAGTATCACGCGAATATTTAATTTGGAAAAAAAATCTTAACTTTAATTTCTTATAGTTCATTATTTTGTTTTCAGGTAAGCATCGCAACTGTTCAAGACATCCAGGCTATAAAACAAGAGATAATTTTCTTATCTGGATTTCAACGTCAGGAAAATCAAATTGATTATGAAGGATCCAAATAAACAAAAAGTTAGAGAATCCAAATTCTTATGAAGTAACATAAAGTTTACAAGAACTTGATTTTAACTGTGTCAAAGTGCAAATAACTTCAGTGAAATGGTGCTGTTGCGTGTAAGCTCATCATAACGTGCCACAGGCAACAAGCTGAGAGATTTTGGTGTTGAAGATGCAAATCAAAGTTTTACTAATAAAGAAAAACAAAAATGAAAATATACATGGGAAAATGGTATGTACAGAAACCGTTAACAAACGATATGGAAAAGCTTAAGATAATGGAAATATAGAAATATTTGTGTAGGTAGACATAATGATTTTGAACAAACGCTTCAGATGTATAAAAAGCCTATAATTGATTGTCTCACATTTTTGCAATTCTGATATTTACGTGTAAACATCTGATCGCAAAATATAAATCATTTATAGTATTATTTTCTTTTACATTGATAGAGTCTATAAATAGAGGAATTTTATGTTTTTGCCTATTTCAACGCTAATTAAGAAGACATTTAAGACAGTTGAAGCCACTCATTTCCTTTGTAAACTATATTGCGAACCCGAACGGGAAGTAGTTGGGTTATTCACAATATCGATCATATTTGTTTTTTTATATTTTTATGACTCACGTGTTGTAATGGACCCTATATCCAAGAAATGTTTATGTGGGTGTTTTTTTTTTATTAGCAAAGTCACATCGGACTATCTGCTGAGTCAACCGAGAGTAATCAAACGCCTCAATTTAGCGTTGTAAATCCGTAAACTTACCGCTGTACCAGCAGAAGAACTCAAAAAAGAAGTTTCTTTAAATTCGTTTTAATTTAATTAATTTGAAATTATTATTTTCCGACGAACAATTCCTGTGCAAACAGTATCTAGATATTTCTTAAGGTATAGTTAGATAAAGCTTGCGTGAGATTAATACTTTTTAAAGTAGCTAAGTCTTTAGACTGACAAAGAGTTTGTTTGTTTGTTTGTTTTGGAATTTCGCACAAAGCTATTCGAGGGCTATCTGTGCTAGCCGTCCCTAATTTAGCAGTGTAAGACTAGAGGGAAGGCAGCTAGTCATCACCAACCACCGCCAACTATTGGGCTACTCTTTTAGCAACGAATAGTGGGATTGACCGTCACATTATACACCCCCACGGCTGGGAGGGCGAGCATGTTTAGCGCGACGCGGGCGCGAACCCGCGACCCTCGGATTACGAGCGCACGCCTTAACGCGCTCGGCCATGCCAGGCCTTCTGACAAAGAGACATTGATAAATATTGTGAAAAAAATACGCTTTCTAACAGCCATTTATGTATTGATTGTACAGAGATGTTTATTGTAAACCTACAAGAATGGATTGTTTGTTTGTTTGTTTTTGAATTTCGCACAAAGCTACTCGGGGGCTATTTGTGCTAGCCGTCCCTAATTTAGTAGTGTAAGACTAGAGGGAATGCAGCTAGTCATCACCACCCACCGCCAACTCTTGGGCTACTCTTTTACCAACGAATAGGGGGATTGATCGTCACATTATAACGTTTCCACGGCTGGGAGATCGAGCATGTTTGGTGCGACGCGGGCGCGAGCTCGCGACCCTCGGATTACGAGTCGCACGCCTTACGCGCTTGGCCATGCCGAGCCCACAAGAATGGAGTCGACGAAAAAAAAAAGCTATAAAAGAAAAATCACGTTGCTGTCAAATTTCCTATAATAATTTGTTCAACTGGTTCAGTTTAACGTGGTTCAGCTGTGTCTGGTGGAAAAGCACATGGCGAGAAGATTGTTGAAGGTGTTAAAAAGCTACAAATAAGCTACTTTATTTCAGTAAACGAAAGAAACAGCTATCTGTAAGAGACCTGGAGCCGCCTCGGGCTGGTCTTTTTACGTCCAACGCTCAAATTGTTTATGATAAGTGTGGATTGAAGTAGAGAAACTGAAAGATTTTCTCAGATATAAATTTCAATTAAAAAACAGACCCCAATTTTCTTTCTTAATGGGATGATAACAATGAATACTCTACAGCTGATAAAATTGTTGTGGTTTATGCTACAGTACAAAAGTCATAACAGTTACTGCTGGTAAAAATAATGTGTAGTAAGCTAGTTTAGTAGAGTTACTCTGACAAAAGTGTTAATTTGTGGAGAGGTTTTCGTGATAAACTGTCTTTGACTTGTACGTGCGCATCAATGTGCAATAAAAAAGATAATCTTACTCTAATTAAATTCAAAGTTTGATGATTTTGTTTATTTATTGTTATGCGCAATGTATTGTCTATCGAATTTAAACTTTTAACATTGTAAACCCTCAAACGCGCCGCTTAGCCATCAGAGATATTTGTTATAATATTTTCCACTTACAGCATTGTTTCTATATTAGCGTTATCTAAACCTTAAATTTGGCGTTGTGCACCTGAAGTGCTTGTTCGTTTATTTTTAATTTCGCGTAAAGCTACACAAGGGCTATCTGCTATAGCCTTCTCTAATTTAGTAGGGTAAGACAAGAAGGAAAGCAGCTACTCATCACCACTCACCGTCAACTCTTGGACTACATTTTGACCAACGAATAGTGAGATTGATCGGAACATTATAACGTCCTTAAGGTTGAAAGGACTATTATTTTTAGTGTGAAGGGATTTCAAACCTGCAACCTTCAGATTACAGGTCGAGCGCCCTAACCACCTGGATTGTTGTAATATTGCTAAATAAGGCTAAGTTCATCAGGTGTTATTAGATTAAAGACTGAAAATACCACTAGTAGCGAATTTGTTTGGCTTTTTTGTTTAAGTAAAGTAAAAACTACATAGTAGGCTATCTTTACTATCCCTACAACGGGTATGGAAGTTCAAATTTAAGTATGATAAAAGTTAGTAGCGAGAGTACAAGACTAGGGCTGGAGAGGTGATTAAAGTTTTTTTTCTTGCATGTTACTCATAATCAAGACTACTATTTGGTTTTTGCATAATTGATTCGTTCCAAATAAATATTGGTTTATAATCATATATTCTTTTCAACTCCTAAGAACATAATATAGACATTTGTTATTTTGTAAACTGTTTATTGTAATGAGTTTTTATTGGCTATTTACGATCAACCTTTGAAAATGACTTCTCATTTTGATTTTAAAAAACGAGATCTGCCAACAGCATTGTGTCGTTATTAATATTTTTCAGCAGATGATTTGCTTACCAGCATTCACCTGTAATTTAACTTTGACGTCTTGCATCTTATCAATATATTTTTTTAATATTCATTTTGTAACTAACATGAGCAAACTCCAAGTACTAAATTTTCAATCCATTAGTTCAATAAAAATAAAAGCTTTGCTATTTGTCTTTTTTCAATTAGATCTTAGCTAACCAACAACGTTCATCCTAATTAGATCTACGAAAATATACAACCGGTCTTCTTTCTTATTTTATTATAAACGAGAAAAAGGTAAGTGCTAACAATGAGTGACATTAGTCAACGTCAAAACCATTAATTTGGCAATTCAAGAAGAAAAGTATTGAAAAGTGTTTTTAACCCGTGAAAAATAAAACAGAAATTAATTAATTTGCTAAAATACTTCAAAATATACTATTATCACTACACATATACAAAGCTAATTAGGTGTTTCCCTTTGTGCCACATGCGGCCAATGGCTAGCGAGTTTTGACTGTGATTTTAAGGATTTATGATTCACTATCATTTGATGTACCAAAAGCTATTTCCATTGTCTAAATTTCATAAGTAAATGGGAAAGATAAAGTTATTTGGATAATCTAAAGGGTGTAGTTAGATGAAAGTGAATAAGTGAAACTTTAAGGTTATATCATTACTCATCTTCTACTGGAATGACCAACTGTGATGTGGATAGCACATGTTCTCTCAGTCACTAACATTTTTTATGGGGAAAAATAGATCTCAAGAAATACATACAGTAAAAGAGATGCCTTTCACTCATCCCTTTGATTAGTTGGAATAAATAATACATGTTTTCTCGAGCCTTTGTTATTCATTGATTCTCGGAAGTAAATAAATGAAAGTGCAAAAGTTTGGTCAATAGGTGGAAAGGAACAAATACAAAAAGTAAAAACAAACATGAAATTGGTTAATAGCCCAATAATAACAGTTTTGTTTAAAAGTGTTAAAACAAGAGACTATTTTGTCATTCTTTTCATTTTATGAAGTTTATTGTTCCACACCATTACAGAACGTAAATTTCAACACTACTGTAATGTTTCACTGATCTCTGTTGACAACCGAACGAGACAGGGTGAGAATACTTATCATTCTTTAGAAGTTCCACTCACCTGTATCAAGGATATGTCAAAAGAGTTCTGCTTAAATCAACATGCTGGTTAAATTTAAGTTTGAAATAACTGTCATGGTGTTTCTTGCAGTGTCTTGATTATATAAAAAGAAGATAGCATGTGGTATTGATATAAGCTTGAGAAATTAATCTAATTTACCTTCCATTGTTAATTGAAAGTAGCCTGCAATATAATTTTTAACTTCGTCCGAAAACGTTTGCACAATGTTGTATAATAGATGAAAACAAACAAACTAAAGTTGCTTAATAGTTTATAATTACAACAGATGTAAACAAAAAAGCTACATCAGTATTCTTCTATTGTTAGACCCTACTTTAATAATATACCAGTAATTACTACTACACCCCGCTTTACAGTGGTATGTCTCCGGATTTACAACGCAAAAATGAGGGGTTCGATTCCCCTCGGTGAGCTCAGCAGATAGCCTAATGTGGCTTTGCTATAAGAAAACACACACACGGTAACTACCAGAAAAAGTATGTAAGATAATTTTTACAACAGCCTCAAAACCTTAATTATATAAAAATATACAAAAGTAAATAATGTGATAGGTATGACAATAAGAATGGTATGGAAATATCAGACAATTATTTACAAACGAAAAGAAAACTAGTTTGTTAGTTTGAAGTTAAGTACAAAGCTACACAATGGGCTATTTATGTTCTGCCCACCATGCAATCTGCAGGCAAATCTCCATGGCACTGGGAAGCAGTTAGTTTGTTGGGATTTTAAGTGTTAACTCGATATGAGTAAAAATATTAATTAGCTTAACATATATAAGTAAGCAAAGCAAATGAAAATCAATCAGTTCGTTAAACTGAAAGCTAAACACAGGCCGAAAAAAACAGTTTAGTAAACTTAGCTAAATATCCTAAAATTACAAGTTTGTAATAAAAGTAAAAAAGATACTTCTATGGATGTATATATATTTATTATTATTATGTAGAACACTTCAAACGTGCCTAATCACTTCTGGCTCTGTAAGAGTGTGTACTTTATGAGGTTATCATTTTCTACGTTTCAAATTGGTGTATTTATGGCAACTGCTTCTTACCAGTCCAAACACGTCTCGAGTGCTACACACATAGCTTTAGTAAACCCTAAAAAACAAAAAAACTGGTTTAATTGTATATTTTTACTCTTTATTTTTTCGGTAAGAGATAAAATGGTATAATATTTAGCACAAAGGAAATCAAGTAATACGTGAAAAGAAAAGTATCTTTGTCTTTTCTTAACATTAAGACAAACATAAATAGCAATGTAAGAGCAATAATATTTATGACTGTTCACAGCAACATAAGTATTAATATATGTTTTGCAACCATCATCTTTACTTGTGCTTCGGTTGATTTACTGATTATACCTACTGGGAAGCTATTAAATAGGGCGATTTTTTTATTTCAATCTGGGATCAGTAGCATTTTATGTAAGGGTCTTTATCGCCAAATTACAGAAAAAAAAATGTAGTGATGGCAATTGCATAGAAAATCTTGTTACAATGAATAAGTATGGAAAAGATGGTAACATCAAGAATAAGGAATTCCATTCCAGCTAGAAGCAGGTCTGATTTAATAAAAAACATGGCATTGATTGATGGTGAGCCTTTAATTCTTCCTGGCAGCAGAACTTTGTTGATGATGGTTGTAGAAACCTACCTGCTGAGCCGTGGAGAGAAAGTAGCGGATCGATTCCTTTAGCCTGCGCAAGCAACCATTTGTAGCATTTGGTGCGATTTTTCACGGCTGGTATTGCAGTGAGCAGAAAATATCATGTCGACGCAGATCGCTGCAAAAACAATAATTCATACTTTGTAATCTCTGTGATTTCTCAAACAACCTGTATATATATATATAAACATATATATAATATGTATCTGTTTGTATATTAATTTAAAACTAATACTGGGAATAATTTCCTCTTCATAAATAAAACGACCCTGTGACAAACTTATCAAGGTACGATATTTAATGTTCTTCAACAACTAAATTTGTGTGTGTGTTAAATATTTCTCTGGACCTGCAGATGGTTTAAGTTCAATACACTCGTTCAATTTTCTATAATATATTAGATTGGAGTGTCAAATTTCAATTTTTGTTTAAACATTTCGAAAAGTATTACTTCATTTATATTAATTTGTGAGAGCCAAATTGAAATACACTTGTAACTACACATTTCTTGAAACGATTTTTCAATCTTCACACATTTAAAGGTTTCTAACTTTTGGAAAGTTTGGCAATCATCAACCAATTTTTGAAGTACCAGACATTATAAATAATCACTAATGCCTATCAACCGCATTTCCTACAGGCAATACAACTGATAAATCTAAGTAACACTATATTAATTTTCATATAATTTGCTTTGAATTAGTTCTAAAAGTGAATAATCCTTACATCTCTAAATATTACGACTATAAGAGTACTTACTGAAAGAATAACCTCATGAAATCCATTCTCTTTCTAATCAAACTTCCTCACTAGATTACAAACCTTTTGCAAAATGTACAATTGTCACGCGATAGAATAGTGTGGTTGAAATTTTTTTCAGTTAACCTTTTTTTGAATATTAAACAATTCCAATAGCTTGATAGAACAATCAACACATTTACTACTTTTCTCGTCTTCAGAGATACCATTGCTATTAAAGTTACCCTCAGCTATAACAATGTAAGGATATAATTTTACCAGATAAATATTTGTAAATATTTGAATGTTGTAGAGTAGGTGGAAACAGCAACTAAATAATATAACTTTGATATCATATCTGTAATTTGAACTTGGAATAGAATAACAAACTAAAACTCTGTTTTATCAGTTTGTGAACACTGTCCAACTCTGTAAGTTTCAATACATGTGTGAATACATATATACATATTCATCAAAATCCCTTCAGATGGCATGTTATATTTATTAAACTTATTGCAGATGAACTATAACTTATCAATCAGTTATCAGATCTAACATATTTTTGACACACCCATATTTCCTATCAATATGTCTCCTGGTGAGTCGGTGGTAAATTTATGAGTTTACAAAGGTAGAATTCAGCGTTCTATACTCTGCAGTAGACACAGCAGAGAGAGAAAAAAAATTATTTGTCTGATATTACAAGTTGTTCCGAGGAACTGATTGAACCAAAGTGAATTGAATTTGAAAGAAGAACTCAAGAGAATACCCAAAAGATCAGGTTAAATTGGATTTGTAATCAAGTTTGGCAGCCATTTCAATTTTACTGTTCTAATATCCTGAATGAGGGCTCAAATGAGCAAGGATATCGGTAGCAAAATACGTGACGCTGATGCCAAAAAGTATCTTTGCATAGCGCCAAAGATCAGTGTGCTATCGACTCAAAATAATAGAAGAAAACTTATCAGGCCCTCATTTAAAATATTACTTTTCTAGTCCTGCGTAGTAAGACGATAATTCCATATTCATAATTATAAACAGTATTTGTTTGTTAATACGTCTTTAGGAACATTAAATATTCCATGACAACATTTTCAGTTAAGCCTAAATTTAATCTTCTCTTTCATTTTGTGTCTCAAATAACACTGGCCAACAACAACATTTTTTTTTCTCTGCTACTAGAATAAATGTAACTGTTTTTGAGGAACTTGACGATACTGATTCGAAACTCATGCAGAAAGGTACTGTCTGCTCACCTCTTCTTTTCGAGTCATGATACATTTATCCAATGTATTCTTACATATCGCGAAGATAACTCTTTCTTTAACAACATTATTTATTCATTAAAAATGCATTGAGGAATAGATAATAGCAATACTAATTTTAAACCGCAGCGAGTATAATAAGATTATATACTGAAAAATTCTTCCAGACTATGTTGAAAACTTTCATTATGATATTATACAATATCATACAATATTATACAATATCATACAATATTATACAATATAATCAGTGTTTGAAGTTCTAAAAAATGTATGACTTTTACATATTAAACTGCCTAAGTTAATTTAATTTTACGGCATAAATCTACTGTATTGAATTGATGATATGGTATTTCACATCGTTCTGACAAAATATTGATAGATTATATAAGCTCAAAATTTAAAAGTGATGGACAAATTCTGAATAATTCAGTTTTTAAATCAACACCTCCCAATTACTCCGAAACACTTAAAAAAATTTTGTTGTCCAGTATTAGCAGTCACACATCTTGTTGCTGTTTAAAACACTACTTTTTTTTTATCGACACCCCCATGGCACAGTGACATGTCTATAAACTTACAACACTAGAAACAAGGTTTTGATACCAGTCGTGGGCAGTGCATAGATAGTCTGTTGCATATTTGTTTTGCTTAACTTCAAATAAACAAACTGTAATCAACTTTTTGTGTGTGTGCAACGACAAGTGGTTTCTCATATCACATTCAGTCTTTCGATGGGTCACATGTAAACTTTAGGGCCTTATAACGCCAAAATCAAGGTTTATATCATCTCCTGTAAATATAGTGCCGATATTCTATCTTGTAGCTTTACACGTAAGACATTAACATGTTTTGTTCAGGCAATCTAGTCTTAGTTATTTAGTGTTATTTTTTTTTTCCTGCGAGAGTTTTAGTTCCTTTCAAGTCTCACGACTAAAGCCTTTAAACTCTAATATCATATTAGGTCGGCTTCTAACACTCTCGTGCATCTCTAGACCTTACTTATTTATAATTTTTATATTAATTTCGTAATCTCTTTAGCATTCCAATTCAGTTCTTTTGATTATTATTTAATTTCCGTTTCGTTGTTCTATACGAAACTTATTGGTTCATAAATTATTAACAAATATATCATAATCAAAATGTTGCCTAAATTTTCTTAATTCTTTTAAAGATTAAATTATTTCTACGACATTGGTCTTCTATCTTCAGAACTGTATATTTTAATATTTCATTTTTTAATCATTTAATGGGTAGTTTCATTATCTAAATCTTGGGTCCCTATTATTTCACTTTTGGCTTCTTCTTCTTTCATTGTTTTCACATTTCATTAATTTGTATTATCTCTTCACTATTTTTTATTTTATTCTAACTTCTAGTGTTTCTTTACGATGAGTTGATAAAATTGCATTATAAAATTTTTAAGACAAAAACAACATAAATCTTATATTAGGTAAACAGATATATCAAGCGTTATTAAAATGAATATATATATATATTCTTAATGCAGATAAATGCAGTTCTCGTATAAGTTAACTGTAGCTCTTGTATAGGTTAACTGCAGTCCTTGTATAAGTTAACTCCGATCTTTACTAAACATTAAACTATTGAACTACTTTTCTCTGGCCATACATGAAAATCAAAACTAGAATATTTTAGTTTTTATTAAAGCATGCTTGTCTCTCAAGTAATTTTTCCATCGTTTCGTATTCGTATATGCATGTAGATATAAAAGCAACTAATAAATATACTAGTTGTGAAAATTTAAAATACACGATTTTTACTAAATAATCAAATGTTTTATTTAATATATTAGTATGTAAAATAAAATATGTTTGATAAAAATATTTGCAAATGTAATTGTCAAAAGATGTAGAGTGGTGTCACCCTTTTAATGTTTTACCATTAGAAGCCATAAAGAGTGTTGACACCTTTCTAATGTTTTACCATTAGAAGCTATGTAGAGTGGTGACACCCCTGTAAACTTTTAACATTAGAAACCATGTAGAGTGGTGGCCACCTTCTAATGTTTTACTACCAAAAGCCATGCAGAATGGTGAGATCCTTCTAATGTTTTACTATGCAGACTGGTATGTATATGGTAAGAATATTTACCAATAAGTTGGATATCAAATCAAATTGTATGTTATATTTCAGCTTTTAATATCGTAAATCAGTTAATTTCTTAAATTAAAAGTAAATATTAGAACATAATTCTTGAATATCAAATTTTGTGTTACGTGTTATTTTGAAAGTATCTTTGGTTTAAATTATGTGTTTGTAATATCCAAATACGAAGTAAATAAATTCTTACGAACTAAAAAGCAAAATTAACGATATTGACACGATACAATATAAAATATGAACCTCTTGTCTTTTCTATTTACTGAAATATGACTATATTTAGCGAAAGAAAGAAAGTGTCCTTGCCCACCTCTTATATTTTTTGAAACATTAATAGCTGTTTAAGTACACCAATTTCGCTTAATTATTTGTTTATTACCAATCAAAGGCTCAGAATTTCCCTCGTGTGTCTTTTTTTCAGCCTTTTCAAGATCTTTATTTCCCAAGATTAATTTTGTTTTGTTCCAAGTCTTGGAAGGAAAGGGTAAGATAAAATGGTGTTCAAAAAAGTTTTAGTCCGAAATTATAGTAAAATTTTATAACATTGGTAGAGTAATCTATAAATATTTTATTTCAAAATACATGCATAAAACCTAGAAAAGTTATTTTGCTTTACATTCTACACGTATGAAATTCGGCAAGGCTTAGAATGCAAGATATGGCGAGCGAGTACAAACTACTTTACAATCAATATTAGTAGAGATCATTGTTTCCTATACTTTTTTATTTACTGTCCCGTAACTTAAGAAAAATAACTAAAATTTAAGAATTTATTTGTAAATAGTAATAAAACACACACACAAACATATATTTAATGTGTTATGTGATTGTATTTTGCAAGATAAAGGTCCACTAGAACAAAGTCAAGACAGATCACTTAGTAGAAGCCAGTGTTAAACACGGAGCAATTGTACACTCAATAAAATGTGATGTAAAACACAAAACTTCCTACATTCTATTGATTCTGATATTACGTAAACACAAAACACTTCTAGAAGTATTACCAGAAAGCCTTTACATATAAAGATCGTTCCTTATAAAAAGATGTCTTTTGAAAATATCTGAAATCTTTAGACAACGTTGTTGGTGACCGAAGAGGGAAACTAAGGAAATGTCCAGTGGGTTTGTTTGTTTGTTTGTTGTGTTTTTTAATTTCGCACAAAGATACTCGAGGGCTACCTCTGCTAGCCGTCCCTAATTTAGTAGTGTAAGACTAGAGGGAAGACAGCTAGTCATCACCACCTACCGCCAACTCTTGGGCTACTCTTTTACCAACGAATAGGGGGATTAACCGTAACATTATAACACCCCCACGGCTGAAAGGGCGAGCATGTTTTGCGCGACGGGGATACGAACCCGCGACCCTCAGATTACGAGTCGCATGCCTTAACACGCTTGGCCATGCCGGGCCATGTCCAGTGGGAAACTAAGTCAGTAAGAAGCTATATCAGTGACTTAATATTTAGTCACTGGTAATTTAATTTCGAAATAGCTATTTTTTTTCTGTTTTTACTCTTAATTGCAGCCAGGGAGAAATAAAACATTTACAATAATTGCTTACCCGATCTGCTCATAGATAGCTTTATATAATAATTTTATCTCACTTTTTTGTACGTTGCATTATTTAATTCTGAGTAGAAACAAAATATTTTAAAATAAATATATATATTACTGTTTTTATGAAACATTAGTTAATTAAACAATAAAAACAATTCAAAATTTGTGGAAGAAAGAATGAATTTATGAATAGATTATGTCCGTTAATAATTATAAGTAGACGAAAAAACGCTTATAAACCACCAGCAACTTTTATGATGAATTGACTTTTCGGCTTCAACTTTAGCATGCGTAAGCTGTCCTTCATACGAAATATTTGTTCGTTATTAACTTTTGTTACTGTTATAAAATAATTTGAATGGATGACTACTTCACATTCACCTAGGGCTCCAATACATTTGATTTATTCGTTCTTTTTAAATTTCCGTGTTATTTCACTCACATCAGCATTTTTCTTGTAAAAGAACGAGCGTAACATTGCTCAAAATCAAGACAAATAGATTTTCTTCAATATTTAATTTTTTTAATAAAAAATGCGATATTTTTATCTGAACAACTACGGCAGACGACATCCAAGTTTTAAAATGCATCGCAAGTAAATATTGTACGAAGTAAGATGTTTAGTTAATTTTTAATAATCAGCAGAAATAATTTACCAGTACATGAAAAAGTTGTAAAAATTGTAAATTTAGGGACTTCTTACGCTGTTGATTTATTAATGTTTATTTTGTTCAAGTAATCATAAATTATTTTCAATCAAAAATATAGGTAGGATGACGATTTTTACTTAATAATTTATTGTCAAATTATTTGTGCAAGCTAATCCATAAATATTTTGTATTCATATGCACGGTAAACAAGGATAATTAATAATGTTTTTATTAACCACTGTTATCATATAACTTGAACATTTTCAAAGAGTGGCCCCACAAATATAATCTAGCGTTTCTAAAAAGTCAAGTTTATGATTTTATAATCATTTATAAGTAAATTTAATATTTGTTATGCTTTCTTTTTAAATAATTTATAAAACGAGAAACTTGATTTGGGTTCTTGAAAACAGTAAGAGTGTGATACACATACCGGCGATAATGTGATAGTTGAAAGTGGGGTCAACTTTTCAGCAACTGGTTTTTATAAAATCCAAACATGGATCAGTTGAAGATAGGCTAGTCTATTTGTAATCCACAGTTAAGTCATCAGTCAAATCATAAAGCTTACCCTTGAAATAAAATGCTATTTTTCAGCTGCTAAATTCATTAGCATGAAAAGTGTGAATTCTGGAATGTAAAATTCGGTGAATTGTCATTAAAATTAAATTTATCCTTAATTGCATTGTTTCTCACAAAGGAATCTTCGGGTACAAGAACTCAGTATCAAAACTAGAACAATAAATCTTACTACCAGGCATTAAATTTTCTATTTCATTAGAAATTTAAGACTGTTTGAATATACCTTACGTTTCTAGTATAATAGCCTCCTTGTAACACAGCGGTTTGTCTGCGCACTCGTACCGCTGAAACCCGGGTTTCGACAACGTGGTGGGCAGAGCACACACAGCTCATTGTGTAGCTTTGTGCTTAATTCTAAACAAAAAAAATAAGCATGTATAATTCTTTAAAAAATTATATAGTTTGCCAAAGCATAATTATGTGTTCCAATTTTTGAAACAATAAATCTTAGTGGACATCCTTCTTTATGTATTTTCGGTAAGGCGTATCACTGGTAGAGTAATTTCTGAATATTATGTCTGAGTGAGCATATTAGATTTATTTAATTTCAATAAAGATATTCGTAATTTTATTTTTTGTAATAGTAAGATCTTGATAATGCTTCATGAACTTATCTGAATTACTGAAGATGTTATCAAGTTTACTTAAATGTTTCATTTTATCGAAAATAACTACAATATTACTTTATCCGATTCAGTGATAAGAGGCTTGTTCTTTTTCCTACGTTTTTAATGCTGATAATTCATTCTCACTTATATTCCACTAAATTTAGTTCTAATATTATTGAAAGATTATCGTGATTAGGTTACATTTGTTGTTTAGACAGCAACTGTAAAAACTATTCAATGTGAAGAAAATAATCTTCACACTTTGGCCTCTGAATTGTTGCATAAAGAGTTTAACAGCATCAAGAATTTGCAAGATTGAATAATTTGCGATTATTTGAAGAAAATTAACCTTAGTAACTCAACGACGTTCTTACCAACTGCCCATTTCGTATAACGTTGTCATATACAGATTAATATTCTTTGTATTTTAACAAACAACAACACACCTTACTTCTTACAATATATGACCATGTACATTTGAGTTGTATTTTTAAACCAGCATACTTTTTGCAGTATTCCTTCAGACTTGAAGCATCGCATTTCTTTATCGAAAGCATCAAATGTATTTTAACATTTTACTTGTCTTGGTTAAAATCAAGATTACGTCTGTTCTTTTACAAGAAAACTTCTGACACGAATGAAGGAACTTGCAAACTTAAAAATGCCGAATAAATTAAATGTATTATACATGTAGTGGAGCGTAAGAAAGTGAGGTGTATTGGTTCGTTCATATTGTTTTATGATCTTAATAAAGGTCAGTAATCAATAAAGTGTTTTACAAGAGAGCTCACTCGTTCGTAAACTAAGGCTTAAAAGTAACCACGTCATTTCAGATTATCATTTTTTGTTAATGTAATCATGTAGAAGAACTCTGTAAGTCTAAGATTATTCATGCTTTAGCTCAAAGATATAGCTATAAAGATATTAGAAGTACTTACAGTATTATCTAAACTAATATTATTATGCAAGTATCTATGTCTTAGTAAAAAAGAAATTAAAAAATGAAAGTATTTTAAACATAAAATGATCACTGAGCTACTTACTTAAATCACCTCTAACATTTAATCTCTGAGAAGAAACTATGGTGACCTATATCACGAGCTTCAACTAAGATTTTTTGTTTTGTTATTGCTATGTTTGGAAGTTTTGCGAAAAACTACATAAACTTTGTACATAAACTTCCTTAATGTTTAAACTAATAGATTAGAAGAAGACTGCTGATCAACTCCACCCATTTCTAACTATTTGGCTACGCTTCTCTGATTTCACAGTCACTCTCACAGTGCACTGTGACTCAGAGTACTTATTACGATTTTGCTTTGTTTGGACAGGAACCTGAACTGGTAGATTCACAGTCCGAGTATGCTGATTGTGCCACGCACAGCTCTTTATTTTTCTTTCATTAAAAAGACTATATAACATGTTACTCTGTGAATTATATGTGCATAGCCTTTGTTTTATTCATAAATATACTAATGTAATTAGGTTTTCGTATATCTGTTACTAAATAGAAGTAACTGTAATTTTTGGGTTGAAAAGGTAATATGGTTTTGGTTATATTATCTGTAGGATATTTATGTTGATAAATTTAAATGTTACACGTGCAAATATTTCTTACCAATCACTTTACAACGTGTCTGGTGCTTAGCGAATCTAAGGATCCAATGTTCAAAGCGTAATAAACCAGACATGATCCGTATTTTTAGTTGAAGGGTGTTATAAATGTGAGTCACAGTAAACCTTGTAATTTGGTTAAAAGAGCTGGACAAAGCTTTTCTGGTGGCTGATACTACTCTTTGACTTATTTCACTCCAGGCAATAGTTTAAAATTTATCCATCTTACAGTATTAAAACAATTTGTAAAATAGTCTTGATAGCCAAGTGAAAGCACAAAATATTGTTTTTATTTCTTTCTTCAATAATATAGTAACTACGTTTACAAAACCATAAAGTCTGCAATCTGTAATTCACTTTGATAGTGTACAATATATATAATTATTATATCATGCAGGGCATACATTTATAACATCTTACAATACCTATGGTTATTAAAACACCTTTCTATTTGATAAAAGCCTTTCATCGTATTCAATGAAGACAAGAATAAATAAACATTTACAATTGTACTCACGTGCACGTAAGAATAATTTCTCATTATTAACATATCCTAGTGGTGTTTTTGTTGGATTAAAACGATGTATTTAGTATAGTTGTTACCATGTAGAACTAAAAAAGGTGTTTAAAAACGTAAATATGATATATTACATATAAAATCAAATCTAATAAATAGATTATCAATACATTTAAGAAACTACTATAATTACTCTTGTATAAAAGTTAAACCCTAGAATGTCTTAACTGAGTTGTTATTAGAAACTATTAAAACTGAGGTATTAGTGCTTGTATTTTTAAACGTTTACCTATGTAAAATGTTATGAAGCCTCTTTTATTGACAAAAGTTAGAGCAACTAGCTTCTAGAAATTATATTTATTTCTCAATTTTACATTAATACCTTGAAGAACTTGTATTATTAAGTATATATTTTATTAATAAACAGCAATAAACATTATTTAAATCTTGTGAATATCATTCAGTTTGTTCTATTGTACGGGGTTTGTAGTTACATTAACTGTACAGTTTAAATTAATGGCTGAGTTTTGCTAATTACTGATCAACTTCTGAATTTTCTGCAGTATCACAGGTCTCATAAACTTTCTTCAACGGAACAGGAACAGAAAATCAACGTTTAGCGTTTGTGCAAATATATCTTAGTTATTTATGTGTTCAAAGGTTAACGGGGTTGTACGTTAGCTAGCTCTCCCATCTGTGTAACGAGTACCAGGAGAATGTGAACAACGACAAAAGATGGTAAACAGATCTCCGCACTTCAGTTCTCAAGTCTTGTTTCTCCAGAGGCGAAGTGGTGTTCTGACTCAGTCATTACTAAATGAAGTAGTGCTTTTACGTCTTTAATGTAAAGATAATATAAAATTCATAAAAATATCGAAATGAACCAGATATAGTATAAAATATGAATGAACATAAAACTTAAAGATAATTTAATACATTAATTTTAGTTATTCATAATTCAAATAACATCATTGTGATACAATGCAGTACGTATTTAATAATAAATGTAGCTATAAATATATATATATATGCATGCTAACATGTAAATAACTTGATATTATTTCCAATGTCCATGATTCTTGGAACGGATTTTAAATCATGTTTTTAATGAAAGTAACAAACATATTAAAATCATTTAAGTCACGTGTACTGCAAATTCTTTATGAAGGTTTTAAAACTCAGTTATATGCTTGAAACATCTCATTTACTGTACGTTGTATTTTATATACGAAATAACTTAATCTTAATTTTGTATACTTATGTTTCATGTTCATTGCAGTCAAAACGAATGCTTTTTTTTGTGGTAAGATAAAGACCAAAACGAGTTATAAAAAGTAGTTACAGAGGTGAAATTTAGAGGTAAAAACAGCTATACAAGAAAAAGTCGAAAACGTGAACAAAAAGAAAAGATTTGAAATATCGAGAAGAAAATGTTGCATAGTTCTATACAAGTAAATGCACTTAGGAAAACTGGAGTTTAAGGAAAGTAACCAGTTTAAGTAAAGATACTTCACTTCGACACTTGAAAATAAGTGAAACAGAACACATTAACTTCTCTGGAGAGACATTTTCTTACATCACAGTGTTTTGAGCTTCTCGCTACTTTCGGGAAGAATAATGCTTGGTCGACAGGTTCACGTTACCATGACGTAAAGAAAGTGAAAAGCATAATGTGAGAAACATAACTACATTGGAAATAGCCTAGAAGAAGAAAGAAAATTTTCTTGGATATGTTTGTTTTTTTTGTCACAGAAGATGTTGAAAAAAACAGTTCCAAAATCATATAAAGTATGACCTTTATGTTACATAGGATCACTCATCATGTATTTTGTGTCTTCGTTGATACCTCCTGATAACTCACTGATGAACCCTCAACAACCTTAATATGAAACTATGAAAAATAGTCGAATGATTTTTTTTTCTATATTTAAGATACAATGTATATATTGATAGATATAACTAAATAACAAATATTTTGTTTTCTTGTAAAGTGTTTATGAAAAGAAAAGTGATATAAATAATTTGGCTTTAAGGAAATTATAGTAAGTTCAAAACAGACAAACTATCTAAACAACAATTTGTTTAACTAAACAAGAAATCTAAGAATTGATTACAAAAAATTGTAAAAGAAACAGATATCAAACGGTTTCCTCGCTTTAGATCGTCTGAGTCTCAAAAACTTGGCCCGGCATGGCTAAGCGTGTTAAGGCGTGCGATTCGTAATCCGAGAGTCGCGAGTTCGCATCCTATTCGCACCAAACATGCTCGCCCTTTCAGCCGTGGGGGTGTTATAAAGTTACGGTCAATTCCACTATTCGTTGGTAAATGAGTAGCCCATAGTTGGCGGTGGGTGGTGATAACTAGCTGCCTTCCCTCTAGTCTTACACTGCTAAATTAGGGTAGCTTTGTGCGAAATTCCAAAACAAACAAAACTCAAAAACTTTCTTAGATTTTATAGCCAAAAAATAGAAAAATGTGTCGTGTATTGAAAATGACGAATAACGTTAAAAACGCACATCATTTCACAAAAACATTCACTTATTATAAAATAAAATTTTGTTTATTGAAAACATAGAACAGCTCTAAATTCAATAGATCTAATTTTATTGTTCAATAAATCAGTGTAGAATGTGATTTTAATATTATATCTCTGCACAAGTGACGTCTAAATTATTTAACGAATAAGATTACATCACAAATATGGGTCATCCAATGAAAAAATATCTATTTATAAAACATCAAATAAGACTGTATTTACATCAGTTACGAAATTAGTGTCGATTATACACTGCTGGCCAAAATATTAAGGCCAATGAACATAAAGAAAAAATATGCATTTTGCGTTGTTAGACTCAACCATTTAATTGAGTAGAGCTTTAAAAGATGAGGATGAGAAAAGGAAAAATAAAAATAAAAAGTGTTTAAGCATTTAATGGGGAAAATGTGAACACTTTAAAATTAGCCTAAATACTAGCAAATCAAAAGTTTAAGATCATATTGAAACGAAGCGTTAATCGGTAAACATGTAACGAAATTTAGTCATTATGCTCAAGCATTAGTGTTGTCAACATCTCCCACTGACATCTCCTGTGTTACATTGGGTAAAAACATGGCATAGGCTGAAGAATTGGGGTTAACCGTGGCAGAATTGTCCAGCTGCAAAAGAAAGGTCTCTCTCAACGTTCCATCACTGGTGAGATTGAGCGGGGTAAAACTACTGTTGCAAACTTCTTAAAAGACACTAAGGTATACGTAACGAGAATTTCAAGTGGTCGGTCCAAGAAAACTTCGCCGGCGTTGAGCAGGAGGATTCGACAGGTTTTCCGGCAAGACACTAGCCGATCGTCGAACTAGATTAAGGCCTTTACGGACGCAGAATGCAACTCAAGAACAATAAGACGGCATCTACGAGAAAAAAGCTTTAAAAATCGTAAACGGTTTCAAAGGCCAAGTCGCCTTCCACACCATGAAACAGCTCTGTTAAACTTTGCTGAAAAGCACCAAATATGGGACATAGAAAAGTGGAAGAAGGTTATGTTTAACCTGGATGGTCCAGATGGCTTCCAACGTTACTGACATGATAAGGATATCACACCGGAGACATTTTCTACTCGACACAGAGGAGGAGGTTCAATCATGATCTGGAGTGCTTTCTTCTTCCATGGAACAATGGAGCTTCAGGTTATATGGGAGCGTCAAACAGCGGCTGGCTACATTGGCATATTGAAGGGAGCATCCTTATTGACTGAAGGCCCTTGTTTTTGTGGAATTGACTGGATCTTTTAGCAAAACAACGCTGCAATCCACAATGCCCGCAGGATATAACTTTTTCATGGCTAATAACGTGATTCTTTTGAACCATCTAGCATGTTCGGTCGAACTGAACATCATTAAAAATGTTTGGGAGTGGATGGCAAGAGAAGTTTACATAAATGGACGTCAATTCCAAACAGCGCATGATCTTCGTGAAGCCATCTTCACAACTTGGAATAACATTCCAGCCAGCCTTCTGCAAACGCTTATATCGACCATGCCAAAGCGAATGTTTACAGTTTTTTGGAATAACGGCCATGCAACTCACTACTGAGACCTCTTGTTGGGCATTTCCTTCCCTGTTTAGGACTTCTTTTTGGTAGGGTCTTAAACTTTAGACCAACTAATATTTAGGCTAATTTTATAGTGTTCACATTTTCCCTATTAAATGCTAAAAAAAGTTTTTATTCTTATTTTCATCTTTCGAAGCTCTACTCAAATAAGTGGTTGAGTCTAACAACGCAAAATGCATATTTTTCTTTATGTTCACAGGCCTTAAGATATTGGACAGCAGTGTGTATAGATAACCAGATCTGTCTGGTTTGTTTTGAATTTCGCACAAAGCTACACGAAGGCTATTCACGCTAGTCGTTCCTAATTTAGCAATGTAAGACTAGAGGAAAGGAAGCTAGTAATCACTACCCACCGCAACTTTTGTGCTACTCTTGCAAGCAAATAGTTGGATTGACCGTGACATCATAATCCCCACACAGCTGAAAGGGCGAGCATATTTGGTATGAAGGGAATTTGAACAGGCGACTCTCGGATTAAGCTTGATCGGAAAAGCTATATATACGTATCGAAAACATAAAAAAGACGATACTCACATGCTCAAAATCTTGAAAAAGTTAAACATCATTACATAGAGAAATGTGGAGGAATAAAGATAAATTAACACAGTTCCTTACACGAAACTGCACATGTAAGTGAAATGCTGTACAAGGTTATACAGACTTTTAACTGATATAAGTAAAATGAAAGAGCTGATAAATTAATACGGATTCTTATCAGGCTTAGGAAATGCAACTTAGATCTACTGTTACTCTGCAGTCTGCTCAGAAAATCTTATTTTAAGTTTGACATATAGGGCGTTCATCAGGCGGCAACAAGCTAGTCGCAGGAACAACGGCTTGTAAAGTTGGAAAGGAAAGAAAGAACTTAAAAATGAAAACATAGATATTTGTAACTGTATATTCAAAGTTGAATCAGGAAGGATGGTTAAGTTTATGTCAGAATTTCATGTACAGGTCACCCTAAGTCACGCTCGACCCAAGAAGTTGCTTTCCAATCAGTATGTACTCACAAATAATATAAAAATCTGAACTTATTTAAATATTATTGATTAAATTAGTTTGCTCCTGAAGAAGAAAGGTATACCTTTTGAAAGCAATCGGGTTATACGGTTTTCATTTCATCTCTATAATTCTTATACTTACCTTTTTTTAACATAATGAATGATTAAATTAAAATTTAATTTCTCAAACATAAATTCAATTATAATAGTCCCGTTGCAAAAAGCTAGTTATTTTCTTTCAGCGAGTCACTGATACTAGGTTGTGTTGCTATTTTTAACTCACTCATCTAAATATAATGGTATCTCTAAATGAAATGAAAAAACAAATCACTGAGGCAAAATTAACTACACTGATAACTCTGACTCGACTTAGAGAAACAAAGAAAGAAAATAACAGATAAGCATATCATATATTTGGCAAGAGAACAGAAAAGTGGTAGAAAGTTTTAATTAAAAAAAAACACACACGAGAATTTAGGAAATGAGAAAGAAAGGCTTACGTAAAACATTGGAAGTAAGATAGCGCCAGGAAACCATAATTCGGTAAACGCACTTGTACTACACGAAATTACATAGCTCGTAAAACTAAGAGAATCGGAAATCCTGATTATAATTAAACTTGGAGCATAGTGTTTGTATATTTGTTGGTATTTTCTGTTCCTGATGTTTTATCATTAGACCTAGTTTGTTTGTTTTTTTAATTTCGCACAAAGCTACTTGAGGACTATCTGTGCTAACCGTCCCTAATTTAGCAGTGCTAGACTAGAGGGAAGGCAACTAGTCATCACCACCCACCACCAACTCTTGGGCTACTCTTTTACCAACGAATAGGGGGATTGACCGTAACTTTATAACGCCCCCACGGCTGAAAGGGCGAACATGTTTGGCGCGACGGGGATGCGAACCCGCGACCCTCAGATTACGAGTCGCACGCTTTAACACGCTTGGCCATGCCGGGCCTTCATTAGTTCTAAGCTGTATCATCCTGAATCGATTAGTTGCGAAAGATATCTTCAACGTCTTTAAGAATTTTTCATCATACCTCATCTTGGTTTGAGAAAAATATACCAAAAAACAAGAAGTCGTAAGATCAATTTTTCTTGGTTCAAAGTTTCTTAAGTAATAGCTCTTTATCATTTAATGTGTTTTTTTAAAATATTTATTGCTATATATCTATTGAATCCCAGTCTTCAAAACGCTAACTTGTAATGTTTGAGAAAAGTTTAGAATAAAGGCTTGACCAAGCTTTAGAAATTTTATTTGTGAGTGATTTGTTGTTCAAAGAAAGCATACCATTTTGTAAACATAGAATTGTTATCCAATCAGATAGAAAAAAAACATAAAAGTGCATCAGTTAAGTGCTTATTTTCTTTAGTTTAAGTGATAGAAAAATATATTTTAAAAATGGCGCATGTATGATTTGAAATGTTTAAGGAAATTAATATAGCTTTTGTAGTTATAGAATGAAATTTATTAATTGGTGCTTTCTGTCAAATCATAAAAATAATATGTTATGTAGTTATTGTGCTTTGTTAGCATTATTTATGTGCTGGAAAATATTACATTTTGACAATGGCCGTGTTATTACCTTTGTTATGTATGAAGCGTTTGGAATGCCATGTCGTGTTGTGTTTTGATTTCCATATCTATCGGTCGAAATTTTTTGTTGCTGTTGTTATTTACATTATTATTTCGAAGTTCAAATCAATATAATATGTTGTTATTCATGTAGAAATTTCTAGAATTAGGTAGATCGATCATTTGTCTATAAATAGAATGTATTTTGGCCTGGTGTCTGTACGAGACGAATCCAGATTTCTCTGGAATTCTGCGGAAGTTACGCGATTGTTCGAGAGTACAGTGGGACTACTAGTATATAAATAGACGGCGATGCGAGTCAGTCAGTTATTCGTTTTTATTCGATTCAAGAGATGTTGTCGTCGTTTGAGAATTTTTCAACGTTTGCTGTGTGTTTATTCAACTTGGATTTGTGACTGGAGCTAGATCTACAAAAGTTGTTATTTTATTTCGTCAATCTTTACGATTCATTCGAATTACTGGTTATACTGAAGGTCAACACGTATAGGACTGTTTAGAGGAAACCGGGGCAAGTTGGAAAACGACAAATTTGAGACATTCATCAAAAAATCGTAAAAAGAACTTCGTCAAATTTATTGGACTGTGAATTGTTTCTGGACTTCTCCATTCAAACTTCGGAATTTCTTCGTGGGACCAAATTCACCCCTAGACTGGAATTTTGGTTATCTGATCTGGACTTTTGGACTTTCATTCTGGATCATTATATTGGACACAGGCCAGTACCATTTTGTATTGTAATTAATTTTGAAGGTTGAAACTGAACATCTGTCATTATTATAATATAATTTATTTTATATCTGTCACATATATAATAGTTTATTGAAATAAATTATATAAGCTGTTATCTGTGTCTTTCTGTTACGTTCAGTCCACATAAAAAAACGTAACAGAAAATTGGGGACTCGTCCGGGATAAATCAAACAATTTAATTCTATTTCAAAATTAGATTTATATTCTATACAGATCGACAGCTTGTATATTCAAAATGGCATTCCAACTCGAAGATTTTATAGACAAATTTAATCAGAATCCCTCTTTCAAATTGATCAGTGAATTGAAAAAATCTGAATTGCTTGATGTTGGAAAACATTTCAATTTGGAAGTGAAGCAAGCAATGAAGAAAGTAGATATCAAACGAATTGTTGTTGAAAATTTGGTCAGCCAAAAAGTTTTGCCTCAAAAATTTGTACAACAATTGCCTGCCGCTCATTTTGACCCAGATTTTGAATTAAAAAGAATGAAAATGGAAATGAAATTTCGTTTAGAAATTGAAAGCAAACGTATTGAGGCAGAACAGGAAAACAAACGCCTTGATGCCGCAATACAAAAAGAACGCATTAAAGCTGATAAGGAAATCAGTATGAGAAAGGTACAGATGAAAAGGTTGTCCAAATGCGGTTGGATAATTTTGATGCTTCCAAACAAATTCGTTTAGTGTCTCCATTCAATGAAAAGGCTGTAGATACATATTTTCAGCAATTTGAAAAATTGGCCCTTAGGCTAAAATGGCCTACCGAATATTAAACCGTATTACTTCAGAGTGTTCTCAAAGGTAGAGCTCAGGAAGTATTTTCCAAATTCACGGCCGAGCAGAGTTATTATTACGAGCACGTTAAAAAATGCATTTCTAATGCTTATGAATTGGTGCCAGAGGCATACAGACAAAAATTTCGTGGTTACAAAACGTTTGACAGCCAAACTTATGTCGAATTTGCTCGTGAAAAAGAAACTCTGTTTGACAGGTAGTGTGATTCCAAAGAAATCAAAGATGATTACACAAAACTCAGAGAACTCATGTTAGTTGAAGAGTTTAAATGATGTATTCCCGTAGAGCTCAAAACCTACATTGATAAACAAAAAGCTTCCAAAATTCATGATGCTGCTGTCTTGGCAGACGAGTATGCTTTGACTCACAAAGATTTGTCATACAAAAGCAAAACAAATCACACAGCAAAGAAACCCAATGACTTACTCAAACATTATGCAAATGTCGACAAAGACAAAAAGAGCAAACTTCTGATTCTCAAACAAAGACTTCATCTCATTCTCAAAGCTCATCATCTACCAAAAACGTGTCATTCTCATCCAAAACATGTGCTTATTGTAAGAAACCCGACCATCTGATTTATGAGTGCTATAAGTTCAAAAACAAGCCATCACCCCATAGTTTCATTTCGCCCTCGTTGGATACATCATTGGTTCCCAATGATTTTGACCCTGTCCAGTCCATTGTGAATTCCAAGTCCAATATTTTTGATGTACCTGAAGATCTTGTTGAGGACAAATTTAAGCCTTTCATCACTGAAGGTTTTGTTTCTTTTGTTGGCGATTCATATCTACAACCAATTAAGATCCTGCGGGATACTGGAGCTTTTCAGAGCTTGATTTTGGAAAGTGTACTTTCGTTTTCTGAAAAGTCATCGGCTGGGGCCAATGTGCTCATTTCTGGTGTAGAAGGTGGCGTCGTTTCTGTCCCTCTTCATCGATTGGATTTGCATTCGGACTTAGTTTCGGTCCCAGTGATGTGGGTATTAAATCTTCATTGCCTGTTGAAGGTGTGTCTATGCTTTTGGGGAATGATTTGGCTGGTAGTAAAGTGGTACCAGAGGTTCGTGTTGTTGAAGCACCTGTTGTTAGTTCCAGTACAGAGCAACTCGTTGAAGAGTTTCCTGATGTTTCCCCTCCTGTGCTGTTACTCGTTCTCAAACACGCTCTCAGGAGTCCAAAGAGGATTTCCCTTTATCTGATACGTTCATGTCTCACATCGATGAGATTTCTGACTCAATTTTGAGTTCTACTGATGACTCCAAGTCATTTTTCAACTCTCTTCATCGTTACAAACTTGTTGAGGAACAAGACAATGATTCTGAAACTCGTTCTCTTCTACAACTGGCCGTTGATGAAAATGAAATAGGAACTGTCCCTATTTGTTATTACCAGAAGTCAGGTGTGTTAATGAGAAAATACAGACCTCCTGACGTTGCTGATGATGAAGAGTGGAATGTTATTCACCAAATCGTCATTCCAAAATGCTATCGGAATGATATTCTTAGTCTTGCTCATGATCATGTGTTGTCAGGACACTTAGGTGTAAGAAAGACCCTATATCGTATCCGACGACATTTCTATCGGTCAAAGATGCGCCAAGATGTTGTTGACTATTGTAAGACATGCCATTCTTGCCAAATGACTAGAAAACCAAATCAGGGGATTCCCAAAGCACCACTGCAGCCTATTCCTGCCTTTGAAGAACCGTTCTCAAGGGTCATTATCGACGGTGTTGGCCCAATGCCAAAAAGCAAAGCAGGAAATGAATACCTCTTGACAATCATGTGTGCTTTTACACGTTTCCCTGAGGCTATCCCTTTGAGAAAAATCACTGCTCCCAACATTGTCAAGGCTCTTGTCAAATTCTTTACCATGTTCGGGATTCCAAAAGTCGTGCAATCAGATCAAAGCTCAAATTTTATGTCCAAGCTATTTCAACAAGCCATGCATGAACTAAACATCCATCAAGTTTCATCCAGTGCATACCATCCTGAGTCACAAGGTGTCCTTGAACGTTTCCACCAAACTCTGAAAGCCATGCTTAGAAATTACTGCCACGAGCGCTCAAAGGACTGGAATGAGGGTGTTTTATTGTTGTTGTTTGCGGTTCGTGAGGTTGTTCAAGAATCTACTGGATTTAGCCCTTTTGAGTTGGTTTATGGTCACTCAGTTCGTGGTTCATTGAAGTTGGTTAAGGAGAAATGGTTAGAGGAAAATAACTCACAAATTAGCTTGCTGAACTATGTCTCTGATTTCAAAACCAGATTGCACAATGCTTTTAATGTTGCCAGGGAAAACCTGAAGTCTTCTCAGGAAGAGATGAAAACCTGATAAGACAAAAGGGCCAGGAAGCAATCTTTTAATGTTGGTAACCAAGTACTAGTCTTGTTGCCCACATCAGGCTCTTCACTTCAAGCTAAATATTTTGGACCTTATTCAGTTGAAAAAAAGTCAATGATCTAAACTATGTAATCACTGCCCCTGATCGGAGGAAAAGCAAACAGCTTTGTCATATCAATTTGTTAAAACCCTGTCATGTGCGAAAGAAAATGAATGTGTCGAATGCTGTTCCTGTGAATGTTACAAGTGGTGTGAATGAAGATCATGATCTTCCTCCTTCTCCTCCTGAAATTATATAAAATAGCATTCCAGACACTCACGTTAAACTCAAAAACTCACAATTATTAGCAAACTTAGATGAGAAACTCAGTCATTTAACCCAACAACAAAAGCTTGATTTTAGAGTTTGCTCATTTGTTCCCTGATGTGCCTGGTAGAACCAATGTCATAGGACATGATGTCATTATTGAGAACACTCGACCAATAAAACAACATCCATATCGGGCCAATCCTGTGAAATTGTCACAAATCAGGTCAGAGGTACAATACATGCTTGAAAATGATTTTATTGAGTTGTCAAACAGTAATTGGAGTTCACCTTGTATCTTGATACCAAAGCCTGATGGTTCAGTTAGGTTCTGTACAGATTTCAGAAAGGTTAATGATGTGACCAAGACTGATTCATATTTTATTCCTAGGATGGGTGATTGTACTGACCGTGTAGGTAACTCAAAGTACCTTACCAAATTTGACCTACTCAAAGGTTATTGGCAAGTACCTTTGACTTCTCAAGCAAGAGAAATTTCAGCTTTTATAACACCCGATGGTTTGTACCGATACAAAGTTATGCCATTTGGCATGAAAACCTCTGGTGCAACATTTCAAAGGTTGATTAATCATATCATTGCAGGGTTAGAAAATGTATATGCTTACATTGATGATGTACTTGTAGTAAGCAGTGACTGGTCTGAGCATTTAAGTCACATTCGTGCATTCTTTGAGAGGTGTTCCGAGGCTCAGTTGACTATCAACCTGTTAAAAAGTGACTTCTGTAAAGCAACAATTGTGTACTTAGGCCATGAAATTGGTCAGGGTAAAATGAAGCCTTTCCAAGCTAAGGTACAGGCAATAGCTGAGTATCCAGAGCCGACGAACAAAAGAGGTGTTTTGAGATTCTTGGGCATGACAGGATATTATAGGAAATTTTATCCAAATTTTTCTGATGTGGCTGCACCTTTAACAGCCTTATTAAAAAAGGATGTAAAATTTTCCATAAATCAAAATTGCCAGACTGCCTTTGAAAGGATCAAGGTCATGCTCATGAGTGCTCCAATCTTCAAAGCTCCCGATTTTGACAAACCATTTGAGCTTACTGTAGATGCGAGTGACATTGGTGTTAGTGCTGTGTTGTTGCAAGAGCAAAATGGTGTTGACCACCCTGTGTGTTACTTTTCAAGAAAACTTGATAAGCACCAAAGAAACTATTCAACAATTGAGAAAGAAGCACTTGCATTGTTGTTAGCTTTACAACATTTTGATGTTTGTTTGTGTTCTTCACCATTAATTGTTAATGTTTACACCGACTACAATCCACTCGTGTTCGTGAACAAAATGAAAAACAAAAATCAAAGGTTACTCAGGTGGAGTATTATTCTGCAGCAATACAATGTGTCCATTAATCATATCCGTGGTTCGGACAATGTCATCGCGGATGCGTTGTCACGGTAATTAAGTTGTTCAGTGTTTTTTTATAATTATCGGTTGACTAAAATTTGTTTATTAGTTCAATGTTATGTATAATAAGTTAAAAAAAGTTTTCACAAGTTCAATCTTTTTTTTTTGCTTTTAAGGGGGAGAGTGTTATGTAAAAAGTTTTTGGAATGCCATGTCGTGTTGTGTTTGGATTTCCATATCTATCGGTCGAAATTTTTGTTGTTGTTGTTGTGTATATTATTGTTTCGAAGTTCAAATCAATATAATATGTTGTTATTCATGTAGAAATTTCTAGAATTAGGTAGATCGATCATTTGTCTATAAATAGAATGTATTTTGACCTGGTGTCTGTACGAGACGAATCCAGATTTCTCTGGAATTCTGCGGAAGTTACGCGATTGTTCGAGAATACAGTAGACCTACTAGTATATAAATAGACGGCGATGCGAGGAGAGTCAGTCAGTCATTCGTTTTCATTCGATTCAAGAGATGTTGTCGTCGTTTGAGAATTTTTCAACGTTTGCTGTGTGTTTATTCAACTTGGATTTGTGACTGGAGCTAGATCTACAAAAGCTGTTATTTTATTTCGTCAATCTTTACGATTCATTCGAATTACTGGTTATACTGAAGGTCAACACGTATAGGACTGTTTAGAGGAAACCGGGGCAAGTTGGAAAACGACAAATTTGAGACATTCATTAAAAAAATCGTAAAAAGAACTTCGTCAAATTTATTGGACTGTGAATTGTTTCTGGACTTCTCCATTCAAACTTCGGAATTTCTTCGTGGGACCAAATTCATCCCTAGACTGGAATTTTGGTTATCTGATCTGGACTTTTGGACTTTCATTCTGGATCATTATATTGGACACAGGCCAGTACCGTTTTGTATTGTAATTAATTTTGAAGGTTGAAACTGAACATCTGTCGTTGTTATCATATAATTTATTTTATATCTGTCACATATATAATAGTTTATTGAAATAAATTATATAAGCTGTTATCTGTGTCTTTCTGTTGCGTTCAGTCCACATAAAAAACGTAACACCTTTAATTACATTATATTTAATAACTTGTTGGTGTAATCAGCTGTATTAGTTCTTAAGAATCAACTAAACCCTTATGTGATATAAATAAATAGCAAAAATACAACACACGCTAAACATTCGGACTGAATAAATATGTAAAAATATATTTTGGTTTCGATATACCGTGTCATACTTAATAGTGTGGCGCATAAGATACATGTTTATAGCCTTTTTGCTCTGTATGTAAATTAACACTTGCAAACTCAAAGACAGTCCTCTCAAAACTGTGTAGATAAGATTTTAAGTTGAAGTAAAATATGAATAATTATATTCCAAAATTCAGGTTCGTATCCTAATTACTAAATAAAACATCAGTCAGAAATAACACCACAAGACGTGATTTTCATTACAATCAATATGCTGTTAAGCACTTATTAAATTATTGGAGGCTGATGGACTCCAAGGAAAAGGTCAATCTGTGATGGCACAATGAAATAACAAAAGAGCTATCACCTCCTTGGAATACTTGTAAGCAAATATCACCGTCCTGGCGTCAGTCTGTGCAACTATCCATCTATTGATGCATCGATAAAGAAATACTTTTATATAATTGTCACACGAGTTCCTACCTTCTAAAGCTGTTCCCCACTTCCCACCTGTTGGGCAGTATTCTTTAGACACATTACAAGTATCTCTACTACTATCTTGTAATCTTTACAGCTGAGGAAAACAAATTGATAAGTATTTAGATTTCATTAATAACAACCTATTTATTTTTCCTTATCTTGTTAAACCTTTATGGAATGCTTTTCGGTGCACTTTGAATCATTTAACAAAACGTAAGGTTATGCATCTTTTAAAGAATTTTGATTATCTTCCCACCTATTCAAATTACTCACCACTTCGCAAGTAGAAAGATGAAACTTTTCACTGGTGAATATGTAAAGTAATTACCATCGTCTTTATCACTGGCTTCATAGTTATGAATGCTTTTTCAAAGGAATAGGCCTGCCTTTGTTTTATTTCTTTCAGGGGTTCCTCTTGCTTGCTTGGTAATGAAAATCCTCTAAGGATATTCTAAAACTATTATCTGAAATTATTCCCACAGTAATAAAAATATGCAATTCAAATTTTATAATAAATTTTATGATTTTACAACTTACTTGTGATGCATATTTTATGTTTTCTCAACACACTGAAAATGCCAAAATGATATAACTTCCTCGCAATAAAAAATAATATGGCCACTCTAATATTCTTTACTGCAGTTATTTTGTGTATTTCATTCTTCACCACTAGATAATTCAAATTTAATGTCCTTCAAGATAAAAAGTAGATGACAGAAGAAAAGGATGATTTATGAAAACAATGTAAAACTAAAAAGTATTATTAACGCTCCCTAGTAACATAGTGGTATGTCTGCGGATTTACAACGCTAGCAATCGGGTTTTGATACCCGTGTATGTTTAATTTCAAACAAACATCATTGTATTCTTAGCATGTATTAAGTCGTTAGCATTTTTTAAATTTCTTTAAGCGAGGAGCTTTCACAAGGACATAAAAATATTTATGAGTAATGGTAAGCTATTACATCACTGTGTTTTTCCTCTACACCTTATGATACAGTCCAGAATGTTTCTGTCCAAAAAGGTTCCAGTAATAATCATTATTTTCATTGATTCGCATTCTTCACTGGTCGAGGTTCGGAGACAGAAATATATCATCCTTACATCGATAACTCAAGCAAGATAATAACAGTCATAATAATTTGTTATTCGACGATGTCTTAATTCACTATTATTTATTATTATTTAATATAAGTCTTAAAATGGAGAAGTTTATTCTGTTACACTTATGTTTTACATTAGACGGATAACATCTTTAGAGATATGTGACCTTAATTCATTTTTGTAGAATAGAGCATCACAGTTAGAAAAGAAAACCGACCAGAAACCCAGAACAATGTGTGTAATAATAAATACATAAAGAAGAAATCAATAACATGCACACCATATTATTAACACAAAACACATCTTTTACTTGAACAATTGCAGAACAACTGGCAAAAAATAAAACGAAAACGAAAAACCTAAGTGATTAAAAATCTAATAGCATCAAAGATACAACAAGAAAATACAAGAAATTTTGAGTAGAAATCAGAAATCTTTAATAACTTGTGGCTTCGTAAGTGACGTATTCTTGTTTTACAAAAAATAAACAAACTATAATTAACCATATATTCAGTAATAATTCCGATTACTACATTAAAGTGGTTCCTATTGCAGTAGGGCAAGCTTAACTAAAAGACCTACTGAATGTTTTGTTTATTTGTGGTACATTAGATGGATTCCCACACAAATAACAAATACTTTCTTGTTCTCCCATTTCCTACCTTTTTAAAAAATTTTTATGGAATTTGTGTATAGTCTGAGAGCGAACTGTGCTCGTTTGTTTTGATTTTCGCGCAAAGCTACACGGGAGCTATCTGCGCTAGCCGTCCCTAATTAGCAGTTTAAGACTAGAGGGAAGGCAACTAGTCATCACCATCCATCACAAACTCTTCGACTACTCTTTTATCAGCGATTAATGAGGTTGACCATCAGGTTATAACATCCCACGGCTGAAAGGGCAAGCATGTTTGGTGCGATGGGAATTGGCCCGGCAAAGCCAAGCGTGTTAAGGCGTGCGACTCGTAATCTGACGGTCGAGTACCCTAACCATCTGGCTATGCCGGGCTGTGAGTACTGTGTTATTCACTTCCTCGTGGATTTTAGTTTGACTTGCATTGTTTGTTCAATAATCCTTATTATAAAAAAACAAATTTTCTTGTTACTTTTTTATTATACATTTATTTTACTTGGAACTTTTAGAACGTATTCTTCTTCTTTCCTTCTCTCAGCCTCCCAATGGCTCAGCGGTATGTCTACGGACTTACACGCTAAAATCTGGGTTTCGATACATGTGGTGGGCAGAGCACAGATAGCCCATTGTGTAGCTTTATGCTTAATTTAAAAAAATCCTTCTCTCAGGAACATAACAATTTTTTCCTTGGTCTTCTAACAACATTATACTTATATGTTATCCACATGTCCACTCTGGAGATCTGCACAGTGTCTCTTTACTTAATATTAAGCCCCGGTATGGCCAAGCGTGTTAAGTCGTTCGACTCGTAATCCGAGGGTCACGGGTTCGAATTCCGGTCGAACCAAACATGCTCGCCCTTTCAGGCGTGTGGGCGTCATAATGTACGGTCAATTCCACTACTCGTTGGTAAAAGAGTAGCCCAAGAGTTGGCGGTGGGTGGTGATGACCAGCTGCCTTCCTTCTGGTCTTACACTGCTAAATTATGGACGGCTAGCCCAGATAGCCATCGAGTAGTTTTGCGCGAAATTCAAGAAATAAACAAACTTAATATTAAAATCGATGTTTCATCCAATTAATTTATTTCACATTGCTAGTTTCAAATGTAAAGTTTCTATTTGAGTGTGTGCATGTTTTTCGTATAGCAAAGCCACAAAGGGCTATCTACTCAGCCCACCGAGGGGAATCGAACCCCTGATTTTAGCGTTGTAAATCCGGAGACATACCGCTGTGCTAGCGGGGGGCGATTCTATTTGAACCTTTTCATTGGTAGTCTGGAAACCATGTGTTAAAACTTTCTTTTTTTTTTTAATTACGATTGTAATTAATTTCATTATCAGACCAGTCAGGTTAAGAGCTTTACATCCTATTATATTTAATATCAAGATTTCATTGACCAATTTACTTCATTTTAGCAAAACAACCATTACCAAATACAATAAAATAGATTTTACTACTGACATCAAAGAATATGCTGCATCCGACATCACAATATCAAAACACTTAACGAACAATAACAAAACAGTTTTTATCACTAATTATAAACAGAAACAGGAATTCTACTACAAATGTTTGCATTGAGTTCCAAAAACGGATGAAAATGTCTCAAAACATTGTCTAAACACAAATCACTCGCCAGGTTTTCGTACTAACAAAACTTTTCATGACATTTCTTTCTTTTTCAATGTAGCATAGGACAAATAACATTCCTTGTTTCATACATAATTTGACGTCTCAGTTGATAAATCTCCCTGTTGAAAAATATTTGGATTGACGATAATGTGTTTCGCATGAACTCATATCTTTCATGTGTCGTTGGCAATCTTTATGTTTTGAACCTGACACAAAAAATATATAAAAAAGACACGATGAACAAAAAACAAGAAACAACTGTTTCCTCATAAGAGTGTAATATTCAACCCTAAGAAGGAATATTTTTTATACGTTTAAAAATAATTTTTTTGGAAGTAAATATGTTGTCAGTTTTCATGTGAAAAGCAGTTTTTTTCTATTTCAATGCGAGAAAATTGAAACAATTCGTCTATGAAAGGTCCTTACTTCATGAATTATTGTATGAATAGGTAAAGACCTCGAAGAATCATAGTCCTGGCACAGAATTTCCCTGGTAGACCTAAAAGTTCTCTAGAAGTACCAAAGACGTATTGTACCAGGAATATGGTACTTCTAGGTCTACCAGAGAAACTATGTATCAGTACTATGATACTTCTAGGTGTACCAAAGAAGTTTTGCACCAGGATTATGGTACTTAGAGGTCTTGTTTGTTTGTTTGTTTAATTTCGCAAAAAGCCACACAAGTGCTATTTGCGATAGCCGTACCTAATATAGCAAAGTAAGATAAGAGGGAATGCAGTTAGTCATCATCACCCGCCGCCAATTCTTGGGTTACTCTTTTACCAACGAATAGTGGGATTGACCATCACATTATAATAACCCAACGGCTGAAAGGGCGGGCACATTTAGTGTGACGGGGATTCGAACCCGAAACACTTAGAGGTCTATCGGGGAAGTTTTTTTCCCAGAAGTATGATAATTTTAGTTTTTGAACTAATTTTGAAAGTACCCTATGACATACTCAATGCTATATTCTTTACTACTGTCTTAGCAATTTATTTTCTGTATGGGCTTGTAAAACTATGATCAATAACAATAAGGCTAGAGACACTGCATTAACTTGTAAATATACACAGTGTGTACTCCTATAAAACGAAACATTTCTAACTAGGGTTTGGAAGGGCCAGGCGGTCATGGGTTCTAATCTCAATCTCATCAAACATGTTCACCGTTTCAGCCTTGGGGGCGTTCAAATGTTTTGCTTAATCCTATTATTCATTTATAGAAGAGTATTCCAAAACTTGGAGATGGATGTTGATGACTAGCTGCCTTTGCTTTAGTATTTCACTGCTAAATTAGGAACGGCAAGCGCAGATAGTCTTCATGTTGCTTCATATAAAATTCAAACCAAACAAATTTTTGATTAGTATAATGGTGCTTAATAGGTTTCTACATTCCTGCCGTGCTTGTGTGACTTTGAAGAACTTATGTTGATAACGAATATGCCTGGCATGGCCTAGCGGCTAGCACAGATAGCCCTCAAATAGCTTTGTGCGGAATTCCCCCCCCCAAAAAAAAGATAACGAAGAAGAACTTACAGAATTTTAGAAGTGGAAGTCTCTTCTTTCTTTCAAGGATCAACTATAAAATAGCACTACAACCTTCGCAGGAGTTTGTTTAGTAATTGCGCACAAATGTTTAGGCAATATACCTTGTCTTTCTCTGTTGTAAGCTTGAGTACTTGAATGGCTTCGAATAGAAACCAGTAGCGATGAAAAACTGATACAATATTTTCTTTTCTTTTAAGAATCAACATCAGAATAGTCCTATGACTTGCACAGGAGATTTTTTATGTCTGCCCAGGTTGAAATAAAATATTCATATCTGTTTTTTCTCGAGGCTTTTGAAAAAGGATAATAAGAACAAATTAATGAATTTTGAATTTTTATCTAACAATCTGAAAAATAGTTTTTGCTATTATCAGTATTTTAACAGCCTCAGTAATTGAGATAGAAGGTTTTGTGTCGTTCTAAGATTGAGTCTGCTTTTTAAGATGTTTTTTAAAGCTTTTATGAAATTCCCAAGCAATCCACTTTATAAATCGCTATGATGTTTCATGATTACATTGAGGTGTTAAGTAAACATTCCTTACAAAAACGTGTACACTAAAATGAGTTTAATATGTGCTTTGGTAATACTCATTGATAAAGACTATGAAACCCTCTGTCTGCCAGAGAAATTTTGCACCAGGACTATGACACTTTTAGGTTTATCAGGAAAGTTTTTTGTTCGGACAATCATACTTCTTGGTCTAATGTAGACGTTTTGTGTCAGGACAATGATAATTTTAGTCTACTAGGGAAGATTTGCACCAGGACTATGGTATTTTTATATGTACCTGAGAAGTTTTACATCAGAACTGAGATATTTCTAGATCTACCAAGGAAGTTTTGCCCCATTTTATAATGATAATCACCATAATAACAAAAAGATGTTGTGATACTAAGATGTGATGTGCTGCTTTTACGAATGATGTGTTTATTCTTTAGTATTTTCATAATTAAATAATATAATTACTTAAACTAAAAAAGAGGAAAAACTGAGAAAAAACGAAAAGAGCAAAAAATTATTAACAGTCGCTGTTATATAATAATAGTTAGAATTTTATTAATAATTCTATTTTTGTATCATAAATCATTTATTGAAAAAAAATCATTTATCTGCCAAATAAATATAATTCTAGCTGCCTTACACTAGTTCAACGGTAAGTCTAAGTACTCATACGGCTAAAACACTCTAAAAAGATTTATAGATGGAAAGCTAGTGTAAAATCAAACTATAAATATTAAAGGTCAAAAACTTCCTCTGCGGCTGCAAATTTCAACTTATTACTTTGTGAAGAATTATGTATAATAGTGTTTCAAATTATCATTCTATTAAAAAGATCAAATGTCAACTATCAAAACAAAATATACGTCATAAAATGAAACAATTACGGGTAAAAATACTTTAAAAATATTTTTTTCTGAAATAATTGACACCTATGCATAAAATAACAAGCTCATATATAAACAAAGCGAAAATTACATAGTATAGTGCAATTATAAATGTATATTGTAATCTGGAGGTAACTATACATTACGATTAAGACACAGCTCTCTTTTGATTGATTAAAAAATACATTTAATGATAATAACATTGGTCGACAAAGACTTGGAATTAAAATTCGTTTTGTATGCTCCATTACAGAACTTGAAAGTTAACATTGAATAAGAAAGAAAGAATAAGTTAATCTGTGGTTGAAAATGCAAATATGCTGTTTTACTTTAAAGAAGGTTGATATGGGTATTAAAACTTTACTTAAATTTAAGTACAGAACAATGTCTCTGGACATGTGCCCAGCAAAGGTCAGTGGCTAACTCTTTTTGTTAACTTGAAAATAACCTAAGAAGGTCAAAATCGAAACGTTGTTCTGTATTTTAATTCAGTTAAAGTTTTAATATCCATTCCAGCCGTCTTTGTGATAAATTTCATTTCAAGTGGGTTTTTCGTCAAACATTTCTGTCTGGCTTAAAGGCTGTTACCATAAACAACACTCGACAATAAAACAAAGTGATACGAGGTAATTTGATGATGCTGATTTCAAAATTGAAATCATAATTTGTCCATCACCTCTAGATTTTGGGTAATTGTAATATTACAATATTTTATCAGCACCATGTGAAATACCATAAAATAAGGTCAGTTCAACAGATTTATGTTGCGACATTAAGTTAACTTGAACAGTATGATGTCTAAAAAGTGTACATTTTGGTTAACTTTAAACACCAACTGCATTACATTGGTGTCAAATCCTAAATATATGGTTCATATATTCTATATGTTTCCGATATAACTGAAAGCAATTGCATCACTTTTGCTCATTCCCACACTTATTTGTTCCGCCCGTGAAACACGAATTCCCTACGTGCTCAATTTACTAGAACATTCGAGAAATCCCTCGACTGAGCATAAAAGGGGTGAAGTCAGACGCTTCTTTCTCAGTGGCCTCTTACTCACTCAGTTGGTGACTTCATCTTGTTCCGCATAAAGCCAAAACAAAGCCCGGCCTTTATTTTTTGTATCGTATCCGCTATATAATCAAATTATACAAAACATTTTTTTTAAATATGTCAAACTTTTGTTCTGTAAATATAAACTCTTTTATATTAGTTTAGAATATCATTTGAAATACTGGATATTTCCAGCTCAATTAAAGACTGAAAATTTAGAAAGGCTCGGCATGGTTAGGTGGTTAAGCCACTCGACTCATAATCTAAGAGTCACGGGTTCCAATCCCCGTAACTTCAAACATGCTCGCCCTTTCATTGTGGGGGCGTTATAATGTGACTGTCAATCTCACTATTCATTGATAAAAGAGTAACCCAAGAGTTGGCGGTGGGTGGTAATGACTAGCTGCCTTTCCTCTAGTCTTATACTGCAAAATTAGGGACGGATAGCGCAGCTAGCCCTCGTGTAGCTTTCAAAACCAATTCAAAACAAACCAAGTTCAAAAATCACCTAAACAGTTTCAGTTACATTTATGGAAAATATAATATAGTTTCACGAAGGATTAACACAGTAAATCACACAGTAAATAAAGGTGACTTATTATCACCTTTTTGGAAGAATAATTGGTGACCAAGGAAAACTTTAAGCAGCATGTATGTATTGTACGGTTTGTACATTTGGATTGACACTGTTGCTGAATAAGAAAAGACCAAGTATGCCATTTACAGTTCCCATGACTGTTGTTTTTTGATATTCATATAAAACAAAACAACACATGAAGCAACCAGATATTGCGACTTCGTGAGCCTGGTAACTCATGAGGATGACCTTGCAGTGCCATGCCTACCAGCAAATTGTCAAACTGGAGAGTTATCTTGTGAAGAAAACAACGAATCACCTATATTCTCTTTATCTAGGAGTTAATTTTACTCCTATGGCACTTCAACATAAAATACCAAAGCAGTATGGGAAACTTTCTGGCTTTTGTTTATAGCAATGTCATTTATTAGCTTAAGTAACAAGAGCTTCAGTTTACCTAATTCAACATAAATGTCTCGTTTCTCAATCCACCATGTATTCTACTTTATGTTTCTCCACAAGTATTGACACATTAATGCTAGAATTAAGAACTGAACATAATCTTCAAGAATGATGACTTTTATCGACTTGTCTAAAATTAGTTTGAAAGTTGCATTTTTGCAAAACGTGATGATCTAAGGCTGTAAATGGTTATATTAAACATTCCTGCTTTTTTCTGCCTCTGGGGTAACTAAAATGATAAAAACCATTTGGAAAAAGAAATGACTGGTGAGAGAGAAAATTACATATCAGAAAAATAGAATATCAAGTATTAACCTTTAGTAAATTCTCGTTGTGTATTTCTGTCCCTACTTCATATTAAAGTATGACTCATGAAGACTCTGCAAAATAAATGAACAAAGATGGTAATGGTTTCAGATATTCATCTGACTAGTTTTCAGAATTTAGTGAAGCAAAACTTAAATGAGGTATCTTTGTTGTAACATAGATTAGGAAAGTGCTGATGGATAATGATTTTGAAACAGTGCTAAACCACGAAGATATTGTTGCTTGCAAATCATTCAAACTGATTGCAAAAATGTATTGGCAAATCACATATTTGAATTATGCTGTGATGATTGATAATTTTCTGAAAATTACAAGAAAATGGGATCTAGGACTTCCCTAAAACTTCGCTACTTGAAGTACTATTCAGACTTCTTTACACATGATTTAGCTTCAGTTAACAATGAACATCGTGGATATTTCTACCAAGACATTTCTATAGTGGAACAGCAATATCAACGACGAAGGAATCCTGCGATGGTGCGAAATTACTGCTGAATCTTACAACGAAAAGGTGAGAACATACACAAAAGGAACAACAAGCCGAGAAGATATCACTTAAAGATTTAGGAGCATATACAAAAAAATAAAAGAGCACTTAACCGTATTCGATCATATACAGTGGACCATTTAGGACCATATAACATTTAAAGGGTGTGCATATACGAATATGAAAGAACATTCGATCCTTTAGGCGTATACAATAAAATGTAAGAAGTCTTGGAAAAATATATCAGACAGAATTTACTAAGATTCTAGAGAGTGCAGTTCTGAAGTTCACAGCTTTACTGTCCTGAGAAGAAGTGAGGGTGAAATGCAGTTAAGGACTGAAGAAAATCTGGTGATTCACACTAAAGTTAGCTAGATTATCTCTTTATCTTAAAGTTGTGAACTTATTATAAACTTTGGTCAACTATGTGTAATCATATACAATGAAAGGAATATCACACCTTCTGCCCACTTTCATTGGACATTTACGTAACATTGAAGAATGAATGTGTTCATTGATTTTAATCCATTAACCAAACATAGTTGCTCAGATGAACAATTGCAGTAATAAATGGGACGTTTATGCTTATCCAAAAGATACACAACTAATTTAAGATTATGTGTTTATACTGACCAAGATATGTGACTGAAGTCATAGATGTGCTATTCTAACGAAATTCGAACAGTACAAAAATCGTTAATTGTTTTCTTAAAGAATCCTTGCCAGTCAGTGTTGAAATGTAGTTATATGAAGTAGACATTATCGGCAGTATGCTAAAGAATATTTTGGTGTTCTTTGCCCATCTGTACCAATTTTTAAAAAAATCAAACTTTTTATTTTTATATATCATTCAACTTCTTCCATGTTTTTCCATTATCAGAACAGCACAAGCACAGCAAAGCGTATCAAGTGTTATTCTGCACATTTATTAGAACAGAATAATACAAAATGTATTATTCTTCCATGTATTATACTTCCATGTTTGTTTAAAACCAAGATACTTTGTTTTTGGACTGACTGAGTATTTCATCACAGTTTCTGTGACGTTTTCACATGGCATGGTTGGAAGTGTCAAAAACGGACCACTTTTGAAAGAATCGATCAATAAAGGTACTAAAACAGCATCAGTTGTTTTTCATAGGCTTTTAAACCTGTGCAACAGTAATTTTCTCTGTCTGTTATCAGAAGTTAACAGTATTAAGTTCGATTGATACCGCTGGTAAATATTTTGTTGTTAATGTATCTGAGCAGCTAGTTAAATAAATGTTCTTTGATAATGATACTACTGGGTACCAAGTATCATACCTTTAAAAAAGATAAATATATATCCGTGCTATCTTTCAATGTCTGTGCATTTTCAGCAGTCAAGAAGTCGCAAAGCATTATCAATTTAATTTGCAAATAAATACAAATTGGGTATGGGGTTTTCTAGAATTGAGTAGTCAAATAAGTTATGATGAAATAACAACTTTACATATAGTAATGACAGTTAACATTTATGATAAAATAACAACCCTGTGATATGGTGATATAAAAGTTACATCGTATAATAGAATAACAAACTTACAATATGGTGGTACGACAGCCACGCTTTAAGGTAGAATTACAACTTTAAAATATGATTAGAATCACAATTACATAATATAGCAACAGCGAATTATTATGATTTTAATGTAAAAATAATTTTACATTATTTTAGCGGGGAATAATAGATTTACAGTACAAAATAACCGAGATTCACAAACAAAATAATATGTTCAAAACCCTATATTTCCTAGAAAACGTACAAGAAATTCTATTTAAAATTACATACATCAGTAATTTCTTCTATCTTTAGGAAAACTGTTTCATTAACTTGCTCCTAAATAGCTCCAAGCCAAACAAGAACCTTCACTGGTTCCATCATAAGTGCCACCCGCTAGTACAGCGGTATGTTTTCGGATTACAATGCTACAATCAGGGGTTCGATTCCCTCAGTAGGATGAGCAGATAGCGAGATGTGGCTTTGCTATAAGAAAAACGCACACACACAAAAAAAACACTCCACCATAAGCAATCAGAGGCATAGTGCTGCCATCTACTAACTAATTTGTCACTGAGAGTGTGTTAAGCATTTGTTAAACATGGAAAAAAGAAATATTATACCATAGCAGAATTAAACTAGTATTAAAAGAGTTGAGAACACTCTGTCTCAATATGAGTGGAACATGCTTTTTCGATGTAATTTTTTTCTTAAGGAGCATTCAAATAAAATAAACAAAGACTTATAAAGTTTTCAAGCGTCAAAATTATGTTGAGATGATCGTTATGATTCGTTTGACAGTGCATGTGGATGTATAAATAAATTCATAACAGAAATATAAAACAAATCATAAGGCTGCATACCTCATCTTCTTTCGCACAGTTCATTGCGATGAAAAAGGAACATCAAGAAAAGCGTAAGAAATATTGATCGTGTCAGCAACCCGTATTGATCAGGTCAGAAGTAAAACAACAACCTATGTTTTTTCAAATTTCTTTGACTATTATTATAAACATTGTTCCCCAACAAAACATAACTAAAGATGGCCGCAGTTTCGTCAACATTTAAAAGTTTCTGTTATTAGTAAAGTAAAGTAAAGGTTCACGATATGATAAATATTTGTTAACTGCAGTTAAAGTAGCTTTACTACTTAAGCAATTTGAATTGTTTTTCTTCATTTCTTCTTGATGAAGTAACTGGTTTCTTTAGCTCTGATTTATAAACCTTTTGCTGTATCTACGTGTTTTCGATGCATCGCGAACAATTCATCAGTGATATTCTAAGCTTATTAGATAAACAACATATATATTAGTTCATTCACCTGTTGATATGTAGATATACTAACGATATATAACATCACCATTATATACAGCTACCGGAAAATAACCAGTTGGAATAATTTCGGTCAAAAGCAAAGATGAGCAACTGACCAAAAACATAAACTTCAATCGACAAGTGAACATACGACTAAAAATACTATAATTTTACACGTGTTAGAGCATTCACGTATTTCGTTTATATTTTTAAACATAAAATGTTATTAGTTAATGGCATACATATGAAAAATGTTATATTGATACGTTTTAAAGTCGTGCTAAGTCGCTTTTATTTGCACATCAATGTTTCAGCTGACTCCAAATGATTTGGTGGTGTAAAACCAAATAACGTGTTGAAAGCAATGTTTCGAAGAAAATATAAACGAGCATATACGCAATTTTCTAATAGTATACAACGTCAATAACTTATTTTAAAACTCAGTGTAGTTTGTTATTCTTATTTTTCCTGAAATAAGTTAATTATGTTATAATTAAGTATATCTATATGATTTGTGTCATATTTAAGAAAGTTGCTTCGTTAATTTCCTTTATATGCTAGACAACTTTAACCATTTAATCACTTTAATAATGTTGAATTTATGTCTTTTTAAAAGATTTTAAGAACTTCAAATTAACCAAAAAATAATATATAATTCTAATGTTAGTGACTTTAATCTTTATAGATAAGTTAATGATACTTGTAACCTAAAAACTGTAACGTGTGTTTTCGAAGTGCCTTGTTTGTGTTGCTTATCAGGATTTGTGGGTATAAGACTGGTTTTCTTTATGTGCCTCTCTTAAGATTTGGAAATGTATTACGTGACACTCATTAAAATTGTTTGTGTAAGACTGGTTTTATTTATGTGCCTCTCTTACTATGAACAAATAAAACCCTTTAAGAGATGTATTGTGTTTTGCGTTGAAAGGGGAAAATGGGAACTAAACGTGAACTAAGGTCTAAACGTAAGTGAATTATCTTATGCGCTAACATTTCAATGTTTACTGAAGTGCAGTAAAATGTGCTGCTGGTATTACTAGTTAGATATTAATGTAAACATTAAAACCAGCAAGAAATTAAATTTTAGGACTTGCAATGATAAATCGTAACAAGTATCGCACATTTTGTCTTAAACGGAAGGTTACAGCTAATCATTAGATTGTCAGATATGATTTACGAGAATTCCAACAATAAAAGCTTTTAACCAAAAACTATTATTTTATGTCGTTACAAAGGAAACTAGGGACATGGTTTCTAGAGTTATATTTTTATGTTCTTCTTGTCTTCATGCTTGAAACAAAAACTTATTAAAGAAAACAATGAATGCAAATCCTGATAACCCATTACTTTCTTTTTGTTTCATAATGCTTTCATTTTAATAATTTTCCAAATCAAGTATTTAGAGTACATATTTGTATTTTCTTATAGTAAAGCCATATCAGACTATGTGCAGTGTCCACTGAGGAGAATTGAGCCCCTGATATTAACGTTGTAAATCCGTAGACTTACCGCTGTTCCGGGGGGGAGAACGTTTAAAGTATAATAAAGATAAAATGGTGAACATACATTTTATGAGTTATGATTCAGGTTATTCAACCGTACAGTTTTCTATCATACCTTAATCGATTAATATCGATTACCAGAATAAAGAATTAAAATACCTAAACTTTTTTTATAAAGTCTGTTAGTTACTAAATGCTTATTACAAGATGCTACTCTCAAGAGAATGTAAAAACATATACCAACAAATATCTGCCAAGTAGCTTCGCGGTTACAGATTTGAGAAGCACGGGTGTTACGTATTTTTTGATGTTTTAAGTTCTTCGTAGACTAAACGCAACAGAAAAACGCAAATAACAGCTTGTATAATTTATTACACTAAACTACTAACAAATATAACAGATATAACATAAATTATATGATAACAGTGACAGATATTAAGTTACAACATTCGAAATTAATTACAAAACAAAATAATATTAGTTTCAAACTTCAAAATAAATCGCAATACAAAACGGTACTGGCCTGTATCTAATGTAATGATCTAAAATTAAAGTCTCAAATTCCAGTCTAGGGTGTGAATTTGGTCCCACGAAGAGATTCCGAAACAGTTCACAGTTCAATGAAATCGTCGTCTCTCAGCACAAGCGGTAATTCAGAAATATCGTAGAGATTGACGAAATAAAATCACGGCTTCCGTAGATCTAATTTCAATCACAAATCCAAGTTGAATATTCACAGCAAACACTTAATCTTTCTCAAATAACTAAATTTCTTCTTTTGAAATGAAACTGGTGTTTGAATCTCACTCTTTGTCTTCGAATAAAACTAATGACTGAATCTCTCTCCCTCGAATAAAACTGATGAATGATGACTGTCTCTATATCTCTCACGTCACCGTCTTTTTTATACCGATAGGCCTATTTCTCGAACAATCTCGCAATTTCCATACAACTCCAGAGCTATACACGCATATCCGTTCTTGCACGAGACTACACAACTAGACAGGAAGTCACCAGCACTCATTTACAAACATGTGATTGGTCTACTTAATTCGAGAAAGTTCTAAAATGTTACCCGAAATGAATAACAAAATATTAGTTTAAACTTCTAAACAATAATATCAATATGGAAAAAAAATGAATAATACAAATGAAAATTCAAACACAATACGACATGTTGTCGTTTACAAAATATTTACACATATACATAACAACGGGCACGACATTTTTCTTAAAGAGATTAAAATGGTGTCTTAAATTATGACTCGTATATTATTGTGTTTTTTGTGAAAACATCGCGTGTTCTGGCAAGTTTAAGCTTAAAATTTACGAATTAAGGCATAAATTCAAGGTATCGCAGTCTTTTCTAAAAAAATTAAAATAAAAATGCGCAGTGCTTCGTCACAGAATAATTATATACAGTAAATATGTTATAACATTGAACAACCAACTTTTACTTAATTTAGGAAAACGAAAACATTTATACGTTTCACTCCTGCCCCCCAGTGGCTCAGCGGTATGTCTGCGGACTTACACGCTTAAATCCGGGTTTCGATACCTGTGGTGGGCAGAGCACAGATAGCCCATTGTGTAGCTTTGTGCTTAATTCAAAACAACAACAACAACGTTTCACTCCAACTTCATTTACTGTTTTAATGGTTTCGCTTGTAAAGGTATCGCCATTTATCAGCTTCATGGTAGTTATAAACAAAATGTTTGTAAAACGTAAAGTTACCTTTGTTTTTCTCAATTCTGTAATCATGGAGTTTCACGTACTGACGATTCAAATAATTAATTAAATAAACTTTTTATTCCAAAACTTTAACGTTAAAATTCGGGATCGATCCCTGACATGGCTGCATCATAACTAATTCATTTTGTAGCGTCACGTTTAAAAAACAAACTGACTAACAATTTTACTGAAATATATCTAAAAAAACATACCGGATTGAGCAGTAAGGCGCTATGGGTAGATATATCTCGTGGAAATAGCGAACAATCTGTTGTTATTTTTTACTGGGATTATTTTGAAAGTACGGTCGGCGAAGCAGGGTGACGTCAGACATGGATTAGTGTGTTGGTTTTATTGTTTTTCTTTTAAGAATAAAGAGCAATGAACCCTTCATGCTGAAGTTAGTGTAAAAATGCCTATTAAAAGGTAGTGTGACGTTCGGAACTTTTTTTATTGAAAATGTGAATAGTATAACTTTTACAGCATTTTTTACAATTTTTATTTTTTGATTTAGAAATCAGCTTAAAGACTTTTGTTTGTGCTTTAATAAACTTACCTTATATGTTGACATTTTTAGTGTTTATTGAACTCCAGTAAAGTGTCCTTTTGATATTACAAATGGAATATTAATGTAAGCAATCCACTTAAATAGGAAACTACTAAGAACTCATTCTCATACGCCTTACTGAGGCTTGAAAATAAAACTAAGATTTAAATGTCTCTATAGGTTATTAATATGATTCAACTTCTCGACCAAATGACCCCTGGTGGAATTACATTTATAACTTCCTGTAAATCTTCTTTTTCTTATAACAATGTCGTAAAAATCTTAGAATTGACGGGTTCTAATAAATGTCTTAATTGACTGGTAATTTAAAGATCCAAAATTCAACTATCATAAATGTTACAGCGATGCCTCTGGCTAGCTGTCCTCCATTCTGTTCAGAAGTTTAAAATTAGTGACGGATATTCTTGAACTTTTAAGCCTAAGTATATGATGTTATTCAGGTTGAAAATTCCAGCTATATAAAAAAAATAATTATGTAAATAATATAATATTTTAAACAGCTTTAATAATGTTGAATTTATGTCTTTGTTAAGGATTTTAAGAGCTTCAAATTAACCAAAAAGTAGCATGATTCTGATGTTAGTGACTTTTACCTATACATGTGAGTGAATGATACTTGTAACATTAAAACCATAATTGTGGCTTCAAAGTGTCTTATTTGTGTTCCTTATCAGAAGTTGAAAGCTTCGTCGTTATGGTTATAACATTGTTAAGAAACCATTGTTAGTGCAACAGTGATCTAAAGAAAATGTAGAAGAAAATTTAAGGTGTGTCACTTGTTTGAGTTGAAGTGTAAGACTGGTTTTCTTCATATCCCTGTTTTACTATGAAGAGACAAAACACTTTAAAGCTTGTGATATGTGATTAGTTGGGGGTTGGGAATGAAAACTGGAGGACAATTAAGGGATTAATTTTTTTTTTGTTAGAGTTCACTGAACATTAAAATTTTAAAGGTTTAATGTCAAAAACAGTCACTTTTGGTATAACTCCAGCGGATGGGGAAAGAGGCATGTCTGTAACTTTATAAAGAATATGTTGCAATGTACTTTTATATTTATTTATAATCTTAATTCACCCCTGGAGGTTCCAGATGTTCGTCGTGGATAATGTCTGAATAAGAATGACGGAACCATCATCATGGATGTCACACATGATGGCTTTATTATTTTGTTAGACCTTATTCATGTGGATTTCAGGAGATACTAAACACTGGTAACTTATTCTAAACAACGTTGAAAGGTAAGGTAAACTAAAGAAACATTTTCATTTTAGAATATTACTTGAGTACAAATCAGGCTTATTTTGCATACATTTAACAATTGAAAAAACAAATTACATAAGATTTAGGTGTTTTTCTCCATGTGATCAAATTATTGTTACATGGAGAAATTTTTAAGATGTTCTTAAGATAATTTATGTTGACTGTTCCTGCAAAAGTGTTACCTCTTACTGCTGTAAATCTGGTAAAAATTGTAATATCTCCTCTTTTGAGATATAAAGTGTTAGGTCACGAGATGAAAGAGAACTCATTTAAGCATGCTTTTCTTGAAAAGTCCCTCAAATCTACTTATGGCTATCTGTGCCTAGGATTCTCAAACTTTACATTGATAGGCTAGAATAAATGCAACATCATTCATGTCTACCTTTAGTTATTCTAACCGAATAGCCTGATTTAATTGTCACTTTTGCAACTCACTCACGTTTTCAGAGTGTAGAGAGAGTTTCTGTAAAAACAAGACCTGAACCGTGGATGAACAATTAGATTTATAGCTCGGCACACTAACCACTTAGCAACGCCTGGCCAGATAAGAAAATAGTAAATATTTGCAAATTCTTAGCAAGGAAAACGTATACGTCGGAGTGAAATATTGAAAATTAATCGTAGTAGGTGTGTGTTGAAACTTCGAAACGTCTCTTCTTGAGAACAACTAATAAAATGTGTGTGTTGCTAGGAGGTTTAATAATTTTTTATGTATGTTGATGTTTGATTTCATTACTATTTGAAAGCATCTTACGGTAAACTGTCTCGACGAAGTGATATTCTATTTGTTCATTACCTTGTGTAAACGAAGTCTTCGGAGGTTCTCTTATTAAACAGGTCAGCTTTTTCATTGTACAAGCAGAATTATTCAAAGTAAGCTACAAAAGAAAGATACGAGGTAAAAATAAATTAATTAATTCATATATATATTAATTTTGAATTTGTATGCATAGAATTGTTTGTTTGTTTTTTGAATTAAGCACAAAGCTACACAATGGGCTATCTATGCTCTGCCCACCACGGGTATCGAAACCCGGATTTTAGCGTGTAAGTTCGCAGACATACCGCTGAGCCACTGGGGGACATATGCACAGAAACAACAACAAAAAAGAACTGTGATTCCTCTACGACAACTGAATTATGCATATATTTCAGACTTCAACTTTTTATATTAAACATCATTTATGTTCCACATCTGTTTGTTTTGAATTTTGCGCAAGGCTACAAGAGGGCTATTTGCGCCATAGCCGTCCTTAATTTAGCAATGTAAGACTACAGGAAAGGCAGATAGTCATCACCATCCACTGCAAACTCTTGGGCTACTCTTTTACTAACGAATAGTGAGATTGACCGTCACATTTTAACGCCCCAGCTGCTAAAAGGGCGAGCATGATTCGAATCCACGACCTTCAAATTATGAGTCGAATGCCTTAACCACCTAGCCATGTCGGGCCCTTCTACATCTCCCTCAACAAATGATTTAAGACAGATGCCTACTATCTATGGTGTATGAGGTATAAAATAAATAACATTTTCAACAGACTATTGCTAGGTGAGACTCGCACTAGTTACTATTTATGTATTACAAACAGTCGGGATGTAAAAATCTATAAATTCTTATTATGGAGAATGCGATACATGAGACGAAAGCTGTGCGGTGGAAGCTCTTTATCCTAAAAGCTCAACAAACTTTGGTACAGAAGTATAGCTTAGAATTTGGCAATTTTGCATTTTTCACTCTAAATTCTAAATAAACGTCAGTGACTATTATATATTAACGGTCTTCCTAGATTATACAACCCCCGAATTTGTATCCATTAAACAATTTTTTTTTACTTAGAGAAAAAAAGTCTTGTAAGAAGGGTATTAACAGTCATAGAATACGATGATCAGCTCATATAATAATATATCAAACCAAACGAAAGTTGTTATGCAATAAAATCCATAGATTTAAGCATCAAACTACTATTGCGTATCTGTTTCTGTAAATGTTAGCGTTTCTGCTAAATTAGCATGTATTTTATGGTCAATACGTGATCTGTTCAAAAAATACGCGGACTGTCTGAATTGCGCATCTTCAGTTCGTTCTAGGGAAATCCGCTTGGTGTCGCTAGGTTTGCACAGATCAGCTGATTATGACGCCATTTCCCGATTGCAGATATCTTCATTTGTGTATTAGCTACGTGATTTTAAGTGAAGTGCGATTTTTTTCGTTTGGCGGATTTAAGAATGAATGACCTGAAGGAGCAACGACTTGCTGTGAAATTTTGTGGTAAACTTGGAAATTCTGCGACTGAAACTTTTGCTATGCTTAACATGGCTTACGGTGATTTTGCTATGAAGCGTACGGCATGTTTTAAGTGGCATGAACGTTTTAAGGATGGTCGACAGTCCATTGAACATGATAACTGACGACCCACACGTCGACAAAATCAACACCCTGGTGCGGGCAAATTGATGTCTGACTTCAGGGAGCTTGTTGAAGAGTGTGGGATATCAGTTGGATCTTTTCACGAGATTTTGACCGAAAAATTGAAGACGCACCGCGTTGCTGCGAAATTTATGCCTCAGAAGTCGTGAGGTTTTGGCCAAACACTCGATTACTGTTCTTCCCCCCCCTACTCACCTGACCTTGCTCCTTGCGATTTTTTCTTGTTCCCCAAACTCAAAAGACCCTTGAAAGCAAGAAGATTTGAGACGATTCCCGAGATTATGGCAACGAAGGAGCTGGAGAACATTACAAAAGAAGCGTACCAGGACTGTTTCAACTAGTGGAAACACCGTTGGGAAAAGTGTGTGCGTTGGGGAGGAGAGTACTTTGAAGGGGTCCCAGACCTGTAACTTCTAAATGAAGTACATTTTGTTTAATGACCTCAGTTCGCGTATTTTTTGAACAGCCCTCGTATATTAATAAATTAATAGATGTTTTCCAATCACAAAGAATATGACTTTTCATCGTCAAATTGTACTTTTTCTCTCTTCGTTTGGACCATTGTGAAAAACAAATATGAAAATGACCATTTAGAAAGACACTAAAATATAAAAAATGGCGTATGACTTACAAAAATGTTATGAAAATAACTTTTAAAGATAAATTTAAAACATATGTAAAAAGCATTAAATTGTAAAGTTATTGAAAGTATTATAAGAGATGCGCCATTACAAGTCTTAAGACTTTATTAGTCACTGATGATTAGAAAATTACCATCTGATTGTGACACATCAGATGAAATTGGATTAACCCTTCCTATAAAGTTAATTTTATAACTGGAACGCCAAATATTTTCCAATTCATTAAGTTTGAAGCTTTGATATTATACATATTTAAATATGAAATAACTTCTTCTTTTACAAAAACAGGACTTAGCATGACCAAGTCAAGTTAAAGAAGCTGCGTATATACTGGTACTAATAAAATTATATTAATATCTTATGGTTAATACCGGCACACCGTCTATACTACTATACTTCTTGATTGCTTCAAAAGAGGTAAAATACATCCATTTATATTTACCTCCATACGCTTAGGAAAATAAATAAATAATGAAAATATGTTCATCAAAAAAACTGCTTTATGCAACAAAAAGCACCACTTATAACCCTAGTGTTATTGACATTTCTTACATTCAAGACTACAGAATATTAAATAATTAAATGTTGAATTAATATTAATTTAAATAAAGCCAAATGAAAACTTACTGAGAATATTACTATCTATTATATAATAAGTATTTAAATTTGGATGGAATTTCAATCGTAAAGGTACAAAAGGTTTTAAAATGATATGAATTAATTAGGGAGTTTGAAATAAGAAATTTTTCAAAGGTGTTAAAAATTAAGAATATCCATGAAGATATCATTAGCAGCAGTGTTAACTAATAAACATGAAATCTGTGTTCCTACAAATAAATAAGTTGTATTGATCAACTGCATCAGTTACTGTTGAATATTTGAAGAAGGTTAATAGCTAAACAAATATTCTTGACTTTTAAACTATCTTAAAGAAATGAATTTATTCATTCTAACGTTGATTAGACTTACTTGAGTTCTTTGTCCTTAATAACAATAGTCATGGTTGCACAGCTGTTTACTATATTTGATTTTGTTTATACATTAAATAACAAAGGAAGTGATATATGTGTATGCTTTGAAGGTAAAACCGGTACAGTTAAAGTGGTTAGAGCATTCTGTTTTCTGGATGAAACTAGAACCACTAGAATGGTAAAAATATTCTGTCCTCTGGGTGATACCGGAATCACTAGAGTGATTACAATACTCTGTACTCTGATCGAAGATGGAGCCACTAAAATTATAACAATGTTTTGTTCTCTGAATTAAACTGAAACAAGTAATATGTGTTTAGAAAGCATCAGGTCACTTTTTTATATTAATAAATTTAACGAACAACGTTTTGACATTCTTCGGTCATCGTCAGGTTCACAAAGAAAGAAAGAGATAATTGACCGGAAGCTGACCATGTTTGAAAAGGGTTGTGTAATTGAGTGTCGGAATGTAGAGGGCGGTGTTAGATGTTTGAATATATTATTTTATTTGTTTTATTATACTAATATAGATATAAAGGCGTTCCTTTATATTGGTTTATTTTGGTTTTAAGTTGTTGTATAAGTAAGGCTTCTTTAATTTTGTGTTTGTTTATGTTTGTTTCTTTATTTAGTATTTGAGTGTTTTCTATGGTTATGTTGTGTTTATTTGACTTGCAGTGTTCGAAAACGTGTGAAGGTGACTTTTTATGTTCTTTTAATCTGGTTTCCATTTTTCTACTTGTTTCTCCAATATTGAAGTCGTGGCAGTTATCACAATGTATTTTATAAATAATGTTGGTGTGGTGTTTGTCATTGTAGTTTTTACATAGTATAGATCTCAGTTTTGTGCCTGGTTTTTGAGTAAATTTGGTATTAATCGGAATGTCGTATTTTATTACTATTTTTTGCCAAATATTGGTTATTTTTCTGCTCATGTCAAGAATATATGGAATGCAGCCGTATATGGTTTCATGATTATTTAATTAGTGGGCTGTATTTACTTTTGTTAGTTGATTTTGCTTTTTGTCTAGGTGTGTGCGTATAATGTTTTCTACGGTTTGTGGAGGAAACTTATTGATGTTGATGAAGTATTGTTTTATTTTGTCTAATTCATCGTTAATTTTATCTGGTGAGCATAGTTTTATGGCTGTGTTTATTTGGTTTCTTAGTGTGTTGAGTTTTTGTTTTGTTTCATGTGCTGAGTCCCAAGGAATGTATAGTCCAGTATGGGCGATTTTTCGGTGGATTTCTGTTTTCAATTGTGTGTCGATTCTTATAATTTTGAAGTTAAGAAATGATATTTGATTGTTTCCTTCTTTTTCACATGTGAAGTTAATGTTAGGATGTATAGAGTTAATGTGATTGAAAAAAATTAAGTGTGTGTTCTGCAGACGTGAATCCCGCAAAAAAAAAAAACAATCACAAGATAATAATGGAAAACGACCAATGTCATGAGAAGGCCTGGCATGGCCGAGCGCGTAAGGCGTGTGACACGTAATCCTAGGGTCGCGGGTTCGAGCCCGCGTTGCGCTAAAAATGCTCGCCCTCCCAGCCGTGAGGGTGTATAATGTGACGGTCAATCCCACTATTCGTTGGTAAAAGAGTAGCCCAAGAGTTAACGGTGGGTAGTGATGACTAGGTGCCTTCCCTCTAGTCTTACACTGCTAAATTAGGGACGGCTAGCACAGATAGCCCTCGAGTAGCAAATTTACAAAAATTTTAATTAATTTTCTCAACATCCAGACATTGATTAAAATTTATCAAAATTTATTTGAATATTTTGATATTATATCTAACGTTGTTTTTAGAACATAAAAATTACATACAAATACCTCACTGTGGGTTGTCTGGCACGTGAGTTAATCGACATTTTGTCAGAAGTTATTTATATGTTGTTTTTCCAGTCATAGTTATCAGACAAAATTATTTACCATTATACAGTTTAAAGAATGTATTTTCAAATACATTTTAACTTAAATTATTTCAACAAAGTAATATATATTACAAAAAACATATTTTCAGAAAAAATATTTACTTCGTGTGTTTAAATACTTCATTATAATTATTTTACTCTTGAGTAGTCGATAAGATTTTGGACCAAAAGTATACCATTTATGCATACATTATGACACAAGGGTATTTCAACAGCTTGAAATGGAAATGTTTCAAATCTGTATTTGCTCGTAAACAATAAAGAACAAGAGTTAGCTTGATTGTTTGTTTGTTTTAGAATTTCTTACAAAACTACTCGAGGGCAAGCTGTGCTAGCCGTCCCTAATTTAGCAGTGTAAGACTAGAAGGAAGGCAGATAGTCATCACCACCCACCGCCAACTCTTGGGCTACTCTTTTACTAATGAAAAGTGGGATTGATCATAACATTGTAACGTCCCCACAGCTGGGAGATGGAGCGTGTTTGGCGCGACTCGGGCGCGAACCCGCGACCCTCAGATTACAAAGCGCACGCCTTAACGCGCTAGGCCATGCCAGGCCCGTAAACAATAAAGAACAGGAATTAGCTTGATCCAAGAAATGAAGTTATGAAAGGAAAATACTAACATTCATGTTTATTATTTGGAAAAGCAATGATTCGCGCCACTAATAGTAAAAATTACTGAAATATATTACAGCATTGAATGTGTCATTTGCATTCACAGAGCGAAAAAGTTTACTTTTTACTAACTGTTCAAAGGAGAGTTCTGCTGTAGAAAGTAACAAGCGGCATGTCAGAAGTTTCATGTTACTGTAAAAAATAAAATTGCTCTAAAGCGATTTATATATGTGTGAAAAATCTGCTTTAGAGAGCTTTGTTGTTTTCAACACAAAGCTGCATAATATACCAGCTGCGTTTCATCCACCACGGGTATTATATTGCTATGTTCAGACTACACAAAACATATGAAAAATATCTTCATATCGTGTTACTACATACACACACGCACACACTTATATATATTCTAATTGATATGTTAGATCAGAATTAAACATTAATAATGAAAAATGTATTCCCTCACAAAGATTGGTTTGTTTTATAATTAAGCACAAAGGTACACAATGGACTATTCGTGTTCTGCCTGCTATGAATATCGAAACCTGGCTTTTAGCGGTGTGAATCTGCAAACATATCGCTGTGCACTAGGGAGCGATCCCAAAAGGAGTTCAGCGATAAATTTGTAGGCTTATAGCAATAAAAACCGGTTATTTTATAAAACATATTAATTAACATTTTATTGGATAGAATTAACAATATAAATTTCAATAAACACAGTATCTGAATAATTAAAGTAATCAACTCATTTTTGAATAGTTAAGTAACTGTAAAGAAGTTAAAACTATCCAAACATGTGATTATACCACTTTATATTCGATAATTTCATTGAAATATTTATAAATTTATTAACAGAACAATATTGTAACCCTTCCGTGTTACTTGAAGAAAAAATATTTATCTCCAAATATATAAACGTTACTGTTTTTATAATCATTAAACTTCTTCAGTGATTAGGTGGGTGTGTTTTCTTACAGCAAAGCCACATCGGGCTATCTGCTGAGCTCACCGAGGGAAATCGAACCCCTGATTTTAGCATTGTAAATCCGTAGACTTACTGTTGTACTAATGGGGGTCCAATAATTATGTATTCGTACAAGTGGAATAATTAGGATCCCATTCGAACTTCTACATTACTTGAAGTATAGAAATTAAAATTCTCGTTCGTGATATTTATTTAACTATGTTTCATAAAAGAAAAAACAAATTCAAATCTTCCAATAATAATGTGACATACTCTACTGTCATAACCATTGTAGCTTTGTAAGTTTTCTGATTATATTGTACTAGTTCAAATAACTATACTAGCTTGATTTGTCTGCTGTACTATTAATATTAACTTATTAATTTCAGCTTTTACCATCATAATGGGGGCTCTAATTCTAATATCACGATGTAACATTTTCTTACGTACCTCCAATGGCAGGGATCTTGTTTATTTTCATTTTTCTTTGATTTATTTTTTCATTTATTTTAAAAGCAATCGCTTTTACACAAGTGTCTGCAGCTGGTGTGAGACATTGTGGGCTAGAGCATTCATATTTTGCTTTTCTAGCTTATTCCTATTTGTCTTTGTTTTATGTTTATTATCATTTCTTAACATATTAGACAAGGGAGCGGAGTCTAAGACTACTAGACAGTATATCCTCTCTGTAATATGGGTCTTATTTCTGTAGTCACCTCCAAAACCCAAGGTACGTCTAATATCCCCACATTAGTCTGTGTCCTAGTGATATTTTTTAATATATGCAGTGTTTTGTTGTAATCATTAAGGCTTGCTTTGACAATTAAAATATACATATATATATATATATACTGAAAACAGCTAGGATTCAGTTTAATCTTTCAATTATCTGTGTTCCATACAAATACCCAACAGTAGAAATGTACAAGGGAAAATACCTGAGTATTTAGTTAACAATAGCGTGTTGTGTGACAGACGTGGGCCTCACTGCTCTTTATGTGTCAATATTTGATGGGTTTACAAAGTGTTACATTTTAGTCTTTTTTATCTTTGTTTTGGACATAAAAATTTGTTTTTGCAGTGTATATAGTTCCATCTGCCTGCGTTTTAATAAATATTACAAAAAGCTGGCAGAAAGTTTAGTGTTAGAAAGTATACACTGACAATTTTTGATATGACGCACCAAGAAGGTATGTGTGTAAATGCAGGGTAATATATAATAATACATCAAATCTATTTTATGTATTATTACTAATGCCGATGAAGCCTTTTGCTAACTGTGAAAATCTATTTGTCTGCGTTCATTAGAAAGAATTTTAAAATAGTGCTAATATACATACCTTTAACATTTTTAATTTATCACAAGAAACATAAATGGTGATACTTAGTATACTAATCTAGAGTATCATTATATTAGCTTCATAAAACTATTTTTTCATTACACATATAATTCCTAACTAGGAGGCCCAACATGGTCAGATCGTTAAGGTACTCGATTTGTAATCTAAGGGTCATGGATTCAAATCCTCATCACACCAAACGTGCTCGCTCTTTCAGCCGTGGGGAAATTATAATGTAACAGTCAATCCCACTATTTGTTGGTAAAAGAGTAGCCCAAGAGTTGGCAGTGTGTGGTGATCACTGGTTGCCTTCCCTCTCGTCTTACACTCTAGTGTTTCAGTTTTGTGCGAAATTCAAAACAAACCAAACCAAATCCTTACTCGGAAAAATATACTTACGTTTCGTTTCAAAACTTTCGTTAGGTACATAAGACTAATTATACAAATAAAAAGATTATCTTAATATTTAATTTTGAATGTCATTTTTGAAACTGTTGTATGCTAATTAATCTTGAATGATTATTATTGAAAATATCGAATGTTAAAATAATTGTCAGAAAAAATTAAACCATTTTTAGTTGTGCTGTTTTTCTTCAGATTATAACAAGTTAGAGTTTTTATTGGAATATTGAATTTATCCTTTCAGATAAAAGAATAATATGGATTTACTAGGATCGTACAAAAATAGATGTGAAATTTTTTTAGATTTTTTTTGTAATTTAGATTTTTTCAATCTTCTATTACTTCAAAAAATATATGATGTCTATTATCAATTTGTATTACTTCAAGAAATGTATTGGTGTCTACCATCAATTTGTATTACTTCAAGAAATATATTTACGTCTACTACCAATTGATATTACTTCAAACAATATATTCTGCCTACTCTCAATTCGTCCATTATGATCTAAAGCTTTCTTTTCTTGATGACGGTTTCAAATGAGATATTTAACCACTTATATGTGTGCATATATAGTTCGTCTTACTGCCGTGTCTTATAATGTAATTAGAAAAGCATAGTTGTTCAAAGTGTAGCAAGTAAACTGTTGTCAAAGGCTCTTTCGCCCCCAGTGGCTCAGCTGTATGTCTGCTGACTTCCAACACTGAAAACCGAATTATGATACCCATGGTGGGCAGAGCACAGATAGCCCATTGTGTAGCTTTGTGCTTAATTCAATACAATAACAATGGCTCTTTCCTGCGAAGACGATTAAATAAAGTAATTAAAAAAGCACACATTTATGGTTCATAATGTAGCAAGTAAATTATTATCGATGGCACTTTCCTTCGATCTAGATTAATTAAAAGTTTCGTTTTTAGTTTATATACTTGTTATAAGTACTATTTTATTACTTGTACAATTTTTACAGTAAGGAAAAATGATCTTTTCTGAACAGGTATGACGTTTCGATTGCTGATACGATAACTTTGAAGTACTCTTTTGGTATTGACGAATTAGGCTATGTAAACGTAGTGACATAAGACTGAGACGACAGGAAACTTAGACGATAGCAGTTGTGAATCAGCTATACTGGGACTCTAGGCGCAACCACAACTTTAGGCCTTTATCGATCTTCAAATAATTGTTTAGATCATGTGGGTTTTTTTCAAACTGTGCTCATCGGAGCCCTTGCGCTCCGCCATAGTTATCTGTGGCTCCGCAAGGAAATTTTAGAATGTTAATATTTTTCTTAAGACTATAAAATTGAATCGGAATACGCTATACAAAAAAGTAAAATATGTGTTTAACATAGCACGTTTATCGCGTACTGGACCTTTTAATATTTTATTTTGCCGAACGCCAGACGATTTTATTTAGCTTAGGGGAAGTTCTCGCGGTTAAAGTGTTAATACAATCTTAATTAACTTCGACTGTGGCACCACTGGTTGCTAGTAGATATGGCACCATCTCAAGATCGCTTGCGTCATTAGAGTTGCAAGATAGCCTAGTAATTTCGTATGAAACATCGGTCAACCCTTGGTAGTGATGCCAACTGTTTTTTAAAAGCCAGATTTGGATTAGCAGCTAAATCTTGAACGGAATTAAACAAAATAAAACATAACGTCATAGCTGAAATTTGTCTAAATTTAAAACATTGTGATGCAATTAGGTGCAGTGTCAATTGTTTTAAAGTATATTTATATGAAGTATAATTATATTTATGGCAATTATAATTGGTAATTGTTACTATTAAGTTAGATTCGTTGCAGCTTAATTAGACAAAATTGGTGCCAATGAACTCTATGACGTCATACGCTCGCATGATGTTATGTTTCATTTTGTTTTATTTTTTTTAGATTTAGACCACGTTAGATCTAACATAATGTTTTTTCATTGGCTTAAAATTTCTGTTGAAAAGAAAAAAAGTATAAAAATAATTGGTTACTATTTTCCTTTAGAAAAATATATTATTCTTGTAGCCAAGTCTTTTTTTCCACAAATCTTTATTTCTGATTTCGTTATTACGACAATGATTTTAGGTCAGCATGTCATTGTATGATGATAAAACTCAAGTGCTTGAACGAGTTTTCATTAAAAAGCTATTTCGTGTCCATGAAAATACTTTTGAAGTGCTAAAGATATAAGAATACGTTTTTAGACAAATGAGTAATTAATTGTCACCCTTATAACTGATAAGTGGTTGAATATCAGCAATAAATTTGATACGAGTAAAAATCTTCCTAGGCCTATTAAGAATTCATCGGCGTTATCGTCGTGTGCAAGTACTTCAACGCAGAATATTGTAAGTACCGAAACAAGAAAGAAAAGAAAGCATGATAAAAGTGTTATCGAATATGGTTTTACATGTACAGGTGATGAAAATGATCCAGTAGGTTATGTGTTGATTGTGGAACAGTGTTGAGTAACAGTAGTTTGCATCTAGCAAAGTCAAAACGGTATCTAAAAACCAAACACTCTCAGTTAAAAAAATCCATTTTCGAGTGTTTCAAAGGAAAGTGTTTATAATTAAATGCAATGAAAGCTTATTTCGATTGTTTGTCCATCAGGACAACAAAGGTGCTCTTATTTCTTTATATCGTGTTTGTTACCGTATTGCAAAAGCAGGTGAAGCTCACACAATTGCAGAAGATTAGATAAAACCATGCGCAAAATATTTGATAGAGTGCTCAATTGATGAAAAATTTCTTGAAACATTAACTCTATGCCTTTTTCTGACAACTCGGCTCCTCGAAGAATCAAGGATATGTCAGCAAGTTCCTTAACAGAGTTAATAAGGCGAGTTAAAGCGAGTCCAAATTTTTCTCTTCAGATGGATGAATCAACAGATGTCGCAGGTCATGCGATGTTGCTCGTGTTTGTTCGCTATATTCACGAAGCTAGTTTTGAAGAAGATTTGCTAATTTATAAGCCTCTGCTACTTGAACAAAGCTGTCGTTGGATCTCATGTTATTCCATAAATAAGTCAATCAGTTTAAATATTTCTTTGCTTGTTGTTTGACTGGTTTTGATTTTATAAAATTAACTATTTTTATGACATCACTCAATACAAATATCTTCAGTTTACTCTGTGAGGATATGGCACGTTTGCATAAAAACTTGCTGCTTCATACTGAAATCTAATGGCTTTCTCCGGAAAAAAATGCATGCTCGGTTTTTCGAACTGGGTGAGGAGATAGTTTTTTTTTTATTTGAATGCCATTTTGAACTTGCATACAAATTAAGGGGCAAATGTTGGATATAGAAAGGGGCTTATATTTCGGACGTATTTGCTCATCTAAATGGAGTGAATTCTATAATGTAGGGTACCAGAGTAACGTACTTCAAAACTCAGAGTAAAATGGAAGCGCTTTAACAATCAGTGATGTTGAGAAACCCACTTGTTGAGAATTTTATAGGCAAAAACGGCTCGTTTGGGTTGAGAAAATATTTTACATAGAAGAGCGAACAACGTTTCGACCTTCGGTCGTCGTCAGGTTCGTAAGGAAGCGCTTTAACGTAAGCTAAAACTTTGGGGTGAATGTATACTTACGAAAGAACTTGATTGTTTCGAAAATCTCAGTGGTTTTTCACTTATGAATGAAATTTCCTTAAGTGAAGATGCAAAATTTTCAGTCTTACAGCACATATCTGATTTGTGTACAGCTACTGGGGAGTACTTCCCTCCTCATTTAGAAACGTTATTGCAGATTCAAAATCCCTGTGTTGGTTCTGCAAATATCAACGATTTGCCTTTAAAAGAGAAAGAACAGCTCATAGAAATTTCAACTGATTACACAGTACAAACAAAATTTCAGCAGAAATAAATTACAATTTTGGATTTAAATGATCATGGAATACCTTGAAATAAGTTACAGAGCATTGAAAATTTTTATTCGTTTTCCAACAAAAATATATTTTTGTGAAAAAACATTTTCCTTGTATACAGCTGCAAAGACCAATATTAGAAACAGCGTAAATATTGAAGATGACTTGCGCTTACACGTAACTACCATAACTCCAAATATTGAGCTACTTTGTGAACAAAGGCAAGCCCAACCAAGCCACTTATAAGTAAAAGCGTACACTATATTTTTACTAATATAAAGTTTGAAAACAGAAGTTTTTGAACAAGTAAGTAGAATTAATTTTTTTCATTAACTATTGATATTTTAATTAAATTAATAATCTAAAAGCTTGAAGTAAACTTTATCTGGTGTTAGTGACATTGTTTCTATTTTTCTTGGTTATTTTTCATTAAGGCTCTGCAGGTCTAAAACGTTTGGGAACTCCAGGTTTAGATAATTCATAATGGTGTCAATTATTACGTAATATGGTGTCAAATACATTTATAACAATATAAACTCAAATAATTAAAGAACAAATACATATCTCACATTAAAACTTCACTGATTTGAATCAATTTTTTCATGATTCATATGTTTTAATTACTCGTTTCTTATGTTCAGAAGTAAAAGTGAAGGCAAACGATCCTGGAATATTGTGCTCAGTGAATAATTCTTTTTCAACACTTAAAATGATGTTTCACCTGTAACAATAGTGGATGAAAGAGTTTTAAAATTCTCAGAACAGTTTCTGTGTTTGAAAATGTCGAATGCAATTCATTCGATAGTAAGTTATATATATATGAGTAGAGTAAAAACATTTTCTTCTTCACAAAATTAAAAAAAAGAAGTGTTAGTTATTCAAATGACTCCGTGTTTATATCATTCATGTATAAATTAGATATTTTTTAAACATTCATGATTTTTTGCCTTTTGTAAATTCAAAGAATGTTTTAAAATGTTTAGCAATTTCCCCCCAGTGGCTCAGCGGTATGTCTGCGGACTTACACGCTAAAATCCGGGCTTCGATACCCGTGGATTAGTAATTTCTTTGTAACTTTCAATCCATTTGTCAGTTTTGGTAACAAGTCAATCACAAATATCAAAGAAAACACTAGAAGCGAATTGATATCTTCCTATTAACAATGCTTCACTATTAATGTTTTCATCAAATGATACCGTTTGTTGTTATTGTCTGCTTCTTTCTTCGTAACATATTTTGTTACAAGTGGTGAATAAATTAATGACTTTATTTTCAGTTGATTCAAAATCATTTCTCATATCAGAGATGAATTATTTCAAAGATTTTACTGGTGTTTCTTCAAAATATACAGCTTTGAATCTTGTAATGATAGATTTACCACTCTTACTGGTTTTAACACTTTAGACAAACATGAAATCATCGGTTTTGTTTCATAACTGTCAAGTTATTTTTAAATTAAAGAAGTAGCTTATATTTTAGAGTAAATTTCTTGGGCAGGAATTTCAATAGTTTTTAAGAGAGCTTCCTTGACGTTGCAAAAATTGTTTGTCTTAGATATTTCTTTTAATGTTTTTTTCTTCCCTAGAGAATCTGTAAGCATGTTCTATCTTTACTTTGAAGCAGAGAAAAATACATACAAATTGTTACAAAAGTAATGAATCATGCCGTTTTAATATACGATTCCATTTATAATTACCGGCTAGATTTAACAAATGGCGAGCACAAGACAGATTCTGCTTAATTTTTTTTATTCTTGAAAGAAGTCTGATTGTTTTTCTTATAGCAAAGACACAGTGGGCTATCTGCTCAGCCCACCGAGTGGAATCGAACCCCTGGTTTTAGCGTTGTAAATCCGGAGACATACCGCTGTACTAGCGGGGGGGCTGAAAAAAGTCTCAACTATTTTCGAGACCTATTATTACAGGTCTGGTCTCTATATTTTAAAGTATAAATTAAATATTTGCATAACATTTTGCACAGTTTCCTCAAAGATTCAACATTGTGAGATTTTATAAGAATAAATATAAAAAGTCAATCTTTAATTTTCCTGTCTTCCCCAATACATCTTATTATAAAAGTTGATTAATATGACTTATGTTCGATGTTAGAATCTATAATTAAGGAAAAAAAATGAAATGCACAGTTATTTGATGCGATAAATAACTTGTAATTCCTTGAGCTAAATTATCATGCTGTTTCAAGTGATTTTTTTTAAATAAACAAATCATTTGAATAATCAAATTCATTAAGACACTCGAGACAACTCAAATAATTATCTTTAATGCTTGAAATTAAACTTTCGTCGTGGACTCTAAATCCTAATCCAGACAATAATTTCATGGTTGTTATCACAACGTATTTCAAAATTTCATATTAATATCTTTTTATTCAAAAAATTGTTTTGTCACTGCAAAATCAATGCGAACGAAATAAGTACAACGCCTTGAAAATGTGCACACAGATATGTTCATGTTCAATCACTTTATTTTGTATGTTTTACTTATCACAAAAAACTGTAATTAATTTACTATCTATGGTTACTTCTTTTTTTTCTCATTTTAGGAATAATTTGCAAACTTAACAACACACGTGTTTGCTTCTTTGTTTTTTACCGTTGTAATCTTGAAACTCTGATTTTATTTCGCTCATATTTCCAATATTTTCGGTTTTATTTATTATGTAACAGTCAATAACTTTGTTGGCAATTACACCGATCCATACACTGCGAGTAGTTAATAAAGCTGGACTTTACTATTTCTCAACTTCAGCTTTATTGTGGTGTGGTTTAAAACGTTACTGCTAGTTGAAGCTATACTTGGGGCCCAGCATGGCCAAGCGTGTTAAGGCGTGCGACTCGTAATCTGAGGGTCGCGGGTTTGCATCCTCGTCGCGCCAAACATGCTCACCCTTTCAGCCGTGGGGGCGTTATAATGTGACGGTCAATCGTTGGTAAAAGAGTAGCCCAAGAGTAAGCGGTGGGTAGTGATGACAAGCTGCCTTCCCTCTAGTCTTACCCTGCTAAATTAGGGACGGCTAGCACAGATAGTCCTCGAGAAGCTTTGTGCGAAATTCAAAACAAACGAAGCTATATTTATTTTATCATCTCGAGATTAATCACTATATATTTTTAGTTCTTTTATCAAGTGAGCTAATTTCTTTACTTTTGATTGCATTTACTTTTTCTTTACTTTAAAGAAAAGAGAAATAGTACCATTCTGTTTCTCTAGGTTTTTCTTCCTTTAGTTTTTCTTTTTCCTTCTACACCAGAATAGTACACCATTTTCATTTTTATTACTACACAATTTGATTTAGAAGAGAAAAAAATCACTTAAAAATGAACTAAATACTTGTATTTGCTAGGTTTGTTTTTCTAGAGGCACTTGAAGTAATTACTTCTACTTATGAATGCTAGTTTACGTCACTTATGAGGGTAAAACATTCACAGGATAGCAAAATACATGTTACAATTTCTGGTTGCAAGACGACAGCTGGCGCCTTTCCCTCGCATGACGACGCTGCTCATGTGTGTTGTATTGGTTTGCCATCTTTTTGCATAGAAATCCGAGAGATAAATCTGTGTGTATGTCCACTTAAGTTTTCATAATTAATATACAGCCCAACTGTTGGACTACTCTTTTATCAACGAATAGTGGGATTGACCGTTACATTATAACGCCTCATGGATGAAAGGGAGAGCATGTTTGGTGTGACGGGAATTGGAACCCGCGACCTTCAAATTACGAGTCGAACGCACTAACCACCTGGCCATGTCGCGCTTCTGAACAAACGTGCGCCATACTTTGGTCCTACTTGTGTGTGAAATGGGTGACGTCGAAATCCAACAACTTAGTCAGACAAGAGAAAAATCGAAAGCTGGTGTTGGTAGTGATGATTCATTGATTAATTCTAGTATACTGTTTAAAAAGTAAGGACGACTTGTTTGATTTGTGCGGAAGCCAATGGATCTAGTCTTTAGAGTCTCAGAAACTCCAAATGACGGTCGCAGTGTTAAAAAAATTACTAAATATATTCCTACATAAATACAGGATCATAAAATTTGATGACCTATGAAAGTTAACTGCCTGTCACTTGTCGTCAGGTAAACCTAAAACAACAACCGACTAAGTTTTACGAAGAGTTCTGTTTATTGACAGAAGTGAATAACTATTAAGATTTGAAACTATAATCAGAGAAACTTCAGTAGAAAAAGTAACTTAGGATGATAATATTAAATATACTATTTTCAGCTATTCTTTGGGTGTGACCGTTGGCAGTAAAATCTTTAAGAATAATAACATATTCGATAGCATAAATATTGAAGAATCACACAACATTTTATCTCATAAATGCGAATGTAATTCACCCCAATACATTTATTCTTCTATCAACTATTGTCTATCGGTAACCTTTATAAGGTTTGTTTGTTTGTTTCTGAATTTCGCACAAAGCTACTCGAGGGCTTCTGTGCTAGCCGTCCCTATTTTAGCAGTGTAAGACTAGAGGGAAGGCAGCTAGTCATCACCACCCACCGCCAACTCTTGGGCTACTCTTTTACTAACGAAAAGTGGGATTGACCGTAACATTATAACGCCCCCACGGCTGGGAGGGCGAGCATATTTGGCGCGACGCGGGCGCGAACTCGCGACCCTCGGATTACGAGTCGCGCGTCTTACACGCTTGGCCATGCCGGGCCCTACCTTTGTAAGGTAACTAATAAACATTTACGACTGTTAATGAGTAAAGTTCTTAAACTCCAGGAAAAATAAAAAAATAACTGGAAGCACATTAAACAAAAGTAAAAATAAAAGGAGTACTTATAACTAATACCATTTAAAAATTGGGGTACTAATGTAAAATACATAATCCATAAATCCATAAACATATATCATATATAAAGAAATTCACAACCGCCAACAATGAATACGTCGTGAGTAAGAAAGAAGTTACTGAGTAGTTAAATTTTTTTATTATTAGATGTGTCTAATATAAGCAGTTAACAGCCCGTTTTAACCAGTAAAATATAAGCAGCTAACAAACCTTTTTAAACTATAAAAATATAAGCAATTAATAACCTATTTTTAACCAGTGATATATATATATATACATGTATACCAGATGTACTTCTGTTGGGTACCCGAAAGTGTTCTGCTTCAAGAGTAAATAGATCCAAGATTAAGAGTAACAAATATTTTCGTTTCTTTCTTTTAGAGTTTATATGTGACGCTGTGCTGAAACCTACAGAATACAAAATTCTTCTCGTGAACCACAGCATGTGCATGTTTCATTGACGTTATGACAGCACAAATTGCAAGGTTCAGCATCCCTTATGTGACACCATTTTAGTGCCTACTGACTGACACAGACGACATCCTTCTGTCCAGTGGTGCGAGTGGTTAAAACAGGTGCCACTTCCAGATGACACTTTATGTAACAAATATTGGGTTTAATTCTAAAACGTTAAAATATTTGGGTAACAAAGCGCACAAACACCTTAAAATCGACCCAGAAAGCATCATAAAGAAAAAACCCAATAAATTACAGTTTTACATATTCTGTTAAAGTTTATAATATAACATTTAAAATATCTTGGGGCTTAAAAGGTTTGCTAGTTCTAGTAAGTAATAGTCTGAAACGCTTTTAAATGCATTTAAAGAAATATTATAAAAACCGATAATAATCAGTTTATTATCATCAATAGATCCATTGAATATACTGAGAAAATTAAATACTTTGATGCTAAAACAAAAGATATATTGATAATATATTTTTACATCTAAACAATCAAATTTTTCTAGGCACAGATGAATTGCTCATATCAGAAAAAGAGAGGCTCTTCTATGAAAATTGTAATGTCAAGCGTCTCTTATGTGACATCACTTTAATTTCTACTTACTGGATGTCAGACAACACATTACTCCGAAGTTGTGGGAATAGTTAAAATAGATAACCGTTCAAGATTTTTTAGGTAAAGTTGCAGAGTTAACTTTATAAAAATAAAAATGCTCCACCACTGAAAACAAAACATGCTGCGTGAACTTAAATATAAACATTATGTGTGCAAAAACGGCTCGTTTGAGTTGAGAAAATATTTTACGTATAGGAGCGAACAACGTTTCGACCTTCTTTGGTCATCGTCAGGTTCACAACAAAAGAGGTAACTAACGGGAAGCTAACCACATGTTTGGAAGGGGTTGTGTAACTGAGTGTCGGAATGTAGAGGGCGGTGTTAGATGTTTGAATATATTATTTTATTTTATATTTAATATAGGTATAAAGGTGTTCCTTTATACTGGTTTATTTTGGGTTTAAGTTGTAGAATAAGTAAGGCTTCTTTAATTTTGTGTTTGTTTATGTTTGTTTCTTTATTTAGTATTTGAGTGTTTTCTATGGTCATGTTGTGTTTGTTTGACTTGCAGTGTTCGAAAACGTGTGAAGGTGACTTTTTATGTTCTTTGAATCTGATTTCCATTTTTCTACTTGTTTCTCCAATATTGAAGTCGTGGCAGTTATCACATTGTATTTTGTAAATAATGTTGGTGTGGCGTTTGTCAGTGTAGTTTTTTACATAGTATAGACCTCAGTTTTGTGCTTGGTTTTTGAGTAAATTTGGTATTAATCGGAATGTCGTATTTTGTTACTATTTTTTGCCAAATATTGGTTATTTGTCTGCTCATGTCGGGAATATATGGTATGCAGTAGTATATGGTTTCGTGATATTTTTGGTTCGTAAGATATATTATACAATATATAATAATACTTATACAACCACTTAAACTCAAAATAAACCAATATAAAGGAACGCCTTTATACCTATATTAAATATAATAAAATAAAATAATATATTCAAACATCTAACACCGCCCTCTACATTCTGACACTCATATACACAACCCCTTCCAAACATTAGATCAGCATCCGGTCAGTTACCTCTTTCATTTTTTGTGAACCTGACGATGACCGAAGAAAGTCAAAACGTTGTTCGCTCTTTTACGTAAAATATTTTCTCAACCCAAACGAGCCGTTTTTGCATACATATTTCTTTACAAGTGGGTTTTCTCGGTATCACTGTATATCTACATTTAAATTTTTATATGATATATCATTACATCATTGGTTTTTGCTAATTTCTTTAATTGTCATATTAATCAATGTTGTTTATTCGCAATTAAACAACATAACGGGATATCTGTGTTGTGCCAACCACGGCTATCGAAACCCGATTTTATCATTATCGTCCTCCATGCGAAGAGCTGATCCACTGGAGATTATCTTGTTTCTAACTTCATTGTTTTATTATGATTACTATATTTTCGTGAAGCTTAACTGCATTTCGGCTTTTGTAGAAAAATTAACTTAATTAATTAATTCCTCTTGTCTGCTCTATATATACTGCTTTGTTAAGTAACATAGGTTAGTTTAAGTCAGATTATACATACATATGTATGTATTAGAGATGGTTGATACCGTTCGTAAAAATTTGTATTTAAAAAAAAAAAATATTAACAAAATTTTGACATCTTCAGTTCATTCGCTGTATTGGATATTTATTTCCGACTTTATTGAACGTGGGGAGGTCAAATACAACTTCGACCTTTCACCTTCAACTTTAGATTTTTGCTTTCTTATTTTTATTACTGTACGAGATGTTTCATATCTCATGTTTCATTTTCTTTTCTTTTGGGATGAATTTTAGTAGTTTTAGTGTTTGGAATTTAAACTTTTTCTTGTTGTAGTTTGGTCGTGTTTACAACGCAAGACGTGCTCCCCCTAACGGTGTTGAGTTCACCTGGGGTTTTATTTAATCCCCATGGAACTTTTTATGTGATGCTTCACACACTTACACAATGATAGATTTGTTTTCTTGGTGCTCGTAAATAGAAGTTTGTGTTGTCATTTTAAGACCTTGTCTACATTATGGACTGATTTAATTACACACAAATCACTCAAGTAGATTTACACAAAGTCATACTTTCACACAATTGTCCATTGAGTGATACTGTAATACACATAAATAAATTTATTTCATTATATATAAAATAAACTCTTTTAAAAATAAATTTATAAATGTATCGGAAAAACTGTAATCCCTAGCACTAAATTGTCGTTTTAACAACATTATTTATCTCTTAAGCAGCTTATTAGGTCGTCTTTTGTGCGTGATTTTTTACAGTATATGAGTGAGTTTTAAAAGAGATAACCGAGAAATGTTTCATTATGTCTATAAAAAACATCAGATTTATTGTACGTGAATTTTTATAGACTTTTGTGAATGTAAAGTTTTGTGCTTTCTGTAGATGTTATATCTGTGTGTTAGAAACATTTAACAACGCCTTGTATGTTTTATATATTTTAAGTGTGATATCAGTGTTACAATTTACTTCGTACGAGTCTCCATTTATTATGTTACGTATACTAGGTATTAAGATTTCAAATAGCAGGAAATTTTAATTTGGAAGTTAATTAAATGTTAATATGTGTTAAATTTATGATATTTGCCAACAAGACTGATACACACTATTTTCTTTTTTAACACAAATATATTTAACATACAAACAAAAATAATACACTAAATAATAATGGTTTATATACAAGAATTTTACAAACTAAAAAACAACACTGAATCTTCTGGTCTGGAACCGCATCTTTTATCCACGTTCACGGAAAGCAAATTATTTCTTTCTTGCTACACTTGTATATTTCTTTTGAAGGCAAGCTAAGCTTGAAGCTCCTGTAAGTTTCACTGGCGACATTGTCTAATGACCTTGTAAAAATACTAACAACTGAAGTTAATTCAGTGAAGTTGAAAGGTTCGTCGTATTAGAAATCTATAAACGTTCCTGGTCAAATTCTGTAATTTTCTGATTAATAGATGTTAATTACAATTACAGCACACTGACTACAGTTGACTAATAATGTTCTACATTTTCTGCTTCATACAACTCACGCGAATTTCTCAAAGTTTCAACAATGTTCTAAAACGCTAGCGCCTTTTTGTAAAACAAATATTTTGACTCTTTCTCCCAAGAATCTTCCACAAATTTAGAGAACATGAGAAATTTGCACAATGCATAGGTAGCGATGAACATCACATGTAAAAAATGAAAACTGTACTAAACTATAACATTGTTATTAAAATAAACTTATAACGTTAAATATCATACATATCTGGTGAAGATTCTGGATTAATATCTGGCAGGCTCACAAGATATATCACGCTAAACCATATCCGATTTTTGACACTCTTAATATATTCAATCCACGTTGATTCTGAATCGTAAATTAATCCGAAGAATTTTGCAGATATGGCGATATTGAGGAGTGTCCTATCTATATATAGTTTAGGTTAAGATCTACCTTGTTTAGTTGATTTTGTGAATAATGTTACCTGTGTTCTGCGGATGTTTATTTTAACCCTCCATTTATTACACAGTTGTTTTGTTGTGGTTAATAGTAGTTGAATACTATTAGATGCTGTTACAGAAGTTTGGGTATTTTTCCAAATGGCCATAAAATGTTCGAAGAGTGAGCATCGTATGAAGTTTGAGTCTTTTATAAATATTTTATTTATATGCATACTGAACAAGATAGTACTAAGTACTCCTCCTTTCTCAGGGTGGAGATATTTGAGAAACTTCTTTCTATATTCAGTCCGGTGCTCGTATCCTACACTGTAAAAAATCACCCGTAATAATCCGTGATGACAAGAAAGCCCTCTTGTACAGAATTATATATGTAAAAAACGGTATGGACAGAGAAAGCACTAGTAGAGGAGCGAACAACATTTTGACCTTCTTCGGTCATCGTCAGATTCACAAAGAAAAAGAATGGTTACTAAGCGGTAGTTGACCACATGTTTGAAGGCGGCTGTGTAATTGAGTGTAGGAATGTAGAGGGCGTGCTTAGACGTTGGTTGTTGTTTTTTAATTAAGCACAAAGCTACACAATAGCCTATCTGTGCTCTGCTCACCACGTGTACCAAAACCCGGTTTTTAGCGTTGTAAGTCTGCTGACATACCGCTGATCTACTGAAGGGAGTCTTAGATGTTGGATATATTTATAAATATAGGTATAAAGGTGTTCCTTTGTATTGGTTTATTTTCGGGCTTGAGTTTTTGTATAAGTAAGGCTTCTTTAATAAATATGTCCAACATCTAAACACGCTCTCAACATTCTTACACAGCCGCCTTCAAACATGTGGGCAGCTACCGATCAGTAATTATTTTTTTCTTTATGAACCTGACGATGACCGAAGAAGGTCGAAACGTTGTTTGCTCCTATAGTGCCTTTTCTACCCATACCAGCCGTTTTAAAATGTATAAATCACCTGCAAAGGCTACGGTAAAATGCCTGAAAGCATTGGGTGCCAACGCATTACCGTAAAATAATTAATTTTGCTGCTTAAAATCTGTAATATCACAGGGAATCACTGTTAATTTATGTACTGTGATACTATTTTTACAGCCTTATTGCAGTAATTTTACGACGAGAAAATTTTATTTTATTATTGCCCAAAATCCTAGGATTCTGCTTGAATATTGGAAAGTTATCTGTAAAGGGGCAATAAAAATAGAAACAAACCTGCTTACATATAACAAAGCAATAAATTTTATTTGACCCTAATACTTCTGGCACACGTGAAAATAGTTCAGATGGTTGAAAACAGAGCCAAATTTAATCCCGTCAACTATTCCTAAGTATGTATTCTTTTTCAATTTTATGAACACTCAAGTTATAACAAGTTTTAGTTCTTCAAATACCAACAGCAAGAGGATCCAAATTGAAGTATTCTCTCTGTGTCAAGCAATATCTACAAAAATGTGTGCTGATACTGAAATTTTCTGTAAACTCACCAATACATTGTGCTCCAAGATATGCAACAAGTTGTACCTTTCACACTGTTTTCAAATCCTATTGATATGGCATTGCTTTCCAGCTCAATCAAATCAGTAATTAATGGGGCAAAATTTTTTTGATGACCAAAAGTTTTTAAATGATTGTTCCTGCATAAGAGAACAAGTTTCATGTCATTACATGTGTAAAGGTCACCAAGGGTAAAATAGACCCCTAATACTTTATATTTTTTCTTTGCAGAACCCAAATGGCTTACAATTTCAAAAGCATATTGATACACAGTAATTTTCAACGCCCCTACTGGTGTTTGGTAGAGATGATTTGCTTTCTAAACTCTCCCGTCAATCACATCTTCAAATACTCCTTCGTGTCTTGGTTCCACGATTTTTTCTCTGTACTGATCACAGACAGAGTATTGGTTAAATAAAAACTTCAGACTTTCCAGAACTGGTACATACTGGAAGAAACGTTGTTTCTTATTTGCATCTTTCCCAAAGTATACTGGAACAGGTGCCAGATAGTCGAGAACATTCTTGAAAAATGATTTCCTAGTCTGGCCAACATTACAGAGTTTAGAAAAAAAAAAGATTATTTTCAATAATATAATTCATAACTGTTTTCTCCTAATCCTCCATTAAATTAATTTTTTTCAATTTCCATTCCAATCGATTACAAGAAAATGAGCGTTCAATATCATGTACAATTTGAAATTCCTGTATAATTATCTAGATTACTGAAGCCTGGAGCAAATATTTGATTTTAGCTTCAAATAAAACAAGGCAAGGCATTTTATGTAATTTTTTCCCTCTTCTGAGCAAACACAATCCATAAGATCATATTCAGGCTCGTCATTACCTGAGGAAACACCTGTTTTCATTTCTGCCTGTTTAGTAGCATTATCAGCTCGTCCAATAACATAATCTGCTGTCTTTCGGTAGTCCAATTATGATGCTTGCGGGATACATGGGTAGAGAATGATGAGCTTTTATTAAACCTTTTAGTGCAATCATTGAAAGAGCAATGTATTTCTCTTCCGGAACAAATATTCAAAGGCAGGTGAGCAAACAATTCCTGTAAGTTATTAAAAGTTTTGCCACAAAGGGTCACTTGGCAAACTGAAGAACCATCAATATCGCAGTACCAATTTAAATAAGTTTGTCTCTGAGTTTTCAAATGGTTGCGATGAATGTGACTTTTAATGTGTCACAGGTATTACATTTTTGTGGATATCCAATTACTCCACAAGTAATTTGGAAATTCGCTAGATTCTGGCGAATTTTGAAATGTAGAGCATAGGCTCTCAAAGAACCTGATTTATATTTGCAGTTATTGCATTCATACAATTTAACTGAATATATTTACTTGTTTGTCCACCTACTTGCACTAAACTGTAATTTATGTTGTACAATTTTATTATAGTTAACACTTAGCCGGAGTAAAGGGATTCCAGTGACTTGATCCAAAATATTTTACATATAAAATAATCTAAAGCATACTCATAAAAGCACAATTGTTTTGCACTAGTTTGTGTTTAATTCTGTGTAAATGTACACAAAATTACACCCCTGAACAAATCTTAAAATAAGTACCAATAAACACAGAATGATTTAAATAAAAAAAATATATAATTGACTACCTGCTCTAGTAAAATAAATTTTCAATGAAAACCTGGCTGCTACAGTGCTACTGCTAGCTAGTCAGCCACAACGGGGCTAGCTGGGGTCTGCTTACAAATTGTCCCAATGATTTCACGCAGCCTTTAAGTCTAATCTAGAGTAGATCTCTACTTATTCCATACAATCACATATGTGGCACAGGAAAGCTCGGCGTTGACAACCTGTCTATTGTGCGTAATAAAAGTTCCTTCTACAGGGTACTGGGCACTGACAAAAACGGAAATGTACACAACTTTGAACCCTAATATTCTTGCTACAAAATACCAGTCTATTTTATGGTCAACTTACAATTCAATTATGCCTAGGCCCACTTACAACAAGAAGCCGAAACTCTCATACTTGTTCCCTCCAAAATACCAGCTAGCACAAAATTGCTTCCGCAAATGGGTCCCCCATGATTTGACAGAAGCCAACCTTAGAGCAAGTGTGGACGTTTGCAATTCTCTGGACTCTCGTGAACGTAACTCATCTTTTTTGGACAAGTTTGTGTCTGGAGATAAAAAATGGATATTTTATAAAAGAGTTAAGCGCCGCAGACATTGGCTCAGTGCAGGTAAGCTGGCTAAAGCACACGCCAAAATGGATCTCCACTCTAGGAAAATCTTGTTAAGCGCTTTGTGGGATATTGTTGGTGTGCTCCACTTTGAGTTGCTACCACTCAATGTAACGACTGCAGCAGACTTCTATTTTCAACAGTTAGAGCGCTTGAATGTTGCACTAAAAGAAAAGAGGCCTGCTTTCATCAATCGTAAAGTTATTGATTTACACCAGGATAATGCACGGCCTCATACACCAAGGATTACATTTGCAAGGACTGAAAATTTAAACTTCGAAAACTTTCATATTCTCCTTATTTTCCAGATCTTGCCCCATATAATTATCATCTATTCCGAAGTTTGCATAATTATCCTAAAGGAAAAGAGCTTGGAACACATAAAGATGTCAAAACTGTCCTGTCTACATGTTTTTCCTCCAAATCACAAAAAATTCATAGAAGTGACATTCAGAAGCTGATGAATCGTTGGCAGGAGTAATAGTAATGGAACATACATTATTCATTAAGTAACATGAAAAGCGATTGAAATAGTTTCTCTTTTTTTCTGAAACTAAAATCGAACGTTACTTAAAGAATGACCTGATACAATAAACACATTACAGTATATTACTTTGAGGAAATGAGAGAAATCCATCGTATTTTTACGGATTTTTTTACAGTGTACAGGAAGTTTCATAATCGGCGAATAATTTCAGCTGGATGTTTCATTTTGGACAACTTATATCTGAGATAGTGAGGTCAAATTTTATCGAATGCTTTCTCAAAGTTGAAGAAAATCCGACCTTGCAGTGATTTTATTAAAGTTTATTGTTATTATTTCTTCTATTAATCTATTTAATTGATCAGTAGTTTGTCAGAACGTTTTAAGCAGTTTTGAACTTTTGGTAGTTTTGAAGTTGTTACCAGTGGCACAGTAAAATATCTGTAGATTTATACTGCCCTTTATGTAGCTTTCTGCATAATACCAAACAACAAGTTTTAAAGTTAATTCTAGATAGTTGAATAATCTATTGTTTTCTAACAATTTCCCTGTACAGGTTGTTAGATTGATAAGACTGTACTTTTTCTGGTTATTTTCTGGTTCACTTCCTTCAGTAGCATAATAACATTAGCTTCTTTCCAAAGGGTCGATATAAAGCGTGATTGGACAGGTAAATTAAATAGTGGTGCTGGGTGCTTGTGTTGTCTCAGAGGCCAACTGTTTGTTAGTATGTTTTGTTTTCTGTTCTGTCCTCCTTAGGTCATCATCAGGAGAAGAAGGGCTTTTCAAAAAGTGACCGTTATCGATCACGTAACGAAGGACAGCAATAACGATACGTTTCGCATACCAGAGAGCGTTGTATATAATTGTTAACAGTCTGATGTCATAAGTGAACACATTTAAGGAAATACGTAATACAAGTACACTTCGTCAACGTGAATAAACTTCTATGAAGATCATCGAAAGAAGCACACGTAAAAAACACAATTAACAACACAATGTACAGTTAATCACAATCCCTAAAGTGAAACTGTTAACAATAAAGCATTACACTGCTACATATCTGAAATTTAGCTTATTAACGATAAAATAACTAAAATTTGGAAAACTTACAACCGAACACAACATTATAGTAAACGTTAGATTTATCCAAAAATCAGACATCAAACTAAAATCTATACAATTTAAAAATTACTCTGACATTGTGATAAACATAAAACTAATGTTACTTGCAAAAGTACAACACAATAGCTGCTACAATTTTTATGTCGGAGATACAAGCTAGGCTCAATAAACATACACACACGTAAATGAAATTTTTTTCCAAGTTTCTAAAAACTGTATCTCAAATAAACATAACTAAAGAAAACATCAACTAATATATTAAGCAAATAAATAAACACCAATAAATGAAAAATTAAAGATCTTCTAATAAAAAAACTTAACCCACATTGAATCAACACCAACGAACACTGTTATATGTATGTTAATTATTTTCTTAAATGTATTCACACATGATATTGAATTGTTAATTACCATAAATAATAGATTAAATATAGATAATGACCCCTACTACCTTATATCTATCATTATTGTCTGCCTCACGACACGTGATTCATAACGATCACATTTTCAAAAGCCAGTCATTACCTGGTTTTTAATACCAGTTATTCTACTAACTCTAGTGACATACTAGATCTGTGTATGTGTACATATAATTTAAGCCAGAAATTAGTAAAATTTCAAGTGGGAAAAGATGTAGATAGTGATCACCTCCCAATTTTTTGTGTCTTCGATCTCACCCCCTATAAAAATATAACATACAGGAAAGAAAAATTTAATTACAGAAAAGCAAATTGGCAATGCTATAAACAAGAATTAGATAATCTATTACCTAATGAAATTATTAAAGAAGTTAAAACGCAAGTCGAAATGGACAACTATTGTCAAACAATTACGGATTGCCTACAGAAAGCAGCCAAAGAAACAATACCAAAACAACACCACAAAACAACAATCAACACATGGAAACCTACCACAGAAATAATCAACCTAATAAAAAAGCGCAGACAACTAAGAAGACAGTACATGATTACAAGAAACAGAGAAACTAAAACACAAATAAACAACATTAGAAATCACATCAGAACTCAAATAAAACAACAAAAGCAAAATAAATGGGACAATTACTGTAATAAACTAAACGACATAACTGACCCGAAAAAATTCTGGTCACATCTTAAAAGATTCACAAGTGAAAACACAAACACAAAGAAATATCCTCCACTTGAACATAATAACACCATTGCACGTACAAATAAAGAAATAGCCGAAGCTTTCAAGGATCAACTCCAAAATACATTTAAAACTCACACAGATCCAGAAATGAATACACACTTCTACAATAAAGTCACTAATCACATAGCAAACAATAAACATCAATATGAACCAATATTTCCAGTAAACATAACTGATACAAATACAAGTTCTAACACTGATTTTGAAAACACATTACTAACAAAGAAAATATCCCTACATGAAATACTAGAAGCAATAAAAAACACCAAAAACAAAGCGCCAGGAGAAGACGAAATACAAGCTATTCTCCTAAAAAACGGCACTCCGAAATTGTTTGACCATCTAAATTCTCTATTTAACTTATCGCTATCCTCAGGATATATCCCAGTTTCTTGGAAGCTAGCAAATATTTTAATGTTCCATAAGGAAGGAAAACCAGCGAATAAACCAAATAGCTATCGACCAATCAGTCTGACCAGCTGTGTAGGCAAAATTCTCGAAAGAATAATAAGTAATAGACTCTCCACATTCCTGGAGGTAACATCAAAATTACCAGAAGAACAGAATGGATTCAGAAAATTTAGACAAACGACAGATCATTTAATAAGATTAACCGAAACCATCATAGATAGTTTCAACAAAAAAGAATGTACAGTCGCTTGTTTCCTCGATATCGAGAAAGCATTCGACACCGTTTGGCACGACGGTCTAAGGTTCCGAATGAATGAAATGGAACTACCGCGAGGAATTATTCGCTGGTTATCTAACTTTCTGGATAACAGAAAATGTAGAGTAAATGTAGAAGGAACTTTTTCCGAATACTTTACTCCACTAGCTGGTGTCCCGCAGGGAGGGGTGGTTAGCCCTATACTCTTCATCATGTATGTTAACAATATGCCATTGAAGGATCCAAATCATGGATTCTCATCACAGTTCGCAGATGATGTGGCAATCTGGAAAAGTGCTGCAACACCCACGATAGCAGCTACAAACATACAACCACAATTAAATAGAATTAGTGAATACTGTGAAAAATATAGAATCAAAATAAACACAGCAAAAACTCAGCTCGTACTCTTTACGAAATCGCCAAAACATAGAAAACAACAGTTAGAAATATATATGAATGGCACGTTGCTCCAGATTGCCCAATCAGCAAAATTTTTAGGTCTGACTTATGATTCAAAATTAACTTGGATCAAACATGTCAACGAAATTAAAAATAAAATTTGGCGAAGAACCAACTATGTTAGGAGTCTAACTGGTAAACACAGTGGAGCATCCACAGAAAATATTTTGAAAATATACAAAACATATATTAGACCAGTAATAGACTATGCAGCTCCAGCATGGGTAACTGTAAGTAATGTAACAATCAAAACCAAACTACAAAAAATACAAAATGCACTTCTCACAACAGCATACAGAGTTCCGAGAGCAACATCATCTAAATTCATCCATAATTACTCCAACATACCAATAATATCAGATAGACTCCTAAATATTACAATTAGGTATTTTAACAAAAATTGGAAGAAAAATGATTTGTTATGCGAACTAGATAGGTACCTTATACATGATGAAGATATTCCTAAATACCTCTCCCCAATTAACATATATATTAAATATAAAGAAAAAAAAATAAATTAAATAAAAATATGTATGTGTATAAATTTTAAATCTAGTATTTATAATTTGCATACTTATGTATTTTAAAATAGTAATAAGATTAAAAAAAAAAAAAAAAAAAAATGCCACCAGCAAGCTTGACTACTGTGAATAAGAGACTATAAATGGACATTGCCCTGAAAAGGACCTAACATAACATCACGAGTTAGGGAAAATATGTTAAGGAAGGAGGAAGAGGTCAAAGTGAACCTGACCCTCCAGGGCAAATACCCAAACACCATCGGAAAGAAGTTTTTAATACCAGTATCAGCCATCTCTGTTCTGTATATATATTTACTTCAAGTGGGTTTTTCATTGTCAACATAATATTTGTCAACCTGAAGATGAGCTAAGAAGGTTGAAACGTTGTTCCCTGCTTTATTAGTAAAAGTGTTAACACCCATACCAGCCATCTTGAGATATATTTCATTATAGTATGTTTGATATAGTGCTTGTGTTTTCTTTACATTTGAAGTGGTTATATTTTACTTACAGAATAGATAAGCTAATTATTTATGGAGAATTCAGGGATTAATTTAATTCCTTGTTTATTGTTATTCATTGTGTCATATATTTATAAGCATATATTTTTGGCAATATACTGCTAGTGAGTTTTAGTAAATGTCAATGCCATATGTCTAAGCGGTAGCAATATATCTGAGATGGCATCATCCTCTAATAGTAATACTCTATAGCATGTACGAGCTGTTTCTTCAATAACAGTTAGAAATTTCTTGGTGGGAATGAAGGAATGTTTTATAAAGTTGATTTCTTCATCTTATGGTCAGTTGAGCAAAGTCTTGCAGCTGTGTTCATAAAGTTAATAGTATATTGAACTTCTGTTTGGAGAAAAAGACAGTTGTTTCTTATTTTCATATAAAAAGAAAGTGTGTATGTGTTCAATATACGTGAAATCGATAAAAATGTCATCAGCATATCTGTACCAGTTTAGGGGAGGACAAAGCGTGGATTGTACGGCTTGCATTTCGATCTGGATCATAAATATGTTATCGAGAACAGGTGAAACAGGATTTCCCGTACTTAAACCATCTGTTTGAAGAAATGTTTTCTTGTGAATTTTAAGAGTGAAACGAAAAGTGTACCAGGATGTGAATTAAAGGACTGGGGTCATTAAGTTAAAACAATATCACAAGCGTCCTTGATGGGAAGTTTAATGAAAAGTGACACAATGTCAAAGCAAGACATTAAGGCTTTAGGTTTTAATTAATTTAGTGTGTTTCTGAAATTAAAGACATCACAAAAATATTGTGTCCCTTTCCACCGAATCCAAGTTTTAATTCTTAACCAACGACAGTTTGTTTGATGACAGAGAAGAGAATAGCATAACGATGAAACTCACTATTCAGTCAGACAAGAGTAGCCCAAGAGTTGGGGATGGACGATTTTTACAAACTGCTTTTCTTTCTCTCATTTAAAAATTAAAACTGATGTTCGTGGATAGTTCTTGTGTACCTTTGCACGAACTTTTGAAAGAAATATCTGAAAATGACTTCTTTTCCCTTAAGCTTCTACTCACTACAAGCTAAATGGATAGTTCAGATCCATTAGATGAAATCGAACTGTTACAAAACGTGTAGCCCGTCGTTGCCAGGTGGTTAAGGCACTCGACTCGTAATCCAGAGGCTGCGGGTCCGAATCCCTATCACAAAAAACATGCGTACCCTTTCAGCCGTGGGGACATTATAAGTGACGGTCCATCCCACTCTTTGTTTTTAAAAAAAGAGTTGCCTAAGTGTTGGCGATAGGTGTTGATAAATAGCTGCCTTCTCCCTCGTTTTGCATTGCTAAATTAGGTACGACTAGTGCAGATAGCCCTCGTGTAGTTTTTCGCGAAATTCAAAAACAAACAATCAAAACGTGTACATGTGTGGAATGTATAATCGGATTTCTTGAAAACATTTTTAATAATGGTTATTGTTACTGCGTGTGTGTATATGTGTTTTGTTATGACAAAGCCACATAGGGCTATCTGGTGAGCCTACCGAGGGGAATCGAACCCCTGATTTTAACGTCGTAAATCCGTAGACTTACCGCTGTACTAGCGGGGGACTTTTGTAACTGTCTGGTACTGTCAATCCAATGTGACATACCTAGAGATGTTAACTATTAATTATATTGTTCATTCTTAATCCGAATCAAGCTATACATTATGTTAACTCCCAAAATGTAAGAATTACATTTAGCAACATACTTTTTTCTACTTAATTATGTCAAACCGAAAAACTGTCGTCCTCATGGTGTAATGATTAACTTGACCGACATCCAAAAACAACTTACACGAGGTTTGAACTTTACCACTACAATAATTTAGTAAGGCAGGTTGAAATAAAGTTTTGTTTTGTTATATATTGCCGATTGGAGAAAAATTTAATATTTCTTCTACAAAAAGATAACTCCATTCTGTAACAGGCACTGTATTGTTCTAGATAAAAACATTAAGGATGTGTAAAGAAAGTTAGTTCGCAGGAAGAATACAAACAGAAACATCCTCTCTCATCAACCAGGTTAACATCGGAGAGGTAATGCGACTCCCACCATGTCTGAGCATTCCTGTCTTAAATGTTGAAGGAAATAACAAAGTTTCTTAGTGGGGAAAGTTTGTACTAATACTTTGAAGAAACAACAAATTATTTTTTTAAAGCACGTGAATATTAAAAGACGAGTGTGATGCTCTAATTCTATCTCACTATGGCGGCTTATAAGCTATGCTTTAGTGTAATTTTATTCAGGATTCAATAAATTTCGCTTTAAAAGTTTTAAAAACTGAAATTTCACGGTTTTTCTATCTTTAAAATTGACAATGAAAATTTAAGCAACTATGTGGTATTCGAATTACAATGCCTTATGTGTAATTGTGGCTCCCGTTAAGAAGGTTCAGTCGAATAAATAAACACTTATTTCGAATAGTTGATTGGGAGTACACAAAATTTTAACGGGCTAGTATTATTTTCGTGTTTCTCTAACTTAACAAAGATTTTACGTTATCATTTTTAGATTATGTGTTGCCTTTATTAGAAAGCCAGTACTGTATCAGTATGTAAAGGTGGTTGAGTATGCCTAGATAGGTGGTTAGAGCGCTCGGATTGTAATCTTAAGGTCGGAGGTTCGAATCCCAGTCTCACCAAACATGCTTGCCTTTTCAACCGTGGGGGCGTTATAATGTTAGAGTCAATCCCGCTATTTGTTGGTAAAGGAATAGTTCAAGAGGTGGCGGTGGGTGATGATGACTAGCTGTCCTTCCCTCTTGTCTTACAATGCTAAATTACGGACGGCTACTGCAACAGTACTTCTTTAAATACAGGATTAGTCGAATGACATAAAATACTTCTATTCGCAGACACCGAAGTCTGTAAGACTGCTGGTTGTGGCCTAACTTATATGTAAAGTTTTGTATGTATAGCCTAGATTTGATTAATGAAAATAAACTAACCCTGTAAATTGTATACATTTTTTGCATTAATTTAGTTATGGTAAACTTTACCACACATAATACCCTCAGTATAAAGCTTATAATATTATTATACGATTTAACGTTAGATATTTTTAAAATTTTCAATAAGCTTTTTAGTAATATTTATACAAAATGTCTGCTAAATTGTGTTTACACGCGCATTTTGTTTACATCCGTAGAAAAGAAATGCAGCACGCATGCGAATTTTCAGGACGAGCAAGAACTAAGTATCGTTATAACAGATATTTTAAAATACGATTTACAAAGATACGTTTTCAAATTGCAAAATGTTGCAATTTTTCTGTGCATTTTAGTCCAGATATAACTTTAATTTTATATCAGTTGTAGACTACTCTATTTTAATTGAGAGGAAGCCAGAATACTTAAATTTCATAAGTTGTTATTAAATCAGTGCGTGACGAAGAGACAGACAAGACATACACGCCGTGTCTTATAGTATTGGATTATATCGCTAGAAGACAAAACATGGTCATTATTTTAAAGTCCGTATTCACCTAGCAACCACCTTACCTTATGACAAAACTTAAGCAATAACTAAAACTGGATTTTTGTATGTTTGTGAAAAGAAAAGAAAAACTACTAATTTAGATTCATTTGCTTGCTAGATAACGTGTGAAATAGTATGTTTATGTTATTGTTTCTTTATAAGTATTTTGGAAGTTTTGTTAAAATAAGAATTTCTGATTTATTTGAGAAATTTCAATAACTGCATTTAATAAAAGACACTAACAACGTTTTCAGTGTATGAAAAAAAACCAAACACAAGTGCTAAGATACTACTAAGAATAATGTACTGAACAGTTAATATTACCAAAATATAAATATATTAAACTTAATAGTATGAATGTAAAGGCAAATAGCACCAGGAAACAAGGAGTTCAAAATTAACCATATATAGTATAGCTGGAAATTACGTCGATACTTTTGTGCAATACATTTGTGAAAGTTGAATATCTAAATACCAGAATCTACAGTTGGACGAATATGAATATTTCTATATATATTTGAATACAAAATGTGCTGCCAAGAACAATACATTATTTTTATTGGTCACTCTAGATGTTCTCAAAGTCTAGTTTTACCGCTTTTCGATTTTTATACGATCGACCACATAGATATAAAGGCTTAACCACAACATCTATTCTCATCTTAAAGATAAAAAAAAAACTTTCCTTTTGCTCTCTATCAGTTTTAACCCCCTCCATGATAATCTGTCACAAACATATTCTACGAAGAGAAATATAAGATTTGTGATTCTGGTAAAAAAAATGTTAGGTTCGAATTCAAAGAGTAGAGTTGTGGGTAAAAATGAACAACGCAAATTCGGGTGAGCAGAAAATAAGCTCGTGGATCAATTGTAGCCTTAACACGATAGAACATATTTACATTCAATTGGATCTGGTTTGTTTGTTTTTTACATATAGCAAATATAAGATTTTTATTAGACATCTTATATACTTTATTTTACATACATTATATTTATCTGAGTTAATAGCTCAGAAAAACTGTACAGACATATCTCTTTCTGTTTTCCAGGGTCAAATCCAAATGCACATTTCTTTCTATGCAAGATTGTGCAGCGGAATAGCAAAAATGAAAACGTTTTCTTATCAGATATCCGCCAACAGGTAAAATACGAAATAAATTTGAGCATGATATGCAAAATAATTATTTATGAACATAAATACACTTCACAGAAAATATGCATCATTAAGATTTCATATCAAATGTTTGATTGACTCAATGAATTAAAGGGACAATGGGTTTTTTTTCGTTAACTTTATTGCATGAAAATATAGTACTATTGTTTTTCTTTAGTTTTTCAGGAATGTATCGATTGTGGTAACTAAAGTAAGAATAGATTATATGCTTTGGTGCAAATGTTCACACATATCTACGCTAGGAGTCCCGAATTTTGAATTTATAGAGTAGAGAAAAATCAGCTACTAAAAACCAGACACCACCAAATCTTCTGCTACATTTCTCTGATCGAATTGTTATATTCGACTGCCATTCTTATAATGCATCCACAGACTCAGAATATGAAATGTAATTTTGCGAGTATGAAACACGAACTGTACACGTTCGGGGTGCAATCCAATACGCCAACCACTAATCTGCACCGCTCAAATGATAAAAAAATATATCGAATTTATTGGTTTCTACAACCAGAGGTCTCCTAGTTGGTCAACAGCAAATTTACTAGCGTATAATGCAATAATCCCGGTTTGATTCTATGTGGTGGACATAGCGCAGTTAGCCTATTTCATAACTTGCTCTAAATCAGACAATCATAATTAAAGCACTTAACGCGATTAAGAAGGTAAGCTAGTGTTATTTCAAACTGTCAATAAAGTTGGAGTGGTATATGCGCTTATATAGATATATGTACAATTCTTCAGTGCCTCTTTTGAATTATATGTTATCAACTCTTATTAGAGCCTGATTCTGAGTAGAGTGAGCGAGAATAGGTTATCTTCAGCTCTGGATTATATTAACAAGTTAATCTGTTGTTGTTGTTATATATATTTCACTCTGACCTTTTATTTTCTAATTTACTTAAGTAGTCCTGTTAATTTATGGATGTTATGTCAATTATATTATGTTTGGTTTTGTCACTTTCATTTTATTTTTATCTTACTAAAGCATGCTTCTTTTAAATCTTTAAAAGTACTAAAAATATGTAATAGTAATACTTACTAAGGCCTCTAAGAGTTACAAAAAAAAATGTTTTTACACCGAGAAAAATTTTGTTAAGTCTGATCAATGGAATGAATTTGTTTAAAGTAAATTTGAGTATTTTTGGCACAAAACGTGCTTGTCGTTTAAAAATGTAAATCATTATATCTGACCTAGAAAGGCTAACGTGGAACCACTAAGAGAAAAATGTGCCAACAGGGTTGGTATTTTGACGTTGTAAAGATCAACCAATTTTTGAAAGAATGTATATTACTAAAGAACTAGTTATAAACAAATAAAGTAATGATGTTTGTTATGGTGTACAACTCTCAGCTTGTCCCACATCCTGTTAGACACATTGTATTGTTTTAAATCTCGTGTCTCAAATGCTACTGGATACAGTTTTAAGTTACTAAAATATCTTTCGAATATTTCAGATTTTTCTCCTTCTGAATGCAAATGTAAAATAGTTAACCACAATGCAATGGTATATTTTTTGAGCATATTTGAGTACAAGACAAGATTCTTGTAAATAATAAAACATTTCTGTGGGTAAGACGATATTGCTGGCGACACAAACATTTCATGGGAACAAGAAAACAACATATGGTTAAAAAAAACTATTAGGAACACTAGCATTTACTGAGTACGGAAAGACATGCAGAAAAAGAAAAACATTCCTAGCAATGAGAGAAGACATACGAATACAGCAAGACATCTTAGAAGATGAAAATATAATTCTGTGAATAAGCCTAGAAACATGAGAAAACATATGATATCAAACATTATGTTCTTTTTCGTAACTTTTGTTGTAGTCATAAGTTCTCCATTTTTTATTCAACTTTATACTATACCTGAAAAACTTTATATTTATGCCGATTTGATTTACTTAACGTATATTTTATTCTGTACCTGATGCTCTTTTCTAACTCATCGGTTTTCCTGTTTTAATCTTTCTGGACTTTAGTGATTCCTTTTAGTACTTTGCCTTTTCTCTTTTTGTGTTTTAACACTATAATCTTTCTGAACATCTCTAATAGCTTCTTCGATCTTGTTTTAAATCAAATATATTTTTATTCACAATTATGTTTTGTATCTTATGTATTTCTATATTGACTTCACTCTTAAATTACTGCCCCCCCCCAGTGGCTCAGCGGTATGTCTGCGGACTTACACGCTAAAATCCGGGTTTCAATACCCGTGGTGGGCAGAGCACAGATAGCCCATTGTGTAGCTTTGTGCTTAATTCTAAACAACCATTAACCAACTTAAATTACTGTCTCTTTATTCTTGCCCTTTTAATTTTCTGTACATTTCTTCTTGTTCTTGTTGTTTTGAATTAAGCACAAAGCTACTCAATGGGCTATCTTTGCTTTGCCCACCACGGGTATCGAAACCCGGTTTTAGCGTTGTAAGTCCGCAGGCATACCGCTGAGCCACAGGGGGGCTTTTGTTTCCGTTTTTCACCATTTGATCATCTTCAGTAAATATATAATCTTACGTGTCGTCGCTTTGAAGCTTAATATGGTCTACTTTATGTTCACTAAAATAGTCCTACTTCTAACGATAACCAAACGATAGCTCTAACTCATAAATCAGGCTTAACAGTCGTTAATTTGTTAAATGTCTTCAGGTATCCTTGACGTAAATTCAAAACTGGTTGGGTAACAGACTCAAAAACTAATTCACTCTAACTTACTCACTGACTAGCTAATTCATTGACTACTTAACTATCTCATTCGTGTTTTTTTTTATATATAACCACTATACCTTTACCCCTAAGTTCTTAGAACATTCAAGGAGGCATATTAAATTTTAGACGCTCGGAAACCCTTTAAGCTCACATTTCATTACTATGTCATAAAATAACTCTCTATAGCAAACAATATAAAATGTCTAAATCAAAATACTAAAACATAATTCATAACAACTGCTTGGCCACTGGTCCAGTTTCCTGATTGCATAGATTATTTTAAAAAGAGGAATGAAGCCTTATGTTTTGCTTTTAAGTTTCAAACTGGTACAGTGTTATGCTCACTTCATCGAATGTGCTAAATAACACAGTTTTATCAAAGAACTGTATGTAACTTTAATACACAGTAGAGGTTTTATTAAGAATTATCAGGAATCTATTCTTTTGAAGTAATGTAAAGTCAATTAAGCCTCTCTAAATAAAATATTCAAACACGGGTGTTTCATGAATTCCTTAGGTGATACTCTTGTATCTTTTCTTGATGATTAACTCAATTATTCATTAATGTTCTTTGTCCACTTTGAGACTTATTTTACAGTTTGAACAAACATGCTGGATTAAATGTACTACAAACTAAAATTTAATACCGTTAATGGTGGATTAAAATCATTTTATTGTGCAAGAGAATAACCCTAAAGAGATTAAATTTGGAAAGAACTTATTAAAAAGTAACAGATACAAAGCTAATTTCAAGTGACAATATAATGATAAAAATGAAGAATCAATCCCCTCGGTGGACACAGTGCAAGTAACTTTTTCGACAACTTTGCGTTGAAATAAACAAAAATTAAGAAAAGACGTAGGGCCTGGCATGGCCTAGCGCGTTAAGGCGTGCGCTTCGTAACCTGAGGGTCGCGGGTTCGCGCCCGAGTCGTACCAAACACGCTCGCCCTCCCAGCCGTGGGCGTTATAATGTTACGGTCAATCTCACTTTTCGTTGGTAAAAGAGTAGCCCAAGAGTTGGCGGTGGGTGGTGATGACTAGCTGCCTTCTCTCTAGTCTTACACTGCTAAATTAGGCTAGCACAGATAGCCCTCGAGAAGCTTTGTGTGAAATTTAAAAACAAACAAGAAAAGGCGTTAGTTAACCTTTGGTACAAACGTTGCATATGACATTACGTTTTTCATTTAAACAACCATGGTACAGTGCATAGGGCAGCTAATAATGTAAACATCACATATTAAAATAACATAACCCGAAAATCAAAGAAATTTATAATATTTGGAAAATTGTATCAAAACGTAACATCAACATTTCAACTGTCTTTTACTAAGAATTTCCATCTGTTTTGACACTCTCGCATATGTTAACCTTTCTGGAAAGACTAGTTTAATTTCTTCTTCAGACTTGATTATTTCCTGTTTATGTGATCATTTGAAATTTGATTATTGTATCCAAATAACTGGTGACTGCGTTGCGTGGTGACCATTGGAGGAATTTTCAACAAAAGCTCAAACCGATAGAAAAGCTACTCAATTATTAAAACCTGGGAAACATGAAGCAGTTCATTTAACTGAATGATGACAAAGTGGGAAGGATGCGATCAAGCTATCCGATTGATGCACATTAGTAAATCTAGATAATCAACTCAACAACACCTACTTATTTGTGGCCCTTAGAAGTTCCAGCGCATTATTTAGAGTCATAGATCTCATAAATTGGAATTCAGAGAGAGATCATCAAGATGATAAAAATACAGGATTCAGAGCGAGATCATCAGGATGATAAAAATACAGGATTCAGGGCGAGATCATCAAGATGATAAAAACACAGGATTCAGGGCCAGAAAAAGAACTTGGGTACAGATTAAAGACGAAAAAAGGTGCTTCAAGTATAATTTTTTTGCCCAACTCATCAAAATTACATTGTATATATACAGAATTTGTGTTAGAGTCATTTTTTGTAAAATACGATGTTCAAACTAGTAGATTCGTAAGCTAACACTCACTGCGTTTAGTTTAAGGATGTGCGTGTTGCATGGGCCGTAACAATTAATGTGTTGTCAATAAAACTAAGTGGTTTACTGTATTGTCTTTAGAAAAGGCGATTATGAAATATATTTCGATTAACTTGAAGATTACCTAGGAAGACCGAATTGGTGTTCTCTACTTTATTAGTAAACGTGTTACTGCCCATATCGATCTTTTCTATGTTTATATTTCGATATTTTTATTATTTATTTATCGTTTGGTTGAATATAAGTGTAACTTTATTTGGCCTTTCTATTTTTTTTTCCTGGGTGAGTTTTTATTATATTCATTAAACTATATTGAGTGAATGAAAATAACTTAATATTGAAGAATCGAAATTTTTTCGAAAAGTACGTAGTAAACTTTGGTAAATATCAGTTGTGGGAGACAGTTTGTATTCCAACAAGAATTCTTTCTAGAGAATAAAGAAGCTTTGTATATATAGGGGCTAACTTTTATGAGTAATCAGAAAGATATTCTTAACATATTTAATTTCTTGGAATCATCTAAGACTGTGATTCAATATTTAGCTATACTGACCTTAGCTTAATTTACGACGCTAGAGCCATCTGTTGTATTGTGTTCAAACGAAATGAAAATCTTAGATTGTGTTTTAATAAGCAATCTCCAACTCAATGGCAGCAGAAACAGTTATGTAACTTGAAGGAACCGTATCCATCCAACAGTAAGATTTTATTTTTAAAAAAGTTAAAGGAACATGAATTTTATTATGAGAAATCTAAAAGTGGTCGATGATTATTGGATAATGTTCAAATAATTTATTATTGGTTTTAATCAGAAGGGTTGTGCGATTCTTACTCTAATTTATACAACAATCATGGCATTGTTATATTAAATTACTTACTGAACATTCATCATTTCTAACTTTTGTGAAACCTTTTAGGAACTGTTGAGACAACTAGCTAGATTTTTTGAGCGTTTGTTTCTTTGTTATTGTTAATTTGTGATGTAACTTTCAATGTAATGGTTTTGATAAAATATATGAAGACAACATGTAGTACTCAATACTCATCTTCCTGTACTGAATCTTTCATTTTCAGCAAAAATACTTTATTAGAAATTGTGATTTCTTTTTGAACAAAGGATTTACTGAAAGCTTGCCAAATTTCTTAAAGATACATAAATAGCAACATGTCGAACGATGTATCGATACGATCGTATCACTACTTTACGGTACAGCACATATTTAGTTAACACCTATATGTTTGGACTATGCGAATTCTGATGTGCACTGCCGCATTAAGTGAAGTGAGGCTGGGTAATAAAGTTGCAGGTCTTTTACTTTATTTGTGTTTGAAGACGGCTTCCATTACAATTACTTTTTTTTGGTAACTTGATATAATATAGTCGAACAATATACTTCTTATTAATGTGAAAAATTCAACAAGTTGGTTGAATTCTATTGATTTTTATCTCTCTTTTTTGTAAGCTAACATTTTATTTTTTAAATCAACAATAGATATTTCTTATCTATTTAAATTAATTTAATGTTTGTTTCAGTTTAATAAGCCAAAATCAAATTGTATCTCTCTTAAGATACAGTGTATCTTGCCAACTGACCTGTCTGATTTAACTTAAGAATTTGTGTATTCAACTTAAATATATTTTACAGTTAAATTTTTAAATTATATACTTCGTCGCGCTGTTGAAGCTAGACCGTGACATAAGTGCTAATTTTCTCTTGTAACTCTCTGCTCTTTAGCAAGATAAAATGTGTTTCTTAATTGTGCAATAACAAATCGTATAAGGTACAAAAATCGTTGATTTTATGTGCACTTCCTGACACAAACTGTTCATCAAATCAAAGTAATAAAACTAGTGCTGTTTTAATAGACAATGGCTAAAGTCAATTGCAAAAAAACTAATAGTGCAAGTTTTGATCGAGTTTGGAGCGTTACTTATCAGTTTATTACAAACAGATTATTTGAACACACAAACACCTGAACTTCCAGGTTATTCCAGTGTGTGTTTTCAGTGGATTTACCTCACCAAGCTTAAAGTTCGGCGTGGCCTGGTGGTTAGGATGTTCGACTCTTAATCTGAGGGTCACAGGGTTGAGTCTCTGTCTCCCCGTACGGGGATTATGATATGATGGTCAATGCCACTATTCTTTGGTAAAAGAGTAGCCTAAGAGTTGGTGGTAGCTGGTGATGACTAGTTGCCTTTCCTATATTCTAACACTGTCAAATTAGAGACGGCTAACGCAGGTAGTCCTCATGTAGCTTTGAGCGAAATTCACACGAAATCATGGTGCTTGTTTTGGTGCTAAACTTGAGTATGCTCAAAATTTTGCATGAAATCAGTTTTTTTATTCAACATGGAATTGTGTAAGAATAATTTTGCGTTGCTTGCATTGCTGTCAGGCCTGATAAGGAGTAACTTCCTAAAATGCTTCCTTGAAGGAAGCTTTTCTTATATCTGTACTTATGTTGAGGTAATTGAAGTGAGTGTTTTAATACGTCCTGTTACCGTACTTCTACACTTAAGGTTGAGAGTTAAGACTAAGGCTGCTGTTTATTTGCTCATGAACTTAGCCATTTAATAAATTATTTATAGACATACGAACCGTTTCCTCATATGTTCTGGAAACAGATTCTTCAAGATGAGCTATGGCATTGTAATTAGTGTTAAAACTGACTCGTCAGTGTTCTATAATTTCTGTATCTATTGTACAAACAAGTTCTCCAGTGAGAGTTGTAATAAAGTAATTGTTGAAAAAACTGATTAATTTGTGCGAGTTCTAATAAAGTAATTGTTGGAAAACTGATTAATTTGTGCGAGTTCTAATAAAGTAATTGTTGGAAAAACTGATTAATTTGTGCGAGTTATAGTAATTTATTTGTTCTAACAACCTATTTCTCAAATAAAAGTTATAGCAATGTAATTACTGTAAAATAAAAAAAGAGATCCTTTCGTGAGAGTCAGAGCAATGTAATTATTATAAAACTGATTATTCTGTAAGAATTTCTGTATTTATTGTAAAAACTAGAAAAGTTTTATGCATTTCCAAAAGTATGCATTATTTCTTGAAGCAAAATATTTGGTCGTACATTGTTGACAATATTATCAAAATTTGTCGTTTTATTTATTTCTGTGTAAAAGAGATTTGTGAGAATGTTTTAACTTTTGTGTGTGTATTTTGTTATAGCAAAACCACATCGGGCTATCTCCTGAGTCTACCAAGGAAAATCGAGCCCCTGATTTTAGAGTTGTAAAGCCGTAGACTTGCAGCTCTGTCAGCGGAGGACATTTAGCGTATTGAGATTAATTTACCGAATAAGATAAAACGGCAAGTTTCAATAACAGTTGTTACAGCTTTCAGAATACTGGTAAGTAAGAGTTATGTATGAAATTTTCTGTACTCTGCACAATTGAAAAATGGCAATTCAATGTCAAATTTACCTTCTCGTATTCTTGTTCGATAAATAATGGTTAATACACTATAAAGCTGATATATTATGTGATGGCATTTATCGCTTATAATTAGCTGGTTCAGTTACCATAATTTTTATTATGCTTACTGGGAAAACGTTAAACAGTATAAAAAAAAATAATTAAGACTTTTGCTCGAAAATGGGAGTTAAGCCCCTGAAATAGAGCACCTTTTCACTTTTTTTGTAGATTGTTGGCTTTCATTATCCATAGGTGGCTGACTCAATTACAGTACTTTTTGTATGATTAACTGGAAACCTCTGGACAGTTATACTGTTTTAGGATTTTTAACCAATAAGAAAAAATAACACTGATATAGAACATGTTTTGACTTTGTTATATATAGTTTTTAATTTTAATTTAAAGATACAAGAGCTTGATCAGTTAAATGATAAATTATTAATTTCTACAAATCAGGGTATGCAATTAGCATTTAATGAAGTCATTAGGAATTTAATAACAAAGGAAAGAAGGGAAACATTATCTAACATTGTCTTTTATACAAATTGGAATTTGTCCCTGAAGAAGAAATGTCCACCTTTCGAAAGCGCTTGGGTTAATGGGTTTTTATTTCAATCCCTTTGTGCAGATGGCGAATGGTAGGATGCTAGAGACTAGTACAAAAAATTTTAATTCCGTCATCGTTATATTTTGTATGTTAAAGTCACTGATAGATGACAGCACAAGCATAATATCATTCTAAAATCTTACACAAAGTATCTATACATAAATGAATCACGATTCGAGAAGCAAATTCAATATTAATTTTTGTTAATACGAAATACTAAAAAACCTTAGCTATGAAAATTTTTCATAATAGATATATTTAATAAATCCATTAACTTTACATGCTTGTTAATAAATTTACAATATTTTAAAAAAACACAGACAAATTATGCACGTAACAACACAAAGAGAAAACATTTATTATAACCATATCCAAGCAATAACAGGTAAAAGCAATAGTTGTATACAAATGCAATTAAATTTTGAAAATAAAAACTGTCCTTCGATGCACTATGGAAGGTACTGTACGCATATTGAATACACCGTATACAAGTTCAAATAATTTCAGAGATAGATGCAGTGAAATATAAGATTGGCAGTTTTGCTGCTTATAATTTGTTTAAGATAAAAATGTGTTTACCTATTATGAATGTTTTGTAAAAATTATTTAATTACAAAATAAATAAAATCCTGTTTTCATTAATAACAAGTACATAATATTTGGTTTGTTATTGAAGCAGAGCCACACTGGGCTAATATGCTGTGTAAGTCTGTTGAGTCACCAGTATTCAATCAGGAAATAGAATGTTTGAAATTATGAGAATATTACAGAAATAAAATGTTCGAATAGCTACAGGTAGCAGCATTATATCGAACATTTAAATTAGCCAATTCAAAGGATATCTATTTTTTATAAAATGGAATACGTTTCGAAACATAAGTACAGAGTGATGATCAGTGTTAAACAAAATAGCTGCTTCATAAACAAGTAACTAAAACGTATATAATTATTAAATTCTGAAATATATTAATTTTTTTATCATTTCTCATATTAAGGTAAATGTTTTATTGAAAACCGTAATTTGAATTACAACTTAGAATACAGCAAAAATATGCCAACATATTTTACATTTATAATTGTTTTCTTATTTGAAATATTTTATCAACAACTCCAAGATACATTAATTTGGAATTAAATCCTAGAAACCGGTTTGTAGAAAAATACAATTTTATAATCTGTTGTGACTCGAATTTTGTGAAAATCTATACAACTTCGTATAGATTTATTAATAATTATAATTAATGAAAATTAAAAGTAATAATAAGCAAATAGAATACAATAATACGTAAAAAACTTGTACTTTTACACTTCACTTGCGTATCAAAAATAATGGAAACTAATAACGACTTATAAGTCTTTTTCTAAATATATGCTATAAATAATTAAAAAAACACGTGGCTCAAGTTTAATCAGATAAATGAAATCGGCAAATTATTATGGAAAAATATGTCCAAAAATATTTGCTTCGAAAGTTGTTTTACGATTTTTAAAACTATTTACATTATATACAAGATTCAACATCTTATAACTAATTGAAGATAATTAACTTTTTACGCCTTATTAGGCAGAAAATCAATGGACATAGCCTTATTTATCTCAACAGTGTGTTCTATAATTATCTTTTCTTACTGTGTTTAACAATCTTACAATAACTAGTTTACTTTGTGAAACAAAACAAGAAAAATGTCAATGCATAAACACAAAAGAACAAAAACCTGTATTAAGTAAGGTAGCTTAATGATATATGTATACTCGAAACAACAACTGGCGTCTCTTTATCAGGATGTGGTGGCCCTGAAAAGGGCCTATGTTAAAATAAAAATGCCGGATCATTCTACTTGGAACTGGTGTACTTTGTAACAGCCTTAGTGCCTTCAGACACCGCGTGTTTAGCAAGTTCTCCTGGTAAGAGCAGTCGAACAGCGGTCTGGATCTCTCGGCTGGTGATAGTGGAACGCTTGTTATAATGAGCCAAACGAGAAGCTTCGGCTGCGATCCGTTCAAAAATGTCGTTCACAAAGCTGTTCATGATGGACATTGCTTTACTGGAAATACCAGTGTCTGGGTGAACCTGTTTCAGTACCTTGTAGATGTATATACTGTAACTCTCTTTTCTACGTTTTTTTCTCTTCTTTTTCTCCCCAGCACGAACTGCTTTCTGTGCTTTCCCAGCTTTCTTCACCGCTTTTCCACTAGGCTGAGGCGGCATTATTCTTTAAACGACTGATTAATACTTAAAACTCTAATGACAACAATCACATGTGAAACGAACGCAGAAATTGTGACTTCTATTTATTATCTGACTACGGATTGAAAACTAGCTTAAAGCGGACCACAAAGAGAGCTTCTCTAAACTATCCAATCACAATGTTGAATAAAATATATATATATGTTTGATAGCCAATTGCACATGAAGAGAATGAAGACAGTTCATTGGTGAATTATAGACTAGTGCTTTTGCAACCTCACTTTTTACTGGTGGCTATCTTTACAATACCAACCAATCTCACTGTGATTCAAAGATTGTTATTAATCCCAACAAAACTGATATAAACATGAACTAGATGACGTAAGCAACATTAATCCATTTGAGAACATTCGAGAATCGTCTAGCTATGTCGGGAAGAGGGAAAGGAGGAAAGGTAAAAGCTAAAGCGAAATCTCGCTCGAGCAGGGCAGGACTTCAGTTTCCTGTTGGTCGTATACACCGTTTGTTGAGGAAAGGAAACTACGCCGAACGTGTAGGTGCTGGTGCCCCAGTTTATATGGCAGCCGTGTTAGAGTACTTGGCTGCTGAAGTTCTCGAGTTAGCTGGCAATGCAGCTCGTGACAATAAGAAAACTAGAATCATTCCCCGCCATCTCCAACTGGCCATACGTAACGACGAAGAGCTGAACAAGTTACTGCAGGGAGTGACCATTGCTCAGGGTGGTGTTTTGCCCAACATCCAGGCGGTTTTGTTACCGAAAAAGACCGAAAAAAAATCTTAAATCTTTATTTTATTATCGGCCCTTTTCAGGGCCACCACATCCTGTTGAAGAGACGCCTTTTTTTTGCAACTTGATTTCTTATCAATAAAATGATGTTGTGTTATTGCTATTAAGTGGCAGGCTGGAACATTGGAAGTGTCACCTCCAAGTATGTGTCTCAAACTTTACTAAAAATATTACGATGCTTGTTTCAGTAAACACAAATTCAATACTCCTGTTTACTAGTTTCATCTAACTCTCGAAGTTCCATTCCGTAGGTGTTGCTGTATTACTCTTACACAAGTATTTTTTACTATTGATGATATTTCGTCTCATGTAAATAGAGCTGTATCATTTATGAAGTTCCGAATAACTTAAAATCCATAGCTGTAGTCTTGTGTAATTAGTTAATCTATACAAATATACCTGTACAGCACTTTCATTCGTTCCTTGTTTTATTCTGGAATGGCATCTACTGTAAGATAAGGTGTGTGTCTTTCAATGTTTATACTGTTATCATAAGTGGTCGAACAGCACTGAACTCGCCCAGTAACAAAGTTGTCAATGGTCATCATAATAAAACTTAAATAATTTATACTCGTTGACGTTATTGTGTGAAAGTAGTTTCTATTTAGCGCTATTGTACATAATTACGAATTTTCGAAAACTGAATATTGTAGTTCACAGAATTAAAAACCAACCTAAAACTATTGTAGTTCGTAGAGTTAAAAACAACTTGAAATATTGTATTTCGTGAAAATATAATACAACGAAAAATGTCCTCCGGTAGGACAGCGGTAAGTCTTCGGATTTATAATACTAAAATCAAGGGTTCGATTTACGTCGGTGAACACAACAGAATCCAACATTGTTTTGCTGTAAAAAAATAAACACAGCCAAAAAATGTGATAGTTCGTGAAGTTAAAGCAACCTGGAATATTGTCGCTCGTGAAGTTATAGATAACCGAATAATGTTGTATTTAGTAAAAGTCTCATAAATCTCAAATCATCAAACTGGTGAGAAAATATGATAAACTTAGTATTCTTCAAAACAGTGTGTGTTTAATTTAGTTCATCAATATATTTTATATTAATTATGCAAGGATAAGGCGTACGTTAGTAACTTTAATATAAACGTACAGTAATAGTTCTTGCCCTAGTAATACGGTATTTATAAAATATCATTTATGATCTGTATTCCTTTATTGGTGTAATGAAAACTGTTCATGGACAGCAGTTTTAAGGAATTCAACATTATCATAACCATCCATTCAGTCGTGAATAGCTAACAACGAATCAGACTACCAATAATAATTCTCCAGTTATTAAAACATGGCGTTTACACGTTATTTGTTATTTCGAAAGTTAATGTTATTTTTGTTATAATAATAAGAATTCGGTGATAACAACAGTTTTGTTAAGATCACCATTACTTCAGTAACAATAATAATTATTTTCCTACAACAATAGACATAGTCGGCTTTTATATTCTAAAGCACAGTGAATTTTGTATTCTGATAACAGAAGAGTCATAGAAACATGAAAGTTGTCATTTGTTTGTTCAAATAACGCCTGCATATCTTATTTAATTATAACAACCAGTCACAATAACATGGTGGTCATGCCCAGACCATATTATCTAGTGATAAGCAATAGTTCAAACAACATGGTCGTCACGTCCAGACTATTTTATCTGATGATAAGCACTAGTTACTACAACACAGTCGTTATGTCTAAACCATCTTCTTTAATGATAAGCACTTGTTGAAGAAACATGGCCCATATTATATTATCTGATGTTAAACGCTATTTCCAACAACAAGTTAATTACGCCCTCGTTATGCTGAACACCAATCATAACATTGGATTCAAACCAGACATTTTAAAGTCATCATTACTTATTTTGTAATGATAGCAATTCAGTTATAACAAAATGAATGTTAAAAACTGCTTGTTTAATGTTATCAATCTATGTGTAGCGTATAAGGAAAAATGGGACTTTTTCCTATCACCATATTGTTTATTGTGATAATCATCAAATCACAACATCATGGAAATTGCAGAGTATTTTACAATCACTTTATCTATGTTTGTTTGTTTTCTAAATTCTCTATCAATAATAATTTCTACAATCTAATATTTCAACTTAAAATTCCTGGGACATAATTGACGATCATTCGGCTGTAGCAATGTACGTCTTACGAATTGTTTTCAAAGTGTCCCGTAATGAAAATTATACGGGGGATAGAACGCAATTCAATCATAAGTATGTATTCTATAATGAAAAAATATCCAATTATAATCGGATAACCGGAAGGAATTTGAAAGTTGTATATTTTAAAGCTTCATCTGATCTCTTTTTCAATAAATTTTCCAGTTATAATAACAGTCGAATTACAAACTGTAGAAATTACTTTGATTTCTTTATCATGACTATCATCACGTTTTTAAACATATAACAGTTTGTGCTTTGAGATCGCTATTAACTTTATTATTATATTATATAACCGTGATTACCTAAGTATAGTAACATAGAACTTATAAAAAAATATGTATTTTAAGATAGTCATTAAATGGTTTGTGATAATAATCATGTTATGAAAGCAATACAAAATTTACAAACTGTGTATGTAAAACGCAAAGAAAACAATCCAGTATTTATATCAGGAACACAAACCTTTTACATATTCATGATTAATTTTTAAAGATAGCTATGAGAACATAACAACATAGTATTAGAAACAGTGGATTTTATTTAAGGAGCAGTTATTTATATTACATGGTTATTTTTCAAGACCCTTCAGGGTTTGGAAGATTTTTTTAAAATCAAAGTTACTACCAATAATTGTGCGATAGGGAGATGTACTTACATCTCAATCACTCAAGTCGTGATAACGCAATACTAATTATTTTGTTTCAGTGGCTTAGCAACTGTTTGTATTTATTTAGTTTTTATTTGTTATATAATTATAATCTGGACCTGATAATACAGAAGATGCGGTGCTACTTTTGCGTGCTGTCTATCGAGACATTTAGGCCGCACTTGATGTGACTTTACCTGACACATGACTTGAACTGAACTTACTTTAAAAATTCAAGCCAAGAACATCAGTTTGACACATTTTCCCCTATACTATGCTGTTGAATTTTTTTTTTTTTTTTTTTTTTTTTACAGAAGCGTCATTTTGACAGAAGAAACGGCGCTTGCATTTTCACGTGAAAATGCTAAAAAACGAAGATTATTTATTTATTACCTTTCTAAATGATATACGAGCTGTATATTAGTAAGGGGTATTGGAAGAAAAGGATATAAGAATTGATATGAAGTATTAGTCATTAATACTATCCTAGTATTAACGTGCCAGTTTACCATTCATAATGAGAATTATACGACGTATATACCATTTATATAATGCTATTATTCAACAACTTTTCATGTGTTTATATGATGATTATTAATTAATAATAAAATCAAACATATGCAACTGATGTGATGCTATTATTTAATTTTTTTCATATTTGTTTTGCTACAGTCTAAACGTCCCGATAGACAGCACGCTATAGTTGCACCGAAGATACAAGGTATTTGCAATTTATTAAGGATTTCTATTCGAATGATACCCATTGTTAATACAATATTTCACTGTAGATAATTAATATAAGAGTTACCAATAGTTTCTTCTAATCATCCAGGTACACCAAGTTGGGAGTAACATAATGCTACTTTGAAATACACCATCATTTCTACTGAAGTGATACATACACAGACATAATGTATGGATAAGAAGGGACCTGTTAGTCTATCTCGGCCATCTTATCCATTACATTAAACTCTAAACCAAAAATAAAGCTGTGTTAGCAACACATGATCCCTACCCTCCCAAAATTTATATCTGTGTCCCCCTCGTATTACCATTCTCATCATACTAGTTTTCTATTTAATAAATCAATTTATCTCTCAGATCTCAAACACCTTACTCATATCCCTTTGAACTCTTTTTTTTATTAAAAGAAAATAATTTCAGAGATCTAAATATACACTTGTATGGCAAACTTTCTATATCTGGTATCATTCTAGTGGCCCTCCTCTAAACACTTTCCAACAATTTAATGTAAAAAGTCCAAGGCTAAACACAGTACTCCAAAATTGGCCTAACCAATAGCCTGTACAATGACATTATAACCTTTTTAGACTTGTATTGAATAATTTTGTAGTTTCCACAAAAAACACTATTTGTCCTATCACAAGCTACAGCACTTCGTTTGGATAGCATAAGAAACTGATCAACCAGAACACCAAGATCTTTAAATTTCATAATACTGGTAAAGGTAGTCCCATTTAAATTATACTGATAATTCTTATTGTTATATCTCTCATGCATTACCTTGTATTTATCATAATTATAAACCATCTGTCACATATTCACTCAACACACCAAATTATCCAAATTCTCTTGTAAAGAAGCAACATCTTCACAGCTAAAAATTTAACATCATCAGCAAAATTAATTAATTTATAGTTCATTCATTTATTCACATCAGTAATGCAAATCAGAAATGGCAAAAGTCTTAACATTATCCCTAAAACAACCCATTTGTGACATAAATCCAGCTTGTCTGAACTCCATTTAAAACAACCTTCTGCTTTCTTTGATCCAGCTAGTTTTCTATTTGCTAAACCAAGCTATCCCTCCCTCCTATGGAGATACGTTTTAACAAGTCTTTTACGTAGCACCTTGTCATATGCTTTTTAAAACTCCATACACCAAATATAGATCCCTGTCTTCATATAAATAAGCAGTAACCTCTTCAAAAAATGTCAAAAGATTAATAAGGCAAGAATTTCCCAAGTGAAACCATTCTGACCATACAAAAGTAAAATAAACTTTGTTAAATGAACTTAAAAAGCATCTATCATTAGACTTTCAAACAGTTTTCACACCACTGATGTAAGAATAACAGGCCTATAATTACTGGAACAGTTTGTATTATTTTCCTTGAAAAAATGAGTAACAATAAGCAATTTCCAATCCTCTAGCTATTTAAAAACTTTAAAAAAATTGTAGCAAGTGGTTCACATGTCTAATCCTTTACATCCTTCAAAACTCTTAATAGAATATCATCTGGTCCAGGAGTTTTATCATTAAAACTTCCTAAATTTTTCTTAACAAGCTCAGAATTAATGTGGTCTTCTTATCTAGTCTTGTTTTCTTCAAGCCATTGTTCAAGACGAGGAATATTGCTTTAGTTTTCATTGGGAAAAATTGAACAAAAAGTAGAATGTGATGACCCAACTATCCCATAATCATCATATATTAGCCTTCCTGTATCATCATTCAAAGGTTCAACTCCCATCCTAACACCTTGGTAATCCTTAATGTATTTAAATAAATTCTTACTATTAATTTTTCCATTGACAACCAACCTTTCGCTCTTTTACAGTCATCCAAAACTTCCATCTCTGAAGTAAGTTTAGACTTCTTAAATTTATAATTATTTTTTTTAATTTTTATATTTTATGCCCATCAGTAAGCCAGCCTGGTTTTAAACTCGTAGCCACCCTATTTTCTGTAAGTTTCATTTTGAATTTTCAAAAATTTATTTGAAAATGTTTCCCACATTTGATCACTTTCTACAATGAATTCAGTTTTCTAACTCACAACACATAATTCTTGTCTCATCCCATCAAAATTTGTTTGTATGTGTGTTTTATAAAACAGGAAAGAAAATATCATTATTCCTTATCTCCATTTGCAGCAAAACATGAAATCTAACTGAGCGATGATCACGTACACCCAGCTATTCCCCACTCGTTATCCTGTGATATATTGAAAGTTAGTAATCAATCTAAAATAACATTATTCCAAGTATGTTCCCCTGACCACTTGTTGAAGAAAATCCCCTTGAATAGTTTCTAAAACCCCGTCTCTCCCTCTTTCAGTACTCTACACTATTAAATAATATTTTTGTATTTCAAATAAATTACTGTCATCAATATTGTCTATATTTAAACAAGTTTTGTTGTTTCCATTATACTACAGTTCCCTCTTTTTCATCCATTTTATTTATTGTACTTCTTATATTACAGTTGAGCTTACCATTAAACCTACATTTGTACCTTGTTTGTGCACTACACTTTTCTCTACGTTTTATACTTTCTTCAATATCCTGGCCTTCACCACTGTCTGGCTCTATTTTAAAGTATGTGTTTACTGTTAATAAATAAGGCAGGCCTTACTCTATATTAATTAACTGTAAACAATTCTATCCAAAAAGCTTTTCTTTTCCACTTAACTCAATTCCAAAATCAAGCCAGCTAACCTGTTCTTTCTTACATATTAATCAAAGCCTTGCAGTCTATTTACAATGTCATTTTTCTGGGTTAAGTCTTAGCAGTATCGCTAATGAACTTAATTTATTATGGTTTCTATTTGAGTGTTTAAATCAACACCTTGTACTTAACCATTAGCTTCTCTCACTTACCTTTCCTTGCATCATTAGCCACTGTGTACACTACAAAGTTTGCATCACTACTAGCACTCTTTACTATACCATTTGCTCTATCGGTTATATTCTCTATCTATGCTATCAGATAGCATAATCTGATATTTTCTTCATATTTACCCCATATACTGTCCTGTCTACGTGTTATACTAAAAAATCGCCTATAACAACACCTTACTTATAGTTTTTCATTCCCACCTCTATCTGTCCTTTTTTTTTAACCTTTCGTCACCTACTTTTTCATCTGCATAAACTAAAGGTTAGAATGTCTTACTTAATAGAACCTGTTCATTATAATTAAATCCACTGTATCCTTTGCATGCAAAAGCTTAAGTTTATCTATATCCTTACTGTCATTTTCCACAGTTTACCCTTTTCTTTATCCTTACTTCAACCCTATTAAAGACAGCCTTCTTGTCCAACCTGCAAACTCTACTTACAAATTGTACAACTTCATTTCAGGTTTTGTAGAAAATGCACCCCAGTTTTGAGTTTTCCAACAAAACCCATTACACCTTACAAACTGTGAACGCTTAACACTCTCATTACCCATAGCCCTAAAGGCATGGAAATAAACAATCAACAGTAAATAGAAATAGCCTATTGACGAAACAAATAACCCTGACGTTACACTTTTCTATCACTACCTCATTTTTCACTGAGGTACTTATAAACTACTTCTTAAGTTTATTATTATTACTTTGCATAATGGTTTAACATGTAAAATTAGTTATACAATTTTTTTATGTTAAAACCAACGTTATTCTTTGTAATGACCGTTGCCTCGTTTTGACAACGTCGAAGATAGATATTTTCTCTATTTTACTTTCTTAAGTCAAAATGAGCAATACAAACTGTATATTGTTTAAATAACCATATTTAAATTTTTGTTGAACTGAAGCTTTTCTCAGATTTCGAGTAAAATTGTTTTGATTTTACAATTACTTAATTTTAACTACACGTATAAACATCATTTAATTCAAAAAGTGTTTTATAATAAAGATTAATAAAGGGTATCTACGTGATATTTATACACTGTATTTTATCGTAATTGTAACAATTTGGTTACAGTAATTATTCCTATTAAAATATTGAAAATGAAGCCTTTGAATGCTTTGAAGATCACCCATATATTTCACGTTCAGCACTATTTGTTATTCAGCGAAAAATACACAAGTGTATAGCATTGCGTTGGAAGACCGGAATTCATTCATCGTTCAGTGTTGAGGTAATCTAATTACAGAAGGAAAACATCAGGACTGACGGTCGCATAATTTGCAGTAAGGACTGTTTGTCTTTGCACGTGGATGAACGCTCAGTTTTTAGGCTTTTGAGCTGTAGAAAAAAAATTCATCAATTTTCTTTAACGAGTTCAGACTCTCTCATTTTCACAATAACTCTAAAAGCTCAACTGAATACTCTCACTTGGGAAGTTCACTTAAATCACGGGGCCAAACCTACAATCATTCGTGGATATTTCTATAAGAAAAAGAACTTTAATCTAAAACAGCACATAACCACTTAAATAAGATTCATGGAATTACACCTTTAATCTGGAACCCTGAAGAAATGTAAATCAAGACCAGGCTTCTTAGAGTAATAATTTATATATTATGTGTATGGTATTTTGATAGTCGTCACTGCTACCTTATATACAGATTTGTTCTTGTATAGTGCTGTTTGACACTGGTCTAATTCATTAATGAGAGATGACTTTAATTATAAACTGGGCTTCAAGTTTTTCTCTTAATATTTTAAACAATTTTCTCTTCAATAATCGAAAATAATAAGTTAATATCATCACAACCACATATTTTCAAAACCTTTATAAATACAGGTGAGTGAAAAAAAGCCATTATACAAATGATTCTAAGGCTGTCAGTACTGTCTTTATTGATTTCTTACCTTAAAATTACAGAAAAAGTACAATTTAAAACTCGGATAATGGCATAAATATATTAATTAATTAATCAGTGATTTTTTATAATATATTTTCTGTGTTGATTAATTTCCAAATGTCATTTTAGATGCTGGGCTTAAGTGTCTAAGACAATTCTGTTCAGTTATGGAATCAGGCAGTTCCTAGCTTATTTCAGAATGCAATTGAAGTATATATATATATTATTTTCATTTTCATCCAACTTGATTGTGTGGGTTTTAGGCTGTACAAATAATTCCAAATGTATTTGAGACTTTTTCTCATTTGTCATACATAGCATGAAACACTACCGACTGTTTCAAACTCTACTATTTTTCTTTGAAAAGTTGCTTTTTTCTAGTACAAAACAATTCGCTGACAACGAAATATGCAGAGTAACCACTGGGTTTAGACTGGTCACTAGATAGCTACTACATCTATTATTCTATGAGTGCAGTTATCACACTGCTAGACTGATTAAATTGAATCTTTGACTTCTTCTTTCGAAACTGTGGGCTCAGCAGATAGCCTGATATGGCTTTGCTATAAAACACACACACACACACAACCTTTAGATACTAAAACTCTTAATGAAAATTATTTATTAAAATTATTTCTGGTGGTGTGGCTTTAGTGTAGCAGTATTATTAAGTTTTTCAAAACTAAGTTTGTTACTTATTTTTATTTAGAAAGCCACATCTAATCTTTATTTGGAAACCCATTTATAATAAGTAAAGCTCTCCCTTCATCTGAAGATAAATGGTATTCAATTATCGTAGCAGAAAGTTTGGTTTATCGTTATTTTCAAGAAGTTACTTCAGTCTTGGGAAGTACTTGAATATCTTAGTATGGCCAGACGTTTAAAACACTCGATTCGTAATCTGAGGGTTACGAGTTCGAATCCCAGTCACTTCAAAAATGCTTGCTTTTCCAGCTATTTGACGTTATAATATTACGGTCAATCCCACTATTTGTTGGTAAAAGAATAGCTGAAGAGTTAACGGTGGGTGGTGATGACTAGCTGTCTTCCCTCTAGTCTTACACTTCTAAATAAGGAACGGATAGCGCACATAATCCTGGTGTAGCTTTGCGCGAAATTGAAAAAGATAGATAAACAATCATTCTTACGCTAGAAGGTTCCGAATGAATGAAATTGAACTACCGCGAGGAATTATTCGCTGGTTATCTAACTTTTTGGAAAACAGAAAATGTAGAGCAAACGTAGAAGGAACTTTTTTCGAATACTTTACTCCACTAGCTGGTGTCCCACAGGGAGGGGTAGTTAGCCCTATACTCTTCATCATGTATGTAAACAATATGCCATTGAAGGATCCAAATCATGGATTCTCATCAGATTTCGCAGATGATGTGGCAATCTGGAAAAGTGCCGCAACACCCACGATAGCAGCTACAAACATACAACCACAATTAAATAGAATTAGTGAATACTGTGAAAAATATAGAATTAAAATAAACACAGGAAAAACTCAGCTCGTAATCTACGAAATCGACAAAACACAAAAAACAACAGCCAGAAATATATATGAATGGCACTCTACTCCAGATTGCCCAATCAGCAAAATTTTTAGGTCTGACTTATGATTCAAAATTAACTTGGATCAATCATGTCAACAAAATTAAAGATAAAATCTGGAGAAGAACAAACTATGTAAGGAGTCTAACTGGTAAAAACAGTGGAGCATCTACAGATAACATATTGAAAATATACAAAACATTTATTAGACCTGTAATAGACTATGCAGCTCCAGCATGGATAACTGTAAGTAATAAAACAATCAAAGCTAAACTACAAACTATCCAAAACACACTTCTCACAACTGCATACAGAGTCCCGAGATCAATATCATCTAAATTCATTCATAAATACTCGAACATACCAACCACATCAGATAGACTCCTAAATATTACAGTTAGGTACTTTAACAAAAATTGGATGAAAAATGATTTATTATGCGAACTAGACAGGTACCTCATACATGATGAAGAAAATCCTAAATATCTCTCCCCAATTAACATATATTTTAAATATAAAGAAAAATAAATTAAAGTAAAATATGTATGTATATAAACTTTAAATCTTATATTTATAGTTTACATATTTATGTATTTAAAAAAAATAAAAAAATAAATTGCCACCAGCTAACTTGACCTACTGTGAATAATAGACTATAAATGGACATTGCCCTGAGAAGGACCTAACATACAAACAGTTAGGGAAAATAAGTTCAGGAAGGAGGAAGAGGTCAAAGAGAACCTGACCCTCCAGGGCAAAATACCCAGATACCATTGATCCATCGGAAGGATAAGGTAACATATATTCATAAGATGGTTGTATTTCATAGCTCTTATATGCAGCGTGTTCACGTAGTTCATTTAATAAACTTATTTTCCTTAAATATATTTGAAGAAATAGGGTATAATTTTGTTTATATATTTATTTTAGAATATCGTATATGATAGACCAAACAATTTACTTATTTCCGAGCTACAGTAGTTGTATTGGAAATTTGGTACGCATTTCATTCATATGGTAGAGAGTAAGTTCACTGTTGTGAATTTACCGTGTTTTCTTCAAGTATGGTGTTCGAAGTTTATAGCCAAGGTACTTGGAAATTAAACAGTTTTTCTATACCCTGCTCGTGGTTTAAGAAACGTATATGTAATTTAAAGTAAAATAGCATAAAAATGCATACGAGTAAAATAGAACAAAACCACGAAATTGACAAAACACAAAAAACAACAGCCAGAATTATATATGAATGGCACACTACTCCAGACTGCCCCATCGGCAAAATGTTTAGGTCTGACCTATGATTCAAAACTAACTTGGTACAATCATGTGAACGAAATTAAAAATAATGTCGGGCGAAGAACTAACTATGTTAGGAGTCTAACTGGTAAAAACAGTGGATACAGATCTATATATAACATACTAAAAAATTATAAAACATATATTAGACCTATAAGAGATTATGCAGCTCCAGCATGGATAACTTTAAGCAATAAAATAATTAAAACCAAACTACAAACAATCCGAAACACACTTCTCACAACTGCATACAAAGTTCCAAGAACTATATCATCTCAGTTTATTCACAAATATTCGAACATACCAATCATACCAGATAGACTCCTACATGGTACAATAATGTAATTTAATAAGAATTGGATGATAAACGAATTACTGTGTGAACTAAACAGGTACCTCATACATGATGAAGCTAGTCCTAAACATCTCTCCCCAGTTAATTTATATTTTAAATATAAAGATATATATCAAATAGTAATAATAATAAAAAGTAATAAACATATATATATATATGTATTAAACAATAAAAAAATGACACCAACAAACTTGACATTCCGCTGATAGAAGCCACAGTACATGCCCTGAAAAGGATCAAAATAACATTTAGTTCTTCAATTACAAATACCAATCCGACAAGAATATAAGTATGGGGAGGAGGAAGAGGTCATAGAGAACCTGACCCTCCAGGGTATGAACATTTCTTACCCAAACACTAACAGAGATTGAGATTACTTTGCCTCTTGAGATTTTCACACAGGTCCAACACCTCCCACTACTTTCACTGATAATCCCAATTTCATTACTGCTGCACCCCTCTAGAACTTAAATTTTTTTATTATGTATTCTCATAAAATTTTTTAGCACTTTTTCACAGATGAATGTGGTATATAATTAATATCTTGGTATTCTATCCTGAATTTCTTATCTTCCACTTTGTTTCTTTTATTAAATATTTTTCATTATTGTGTTATTTCTCTTCCACCTAACGAATGTATATGTTATGGAGTGAAGAAAAATGGTATATCTGTGATTGTCCTTGATTTTTTTATAAATAAACACCTAGCAAACCAAAACTGACGGCACTGTTTAGGAACACATCTCGGAAAGTAATAAGTCAATACCTTTGTCAATTCTTAATCATATGAAACTGCATAAAATTATTGGATAAGTGCAAAATTAAAGGGGATGAACAAGAAACATGAGAAATTAAAATGATAACGAGAGAATAAATAAGACAAGGAACACATCAAGTAAAGCAACGGAGAAAAGTGCAAATGGTTAAACAATCATGAGACAAATGAAAGAAGAAAACATGAAAAATTAGAACTAAGCTAAGTATTGGAGAGATGCCACAACTTTCAAACGGAAAAATTAGTTCCCAGAGGTAGTTTTGTTAATTATTCTTCAAAATGGATGAAAATTCATGAGGGAAAAAATGTGAAAAGTGAGAAATTAAATATATATATATATATATATAATGAAGATACCTCAGTGGAGAAAAAAGTCTTAAATAAACAAAGATAAGTCGTTAAAAACAGAAAAGTCGAAGTTACGTGAGAAAGAAGGAAGCTTTGCTTCTTCTTTATGGGTATTTTGGTGTGTTCGATTTTATATACCAAGGAGGGTCAAGTGCAACAAACCTCTATCTCCATCCCTAACTTTCATGTCGGCTACTACTATGTTGTAAGTTGTAGTGCTTTTGGGCCACATTAACCCACAGTACACCGGCCCTTTTCAGGGCAATGTTCATTTACTGTCTTGTGATGCCTTTTTTATTTGTTTTTTTCTTTAATATTTTTCATTATTATTTTTATTTATTTTCCAAACCTATTTATGTACATTTAACGAAACACTCTGTGGGTGACTCAAAATGTTAAACAGTGTTAGTAAACTATGTAAAAGTCAGTAAGCAGAACAGTTGACGAGATGATTCAGAATCAGGCTTAGCAGTTGAAAATATATTGAAAAGTGCATACATTTGAATAACCCTAAAAGCAGTTTCATTTTTGAGCCGCAAAATAGTATAGCATAAAGCTTAAACAATTAAAACGGAAATACTAAGAATAATAATAATCGTACGTTTAGTAAATTAATTGAATTAAAAAACAGGAAAAATAAGTTATATTACTAAAAAAATTAGAAATATATTAAATCTGAAAGGTATAACAAGCACGTAATGAAGAAGGGGCAAATACGATAAAATGGTGTGGAAACTATATGAAAGGTAACAATGTCGCTTATGATAATGGACGGGAAAAATACATAAGCAGCGTAAATAAGAAAATATGCCTGCTTTCAATGATAATAGTTAGATTAGAAGTCAAGCTTAACGAAATGAAACCTTGGCTGGGGTTTCGTTTATATAGAGAGAAGTCTGAGGAATTCTCTCCTCAACAGGGGAACGTTGTGGTTCCTCTTTGTCCTCGCTCATGGAAGATTATTTATCTCTACATGGGAGTTTTCCTGTATTTTAATTTGACTTGTTTGAGGCAATGAAGTGAGTTAGGGCAAGATGAAAATGTTGACTGAGAACGTTGAGCAAGTACGCCCGTAGAAAAGAAGAAAGCCGCAGACCAACCCCGCGATAATCGGAGAAACGTCCCGTTATCAGGGTCATGGAAAGGCTTGGATCTATAAATCCAAGTGTCTCAGAATTTGTTGTGGGTGGAAATGGGAGTACCCCGAGAAAACCCACATTCACAGGACAGGCGCTGAATATTCTACCTGTCCTGTGACCAGAGCTGAAAAAACAACAACATAAACATATATACACCTTTTTAAATGTTGTGCGTTTTACTGAGTGATTTGTGACTGTTGAAACGTGTTGTATGTTGAGATGTATTTTCCAGGAGCGCTGGCTAATTTGTATAGTGACGCAGTTAGTTCGTATCTATGTTCTGCTTTTAAGTAATATTTGTATGTTATTTCAGTTACCCTATTCCTATGGGTGGGTAGAATACCGATTTTGTGTAGCAAACGCAAACGAACGTGGCAGGGGCCCAGTCCAAATAGAGAGAAGTCTGAAGAATTCTCTCTCCAACTGGAGTGGCCAGGAACGATCTGGCTCTTCTTCGCTCCCTCACGCGAAAAATTATTAAAATTTACATGGGGCTTCTGCCTTCACTTCATTCTAAGATGAAGAAGTGAGGTGGGGTATGTGAAATTTTGTGTAAACAGACAGACATACTTGGTAGGTATTTAGGTTAAATTATTCTTTCGTTCTCCAAATGTCGAACGAAAAATAACCAAGGGCGGTTAGAAACTATTGTCTCTCTTCACCCTATCTGCCATGAAAAGCTGAAAAGGATGTTACTTGGGGGGTAACACGACGTACCCAACCGATATACGCAAGCTACTGGTATGAGTCACACTTCCTGCTTCTCTATTGTGGAGACACTTACTATTGGTTATAAACTCTGTTATATGATTGGTTGAAGAATAAGTTAGAAGCTGTCTTTCATTGGTTGATGGAATGGCACTGTAATCCTTGTTTGCTCTGTTTTCTTGTACGATTGTGCTACATGTGTTTGGTTATAAGTAATTACCATTAAATTCTAATTAAGCTGAAATAGTTCTCCTTTAAACCAAATAACTGCCATGAAATGTTCGTTTTTTCCTCACTGAAAGCCACGAGCTTACCTGATTTAGTATTTTTGTCACAAAATCATTAGGCCTTTGTTTCTCAGTATATTTCTTACAGTTACTTTCTTGGGAGATCGAATATTTAATTCCTTGGTCGATGGTATTTGGGTATTTTGCCCTGGAGGGTCAGGTTCACTTTGACCTCTTCCTCCTTCCTGAACATATTTTCCCTAACTGTTCGTATGTTAGGTCCTCTTCAGGGCAATGTCCATTTATAGTCTCTTATTCACAGTAGTCAAGCTTGCTGGTGGCAATTTATTTATTTTTTTTTTATCTTATTATTATTTTAAAATACATAAATATGTAAACTATAAATACAAGATTTAAAGTTCATATACATACATATTTTACTTTAATTTATTTTTCTTTGTGTTTAATATATATGTTAATTGGGGAGAGGTATTTAGGATTTTCTTCATCATGTATAAGGTACCTATCTAGTTCACATAACAAATCATTTTTCATCCAATTTTTGTTAAAATACCTAATTGTAATATTTAGGAGTCTATCTGATATTGTTGGTATGTTCGAGTAATTATGGATGAATTTAGATGATGTTGCTCTCGGAACTCTGTATGCTGTTGTGAGAAGTGTGTTTTGTATTGTTTGTAGTTTGGTTTTGATTGTTTCATTACTTACAGTTACCCATGCTGGAGCTGCATAGTCTATTACTGGTCTAATATATGTTTTGTATATTTTCAAAATATTATCTCTAGATGCTCCACTGTGTTTACCAGTTAGACTCCTAACATAGTTGGTTCTTCGCCAAATTTTATTTTTAATTTCGTTGACATGATTGATCCAAGTTATTTTTTTGAATCATAAGTCAGACCTAAAAATTTTGCTGATTGGGCAATCTGGAGCAGCATGCCATTCATATATATTTCTAACTGTTGTTTTCTGTGTTTTGGCGATTTCGCAAAGAGTACGAGCTGAGTTTTTGCTGTGTTTATTTTAATTCTATATTTTTCACAGTATTCACTAATTCTATTTAATTGTGGTTGTATGTTTGTAGCTGCTATCGTGGGTGAAATATTTAATTAATTGTTACAAAGACACATCTTTGAATTTACGCACTTATTCAAATAAAAAATACTACAAAGGTGGGTGTGAAGAAAATCCTAAATACCTCTCCCCAATTAACATATATATTAAACATAAAGAAAAATAAATTAAAGTAAAATATGTATGTATATGAACTTTAAATCTTGTATTTATAGTTTACATATTTATGTATTTTAAAATAATAATAAGATTAAAAAAAAAAAATTGCCACCAGCAAGCTTGACTACTGTGAATAAGAGACTATAAATGGACATTGCCCTGAAAAGGACCTAACAAACGAACAGTTAGGGAAAATATGTTCAGGAAGGAGGAAGAGGTCAAAGTGAACCTGACCCTCCAGGGCAAAATACCCAAATACCATCGACCAAGGGTAACAGACCTGATCTACTCAAATCACGACGCCAACTGAAAAACAGCAGGAAGTGAAATACTTCACTGACAAAAGTTCATTACCAAGTAGTACCCATCAAACATTTTGTTGTGTTTTGTTTTGTTATTATCGTTATTGTCGCTAATTAAGCTACTATTTCGTGTCACTACCATTCTACAAAGTTTGCTAACAATACAATGTTATTAAATTTAACGTGAAAGAAAATCTTCAATGAAAATTAATGTTTTTCCAAACGTATATAAAACTTTCTTCGGATTACGATGATTACAATGCATGAAGTATTTATGGAATACACAATAATCATAATATATTTCAACAATGAGACCTTTAAAATATATAATAATTTGAATATAAAATAATTCATTGACCTTTAAAACATCAAACCATTTAACACTGAAACCTATGATATTCTCTATAAAACTAAATGTTTTTATAAAATAGATTCTATATATAATACAGCAGTCTCTATACATCAATTTTTAATAAACTCAAACTTCTTGCATGCATAAAACGTTCCACAATAAACCTTGTACATGTATAACAATCCGAATACATATATATATATACATAACATAGAAATAATAATATAAAAGCAATAATTATCGTAATACTTGTAATATCTTTAATGAATATGCCTCTATGAGTAATCTAAATCCAATTAAGACTATTATTATTTGAGATAATAAAGTGTTTTCTTTTTGTTAATGTAATTAATGTTTGTAGTTTGGTTGGGTTAGCCTAAACTCTGATACTTCGTTGATTATTGAAATAAATCATGTTGTGTATTATTTATTTATCTCTAAACTAATTGTGAGTTTTGTAAAAAAAAAAAAAATGAATAAAATATTTACATGTGTACAAATCCTTTTACAATTTGCTCTACAGAAATGCAAAATTATCTGAATAACAAATCCTTTAACGCTGATATAGATTATAGCGTACACAATAATACATATACAAATCCTTCAACAATGACATCTTTATAAATTACGATAATTTTAACACAATAGTCCTGTAATGAGACTCTTACGGATATACATCCACTTGAATAAAATAATTCTTGAACAACAAGACCAAATAACATACTTATTTATCTGAAACGTGGTATTTACAGGGCTACTAAGTCACTTTCGCAAAATTAACTTAACACAAAAAATGCCCTCCAAAACTGTATGTGAATGAGGCATTTCTCCAGACAGAAACATTAGTTAAATTCTTAGTTCTAATACATGACACAAAATTAACATGGATGGAACTCATAAAAAAAATAAAAAAACCACAATTTGGCAGTTACGAACTAACTATGCAAGGAGTTTAAAAGGTAAAAATAGGGAAGTAGCAGCTGAAAACATAGTAAAAATCTATGAAGCATACATATGACCGGTAATAGTACATGCATCATCAACTTGGATAAATACAGCATAAAATCTAACTAAAACTTAGTTACAAAAACTACAGAACACTACTTGCAACAGCATACAGAGTACTAGATCAACTTCCTCAGCATTTATACACAAATATAGAAACACTAACTGAAAGACTTCTACAAGGTTCACTAAATTATTTTGCAATAAATTAGCAAAAGAATGATCTTCTATGAGAACTCATACACGATGAAAATAGTCCTAACTATCTCTCCCCATTGACATTTATATTAGAAGTAAAAATAAACTAAGGCCACCAAAAAGTTGGCATACATATCATCAATAATATATAATTTTTAACTTACTGTGAAAGGGTTTTTATATGTTAAAATATAATTGGAACTGTTCGTGTAATGTGGAATAAAAGCGTGAATAAGCTAAATTCTTGTTCTCCTGTAGTGATCAAATAAATATTGAATATATATTAATTAACATGTACGTGTGCGCAGATAGCCCTTTAGTAGCACTGCGCGAAATTCAAAACAAACAAACCGACAACAAATATTTAGTTTTTTTGTTTGTTTTTTTGAGAAGAGAAGACAGTACATGATTACAAGAAACAGAGAAAGTAAAACACAAATAAACAACATTAGAAATCACATCAGAACTCAAATAAAACAACAAAAACAAAATAAATGGGACAATTATTGTAATAAACTAAACGACATAACTGACCCGAAAAAATTCTGGTCACATCTTAAAAGACTCACAAATGAAAACACAAACACAAAGAAATATCCTCCACTTGAACATAATAACACCACTGCACACACAAATAAAGAAATAGCCGAAGCTGTCAAAGATCAACTCCAAAATACATTTAAAACGCACACAGATCCAAATATGAATACAAATTTCTACAATAAAGTCACTAATTACATAGCAAATAATAAACATCAATATGAACCAATATTTCACGACCATTGATTGATTGATACGGGAGAAAAAAAAAAGATCCACCCAAGTTGTACATGAATGGATCACTTTTACTGACTGCTGCTTTTGCAAAATTTATAGGTTTAACTTATAATTGAAAATTAACGTGGATACAGCATACAATCAATACCCTGATACGAAAGTAGAAAAGAGCAAAGAGCAGAAGTAGCTGCAGTCAACACAAGTGAAAAACTGGAGTACATACACATACGGTTAGGAGTATTAAGTGATTGGCTAACGCATACTCGAATCTTGATACGTGATTGGTTAAAATTGAAGCTTCTCAATCCCGTTTTGTTACAAAGTTGGTATAGCTAGTCATGTTTACAATAACGTTTTTCCTTATAACAATTTTTTTACAGATGTCCTTAGCCGAGAGAGAAATGAAGAGAGATCGCGTGATTTCCGAGCACGTCTAATTTTATCACAATAAACCTAACAACGGAATGGTGTGGTGTTCATAACTTTCACTGATGCTGTATATAACTAACATGAGTGGAGCGAAGAGGGACATTAGTATTCTCGAACACTTCGGTTAGGGAAAATTAGTGAAGTGTTTCTTTAAAACTTCCACATTTAAATCTATGAAATGAATAAAAAAACATACAGTATTGTACCAACTCCTTGTATTCTTAAAAACCACTCAAGAAGCGACATCACCAGAGGTTCTGAACAGATACTTGAAATATAATATAAAATTAGTCAACTTGCTAGCTTTGTTTTGTTTGATCTCTGCTATGTCCAACCCGAGAAATCAAACCTCGGAATTTTGAGTTAGAAATCTTTAAGCTTACTACTGTCCCACAGGAGGACTAGTCAGTCAATTCAACACGATTTTCGGTACACTTAATAAATATAAATGCGAAAACCCTATACATTTATTATCACATTTTGTTCAGAACTATACTAAATATCATAATAATAAAATAAAAACATCCTGGGTACAGATAAGCCTTCAAAAACATTATAAAAAATTACATCATTAATTTTCAGTACCCAAGGTTTTCTACTAAATCTAAAGTAGAAGAGCATCACTTTGTCTTGCGCTTTCTTAAAGGGCCGCGCTCTGCCTATTTATATTGCTACAAAGAGCAAAAGATTATTTCTGAGGTTGTTGTATGTGAGAAGTAGTTCATTATTTACAAAAATTACTAATCGACATGTCTGGTAGGGGTAAAGGTGGAAAAGGTCTTGGAAAAGGAGGAGCTAAACGTCACAGAAAAGTTCTCCGTGATAATATCCAAGGTATTACAAAACCAGCAATCCGGCGACTGGCACGTCGTGGTGGAGTGAAGCGTATATCCGGCCTTATCTACGAGGAAACTCGTGGTGTTCTGAAGGTGTTTTTGGAGAATGTTATTCGGGACGCTGTAACTTATACCGAGCATGCCAAACGGAAGACTGTTACTGCCATGGACGTAGTGTATGCCCTAAAGAGACAAGGTCGAACCCTATATGGTTTTGGAGGTTAAATAACAGCTGCATTTTATCAAACCGGCCCTTTTTAGGGCCACCACATCCAGCAAAAGAGAGCCAATTTCTCGTATATACATGAGTATTAATGTTTTAGGTATCAATTAAAATGAATTTCTCAGTGTCACTCTTGACTCCGTTGAATATTTTTAATAGAGGTAGGTGTGAAATTCTTGCTGAAAAACGTGGCTACACGCAAAGAAAACACTATTAGTATTCTAAGAACACACACCTGCAGAGGAACATTAATTCATAATGACAGATGCTTGCCTTCAATATATGCCAGTGTAATAAAATTTTTCAGTCTCCATGTCAGTGAAAGAAATAAAACGTTAGTAGTCGTACGTCTACTATTCAACACTCATTAGAGAAAAAATAGCATTCTACTTTCGGAAAGTCTAGAAAGAAATAAGATTAAACTAAATTCTATATTTGGTTTCTTAGTAGTACATTATTCTAAATGTGGTCTATGTTCTCCTTTGTTCTCGAATGTCGTCCAAAAAGACTTCAAATCTATTCTAACGTTGTAAACATACATGTCTCAAAGTAAGCTTTTTTGATTAAATACCATTAAACATTCATGTTAATGTAAGAAACTGAACATTATTTCTCGGTGTTTGAAAGATTTTTTTCTTTTAATATATTTCAAACTTTTTAAATTGATGGATTTTATTGGTTTAAATTTTGTTCCAATCTATATTGAGATTTTTAAATACATTCTGTGTGTGAGTGTGTACATTTCTATATTTCTTAGTGCACAGTCACTTAGAAGTTTTGGTATTTACTTAAACATTTGTTTAATGTTCGAATATTTGAACCAGCTGGTTTCCTGTTGCGTAATTTTTAAGCCACGATAGGTTTTTTTTCTGTGGTGCGTAGATTTATTTCATTGTATATTTTTTTTCTTAACTATTGACCTCTGTCAGTCATAAACATTTTATTTTTCTCAATATCTAACGAAATATATCATTGTTGATATTCACATGTTCGCGGATTTCACCGGTGGCACTGAATTTGTCTGTGATGGTTTGAATCACCATTCTTCAAGAGTATTTATTGTTTTATATCTGTTTCAACAATTGAAAAGCGGTTTCTCTCTGCATGGTGAGCGATTTATTCAGGTGCTTTCGTGTTTTCTATCACTCAGTCTGTTTTAATATATGTATAATGTTTTAAGTTTTCTCAATGTTGTTGGTTACTAAAAGTATTTTAGCTTTTACTTCTCTATCGGTTGTTTAGTGCATATTAATTCTGATTTTTACTCGTGTTAGTCTGTCTGTTATTTTATATCAAACCCTTAGTTTCATTCGAAATGTTTCTCATCAATACAAAGATACTTAAATGATTAAAAGTGTCCATGACTTTATAAAACATTAACCCAGCCTTAATGCTCAAAATATTTTAATCATTTGTAGACCTTTATAAATCTGAATAATTTGTTAAGACTATTTCATTTCCAAAATAGTATTTTTTAAAGTTATCATTAATTTTCTAAATGTTTAAACTTGTATATAATATTATACCCGACAACAAAAGTTTCTGTGATTATTTTACAGGTGCTTGTATCCTACAATCTACTTATCTTGTAACATGAGACTGCTGTTGTTTTATAATTTTCTGTACTCTTATATTGTACAGTTCAGTGGTTTAATAAATACTTACTCGTCCAATGACTATTGTTGTTTTATAATTTTCTATATTCATCTATTGTCCAGTTCTGTGATTTGTAACTAACACTAGATAATTGTCTTTCTTCTACTGTACACTTCATTGCTTTAATATACATTTACTCACAATGTGAAACTATTGTTGTTCTTTATTAATCTGTATTCTTCTGCTCTTCAGTTCATTAGTTTAATGTGTAATTAAATTGTTCGTCATACGACTCTATTGCTGCTTAATCATTTTCTGTATTTTTCTACTTTCCAGTCAGTAACTTAATAAGCATTTTCTCATGACATGATACTATTGATGTTCTTTGTTATTAACCTATATTTTTATACTATTCAGATCAGTGGTTTAGTATGTATTTACTTACAAGATGACAATTTTGTTGTTCTATATTTGCCTTTGTTCTTACATTGTTCAGGTCAATGGTTTAATAAGTATTTTCTCATAAGTTGACACTTTTGTTGTTTTATATTAGTTTGTATTCTTATACTATCAAGATCAATAGTTTAGTGAGTATTTACTTATAACATGACACTATTCTTGATATTTTATTATATATATTATTACATTGCTCAATTCAGTGGTTTAATAAGTATTTATTCTTAGCATAACTTTAGTATGCTCTTCCTTAGACTGTTCTATTTACCCCGTTTACATTATCATTGTAAATATTTGTGTCTCGACATGATTTTTATTCAGGTACATGCTTCTTTGGTTTAAAATATGTTTACAAAAATATATTTACGACTTGATATTTGTTTTTTTTCCCTGTAACTTCAGTATTTAGGTTTAAAGGTACATATATAAAGTTATACTACGATTCTCCGTTTTTTAAATTTTCAAATATATTAGTTTTTCATTTTCGTTTCCATCCTTAGATATGCTTCTTTAACCTGTACCTACCAATAACCTGTTAGTAAATTATTAATTAGTTCGTATTTTTGCCTGAAACACCGGTTGTTACAGTCCATGGCACGTTAGCCTTTAGCTATTTGCTGGTACCCGTTATATACTTGAGTAGACTGAAACAACTAAGCGGTCGACTGTCATGTTCACGAACATTATGACTAGGTATAATAAAGCTTCTTTTTTTCTTCAATCTGAATTTGGACTTTAGGCCTATTTTTTTTTATCTGTGAAAGTCAGATACAAAAATGGCTTCCTCCCCCTCCTTAGCAGTCGATATATTTTACTTTAGTATGTATTTTGATTTATTCTGGAAAATGCTAATTTTTATCACCAGTTTATACCAGACACCACGAGCATACATTCTAACTCCTCTTCAAAGAATTGATAAAACAAGCCAGTAAACAATGTCATCGTCGTCGTCATAATCTGACAGAACTGTTGAACAATTGTCTATTTTAGTGGAAATTGTTTCTTATATTTATTATTCGATTTTTATGTTTCTGCTATTTAGTTAAATTATTAACATTAATTTTTAATGTTTAAAAATTATTGATTAACAGATAATACAAGAAGTGTTGGTTTTTTTACGATAGAATATAATCATTTGTCTTCTGCACAACTTGAATCATAGGAGTTTGTTTGTTTATTTTTGAATTTCGCACAAAGCTACTCGAGGGCTATCTGCGCAAGCCGTCCCTAATATTGCAGTGTAAGACTAGAGGGTAGGCAGCTAGTCATCGCTATCCACCGTCAACTCTTGGGCTACACTTTTACCAACGAATAATGGAATGGCCGTCACATTATAACGCTCCCACGGCTGAAAGGGCGAGTATGTTTGGTGCGACCGGAATTCGAACCCTCGACCCTCAGATTACGAGTCGAATAATTTATGTTCATGTTTAACCGCCTACGTTGGAGCCATACATTAAACAAACATACATTTTAAGTGAACAACGATACTTCATATTTGTTACCGGACCAGCGATGCCAGAGAATACCATAAAAATTTGTTTAGAAGTATTTTTATATGTAGTTATACTTGTGAGTTTCACATTTTAATAAAGGTTGTACTTGTTTCGTACTCGCAATCTATTGACAAACTATAAAGAGTAACATAATACTTTGCGAAGTTATTTAGAACGTTAATGTCAAAATTAATAATCAGTTATTGTTTTCAACGTTATCAGAATGACAACAAGAGTTCGTTCAACACTGAGCCTTATATGTACGCACGTACAGCTCTGTTACCTCACCTCGCTCAACGCCATGTTGCTGAAACAGTGACGTACAGACTTCTTGTTCACTCTGGTTTCTAAGAAACACCAGGCTCTCCCTTTATGATATACAGTGTTTACTAACCACAGTTTTAGCTTAAAATGCCAATGAAGTTTTAACCGCCCATTATTATACACACGTATATACCGTTTTTACATATGCGCTATATTATGTGGTGTGGTTGAAACAGCGAACCATTAGTGATAACTACTGAACAAGCTCACTTTTGATTTTAACTGAATTCTACTATTATTTTGTATGTTTTCTTCTTTCTGGACAAACGGTTCATTACACTTGTTCATTAAACTGAAATATGAAGTTCATGTATGTTTCACGTTGCATCTTACTTATCTACTGCCTAGTTTATCTATATAGCTCAAGATTTTATCATCATCATTATGGAATAAATTTGGGATTGTTTGAAGATAATAGAGTTATCCTAGCCCCTGGCGGAGCGATGATAAAATACAGAGAACGAAAAGAGAAATAGTTCATAGGATCCAGTACTGGGAATTTGATGCGAGGATCGATAGGTACGGTGGGGGAGAATAGAGGAAACAGGAACTCGACTTTTGTAGATTAGAGAACACTTACACAGTCTTTTCTCATGTAAAATCATAAAAGTTTCATGATTATTATATAATGTTTTAGTGGTATATCCAACATAAAATTAGATAATTACATGTAGGGTAAAAGGTTATACAATTCCTTTGTTTTGTGCAGTTTTTGCTTCAAACACACATGACGGTAAATATGAAGAATCCGCAGTTGTATATTATTTAGCCACCCTTTGAGACAGTGATAAGCCTAAAATCAGGCGTTCGTTTCCCCTTGGTGGATACGACAGACAGTTCGTTGTGGCTTTGCTATAATAAAAACACAAGAATAATTTAATAAATAATTAAAAACGACGTTTTATATTTACACAGTTTTAAAAACCTTATTAAAACTATCAAAGGTTGTTGTTTTGAACTACCCACAAAGCTACACAATGGGTTATCGGTGCTCTGCCCATCACGGGTATCGAAACGCGGTCTTTAGCGTTGAAAGTTTGTAGACATACCGCTGGGCCACGGGGGAACACTAAGGAATGCTTCCATTTTAAAGCACACTTCATTTGTGCATTAAAAAACGACGTAGAGGTTGTAGCGACAATATACAAGTAGAGTGTGGTTTTAAAATGGAAGTCGTTCACGGTTTAAGTAAAGTTTTTAAAACTGTGTAAATATAGAATATTGATTTTGATTAATTATTAGACTTTACACACGACTATGATTAAGAATAATATTATCGACTGCCTAGAGGTAAATACGCATTGCAATTATCAAGTTATTGACAAAACAAGCAAATATTTGATGTTAGACGAACAGATATGTACAAAGAAAAATACAAAAATACCAATATTTGTTCAGAACAATTTTTGATTGGTAATTATGTTTTAACCCTATAATTTTTGGTAACAAAATCGTAACATGTATTACCATATTGGGTAACGCTAGAGATGGGACTTTGATACAGTTTCAGTTGAGAGAAGAATATGCGTGAGAAACAAACAATCACGGCCTGGCATGGCCAAGCGCGTAAGGCGTGCGACTCATAATCTGAGGGTCGCGGGTTCACGCCCGCGTCGCGCTAGACATGCTCACCCTCCCAGCCGTGGGGGTCTATAATGTGACGGTCAATACCACTATTCGTTGGTAAAAGAGTAGCCCAAGAGTTGGCGGTGGGTGGTGATGAATAGCTGCCTTCCCTCTAGTCTTACACTGCTAAATTAGGGACGGCTAGCACAGATAGCGCTCGAGTAGCTTCGTGCGAAATTCCTAAACAAAAAAAAACAAAAAAAAACCCAGCAATAACCAACAAATTAAGTCAGGTTCATCAGAGAAATAGCTCATGTTAGAACTTATGCTAAATGTGTGTTAGAATATATAGAGCAAAAATAACATTTTGTAAGGGACTTTTCCTGTAGTTTATTTCACGTAGAAACACGGGGAAAATCGTATAACTTCAGAGAGATTTTGGTTATTTAACGTGCACCGAGAAACATGTGAAATTAATAATTGCGAGTAATTATGATTTAAACTAGACGAAGTAGCAATAATACGGAAAAACAAATTACTGCTAATGATAATCTAAGCCAGCGAATGAGGTTAGCAGAATGAAAACAAATAAGTACAATAATACTTTTAAGTAACAGCTAGTGTTTATAGATTAAAACAATATATATGCAACAAAATAACATCAAACATTAAATCATCAAAATAAAAGCCATAATAAATCAATTGCATCCACACATTAAGCTCCTAAACTGAATAGTTGAATAATATTGTATTATTTTCTTTCTCTCTGAATCAGTTGTACAAGAATGGAGAAACGTCAGTCACGTGTAATGAGTGACGCTACTTGGAATAGATTATATTATTTGTTTTATTTTGTTGTTCATGTATGTAAATTGTTTTCCCTTTTTGTTCATAAGCTTGAAACATAACATATATTTTCTAGATTGGATTTGTTTCTTCTATCTTTCGGATAACCTAAATAGCTTGAGTTTCGAGCAAAGATTACTTAAACTCTAATAATATTCATGTTCCATAATTGTAAGTGATGGTATTGTTTACTGTATTTTACGTACGGTAGTACTTAAAGTAGGAATAGGCAGATACACAATACATGCAATACAAACTATTTACTCATACACCCCTGTAACAACCAAATAATAAGTCTTCAACAGTATTTCAGACATCCTTAGGTGATAAACAAACCAAATACAAAATTACATTTCATACAACCACTTGAAAGTATTAGCACAGCAGAAACATAAAATCTACAAAACCACAATTTCCATATGTGACATTGTCCAACGCTTTTAGCAGTGTAGCAGACAAACTTACCATAACTCTGTGTGCTCCACATAAAAACACAGCGCAGAGACAATGTGACAGTCCTAGTAGTTTCTATACTAAATATTACCAAAAAGAATAGTTATTTGACATACATCACGTAATGTCTTGATCAGGGATCCCATTTTAAAAAAATACACAAATCCACTCACTAAGTAGGTGTAGAAGCCCCGCCGTTATACAGAAAATAGATAAAAGGTGTTTCTGTCAAGATATACTTATTGTTTTACAATATTTCAAATCTATTTGCCTGAGTTAAATAAAACTGGAGTGAAAACATACTGATGATTACATCTAACTATGCTGTGTTGTGATAATTATGATCAGTGTATTTACATGTAAACAAACAAGGACAGTTCGCAAATTAAACCTGTTTCTTTCATGAATACCAGTCTACATTACCATTTTTAGCTACGTGAAATTCTAGTTATTGACTGATCAAGATGACGTGGTTAATTAAATTGATTAACTAATTTATCAATATTAGTACATTCACACAACCACAACTCACACAAATAATACACATTCACAATGTGTACAAATACCATGTGTAAAGACAATTCACAATTAATACACACACCATTATAATATTATGGTTCACACCCACATTGACCATACACAAACAGCATATCAACACAAATAAATGAATGATGCATAAAATCATGCCACCTTGCATGAGCAAGGGGAAACATTATTGAAAAAAATTGAAGATGTAGAAATGGGTGCACGAGAAAAGTGAGGAAACAAGGTAGGAATGGGTGCACCAGAAAGTAAGGAGACAAGGTAGGAAGGGGCATGTGTTATAAAGCTTCCTATATATACAACATCACAAGGAGGAGGATCTGTTCAACGTCTGCTGCATACATTATGTGTTAAATTACAACTGATAGTTCTTATAATGTCATATTGTTTCTGTGCCATGTACTTCTCTAATACTGTGAAATTAGTAATTCTTTAAAATGTGGAAATGTTGCTTGATAAGTGTCTCTATTTCTCTGCTGTTTAGTTCAGTGGTTTAACTCATTACTCTTATTATAGTATTTATATATTATTTACTAGTTTAACATATGTTCTTACTTGCTCTCCAGTGGAACAGTAATATGTTTGTGGACTCACACCACTAGAAACCAGCTTCTAATACCCATGATGGACAAAGCACAGATAGTTCATTGTGTAGCTTTGTGCTTAATTCTAAACAAACAAATTTTTGTTTATAAAATAAAATCTTCATTCTCTCTGTTTTAATACTGTAACATAATTGATAATCAGGTTGCATAATGTATGAAAAATTAAAATATAATTGTTTTTCATTGTTTTTATGTGATTTTGTTTAACTTATTGTTACACTTATAACAAATACTTTTGTGATTTCATTTTGCTTTCTACGTGATAGCTAAACTGGAATTGACTGTATTATTGCACTGATTACACCGATTTCTCTTAAAGTTACAATATTTACTTGCAGTACTATATTAATGTTGTTTGAGGTTCTTCATTTTTTCATCATTTCAGTTCAAGGGTTTGAATTACAGTTTCAAGTTGTAAAACAATAGTGTTGTTGTTAAATGTTTATTCTTAATTTTTTATTTATTATTTCAGTGATTCTAACTGTAATGATGCACTAAAGTTGTTTTAAAGATATCTAACTTAGTATAGTGTCCAGTTCGTAAGCTCAACTTATTATACAAGTTACTGAAGTTGCACTAATTTCTTTTCTGCTTCACTATTACCCAGTTGAGTTGTTTTAAATAACAGCTACAAATTGTTGTACATAACCTGATGTACGTTTTGTTTGCTTTTCTACTGTTTAGTGTGGTAGTTTGAATTATAGCTACAAATTGCTATTTAGAGGTTGACATTATGTGTTTTCTCTATTCTTCAGCTGTTTAACTGTTATATATAATATGACATTATGTACCTTCCCTTTTTTTTGGTGTAACCTAGTTTACTATGGTAAGTTACATCCACAAATTGTTACTTATGATCTGATATTATGTGTTTTCCCATATTGTTCTACTGTTCTGTACCTTGGCTCAAATTATGTTAATTTCTTGTTGTAATTCTATAATTTTTCATAGTTGAGTTATTTTTCACTGATACAATTCGTTGTCTTATAGTCACAAATAATTTCTTAAAACTGAATAGTAATGTTGTAGAAGCAAAATATGTACAAGGGGCCAAAGTTAGAGGTGAATCAAGGGTATCAGGAAGATATCTTCTGAAAACAAAGAAATACTGGGATGGGAGAGCAAGCACTTCTGGAAAACTTTTATTATTAAAATATAAATTTCTGCCAAGATAAGTTGGAGTTCAGATCAAAGACATAATGTCAGAATAAGAAGTTTTGACCATCTTACACAATGTTTTATTTCAGAAAGAGATATTTTAAGAGACAGTAGTTCTATACTGTTGTGCCTATCCATAACCAATTAAATAGTTATATTGTAATACTATAGTAATATGTTATTGTATATAAATTATCGTTCTAAGGTGTTAGGACAAAGTGAAAAAGAAGATTTCAGGTTACTTTCAAAGATCAGTGGAAGGTAAACCGCAGGTGAAACATCAATATTTTATTAATCTTCATGTTTAGTGCAACAGAAACTCATTGGAAGTGACTGAGTTCAGCAAACAATTAATATTTTCTGTGTTCCTTTTGCTTTAACAATTGCAAACAGTCTAAGGCTTTGTTGCAACATATTCAATCAAATATTTTACTTCATACATATCTGATACACTCTTTGAAAGTAACTTTCAAGGTTCTGATCAACCAAATACCAGATCTGCTCAAATGGGTTGAGATTGGGCCTCTATGGAAGACACTGCATTATTTCAATGACTCCAACAGCTTCTTTCTTAGCTATGTAATTTCTTCACAGGTTGGATGAGTGTTTGAGGTCATTATCTTCTTGGTAGTAGAATCCTTTACTAACAATACACAAACTACTGGCTGTACCATGACAGATCAGTATCTTATGGTACTTGTACTGGTCCATTATTCTACAAATGTCTGCTGTCACCTCAGCAGAAAACATTCCCACATTATCACACTGCCTTCCCCATGCTTCATGGTGTTATGTAGTGGTAAGTATCTTTCACCTTTCTTCCACTAGATGTACAACCTACACCTTGAACCAGATATTTCAAACTTGGACTCATCTGTCCATAACACCCTTTTCCTATAAACAACAGTCCAGTTTTAGTAATGTTTAGCAAATTTAAGTTTCCTGATAACATTGGAGATTGAATAAATGTTTTTTTAATATTCCATTTTCATTGAGTCTTCTTGACACTGTAGATCTGGACATTTTTCTGTCATTTTGGTATTTGATCATTTATTTCAAGCTTGAGATCAGTGGCAATCTTTCTTCCTTCCCAAAGGCTGCATAAATGAAGATACTTAACACCAACATCATTAAGTTTAGATGTTCTGCCTATTCCTTTCTTATTTTCAAATTTACTTTTGAGGAGCATTTCAAGTCTGCAGCAATTTGTTGGAGAGTTTAAACAGCATCATGTGAAGCTTTTATGCAAACTTTATGCTCTACTGACAATTCTCTATGATATTTGGGTTGTGACATGACAACACAACAAAACTTAATATATAGTGTTAAAGACTATTGTTATCAAGGTTTATTTATGGAATCCTATTAAATTCATTTCTTTTAGCATATATCAATGCCATATGCTAGTTCTTTTCTATACAGTTAAGACACTGTGAGTACTGTGACAGTTATTTCAGACCTTCGATTTGATCAGTAAGCTCATTCAAGCAGAACCCTTATTACATGCCCTTGGTACAAGTATATGGGAATTCTAAAGAATGATAAGTATCCTCATCCTGGCTCATTAAATTGTCAACAGGGATCAGTAAAGCATTACCATAGTGTTGAAATTTACATTCTGTAATGACATGGAAGAATTAGCACCATCAAATGAAAGGAAAGACAAAATATTCTCTTGTCCTACCACTCTTTCACAGTACTGTAGTTAAGTATAGTTAGATAAATAATTAGTTATAAGTTACATTTTGGGAATCAATATCACAAATTGTTAAAAACACTTGTTAGTGCAAAAGTTAATTTCCAGAAATAAAAAAAATCTATTGACATTTATTGAGGGTCCAAAATGAGTGCTTATTTTGAGGAGACAGGAATCCTCTGGTCCCCTTGTTCCAAAATATATTCTACATTTGTCTATTCTTCCATTATCCTGTTTATTTCATAACATCTGAGTTCCAAGTAGTAGCTTGAATATAATACCAATGTTGGTTTACATTTATGTATTCTCTACATAATAATTTTGTAACCTGAATATAAACATCAAAATAAAAATAAATACACAAATGAATAAGTAAAACAGTTTTTATTCACAAAATCATAATTCTGTTTATATTCTTTGTTCACTGCCCTTCTTCTTCTTACTTTCTGCTATAACGTCATTAGCTGCTTAGGTTGGAGAAGAACTTCCAAGGTGCATCAACACAGGAAAGAGAAGGAGGAATAATAATATACTACACTTTAAAGTCACAGGGTTCTAGTACAATATCCCATACTCCATAAATTACCTCTGTAAACTACTATTCCAAATGACATATTTAAGTGAGAGAACTCCAAGTTATCCCAATTCATACAAGTATCTTTGTTGACCCTTAAGATGGATTTGTCCCACCCCAGAGAGTAAACACTGATACAGGGAACACTGGTACAAGCTTCTATGAGATAACTGTTGCTATAAATATATTTTTATACAACCTGAAGGATAAGCATATTTTTTTCAAATTTTTATTCTTCAGTTACCAAGAATGTCATAATGGTATGCAGAATACCTGCATGGAAATTTTTATAATTAACTGAAAATATTTTACAACAAAATTTAGAACATATTCTAAACTAATTAAGGAATTATTGTGTACATTGTTTTTTATAAAGTTCTGTACTTTAATCTATATGTACAAATAGGTACTTGTATAACATAATTTTACTTTTATTGGTCAGGCATCATTATTACATTATATTATTGTCCAGTTATTTTTGTGTAATTTAGAGTTAAAAATTAATTATTTGAATTATCATATGGTTTGTGTTCCAGAATTTTCTGTTGTCAAGTGTAATAGTTACAAGCATGCACTTGTAATGTTATGGTATTGTTGCAAGAAGGTTAACTAATTTGTTTCCTTTCAAATTCAATCGTTTAAAGATATACATGTAGTTATCTAATTATATCAATATTATATCAATTCTCCTATTACTTAATTATTTAGTTTCATACACTTAGCTATGGATAGTTTATTATAACACAATACTGTTGTTGGTGATTCATGATTTGTTAAACTAAAGATGACCCAAGAAGATTGAAATGTTGTTCTATACTTTATTTTAATAAAAATTTTAATACCCATACCAACTGACTTCAGAATACTTTAATACTGTTGTTGATTTATACATCTTTATTCTTCCACTTTTTAACTTAGTGATCTGCCTTATTGTTACCAATACTGATGTATTTTATGATGCTGTTATTTCTTTATGCATGCCTATATGGTGTATGATAAATGCTGGTGGGTGTATATTTATATCATTATGTATCCAATAGTTAGAAATAAAAACTACTAAACTAAATTACTATACAACATTTGGCTCTTTTTAACCATCTTCATTGATATATAGCCTTAGAGCAATATCTAATTAATCTCTTTCACTTGTTAATATATATGAGTTTATATATATCACAAAAAGTTTTGTTTTAAATCACAGTGGAGGTTTAGTTACGAGTATTAGGGGTACCTTAGAGAATAGTGACAAATGTTTAATAGGCACTTGTATTAGCTCTATTTCTATAATGTATAATATAGCTATTTACTTACCTTAAGAGTGATAATTTATTAATGTCCTTTGAAATAGTTTATTAAACACTGATGTATGCTCTTTGACAACACCTGTAAGTTTTCACAATTATATAGGAATTTCATAGCTTTTCTGAGTGCTCTGCACCAAGTAGAAAGTAGTAATTGTAAGAGGTTTGTTTCATTAAATTTATCCTGATGTATTCAGTTATTGGTCTGATGTAAGTATTATACATTGTTAGTACATTTTTCTCAAAATGTTCCTCTGTTGTTGAAAGCTATACTTTTAATCTTCCAAAATATGTTTTAGTGTATTTTAGATGACTTATTTGGACTAGTTTCCTGTCTGAGATGACACCAAGAAATTTTTGCTGTAGTGGATATCTGAAAAATAGTTCTGTGAAAATATAATTTTTTTGTAAATGTTTTGTGGTTTTTTAGAGATTTAGAAAAACAAAGAAGTTCTGTGTATGTGTGTGTACATTTATTTTGGTATGCCACTTCTTGCAACAATTTTTTATAATGCTATAGAATTCAGGCAGAATACTCTTACAGATAATCACACCACTTGTAAATTATGATAAAATATAGTTATTTTTGTGTAACAGAGGCATGCTTTTGTCAGTTTGTTTTTTAAGCACAAAGCTATAGAATGATCTCAACTTGGTTTTTTTGCATTACAAGCCTACAGACTTGCTGCTGTGCCAATGGAGACAGTGATATAAAATTCCTGTGATAGTTTTTGCTTTACACATCACTTTACTAACCCCACAATGTAAAACAACAAACATATAAAGTGTTCATAAAACCAATAATATAATATGGTTGCATGATCACCTATACCCTGTTTGTGATAACATTATGTAACAAACTTTTTACTCTTTCTTGTTCTTGGGCCGAAAGTGTTGTTTCCCAATTACTTATACCTAAAGTAAATGGAAAAGACCTATTTTTCTCTTCAAACTTTGCTTTTATAACTTGGGTAATGAAATTTTAAAAAATTACCCATTTTCCAGAACATTTCAGGTAGATTCAATGCTAAGGCAACTGGAATTGTCTGTAACCTGAACAAGTGGTGCCTCTTCATTGATAGCTCATTCAGAAGCCTCGAAGCTATGCTGCTCTATAACAGGATTAAGTATCCATTTCTTCCCCTGGCTCATTAGGTGCACCTCAAGGAGGAATACAACAGCATTAAGACCTTGCTAGAAGCCTTGAAGTAAGACGAGTATGTCTGGGAGGTTATCGAAGACTTCAAAATGGTGGCATTCCTGCCAAGGAGGCTTTACCAAGTTTCCCTGTTATCTTTGCCTTTGGGGCAGCAGAGACACTACAATGTACTAAAACAGAAAACACTTGCCACAATGGACCCGAGTTCTCTGTGAAGAGACACAATGTCAAGTGTGAGCCACTAGTAGACCTTCAGAAGGTGTTATTCCCACTATTGCATATAGAATTGGGTCTTATGAAACAATTTGTCACAGCTCTTGATAAGGAGTCTATAGACTTCAAGTCTTCTTCCCTAAGCTGTCTGAAGCAAAGGTTAAAGCTGGTGATTTTGCTGGACCACAAATAAAGAAGATCCTGGAGTACATAGAATTCCCCAAGAAGCTCAGTAGGAAGAAAAAAATCTTGGGGCAGTTTTGTCACAGTAGTTCGGGGCTTCTTGGGCAATCACAAGGCTGAAAATTATGTGGAATTGGTTGATGTTTTGGTGAAGAACTACAGCAAAATGAGCTGCAGGATATCCCTTAAAATCCATATCCTTGACACTCATCTTCATAAATTCAATGAAAACATGGGAGCACACTCAGAGGAGCAAGGTGAGTGCTTCCATCAAGATATACTGGACTTTGAATGCCACTACTAAGGAGCATACAATGAAAACAACGAGGGGAGGCTATATTTGGGGGATGATACGCAAAAGTGATTTACATTACAGTTGTAAACCTCAAAAAACTACTCAATTATAAGCATTTTTGTATAACTTTATTATAAATATATGTAAATTTTGATTCATATGTTATTTTATTCAGGCCTTATGTAAATGAAAATGTGGAAATTTGCCCATTTTTACACAGAAAATAGGTTAATATCTAAATTTCATTATCCAAGTCACAAAAGCAAAGTTTGAAGGGAATAATGGCCATTTTCTGTACTTTTACAACATAAGCAATTAAGAAATAACACAAACTATCCAGGTACAAAACTTGTGTTACAAAGTGTAATTTTCTTCGTTTTTTCTTATACTCTTTATATTATGTTAGTGTTATTTCTTCGTGCATGCCTGTAACGTCCATATATTTCTTGAAAATTAATTCAAGCTAAAAATATCTTCTCTAATAACATACCTTAATATGAAATTTCTATTGTTCTAGGGGGAAAAGATAACTGTATATACTATGGTAATATGTAAAACATTAACACAAAACTCAAATTTTAATTTTCGAAGTACATAGTGGAGTTTCAATATCAGTTTATTAAAAATAAATACTATTAAATTAACTCCACGAAACCATATATATGCGTATGTACATATGCCCAAAATTTCAGCTTACGCTATTATGAATTACATTTTAGTATACAATCTATAACTATTTAGTACTAAAACTTAATATTCTGTATTTTACTAAAGTGCCCTTGATAATGACGAAAGACAAAACGTTGAGGATAAGAGAATTTTTAATAGGAACTTCTGAGTTAAAAAAAAGTGTATAACTATATGTAAACCACACTGGTTTCTGGTTAAGACGCTATTTATATTAGCGAATGACTTGTCAACTATTACGACTCTAGATCTTAAATAAAACACTAGTTATCTTATTAAATAAGTTAGTTCTGTCTTTCAAGCATGCTTTAATCCAACCAAAATGAGCGGTACGTTTAGAATATTTTTCAGTTTGTCCACATATATATAACAATACATTTAACAGCAAGACTTGATGACTTACAACCTAGATACTTTCTGTATCATATTTTCTATGAAACATGAAACTTTACCACATATTTGTTCAGCTAATACGAAAATATCACAATTTTCAGACAACATAACTGGGTCACGTTACGCCACTCGGCAGCCATGTTACAGATACACCCACGGACAAGCTTCGTGTTTTGTTTTTCTATCACACAAGATAACTACAGACGCGCTTTTATGTTGATTTTCATAGAACCGAGTGTTCCAACCGTTTACATCAACATTAAATGAACTTCACTGGCTAAGTTTGATCGAGTATGCAGTTCACAGTACAGCTCAATTATCATTCTAACTTTAATCATGGAACCTAAGCCACTGATAAACTTAGCAAACACCCCGACAAATTTAAATAAGAGAAACAGTAAGAATGCAATAATGTGGTAGTTTTACTAGTGTTGACGCAAACACTAACACTTACATTTGACAATGAAGTATAAATATATATATATATTTAAGTACATCTTTATATATATAATGGTATACATACATGTACTAATAACTGGTGGTGAAAAATACGTTAATCCTAACGATAAGAACTAAACTATAATTTATAAATTAATTAACCTAATTCTGTAGAACACAATTCAATAAAACACCTATAATAAAACCCTATAATGATTACAATGAACCGGGTCATTATTTGGATATTCTGGTTGTAGACGTACCACTCATTCATATATTTGTACTGGCAAGATATTTATTTACCTGAATATACTGTAAAGATTAACATAGACAATTAAACATGAATATTAGTTTATTAATATTTACTAACAGTGGTATAGTGATAAATAAAGAAGTGGCGGAACGCGAAATTTACTACAAGAAATAGTGGCAGTACAATGTTCCCTGCTCACTCTTGTATGCTTCCGTTTCTTGACATTAAGATATGGTTGAAGAACATGAGATCCCGTGCGTAGTTACGAGTATAATTATTTACAAGACACAACATTTGTTATCTCATGCTTGTCTCTTTTCTTATAACTTAAAGTTATATGTGGCAGTTTATACAAAACAATACTCTTGGTGATCATAATGTGTTACATTTACTTCAGGGGCTCAACTTATTGTTACTAATATATGCACATATGGAAATCCTCTTGTTTCTGTACTTGTTCCTATAACCGCCTATAACGTTGTTCAATGTTTAAAGCTGCCACTATTGGTATACACATATTTCTATTCACCTACTTAACACATAGTTAAATTACGTTTTCGAAGAAGTTGCACGTTCACTAACCAATTTAAGCTCAAATTGTACTGGGTAACAGAAAATATTGCGTATCTGGCAATTTATCACTTCTATTGTTTGAACTTATTACATTTTAGAAAGCCATAACAATATTACATATAATAAACAAGACATATAAATACATATGGGTTTCTAATAGCTAATGAAAACTGTATTTTTTCCGAACAAGAAAGAAAGAGTGAATTAAAACACTGTATAACATGATTATGTTTAAACATATTAAAATAAAACTTGCATATTTAATCAGTTACTAGAATACGTATTTGTAGATTTATTTTATTTAAATTTTTAAACATAGACTGTTTTGTTCTGTTGAATTAGTATATGTATTTAGAACTAACGTAAATTTCCGAAACTGGCTGATCCTGGTACATTTAATACGGTTTGTGACTAAACGTAAGTAAATAACAATACTACATATGTTATAATTATTATAAATTTCTGTTTTCTTGTGGTCATTAATTTTATGACATCACATAATGTTGATCAGAATGGTATATAATATTAGTTATCCTATTTACTTATTTAGTGATTTTTGGTTCTAATGTATTTAGCTACATATTTTTGATGTGGCGTCATTGATAATAACTAGCATGTTTACACCTAGCTAGAGAGAGTTCGAATACTGAGCATATTTCTCTAGGTTCTTAGACATATACAAACATTGAGTGAACCAAAGCAGTTGTTGACAGCAAAACTTGATGATTTAGAGACTAGGTACTTTTATTATTGTACATATTTAAAAAAACCTTTACTCTCAGTAAAAAAACAACAAAAAAAAACACAAAAACGTGTTTATCTTGAATCTAGATAAGAAAATCATCACAATTTTCATAAACATAACAGGGCCACGTAGCGCCACTCGGCCGCCATGTTGCACACACACACCTATGGATTAGCTAAGGGTGTTGTTTTCTATCAGAATATCTTTCGTGTTGATTTTCAGAAAACTAAGTGAATTATACGCACATTAAACTAAGTTTACTTTTCAAGTTTGGTAGAGTGTGGAGCTCACTGCATTGTTGAATTATCAGTCTAACTCTGACCAAGAAATACAAGGCATTGATAAACTTAGTGAAACATACTGCAAATGGGTAAAGCAAACAGTTAGATATGCACTGATAATGTAGTTACATAAATGTCTGTACATAATATTAATTTCCGTCTTTGTTGTTGAAATATAAAATAATTATTTACACGTAGACCTACTTTTCTGCATATGCAACATTCACTGCAATTTTGTTTTTATGTACACAAATAATTCAAATGCACATCGCACATTACATATATATATTATAAACATAGTCTTATATTTATAAATACAGATATATCGGGAAGATGTTTTGCTCAATTTGAACGATATTTTTCTGGTTAAACTTGGCCTTCAAGTTGTCATTAGTTATTGTTTTCGTTCTTTGTTTCTTGTTCAGGTGGATATAGTTTCTTATGCCATTATGTTGCTATTACTATTTAGGTTTCTGTTATAATATAATTTATGCATCATATGTTGTTTCCAAATTTACAGTAGTTCATCCCATTAATTTATAATGATATTATTTCTTAAGTCCAACATTACAAGTGTTTTCTACATTGCCCCCCAGTGGCTCAGCGGTATGTCTGCGGACTTACACGCTAAAATCCGGGTTTCGATACCCGTGGTGGGCAGAGCACAGATAGCCCATTGTGTAGCTTCGTGCTTAATTCAAAACAACAACAACAAGTTTTCTACATACATAAACAAAAATTAACCTTTTATAGGTAAATGGATTAGTTATTGTTTTCGACTTGCTATCTGGTTAAAAACTGTAAATATTTTTTGGAAAACAGAATAAGTGTCGTTCTAGTTTTCACGAACAACTGAGTAGAAAAATATTTAAGGTAAAGATCCCACATCCATATTGTGCTCTTGGCCACTACCATTAACAAAGGAAAAAAACCAAAAACGTGGCAGACTTTCCTCGACTGGGGTGGCCAAGGGTATTAATATCCCCCTTTGTCCTACTCGCGGTGGAAATTTAATTCTTATAATCGTGATTTTTAAAGTTGTATTGGTCGCTAGTTTCACTAAAATTTGTTGGTATTTGAAATAGTAAGTATAACAGCAAAATGTAGAGAAAGGTCTGGTTGGTTTCAAGGTAACAAAGAGAAGACGATGAAGGCCAAAGACGTGACGGCCGAATACGAAGCCGACAAGCGTTCGACAAACTTCCTGTGATTAGAGTCATGCGAGGATTACTTATTCCCCAGATTTGTACACGTACACGTACAACGGAGTTGTATCAGCCATTAGAAAATCGTTAAAGTTTCTACAAGCTGTTCTTTACCGTCGATACAATAGTGTAAATAATTTCTTACTTGTGTGATTAAAAATACATCTCTACTTTCTGAAAATATTTACTCATTCTTCTCTTCATTGAATCACCTACACCATGACGCTTCTTTACTAACGAGTGACGCCACTCAGCCGCCATATTGCAGATTCTTCTTGTGTTTTGTTTTGTCTACAGAACATGTCTAACTTTTTTCTTTTCTGGACTTTTTCAAAATGCTGATACACTAAACTGAGTTTATCATAGTTTTGTGGGATATGCAACTTGCAATGACTAATAATACCGAACCTGCACCAGTGATACAGATCTATATAACGATGTTGAAAGAGGGTACGAAAATAGCAACTAGATGTATTATTAAAGCTGTAGCATCAGCAACATATTAGTTCAATGTTCTAACAATTATAATTTTTTTTTATTGAAATCGGCAACAAGTATTGTGTTTATGTATTTATTTCAACTGAAATATTTAATGTTATCTGACGTGCACTCGCTCTCCACTGGCAAAGTATGTCTGCGGACTTACAACGCCAAATCTGGGTATGAATACCCGTGAGGGACACAGCACAGATAGCCCATTGTGAAGCTTTGTGCCTAATTACAAAGAAATAAACTGATGTGCGCTGATATGCATAAATAATATCCTTGCTTGGATAGGTTATTTTAGCTACATCTCTTACCATGGTTTGTGTTAGAGTATAATAATATATATTTTTAAAGTTTCCCACGTAATGTTATCTTCCATGGTATAGTTACATATAGTAACATATACTGTTACAGTTTCCGAGCATAAAAAATAAAATTTTCTAAAGACAATATTTAAATACGCTATATATATTTATGAAAGCGACTCGGTAGCACATAACGCCAGGGTAGATACTTGTGAAAATAACTGTGTGATACAGAGTCCAGGAGTATACTTTTGAGTTAATAAATCGTTACAAGAAAATTCCAGAAAGTGAAAATAAGACCAACAAGAATGATAACGTAACATAGATTACTTCAAATTAAATATTATTTTCCGATAATAATGCAGAGATTCACATACCAATTGATTGTAAATCTTAACCCTAAAACTATTCCTTGTGTTTATTATTATTCATTTTTGCTATTATGCATAAATTATATTTTGAAGATACGAACTCTGGATTTAGCATGCTATGAACAATAAAATCAGGGTAAAAATGTCGAAATTTGTATCGTTTAAGCTTTTCAAAGAAAGAGAAATACCCTGCTCAGATAAATGCTAGACTTTCGATAGCCTAGTCAGACAAGAGCCTGAACGCAAGGACGACATTTTGAACGCCAGAACGTCAACGTTTAATTGTGCACGTACCCAAAACAACAGTAGCTGCTGTTCGTAAAACTTGGTAACATCCTGGAGTCAAGGCTATATGTCCTATGTCCATGCCCTGGACACTATAATTATTGTGGTTAGTCATTGCCTTTTCACAAACCGTAGAGCATGACGCAGATAATAGTTTAAATCGACAGCATGACGCCATCTAGTCGCCATGTTGCTAGATTACATGTACCACAAACAACGAACTACATAGTGCTGTTTCGTCAACAGCATGCTTTGTTTTGCCCTTATTCACAAAGCGTTTGCTTTGCCAAGCCTGAGAATTAAACGATTTTGTACAGAACGTACCTTAGAATCATATTCAATTACTAAATTAGTAGCCCTTACCACATGGGAGAAATATGGAAATATTCACAAATAAAAACAGATCTGTAAATAACCACCAAGAGTGAAAACTCATCATAAACAGTATTTAAATGCTTCATATTTTTTTCTCTGTTTCTATAACGATTTGTAAAATGATTATCGTGAATTAAAATGTTTTTGTTTTTGATCAACATTTTCAATATATATTTCATTCTAACGCTGAAACACATTGTCATGTGTAAACCGTTATTGAAACTAGGAAAAGAAACACTAAAAGCCCAAATTTTCCCAGCAGTAAAGATAAGGAAATAGTAAACATACTTCACAAAGCATATGAATATTAGTCACCTAACAAGCCATTGAAATATACATGTAGTATAATCTTTTGATGTGGTTTGTAAATTTAGCTTAGAGAGCTAAATGATATATTAAAGTTACGAAGTGCTTTTTAGGTCCTGCATATACAACAGAAGTTATTATTCAGAGAAACTAGGAAATTCTTATATATCTGTCAATTCTTCTTTCCTTTATGAGAGTTTCAATAAGTATTTCAAGAGTCGCAATCAGAAACTGACGGAAAAAGCTATTTTCAAAGAGCCTTTTGGGAAAAAGAAAATAAATATGTGATTTAATTAGCTTTAATCTCGCTATTTGTGGATGTCGTTTTACAAAGTAATCTATGCTGTGTTGAAGGGTTGTAGTCTTCGAAATCTTGGTTGATTTTCAAGCTGAAAATATATTTGAATTTTTATGCAGGGCTTTTATAAGAATTTATTTGATGCCGAGTGGAATTGTGTATCTTAATTAATTAATTAATAACTTTATCAATTCATATAGTTTAATTTATGGTTGATGTTTTTAGAGATAATTTTAGTTGACACGTAATTTACTTTTTTAACATTATTTCAATCTTGAATACAAACTTTGATATCACAAAAACTTTCTTGACATGAATGTTTCAGATATGTGGGTATCAAAAAGAAAACAGCATGTAACTTTTAGATAAGCCGGAAATAGCAACCATACCTGTTAGAGTAAATATGTAATACAATCATATTATTAATAATACCACGAGATGTTATACCAAACAAATGCTTTACTATGCTGAACATTTTAAACAATGATACAACTAACGAATGACGATTCTAAATAACACTTGAAAACAATAATTTTAAACACTATGTATCGAAATAAAAGTTCAGTACCAGCTGGTTTTGTTAACAGAATCAGAAACGTTCATTAAGTGTTTATAGCTCTCAGTAAAAAATGTACTTTCTAATACACCTAAGTGATTTCACAAAACGCTAGATGGCAGCATATGCAAAACGCCAACTACGTCAACCATTTTAATGATTAATTAATGTTGTGAAACAGAAAGAAATGCAGGGTAATTAGCAATAATCATTAAGTAACTATACTTTTGGATGTTAATTACTAAATAACATAAGTGTTGTTTTGTGTTACGCATTCAATAAAGGGAGGTTCAAGTGTAGGGAGAAGTCTATAAAGATAGGTGCTACCTTTATAGGTAAATAAAGAAAAATGATTGATAAAACCAAGCTATTTACTTGGAGTGCGCTCTCTCTGAATAAAAATGCGATTTTTCATGAAAATGATACACTTTTTGGGTATTTTAGGTTGTTTATGTATCTTTTAAATACGTTCTATATACCATTGTGGATGTAATAGCGCGCGCGTTCGCATTCACTTGCTTAGTAAATATTTGTTCTTTTTAGAATAAACACTACTTCTTCATAATAGCGTATATATTAATATACGCTGTTATAACACATTTATTGTGTTAACGATAATGATGACACAGATAATTGTGTTTTGTATGACCAACAAATTACAATACATTTTATAATTTACCAATATTGCTTACGTTGAGTATGAATTTGGTCTTTCTTTTAAACGTTATTTTATTATACTATTGCTTTAAATATGCAAAATGCGCAAAACTCATTACTTTATTATAATAAAAAAAGAAAAATAACAATAAAAGAAACGAATAAAAAACGGTCATGGCTCAGATGAGTTACTATCGCACGAGAAACGTGTGTAGAGTTACTTACCGGGCGATATCAAAGTTCTACTGCTGTGGATTATGATTAGTATGTTAACTTTTTTTCAGTTTCTTTGTATTCGTTATTAAAAAAACAGTTAACCTTAGTAGCATTCAAAAAGAAACAAATCAACGCATGAACGTTTATTAGTAGGACCCGAAAAAAAATATTACTGATGGTATGGTACACAGATAGAAAAAACAACAACAAAAACAAAATAAAGAAATAGCAGTACAACACGTGGCTACAAAACTCATTGTCATATTTCAGTGCTATAACATACTGATTATCTTAACTTTATAGCATACAGTATCTTGCTGTAAAATAATATCGTTACACAAATTAAGCTTATTTTATAACACAAAGATAAGATAATACTGATAACATAATATACATTTGCACCATGTAGTTCGTAATATCTTGTTATAATCGGCTGATGGATACGAATAACACAAAACGTAATACTTATAATATGAAGTTGATATTAATAATAAATATTGTTTGTTTTTGTGAATTTCACGCAAAGCTACACGAAGCTTCTCTGCGCTAGTCGTCCCTAATTTGGCAATGTAAGACTAGAGAGAAGAAAGCTCTTGGGCTACTCTTTTACCAACGAATAGTGGGATTGACCCTCACTTTATAACGCCCCTACGGCTGAAAGGGCAACCATTTAAAAGTTATTCGAACCCGAGTCCCTCAGATGACGAGTCGAACGCCTTAACATTAAAAGTTTATTATTTTTTTCACATTTGTTACAACAACATTTCAGTGGAAATGCAAACAGTTAATATTTTGTGTGTCCCATTTTGCTTTAATAACTGTAGACATTGCATAATTTCAAAATATTTAATCAATGGGTCTTTCGGAATTTTACTCCAAATTTCTCTAATGCACTCTTAAAAGTTTCTTTGGAAAAAACTTTTAATTCGTGAAGTTATTGATCTATGAAATCCCAAATCTGCTCAAGAGGGTTGAGATCGGATCTCTGTGGGACCCATTTCATCACTTGAACAACTCCAGCAGTTTGTTTGTTTTTTTAGGCAAAGCAAATTCTACATAGGTTGAATTAATGTTTGGGGTCAATATCTTCTGGATAGTTTCATCCTTTACCGGTAATAGACAAATCAGCATACCACAACGAATCAGTATCTGATGGTACTTGTGCATTATTACATATATTTTGCAAATAACTCCTGTCGTCCCAGCAGAAAAACATCCCCAGATCATAACACTGTCACTCCCATACTTCATGGTTCATGATAGGTACGATACATCTTTTTTCTACCGGCTGTACAACCTACGCTTTGAAATAAATATTTTAAAAACGGACTCGTCCATCCATAACACCCTTTCCCAGTCATCAGCAGCAGTTCAGTTTTTAAACTTTTTAGTTAGTTTCGGTCTCCTGACAATATTTGGAGATTGAAATAAAATTTGTTGTTTGTATTTTAAATTACATTCTCATTGACTATTTTGTAACTGCAGATCTGGACACTTTTTTGTCATTTGGTACATGGTTGTTCATCTCATGCTTGAGATCAGTGGCAGTCTTCCTTCTGTTCCAAATGAGGCAAAAACGACGATATTTAATCATTGAGTTTAGGTGTTCTGCCTCTTCTCTTCCTATTTTTAAATTTAATTGTCTCGGTAAAGTTGAACTTTTATGATATGACCTTGATACAATTATATGGGAATTCTAAAGAATAATAAGCATCCTCACCCTGATTCATTAAATAGTCAACACAGATTAGTAAAGCATTACTATAGTGTTGAAGTTTACATTCTGTAATGATGTGGAGGAATTAGCCCCATGAAATAGAAAGAATGAACAAACATTCTCTTGCCCCAACACTTTTTCATGGTTTGGTATATATATAATCCTGACCATGTAATTCATACTACTTTGTTACAACCAGTAGATAGATATTAATAATAAAAGCCATAATATTTATAACACACAGATAATGCTGATAACATCATATACTTCATGACAATGTAATATTTACTACCTTGTTACGACCAGAAAATAAATGATAATAACATAAACCGCAATATTTACAACACCAGTTTGGTACTTATAATACAATATACTTCCTGATTACTTATTCATACTAACTTTTTACAACCCAGAGATGGATACTAATATCACATATCACAAAAATTATATCATAAATATGATACTGATAATGTAACGTATTTTCTGTCTATGCAATTCAAGCTACTTTCTTGGAACCAGCAGATATATATTCATAAAATAAAAGACAATATTTATACAACACAAATGACACTGCTAATACAATATACTTCTTGACAATATAATTCATAGTACATTGTTAAAACTAGCAGATGGATACTAATAACACAAACCGCAATACTTATAAGACACAAATGATGCTGATAACACAATATACTTATTGATCATGTAAGTTATACAAACCTGATACAACAAGCAAAACGATGCCTATTACTTAAAACACAATACTTATAACAAAATATTATATTGATAATGCAATATAATTCTTTCCATGTAGTTCATACTACTTTTATAGCACCAGTAGACAGATATTAACAACACGTTTCCTGCTTGGATAGCGGTAAAGTCTTCGGGTTTATAACACTAAAATCAGAGGTTCGATTTCCCTTGACGGACACGACAGATAGTCCGATGTGGCTTTGCTATAAGAAACAAACCATAATATTTATAACATACAAATGATGCTAGTAATACAATATATTTCCTGATCATGTAAATCATACTGCCTTATTACACTCAGCAGATGAATGTCAGTAACACGAAACATAGCACACAAAATACAACGCACTACCTAACCACATAATCCATGCTACTACTATAATTATACTTCAGCATAAATACACACGTGATGCTATCTATACAAACACCTTAATTTATTACAACTTGTATATAATATCATTTATACAGAATACAATACAACACCATTTACTATGTGCTAACCAAAACATGACAATGCTCATGTAATATGTAACTCTTTATTTTTCTAAAACGATTAAACTAGCCGTATGAAATACATAAATTGTTCAAACTTACAGACATTACTAAGTTTACGGACACATTACTTTGTGATGATATATAAACAGTTCTATCACAAGAAATTACAATCTTTTAATAAAACACAAATTACTACACATAACACAACAGTTTTATGATATAAAAATGAGCTTATTCATACAAAACTATTATGTTTTTACAATGCCCAAGTGAAACTAACTGTGAAATATATCTTACGTCTATTAAAATATACAACAAGAAACATGTAATGTTGTTATAGCAAGTTACATATTAGTTACTATGAATATGTGATAATTTTACCACCTATTCAAATAAATTACCAAACTCTTCGAAACAAATAAGCAAGTAAGAAATTTACTAATCAATACAAAACAAATTTTGAAATTCTTAACTTTTTAGCTTATTTATTGAACCCCTGTAAAAATAATATATACAGCACATCACTTTTAATAAAAAACATTCACAAACTGTTACAATTTTTAAGAGAAAAATTGATTTCAAGAAGCCCTTTTTATTGAATTGAACATCACGAGAAATTACAACAAATTATTATTTTAATAGGAAAGTAATTTTAGCTGAAATTTTACTATGCTTTTATGATTATGACGGTCCGGCATGGCCAAGCGTGTTCAGGACGTGCAACTCGTAATCTGAGGGTCACTGGTTCACATCCCCGTTGCACCAAACATGCTCACCTTTTCTACCATGAGTGCATTATAATGTGGTGGTCAATCCTCCTCTTCATTGTTAAAAGAGTAGCCCAAGAGTTGGCGGTGGGTGGTGATGACTAGCTGCCTTCCCTCTAGTCTTACACTGCTAAATTGGGGACGGCTAGCACATTTAACCCTCGAGTAGCTGTGTGCGAAGTTAAAAAAACAAGCAATGATCATGATGTAACTGTTTAGAAAAATATTGTAATTTAGCAAATAATACAAACTGGATACTTTCCTTACATTATTGCAGTTTATTTATGGTGATAATTGTCACAACAGATTACTTTTGTTATATCAAATAAATTATATTAACCATAGAAAATATTTTAATTGCTATTGCCTAAGAATTACTGCACAAGAAAAGATATAGCGTTGGTATAACTCTCTCGAATTTGGAGATAACTATTTTTTACTCTTCACTTCCACTAGAAATCACATTCTTTTCAATAAGACACAGATTTTTGCTCAATACAAAATAGATCTCAGAATATAAAGATGAGTTTGTTTATACAAAAGCCCCCCAGTGGCACAGTGGTATGTTTGCGGACTTATACACTAAAAACCGGGTTTCGATACCCGTGGTGGGCAGAGCACAGATAGGCCATTGTGCAGCTTTGTGCTTAATTCTAAACAAACAAACAAACAAACAAAAAGAGTTTATACAAAAGTATTTTGCCCTTACGCCTGAGTCGCACCAAACATGCTCGCCCTCCCAGCCGTGGGGGTGTTATAATGTTACGGTCAATCCCACTAGTTTTTTGTAAAAGAGAAGCCCAAGAGTTGGCGGTGGGTGGTGATGACTAGCTACCTTCCCTCTAGTCTTACACTGCTAAATTAGGGACGGCTAGCACAGATAGCCCTCGAGTAGCTTTGTGCGAAATTCTAAAACAAACAAACAAACACATTTTGCCATTAGAATGCAATCCCACTATTCGTTGGTAAAAGAGTAGCCCAAAAGTTGGCGGTGGGTGGTGATGACTAGCTGCCTTTCCTCTAGTCTTACACGTTCGAAAAAGAGCTATGATGACTGAAAGTTTGTTGTTCAAAAATAGGAATATTTTGTACAAGACTCTCTTTTATGCTTATTCGATGGGCCCAGCATGACCAGGTGGTTAAAGCACTCCACTTGTTATCTGAGGGTCGCGAGTTCGAATCCTCGTCGCACCAGACATGCACGCCCTTTCAGCCGTGGGGGCGTTATAAGGTGACGGTCAATCCCACTATTCTTTGGTTAAAGAGTAGCCCAAGAGTTGGCGGTGGGTGATGATGACTAGTTGCCTTCCCTCTAGTCTTACACTGCTAAATTAAGGACGGCTAGCACAGATAGCCCTCGAGTAGCTTTGTGCAAAATTCTAAAACAAACAAATTTTGCCATTAGAATGCCGAAATAAAACTAAGTATAAAATACATTTTACAACTGTTAAAACATGCAATGAGAAACATGAAATGTTGCTATAACAATGTATACACATTATTTTGCTTTTACTTACATATATTGGTTATTGTAGAGAACACAATGATTTTGTTTCACAACACAGGTGATAACTATAGGGAAATATTACACTGTTATAATCTAGAGACGATGCTAATTTTACAAGACACAATTCTTATGTTTTAAGACATGTGTGATTTTAACCACAGAAAATAGTTTAATTATTATTGCCTAAGAATTATTTTGTACAAATAGAGATGAAACGTTCGTATTATTCTCGCGAATTTGGAGATAACTATTTTATGACACTTCACTGAAAGACGTGGTTATACTGGGATTGTTTAAAAAAACAAACATACCATGGTGTAACTAATGAACACACGAAATTGTGAAAAATATTAGTTCGAGGAAAAACATTACCCAAACCTCGTGGCAATTGTAATGTGATTGTTTATTAGATATTTCTGAGAGAAAGACAAGTATATTAGGAAAACGTTATGAGAAACATTTATTATTGAGACTAAAACCACGTAATTTATTCTTATCAGTTAGACAATAGCAATAATAATCTAATTACTAAGGGATAAAAGCAACTGTAACCTGATTAATACTTGCAAAATAATATAAATACGCTGTTAACACTAAAATAGCAACAATAACTACTTATCCAATAATTAAGAGCACTAACAATATGTTTTGAAAATGTAGAGCAGAATCATCATATAAACTACGTATGTGTGTGTATATATATATATATATATATATACGTGTGTGTGTGTGTGTGTGTGTGTACTCGAAACTGAAATTATAATAATAATAAGTTAACTGTTAACCACAAAAGAAAGCTATGCAATTCAAATATCTAAATTAAATCGACTTTTTTCTTTAGCTGAACAACACAGGATAATATGCTGTTACTTTCAAATGCAAATCACACAGCTACTATGACACGAACAGGTACAAAAAAAACACACCAAAATACAAGGAAGCAAATGTAGGGACGGCTAATATCAGTCTTTAAAAATGATATAAACATGATAGCAGGGATGACTTTTGCCTAATCCCTGCATAATAATAATAGAACAGGCGCACTGCGTTGTGGAATGCTAATATGAAAAAGAAAAAAAAATAAACTCAACTGTGATTGAATAGTTATATATATATATATTACTATATTGTATTTATACTTTAGTTCTAAATACAGTGAAGTTTCAACTGTAATATTTTTGTCAAGCTGATAGTTCCCGCTTCATCCCGTACTTTAGGTTTTCAAATGAACACTAAATTGCTGTAAGAATACTTTAAGAAATCAAAGTATAAAAGGTAATGATAACATCGTTTATAATAAAATTATGAGTTTTAAAAATAACTTCTTGTTATGATTACTAATAACACTTATCAAAGGGGGTACTTCGTTTTAAAAATAACTACTTGTTATAATTACCAATAACACTTTTCAAAGGGGGTACTTCGTTTGAAACCATATCATCTCAGTAAAACTGGTTAACATCAGTGTTTTGGAGTTTGAGTTGTTATGTAGTAAAAAAAAGGCAGAGTAAAGATTAAAAGAAATTCAAACATTTTTTTCTATGATGTTTACAGACATTTCCAGAACTCGTAACTGAATCATTACATATATACTGTTATGAAAGAAAACACTCTAAAGTATTGTAAAGTCCTTATGACCTATTGAGGAAATATTAAAAAAAATCATTTTGATGAACAATCTGAGCCACTACTACATAGGTTATTCTACTGCATACTTGACACTGTGGTGAAGGAGAAGTTAACGTATATTAAGCAAAAAATCAAAATAAAATAAAATGAATACAAACTACAAGAGAATGTTCTAAAAAAAGCTTTAAAGGTAGTTAATAATTTCAAAAAAATGGAAAAAAGTTTATAAATACTTAATGCATAATTTCTGAAAGGAAAAAGCGCAGGATTTATAAAAAATATATTTAAGTACAATCAGATATTTCTATAATGCACTACATAAAAATGTATCTGTTGTGAAGGGTTTACTATTATATATCTACGCAAATATCAATGTTTGTTTAGGTTAAATATATGTTTGGAAGTGAATTTAACTTATACCATAAATATCTATTGCGAAATTCCTGCTTATCCACTAAGAATGTAGAAGATTCTCGAGTGTAACAATCAACAATATATGTGAAAGTAAACATTAGTCTATCGTCTATACTGTTTTCTAAACTGAAGTTTCGAAAAACTGTCCTTACACCTATAAATATAACCAATGCGACGCGCCAAAAAGAGAATATATTACTGGTATCCAACAGTTGGTATACTATAAACCTCAAAATCTATAACTGTGATTAATACTTATTAGTCAGAATTTCAGATATATTGACCAGACACGTTTACAAATTTCGAACATTATAAACCATTTAACTTCAGTGAATTCCCATCGGACATAAGTATTTTTTCGAAAACAATATATATCTTCATTGGTGGAAAACTAAACCCACGACCCTCAGATTATGAGTCCAACACCTTAATCCACCTGGCCATGCCGGGCCATCATAGGAGTAAGACGTAGGTTTTGAATAATTTATGTACAAGTTAGGTTTTTGTTTGTAGTTAAGCACAAAGCTATTTGCGTTGTGCCCACCATTGGTGTCGAAACCCAGTTTGTAGCGTCATAAGCTAAGGCACCGAGGGCAAATTGTTAGCTGAAATATGAATGCAACTAATTTTATAATAATTTAGTGGAAGATGAAATTAGCATAATTAAACGATGTTAACATTAAACTTGTAAAAACAGCAATTTCAAAATTATATACTGAACTGGCGAGAACAAAAGACTGGTTTATGTAATTATGAAACGCCACGAACCAACGCCATATTATCTCTTGCTGTAGTAAAACATGTCAACACCGTCAATAGAGATCAGTACAACAGTAGTGGTTTCCATGAGAACTGCCATGGAAACTTATTCAGAGGAAGAACGACTGAGATCGATTTGAAAGCAATATATGATCCAGGCAAAACGTTGTGGAAGTTGGGTGTTTTCAAGGTCCAACTGAATGAGCAGTTAACAAACCAACAAACTGGAATATTGTTGTTTCGTGTGAAATCGAGAAATTATGTTCACCAGTTGCTCTTTCATCTGCACTATATATACACTTGGTAATTTCACCACCCAACTCCAAACACGAATGTACAATAGTTTCTTGATGTCATTTCCCACAACACAAAACTAACAGGTCTTCATTCCTGCTACCAGACGACAAGAACATTGTGTTTATTAAATGTACTTCTACGTAATTCACGTACACAATACAGTCTTTATGTCATTCTCTGACGAGTTGCGCACTATGATCCGGAGGCAATTCACAGAAAGAACTCGTTTTGATTAGACAGAGATGATTTTTTAAAAATCTTCAACTTCTACATGAATAAACGATTTAGGAGCATCTTTCAACACCGTGAATGAATATGATCTAGATGTATCTTTTTATGTCACACGAGCAATACAGATTTTTAAATATTTTTCAATAGAATATGACCTGAAAGATGTTGAAAAGATTTATTATATAACATGTAAAATATATTATAACATAAATTCACTCATCAGTTGAACATTACGTTCTTATTATCACCTCATATTCACATAAGCAATATGTTCTTGATGTGTTTTCAACTTACTTGTGAGAAGTGCACTATTGATCCTGCAACATACATTATAGAACAATAGACACTCAATACTACTTGTCACACAACATGATCAATATAAGTGCAAGGTGTTGTCTTGGATAAAAATTACAAATAATTTCTCCACAATATTTTAACTAAGCGTGAGACATATGAGCAGACTCAAAACAATGCACCTTATCTTACATGTCAGATTTTTTACTGAAGCAGATATTTTTATTGAAGAGTGGCTCGTATGATGCATGGAATATTTGTGCTGAATGAAATGTTTTTCATCTGACCTGTGAAACCTTTGTTCGAAGCTCTACTCGAAACATCAGATTTATCTGTTAAACAAACAGTATCTCATCTGATACAACAAATCTTCTTTGTTTTATTTATTTTTAACCAGGCGAAATTGTTTCACCTGACCCAACAGATTCTTCTATCGAAGAAATTGTATCTTATTTAAACCACCAAGCATTTATTTAAAATGAAGCATGCTTAATTTTAGCTATTAGTTCTTTCTACTGAACGAAGTGTGTTTCATCTAACCTATCATATCTTTTCACCAAACGAAGTGTGCGTTTCATCTAAGACATTTTTCCAAACCAGTCGCATTTCATTCAACAAGTCAATTCTTTCAACTAAATGAAATTTGTCTCATCAGATCCATGAGATCTTTAAACTGAACAAATGTTCTTTCATCTGATCCATAAGAGCTTTCTACCAAACATAGTACACCTTAACTGATTACTGAAGTCTTTAAATTGAAGACCTTCCATCCGATCTGTCCTATTAGATGGTTCTACGTTGTTTTCTAGGCCCGGCATGGCCTAGCGCGTAAGGCGTGCGACTCCTAATCCGAGGGTCGCGTGAAACATGTTCAGCCTAAACTAGTGAAATCGAGAGAAACTAATAAAGTAGCACGATATACTTGTTACCATTGTGAGAAAACAAAGATATTTACTTGTTTTTTTGGAATTTCGCACAAAGGTACTCGAGGGTTATCTGTGCTCTGCCCACCACGGGTATGGAAACCCGGATTTTAGCGTGTAATTCGCAGACATACCGCTGAGCCATTGGGGTCTGTGTTGTTTTAACATAACACTAATATAAAAAATCTCTGTTTCTATATATCTCAATGAAACATTTAAGAGGGAAGGCAGCTAGTCATCACCACCCACCGCCGACTCTTGGGCTACTCTTTTAGCAACGAATAGTGGGATTGACCGTCACATTATACACCCCCACGGCTGGGAGGGCGAGCATGTTTAGCGCGACGCGGGCGCGAACCCGCGACCCTCGGATTACGAGTGCACGCCTTAACGCGCTCGGCCATGCCAGGCCTTGTGTCGTACTATATATACTTATTAAGAGTAACCTGTAGGTTATGAAAACTGTTGACTTAGGGTAAAATGACACTTTGTATTTATTTTCAAACATACTTTATAACTTTAACTTTGTAATGTATTATTCTCTTAATAATATTTATAATAAAGTTTTCTATTTGTTTAAAGTATTATTACAATTAGAGGAACAAGTAACAAGAAAATGTAGACAAACTTATTTGACACCTAATAAGGTGTCGTGTGAGATTTAATAGAAATACTGTTACTAACCACTTTTATAGCTCTGAGGATGTTTCTCTGTGTAAGAACAAAATGAAAAACTTCACACGTACAGATTTCAAATCATCACTAATACATAGGGCCTATTCACACTAACAAATATATAACTTTGAAGTTTTTTTAAGAATGTTATATAAAATACATATACTTCCATTATAGAATGTAATTCATCTTATTATTTAGTTAAAGACGTACTTCTTCAGAAACTATCATCAGTTTGTTTGTTTTGAATTAACCACAAAGCTACACAATAGGCTATTCGTGCTTTGTTCACTACGGGTACCAAAACCCGTTTTTAGCAGTGTGAGTTTGCAGACATATAGCTGTAAAACTGGGGGGGGATTTTTACCATCAGCAAGTCATGATGTGTGGTAAACTAGGATAATCAGATCTATTGAGGAATTAATGTGAACAGCAACAGAAAGTTCGAAATAGTAACTCTTGGAATTATGACGACGAATTGACTGAAACATGAATAGTTCCTATGAATCAAAATAGGTAAACTTGTATATTTGAATATGAATATCCAAACAAAAGTACATGGAAAACGTCACCAAATACAAAATACCAGGCTGTTGCATATGAAATGTCGGATTTTCATGTGCAAATCTGAAACTCGATTCTTAATGACTGAAAGAAAAGCATTATCGTAAATTTGTCAGAATATTATAATATAGTATATTGAATGGTCCATTTCAAGCTAACTTTATTTCTCTTATTATCACATTTATATTGAATTTTGTCACCACGGATAGAACTGATATTCGTGTAATTTTCTTTTCACAATGCCGCGACAGCAGTTCATAATACCAATCATGCATTTGGTGGTGGCACAGCTAATGAGCACTCAGTACAACTTTGGTTTAGAAGGTTTCGCACTGGTGGCACAAGCCTTAGGGCGTTCCTCAGACAGCCAATAATGAGGAATAACTGAAGACATTAGTTAAATCAGGTACCTGTCAAAGTGTGGGAGAACTTGCCAACACATATTTTCGTTATTCAACAGTTTTCCAACATCTTGAAGCAATCAGTAACGTGAAAAACTCGATAAATGGGCACCTCATGAACTAACTGAAAGCTATCAAATAAGACGAGTTGACATTTGTTCCTCACTCCTTACTCGCAATAAAAACGATCCGTTTCTCCATAGAATTGTCACCTGTGAAGAAAAATGGATTCTTTAATACAATTGAGGACAACTTGCTTGGTGGTTTGACTACAAAAAAGCACCAAGCATATGCCAAAACGAGCTCCTTACCCTAAGAAGCTTATGGTCAGTGTTTGGTATTCGTCAGCAGGAGTGATCTATTAATCATTCTTAAACCTAAAAGGAACAATTATAGCAGAGAAATATTGTAGTGAACTTAAAATTATATATATATATATATATGCATCAAAGTTGTCACAAAAACATCCAGTAATAGTCAGTTTCAGTGGACTCGCACATTCCTCATGACAACTCTCAACTTCATGTCTCTCATGTTACTGTCTAAAAACTAAACAAACTTCAGCATGAAACGTTACCTCATTTACCATATTTACCAGGTTTTTTTTTCTACAGATTATAACTTTATAAACATTTGGACATTTCATACAGAGAAAAAAAAACATGTGCAATTCAAAAATCAACTGAATATGCTTTCGAGGACTTAATTGCATCAAATGATGTTTACTTCTTTAAAGATGGCATTTATAAACCTACAACTTGTTGGTAGAAGTGTAATTAATCTAAAAGAGCTTATTTTGGTTAAATAAATTAATAAAAACCAAGAATTTGTATTTGTTTTACATTTTCATTTAAATATTCGGCATTCCGTATGCAACAGCATATCTATAATTTTCTATAGAATAACTCAATAACTGCTCAACATGCCACGAATAGTTTAGAAACAATTACGTGATACTGATGGTAAGCCACTTTCTAAAACATATGGTGTCTTAACGTGGATAGTTTTATGATTACGTATTAGCTAACAGTAAAGAGGAACAGTGTTATAAGTGTGGTAGGACAGTGTTACGAGTGTGAAGGAATAATTTTATTTTTATGGAAGAAAAATGTTACCAGTGTGAAAGAACAGTGCTACAAGTGTGGGGAGACAGTGTTATTAAAGTGGAAGAACAGTGTTACCTGTATAGAGGAAGTGTTACAAATGTACATAAACAGTGCTGTCATTACGGAATAACAGTGTTACCAGTGGGAAGGAAGAGTGTTATCAGTGTGGAGGAACAGACCTTCCTGTGTAAAGGACAGTTTTATTTACATAGAAGAGAAAGGTTACAATTACAGAGGAAAAGTGTTATCAGTAATGAGGAACGGTGTTACTAGTGCAGAATAGCATTGATACTGGCAATGAGAAGCAGAGCTATTAGTAATTTGGAACAATGTTGTCGGTGTTATCGGTAATATGGAACAATCTGTTAGGAAATATTCTATAGATGTAGAGGAACAGTGTTGCTGGTAATTAGAAACAGTTTGTCAGGAAATAGCCTTTAGGTGCGGAGTGACAGTGTCACTGATAATGTGGAACAATCTGTCAGAAAGTATTCTATAGGAGTGGTGGAACAGTGTTAACGATAAAATTAAAGCATTTTTATAGATTATTTCTACAACATAGACTTCTATACCTTGGTTCTTGTTCATATCACCAAAGGTGTTGAGTCGTTATTATATCAACCATGGCACCAGTACAAAATGGTTATTGTACAATTTCTAGTACTACAGTATTTCATTCTCGTTTCAACGTTTAAAAAAGTTTATTTTCTCGTTGCACCTATGATGTAAAGAATTCTGTAGATATGCATTTACATACGAGGTTAGGTAAAAGATACCGGTACAGTTATTATTGTACGCTTGGTACGAGAAAAAATATTACGAGACAACAACTTAATTACTGGTTGTTTCTGAGCAAGACGTTAGAAATGAAATCGCGTTTGAAATGAAACAAATGTTTAGTTACGTTTACCCATGCTGTATAATTTGTGTTTGTTTTTAATTAGGAGCTAACACCTTGTTTCTCAAAATGATTGTTATTGTATCGCTTAACTTTATTTTCGGTGTTATGACAGCAAGAACACACTTATCAATACGAAGTAATGAGGTATATTGATCGTTTTACTCTTAAGCAAGCTAAAATATATTGAACTCCTATACTTTAAATTATAGAAATCAGTTAACTTATATTATTGTGTACAATTTATACTTGATTTCATTATATGCTAAGTATATATATAATACTTGATTAGGGGTGAGATTAGGATTGCACAACTTATTAAATATTACAATGAATTATGATAGGCCATTTTATTGAAAAACAAATAAATCACATCTGTGAATAATTATTGCAATAATTAATTATACTCTAAGACTTTGCGTGGTTTGATTATTAGGGCTTTCTACTTGATATCTGTGGATTACGGGTTCGAATTTCTTCATTTTTCATTCTCGGCCTTTCAGCCGTGGAACATTATTTTTTTGATGGTGGATCCAATTTTTTGTTGGTAAAATAGTTCAAGAGCTGGCAGTAGGTAGTGTTGACTGGTTCCCTTTCCTTTAACCTATCACTTCAAAACTAGAGGGCCCGGCATGGCCAGGTGGGTTAGGGCACTCGATTCGTAATCTGAGGATCGTGGGTTCGAATCCCCGTCGCACCAAACATGCTCGCCCTTTCAGCCGTGTGGACGTTATAGTGTGACGGTCAATCCCACTATTCGTTGATAAAATAGTAGCTCAAGAGTTGGGGGTGGGTGATGATAACTAGCTGCTTTCCTTCTAGTCTTACACTGTAAAATTAGGGACGGCTAGCGCAGATAGCCCTTGAGTAGCTTTGCACGAAGTTCAAAACAAAAAACAAACAAACTATCAAAAACTAAAGACTGCTATAGCAGATGTAATTTTGTTGGAAATCTCGCAAATAAACAGACGAAGCTATGTTATAGAGAAGAGTTACAAATTTGGCGCAATTGGAAATACGATTTACTAAAAGTAAACAATAGAAGTATCAGAACCCACAACTAGAAAGAGAAATACTAATTCTTTATTCTTCTAAAGAAGAACAGTGAACAATTGAAAAGTGCCTTAATTTTGGGTCTCATTTGGAAACTATTAATTTTCAATTTCTCTTTTATCGAAACAGAGCAGAGGATACATTCTGTATCAATATATGTATTTACATTCCCATGAAAAAAATCCATCTTTAAAGAAATCTATACCATTTTCGTAAGTTATAATAGCTAATAATATTAATTGTTATCATGTAGTTTTGATAATATTTAACTTTGATGAAAAGTAACTTTCAACAGTAACCGACACTATTACCTTGTAGAAAACAAACTGTATTTTAAATTATGTTCAAATTGCCTGTAGCTATTTCAGAAGATAATTTCTAAACCTGCTATGATTTTTATTGACTGCAAATTAATGTTTTAATTTGCTAGCTCTTGTTTGCTTTGCTAACAAAATATGTGATTAGATTTCGACAAAAAAATGATATAGCTACCACTACTTTACTGTGTACGAAACTCGTGCTTTTTAAATATGAAAAATCTGAAAAAATAAATATTTTTATATTTCTCTGAATTCTTTCTGTAAAATATTTGCCACGTTTACTTCATAACATTTTTTTTCTCACAAATTATTTCATTATATAAAAAAGAGCTGTTGTTTTGAATTAAGCACAAAGCTACACAATGAGCTATCTCTGCTCTGTCCACCACGGGTATCGAAACCCGGTTTTTAGCGTTGTAAGTCCACAGACATACCGCTGAGCCATTGTGGTACAAAAAACGCACTAAAGGCTCATATTCAAAGGCAACAATTATATTTTTAAGCTGAATATATATCGAATATTTACACATGTAAGATAAAGGAGTACTTTCGTACGTAAAAGGGTCATTTTATCAGTAGATGGCATTGCTTTTTTTTTTTCCCCGAAAATCAAGCAAAACTTCTTAGAAATCAATACAAAAGTATGCTTTAAAGAAGTGTACTAAAGACGTATATTTCTATATAAAAATCAAGTTTTCAGTAGAGGAATATGCTAAGGGTCGATTAGTACTGTAAAACATTTAACACTGCTTGGTGTACACTAAAGAATAAAAAAAGGCAAGTTGACTGAGATTATACGTACATGATAAGTATTCTCGACGTGAGATAATATATCGATAAATAATTTTGGGTTACAGCAAACAAAGGAGTAAAGCTTCATTATAAGACAAGTACATTAAAGGAGCAATCTTTAATATAAAACACATCAAGGTCTTTGGAGGAATACATTAAAGGAGTAGACATTTATTATAAAGTACGTCAAAATCGATGGCGGAATACATTAAAAAGTAAATTAATGTTATAAAGTGCGTCAAGATCGTTAGAAGAATACGCTAAAGAAGTGATCTTATTATAAAACAAGCTTGAAATGAGGAATTAACGAAAGAATAACACTTTAAAAATACAAAAACTAGGTTTATATAAAAGGAATCACCAAAGGTATAAGATTTTCTTATAAAACAGAATAAAATATAGTGAAGAAAAATAATTTTATAATTGAAACTAGACTAACAAACAGAGAAATAAGGGAGGAATTAAACGATATAATAACGGATCAGGTTGACATCAAGAAATACAATGAAAAATAGTAAATGTTTATAATAAAAACGAGTATTAATGGGAGTAATACAACGAATGGCGGAACTTTAATAGCAAACAGCAAAATTTATACAGAATGATACACTACAGATTTTATGTTTTAAAATAAAAAACGGAGGATGAAATAGATAAATATGAAAGAGCAATATTCTTTTGAAAGCAAGAGGTAGTTGATGCAGAGAGCAACATTAGGGTACCATAAGTTTACAATTAAAATAAGGTTCTAAACATTGAAAGAGTAAGCTTTTAGATTAAAGAAGAAAGAGACATGAATAGATAATATGAAGGTGTAAACCTTTGTATCAAAAGTGAGGACTTCAAGGAAAATTATACCAAAAAAAGAAACTTTAATAATAAAAACGATAAATTAGAGAGAAAAAATGTTCATCTTAAATAATCATTGAAAAGTTATACTATTATAATGAAACTGAATCAAGATAAAACTAGTTTGCTCAGAAAGTTTTTTAAAGATTTTAAAACACAAATAAGTTATCATGAAGAATTGTATGAAAGGTGTAAATTAGTACAATAATAATGATGACGATGACAAGCTGGGTCGACAAGCGATTCATGAGTCATATTTTTCTGTCCTGGAACTAACTTTTTACAGAGTGGCCAGCTCTGTCTGGTATAATGTGACTCTTTGACACGACTTTCCCATCACCAGATGAAATAACAGTACTTCGAGCTGCAGTCACAGAGCAATGACTTTCAGATCTCCATAGATATTCCAGTTGTACTTGCTATACTGGATGTGCTTCAGCAACATTTCCATGTTCTCGTAGGTTTCCTTCTTGTGTGCTACATAGTCAACAGGTATTGAAGGGTGAACGTTGTCATTGTGTAATAGAACAGCTTTAAGACTTCACATTGATGAATAAATAAAGAGACGCCACTCTTACGGGTCATGGTCACAATACAAAGCAGAGAACAATCCTTCGATGTCAACACAGAAACAAAGACTGTCAACTTGTGTTAAGAATTTGGTTATACCATTTTGGCAGCTTCTAAAAACAAAAATTTTCGTACCTAATGAGAGCAAACACCATTCCTGCAGTCTTGAACCCAGCAATTCGGCTTTTGCTTTTGACAGACCCAAATCTCTAACCAGATCGTTTAATTCTGACTGTGTTGTGAGATGTGGATCACCTGAGGAGCACAGCTCAAAATCCGGATCAATGTAACTGCCAGTTCCCTGCATTGCAGTTTCTTCATATGGTTCGTCTAAGGTCCATTCCTTTGGTGATTTCGGAATTGGAAAACTGTCGTCATGTTGCACGCGTCTCATTGCTGAAGGCACGTTAGGGTATTCAACTGACTTCTTGTTTTTGGCAGAGAAACCAGACACATTAGTCAAACAGAAGTAACAGTACGTCACATGGTCATATGGTCACATTCGCCATATTATCGGGGTTGCAAACGGCATTGTCTTTCGAGTGCCTCTGAACCAAGCTCTCAGACAGACAGCACATGTCGCACAACAAATGTGAGGTGCCCATTCCTGGTTTTGAGCACCAATTTTACAGCAGAAGTACAGATGATATGCTTTTTTCACAAGAGCAGTCATTGAGTATCTCTGATGAACAAGCGTATACTCGCCACAAATACAGCAGAATGTATCGTAGCTGTTACGACATTGACGAGACAAATTGACCGACACCAATTGTCCTGTGAAACGTCTATAACATCTAACTTACTTGTTACAGTGCTACTGAGGCAATGCTATATTCTGAAACAATACGTACACACTATAAGGTCTAAATTAATCCAATGAGCAGCATCTGTGTATGCAAGGCACTTTTATAGCCCACTGAGACAGTGTCAAGCTGACTCCGGCCTGCTCAGGCATCCCCGGGCTGCATACTTACACAGAACAGTTTCCAACCTGTCCTGATTTCATGCCTGGACATGTCCAGACTGCACAAAACATTGTTCATAGCTCTATTACAGAAACGACAAATTTTGGACACAAATATAAGAGACACATGACAAAACTGAAGATTTCGATAAAACGCTACGTGATGGGCAAATTTGGATGTGATTTTTTGTGATCAGCAGCCAGATATCTTTTGGGAGCACCCAACAGTGTTCAAGTAGCAAAGACTTTGTTGTGCAGTGATACACTCAAGAATGCAAACTCTTACAATAAAAAGAGAGTCGACCTATGGGGATACACCGAAGTAGTAAACTTTTACAATAAAAATAAATTTGACCTAGCAGTATACATTGAAGTAGTAAACTTTTACAATAAAAACATGGTTTACATAGATTAATACAATGAGAGAGTAAACTTTTCAAATAAATATAAAGTTGATCTGGAGGTATACAGTAATAGAGTAAAATTTAATATAAAAACAAAGTTCACCTAGAGGAAAACACTGAAGAAGGAAACTTTTACATTAAAAACAAGGTTAATCAAAAGGGATACACAGAAGGAGTAAATATTTACGAGAAAAGCAAATTTGACCTGGAGAAACACACCGACGAAGTAAGCTTTTACAATGAGAACAAAGTTGAACCAGAGGTAGATACTGCAGGAGTAAATTTCGCAATAAAAACACAGTTCATCTAGAGAGATACATTGAAGAAGTAAACTTTTAAAATAAAAACAAAGTTTTTCTGCAGGTATATACTAAAAGAGTAAATTTATACAATAAAAATAAAGTTGACGTAGAGGAAGTACTTTGAGAGAATAAACTTTCACAATGAAAACAAAGTTGATATATACACTAAAAAAATAAATATTTGCAATGAAAACAAATTTGACCTACAAGTATAAATTGATAGAGTAAACTTTTACTATAAAAACAAAGTTAACCCAAAGGTGTATACTGAAGGAGTAAACTTTGAAAATAAAAACAAAACTGATCTAGAGGAATACTCTGATATAGTAATCCTTTACAATAAAAACAAAGTTCACCTACAGGTATTCACTGAAGGAGAAAATATTTACAATAAAAATAAAGTTCACCTACAGGTATTCACTGAAGGAGAAAATGTTTACAATAAAAATAAAGCTGATCGAAAGAGATAACTCGAAGGAGTAAGCTTTTACAATGAAAACAAAGTTGATCTAGAATAGCACATTGAAGGAGTGGAATTTTACTGTAATAGAAAAATCAACCCAGAGGTATACACTGAAGAAATAAACTTTTAAAATGAAAACTAAGTCGACCTAGAGGTATACTCTGAAGGAGTAAACTTTTACGATAAAAACAAAGCTGACCTGACGAATAAACTGAATGAGTAACAACTTTTTACAACGAACTCCACGTTAACGTAAAGGTTTGAATTATAAGAGCAAGTTTTGTTAATAAAAAAAAAGAAGGGTTTTGAACTATATTCCGAGGAAAAGTACTTGTACAAGAGCAGTAGAGGAATATACTGAGTATCTCTAGATGTCTAGTATGGCTATTAACATTGAAGCCAAACTAAAGCAGAGAACAATGTTTCAAACTTTTTAGGTCATCTTTAGGTTAACATACTCTCTCAGCCGTTTTGAGATACATTTTTACTTCAAGTGGGTTTTTCATCATCACGGAGAAGAATATACTGATGGTTTCATCTTAAACGTTATGAACAAAATAGACCTACAGACAAGTATTGAACAGCTGTACTTGTAACAGAATTAACTTTCAAACATGTTATGTAGTTTATACTGATATCTCACAGCTGTGGGATAAAGAAACAATATTATTTTGGGAAGATATAATTACAAATGTAGGTTTTGAGGATACAACCAAAGAGACGCTGTTTGGGGTGTACTAAGACAATATGTATACATATGAAATCCTGAACATGTGTACCTGAAGTATTGTACGTGTCTCAGTTTGAAACATATGCTTGGTCATATATGTAAACCTACTTCTTATAATCGTTTTATTTATGTTCTTTTAATATCAAAGGATTTATTAGATATACTGAATGCATAATGTTAAAAGTGTGTATAAATACTCCTCATATCCTCGTTTTACAGTAAATATTATAACATATTTCTTCAGTACTCCTTCCTGATTTTATCTTTTATTTTCTTGTGCTCTTGAAAGACTTGATTATGGTGTTTCTTAACGTTACACTAATGTTCGTTTTTATATACATTTTCACATTGGTTTATTGATGTATGTAAACTATATATACATATGTATGTATTTACTATTTATAATTTTTCATATAAATAATTTTATTCAATATATACAGTCTTCTAGATATCTTTACAGCTAATTAATTTTGATACTTATTTATTTGACAATTAAAACGAGTTTTCGTTTACATCTATGACTTTGAATGAGAATTGTTAATATAAATATTAGTTCTTTCTGTCTGTACATGTCACTTTGTTTACGGTGAAGAAAACAATATATTCCAAAATTATATAGAATACCAAAACTGAGAGTTTATAGACTTAAAAGTAAACTATAATAGCACTATGAACTATTCTTAATGTGTTTTATATACTGTGGAACACAAGTGACACACAATAATAGTTTAATAACGCGAGGTTGAAAGTAAACTTTTTCAATGCCCTGTTTGTGATAGTACTGTAGTTTTAACATGCATCATGTTGTTACTTTCATGTCTTTAGTTAAAAAATCGTATAAACTACAGAATTCAGTTTTATTTCTCGCAACTCTCTTAGGAGTATTAATTTATGAAACATGTTATCTTCGAACTCCTAAGTTTTAATTGTCAAGTTAGAAAAAATTTGTTACAGAAGAATTTTTTTTTAAAGCGTCCGGACATACACGTGAGCAACTATCATACTTTGTAATACTGATGGTCAGTCACCTTACAAGATACTTGTATGTCTCCTTTAACTATTTTAAGTTGTTGTAAACTTATTTAATTTGTGTTTCAGTAGAATATTTTTCTTGATTTAATTGTGTAACAACAATTTTGTTCTGGAGAAATCCTTCACAACTCTGAGACTGAAGCTATTAAAGCCTACAATAAGTTTTCAAACAAAGAGTAGCTACTGAACTCATTACTAATCAAAATGTATCTGATGATAATGTTACAGGAATATCTTAAACAAAAGTAATTTTTGTATAAATTATTTGTTAATAATTTTTTTATGTTAGAAACTTATTATATTTGGACCCCAAAAATGTTTCACGTGACGTGTACTGGAATGGTGAATTCCAAGCCAGAAGTGTGTTTAGTGACTTAGGAAATACGTTTATTCTTACAGTTTCAAAACAACCTTGGACTGTGAATATTAAGTAATCTTTCAGCCAAGATTTCATTTTCACCTTTTATGAACAGAAACCTCAAAAAATGTTTAATATTCAGGAAAAATGTTCGAAATATTAAACATTTCATTACTGTCATGAACACACATCCCCTACTTCATTGTTGATAAAAACGAATTAGTTTATAAAAGTTTAAGGTTTTTTGTTTCGTAACGAAATTTCAAATCTTTTTAATGGTTATATGAAATTATATATTAATCCATGCTTGGGAAAATCAGTAAATATATGTTTAATATAGTGAAGAAACACAGCCCTTTCCTGATCTTTGATGTAAACAAGCTATACACTTTGCGAGAAAAGCAACCGACTACAGGAGTTTCCTCCACGGTCCGCGCTCAACTTATAATATAACCGCGCGCCAGTGAGTTTGATAATATTCTTGAATTCAAAGCTTGCTGAGGAGATAAGAGTTGAAACTCGTGAATTAAAAAAAATGGCAGATACATCGAAAATTAAGGCCGGCAAATTGAAAAAGCTAAAAGTTGTCCCAACCCATCCTAAAGTTTCTGTTATGGTTAATACTGCCATTACTGACTTGAAAGAACGTGGTGGGTCGTCGCTACAGGCGATAAAAAAATACATCGCTTCACACTACAAAGTAGATGTAGAAAAACTAAATCCTTTTATCAAGAAGTACTTGAAAACTGGAGTTACAAATGGCACCCTAACCCAGACTAAGGGAAAAGGTGCAAGTGGGTCTTTTAAAGTTAGTACAGCCGGTATGAAAATAACGGAAAAACCCGTGTCTAAACCACCCAAGAAAAAAGCTGTTGTCCGTAAACCAGCCAAGCCCACGAAACAAGCTGCCCCAAAGAAGCAGAAGACTGCTAAAAAAGCCGCAAAAATAAAATCACCAGTTAAAAAGCCTGCAAGAGCTTCAAAGCCGAAGACTCCAAAAAAGGCGAAGCCGGCAAAGAAACCTGCAGCCAAGAAGGGGAAGAAGTAGACGTTGCTGCATCCTTTAATATCATCATTGGTCCTTTTGAGGACCATCACATCCTGCTAAAGTGAAGTCAATTAATATCGCACCTATGATGTATGCTTGTGCGTATTTTAATTACTGTTAGTGTGTGTGTATGTGTATAACTTATGAGTTAATAACTGAAAATTTATTCTAATTCCTAAAGTAATTTAATTTTTTTAACTTATACGTACATATATATGTACACACACACACAAAATTTGTCCAACATTTTAAACTATGTAAAAGGTGTTTTTTATGGATCCGTGATGTTAATATTTAATGAAGCTAAACATACAACTGATTAGTATAAATACTGTGGAAGATGGATCGTTGCCGTTTGAAAAGTTGGAGTTTACGAGTAACAATAGCTGTACAGTTAGTTTGTGATGGCTTAAAAGATGATTTTATTAGTACATAAGTTGTAAATAAGACTTAAGGTATCGGTAGCATAGTTTAGGTTTAAAATATAACGGTTCGCTTTCGAGTACTAACACAAAATAAGGTTTAAGAGGTAGTATTAAAAAAACGAGGTTTATATATAAAATTTAGTATTAGCGTAAAGGATAATGGCAGTAAAAGTTTAACAGTTGAGAGGTATTAGTGACATATTTTAGATATGACATGTACTGTTATAATAAATAGCAGTATCTGAAATCGTAACATTTGACTAAGAGATAGTGGGATGGTTTAAATATAAAATATTGTGTTAGCATTATACTTTACTTAGGGAAACAAAAACGAAGTTGGGTATTATGATCAGTACGTAATACTAACGGCTCATTTCCGATATTTTTGCTGATTTTTAATCGTTCTTCATCTTAACGCTAAGTTGTTCTCAGCTTGTGTGAAGAAAATGTTATTGAATTTTGTAATTAATTTAATAGTGTAGAAACTGGAACTAAATTCAATCAACTAAACTTTGTTAGGTTTAACACTGTCAAATCTCCTAAGTGATGTGCTACACATTTCTCATGTTATGCCGTAAAAATGTATTGCTAAGATTACCTTAAACTCAACGTAAGCAATAATAACACATATAATTAATATGATAAGCCAAAAGGAAATAAAATCGATGCAACATTTATGTAAATAACTATCATATAGCCCGTCAAAAGTGACGAGGCAAAGTACCACAATCTCCACCCAAATATACCCTAACCACACATTTCATAAGACAAATAAATAAATCTTGGGAAATCAAGTTTGACCAACGAAGAGGTAAGAAAGTGCAGTAGAGGCACTCAAACTTCGGTGAATTCAATTGTGAGCTAATCAAAATTAATATCATTCATGAAACGAATTCTTAGCGTTTTCATTGAATGTTTTTGGTAAAATTAGTTAGATTAACAATTTTTGATGTATAGAAAGGCTTGTGCGTTTTGATAACACGACGTACCAGCAATGGCTTTTATGTCATGATACACAAGAACAAAAGTATAGCCTAATTTTGTTGTTAGTCTAAGTACTGAAAGCATAAAATGAAATGTATAGACAACAAAATTGGGAAAAAAATATTTGCTTTCTTTGTTCAGAGTTTCCTTTGATTATTGAAGATTTTTTATCGTTAAAAACGTTGGTGACAAAAGAGAAACTAGCTTAATTCAGAAACGGTTTAATTCTGAAACTGTATCAGTATGTTTACTTTTATGATATATTTTATGCACTTGACACGAGGTCAGGTGATACAACACTCGCTACTCTTATAAAGTTTCACGGACCCCATGTACCTTGTCACTAAAATCGTAATGGAAAAACAGTAATCGAACTATTCTATCTGTATGAAAATATTTTGACTTTTATGATTCTTCCTATTTCAAGATATCAAGCGTGACATGACTCATACACATACTGGCTTTTACATAGGTTAGATGATAACATGCTAAAAGTAACCGTCGATGAAATAAATGCGTGTATGACAATATCCTTAGTCATGATATAACAATATTAATTCAAGTATTTGAAGTAAATTCAGCTACTTTTTCAGTGATTGATACAAAACAAATGATAAAAAATTATAAAATTATAGAACCATGAAATTATTCTCTGTCTGTCCATCATAATATAGACTACTCATACCCGGATTTATTTAAGAATCCGTAACATTTTCGAACATAATTCGTTTAGGTTTTAACATCACTTTGAAACTTTTAAAATATATTTGTATGAAGAATGAATGAAATATACAAGTTCTGTTTTTCTTTGAATAGTTGTAAAATTCAGTAGAACTATTAAGTATTTTGGAGATGAGTGCTGTTTAACTGTCTACTCAACCAGACGTGGGTTTTACACGCACGAGAGTTTGGCACCAGGAGAGTACGTGCTACAATAACGAGCGAGTCAAGTTGGCCAATTACATTCGTGATTCTAAATGACTGACAGTTTGATGCCGTTCTCTTAAAATTGGGATGTTCCGAGAACTTTTGTAGGGGCAGTGGAACAAACTACCAAAGACAAAATGAGACTATACCAGCAAAACTGGGAAGTCTGGTGACCCTATACAGTAATAAGGTACATTATTAGAAAACAAATAAGGATGTGAATATGACATTAATTAGGAAAAAACTGTATGAGAATGAATACACGTGCACTAGTACTTTTAAGCAACCTAAGAATTAATGATGTCGAAATTCCAAACATTAAAATATCTAACAGCTAAACTCTTTCAAAGACTTGATGCTATTAGACGTTTGCACAAACAATACTTTATATTACATGAACCGAGGATGTAAAATAGAGCATGTAAGTGTCAGGTTACATTAATAACGTTAATATCTTAACTCCAGTTATAAAATTAATTACCGCAATTAAGTTAAAAACTAACACATGTTAAAAAGGTGACCAATGCTGAACATAAGTAGGATTATGAACAGACTGTCTAGGTTTCACAACGAGATAAATAATACAGCTTAGTTAATAAAAAGGTGTGAATTTAACCCAGTCTCTATGAAGTCCTATGTTAACTCACGGTATGTAAGTTTATTGTTTATTCCACTAATTTATCCTACAGATTTGGATCTAATTGGGCCAGATTAGGCAGACGCACTCCGGATAGCTCTGTGAGTGTAATTATCTATACCGCGCGGCTTCTCTACCAAAGTTGTATCAAGAGGAAATTAAACTGTCTAAAAGGTGATGGGAGTTTAATAGTAGGTATTCAAGACCACTGAATATGATATCAGATTTTGTGTTCCTAGTACCCTTTGAGATTCCCAGAATACAATGTTTGAAAAATCAGTTCGTAACCGTGAATCAGCCAGAACAAGAATAATAATAACACAGTCAAATAATGTTTACCAGATATCATATTTCAAAAAGTTTTTATGTAGAAATACGGTCTCTAGTTAGTGTTTATTATGAATTGTGAGATATTAAAGTATATCTCTCCACACAATAGCCCTTTTTACTTATTCTTAGCATGCCTTACAGTATATTCTTCGACAGGAGGTCCCATATTACTTACTATGTTTATGTTATACAGTATGTGCCTCCATAGCAGCCTCTTTTTTATTGTATTTTCTAAAGTATATCTTTCAGCAGCAACTTTTTCTTGTTATTCGTATATTCTACAGCATATCCTTCCTCAGCACCCTCTTTTATTTTTTGTAAATATAAGTTCTACAGTATATCCATCCCCAGCAATTCGTGTTACTTATTCTTAGTATATCGTATGGTATATTTCCTCTCAAGAACCCCTTTTTTACTTATTGTTAGTATGTTCTACAGTATATTTATTCTCAGAAACCTCTTTTTACTAATTGTTAGTATGTTTTACAGTATATTTCTCCATAGCAGCTCCTGTTACACACTGTCAATATGGTTTACAGTATATCCCTCTCCAGCAGCTTCTGTTACTTATTGTCAGTATGGTGTACAGTATATCCCTCTCCAGCAGCTTCTGTTACTTATTGTCAGTATGGTGTACAGTATATTCCACGACAGCAGCTCCTTCTTTCATGTTGTTAAATGTCTTCATCAGCTTCTGGTAAGTATTATTATTACACGATCTTTTTCTTCCTCTTTTTCACATCAATACAATCTTAATGCTTTATGAGCATTTTCATAGTTGCTTTAGTAAATATTTGAAAGAACAAATCTGACATTTAGAGATAATATGTTATGTTCTATTTTTAAGTTTTGACCGAGTTACAAATTGTTGCTTGGTAGTTATGCAAAGTTTCCAGTGCAAAAAAATCTATAGTAATTAATTTTAGAACAAAAATGACCTCTCACATCATCTCATTGCTTTATTTGTAAAAGATTATAGAGTTTTTTAGTGATTAGTTCTCGAGTTAAGAAAATATGCCTACTAATATTAACCCTGTATATATAATATAACTGAACTAAAATCTATGGTCTCCAACAATACATGAATAATGCTAATAATATTGATATAAAAAAGGAATTCTAACTGTTTGACTAACTGAGCTGTTCCAAGATCTGGATCACTGAAAAGTAGTTTCAAAGAACATCTAGATGCGAATTTTTTAAGAATCTCAAAAAAAAAAAAAATAGAAGTGTAAGCACGTAGTTCTTGTGGTGAAAATATATCATATTAAAGAGAGAAAAACTGACAAACTACAGTGAAACATTTGTTTCTTACAGTCTGACTTTTGATTCCTTATGAATGAGATATAAGTATTCATAATTTTGAACTACTGACCGGAGGGAAAGAAGTTGGCCACTATAATAAATTTATCTGATTGTTGCTGTCTTTAAAAAAATTGATTGACTGCCACTTAAAGTATGAGATGTGTTCAGTTGCATTAGATCTCAAACCGTTGATCCTTTGGTCTACAGCTTGACACATTAATTACATGGTTAGCATTTTATAAAATAAACTTTTCACGAGTGTAAAAGGATAGATCTATTTATATTACACCATGAAGAATGTAGATTGGTGTGTAGTGTCAAAAATATATAGCTATTTTGAGAGTGGAGGTTTACATTCGTTGTTCTTCAATGAATACGCTTTCGTGATGATTAAATGAAGGTGAAAATATTTATTTGAGGATGGATTTGACAGACATTTGTAGAATATTGTTTTAAGAGCTCATTGTAATATGAAGGAAAAATTGTAAATAACTTTTCTGTTTACCTATTTTGTAGTTTCTTTGCTTTCTAGTTCGCTGGTTACAGAGCCTAGATTAGACCTTGAATATGACAGTACTAGTTTGCAGTATACTACTGAAAAGTATGCTCTGTGCTTTACCGCTAATGGTGTACAATACCACTATTCCCTCACGTCAAGAATAGCCTATGAGTTGTTGGTGTGTGCTATTGACCAGCTGCTTTCTCTCCAATAAATCAGTTCAGAATCGGGAGTGGCTTTGAAAAGAGAGCCCTTATGTAAGTTTTAATAAAAATCTTTTAAAATTTATTTTATTTATCATTATTGTTCTTAAAGTTAAATGATGATTATTCGATTCTAATGAGGATGTAACTGAAACTTCAACGACACTCTACACAGTAATGAAACAATTAAGAAACTCCCAAGCAATAAACATACAGAAATCACAAACCACGCGTAACTGCAACTAGATGATAATTATGGGAACAAAACAATAAAAAGATTAACTTGATGGTTTGTCATTTCTTGTGACTGATAACAGGGCGTCGTGCCCCTAGGTCACGGGTAAGTACGAGACTCTCAAAATGCTTTCCAAACTCTATCTAAATAATCCTAAATCCAAGTATAAACATTTGATGAAATAGAGTCATAATATTTTTCTGTACTGTAAACCAATAAGTTAATCAAAGCAACAACGTACTTTATGAAATATTAAAAGTAAAATACATACCACTTTTTATTATTAACCTACCATTCATAACAATAGTACTTTATTTTATGAATGTCCCTCCCTACAATAAAACATTTAGCTGCATGGCATTCTTGAATGATAGTAAATTTCATTCAAAGAAATACAAATAATAAATAAATAATCAGTTATAAGTTATAAATAATATATGTATAAGTAATGCAATGCAATTACATATTGCCTGGAAAGCTAGATTTTCCTCAATGGACCCAGCAGCCTGGTGTGGTGCTGCTATAACAAAACACACACATTATCCCAAAATCTTGCTTGTAAATTAACTAAATTTGATAATGGTTGAATTTCATTTGTTTACACTATAACAACTGTCTGTTACGAAAATAAATAATATGTATATAGCCTAACGCACAGCTCTGTTGTATTCCAGCCTGTCTTGGAAACTATAGTATTGGAGGAAAGGCCTTTCTGGCACTGAATGTGGCAGGTTTATTGTGATTGACGTATTATATCATATTCTCATTTGATTACACTCATAGGTTCTTCAAATTATAACAAAAATATGAATTAAATATAATAAGTGGTTAAATGTTACTAGTATCATGAATGCAAACTATTTGTTTTATACAGGTAACTGAATTTTGTTTTCACAGTGCCATAGAGCTGAAAGTAAATTTCTTTACCTTTGTTTATCAGCGCTCATGGTGCTATCGATTTTGTGTCAATGACTTAGATTGCTGCTTGAAATGTAACCACCCTGCTTTAAGGTAGATGTTATATATTGACTATATCATTTTCCTCTACATCACTAAATAAATTGTCTTTGATTGTTGATGTTCAATTCAAATTTGGATTCATCTCTAGAAAACACAAATTTCTAGATTTTCTCACTCAAATGTCTGTGGTTTAATACCAATTCAGCCTTTTCATTTCACTTCCTTTTCTAAACAGTGAATTTCGAACGTTTGAAAGCATATAATACTAATATTTTTATTACTGCCAATGCAAAATCTCTGCCAAAATTTGCATACTCGATCCTCAGTTGTTTCTTAAAGAACGTAACTCGACAGACAAAATTATTTTTCAAGACTGTTGGTTTTCTACTTAGAACTGTTCTATTATTATCAGTGCCTTGCATACAGCAACTACTGAAACAAGGAATCAAAACACAATTTATTTCATGGATTATGCTTTCACAGCCAAAACTTCGAGTTCTACACACTTATGCAGTATTTCAGCGACTGACTAAAGCTACTGCAAGTAACATTGTATGAGTGTCTGTAATTTTATTGTTTTTGTACTAGTGAATACGTTCTGATTGATCGGATGATAGCCAGTCACACTGTGCAGTATAAGCACGTGACTATAGTAAGGTGTAGTTTATTTTCATATAAAGAAGAAGACTTTTCCTTAATATTTGCATTTGATACTCATTTTCATCATTGTTTGCATAATTACTTCTAAAACTGGATATAAAGAAAAACAATTCCAAGAATATTAGTAAAGGACTTCATAATTGAAAATATCAAAGCTTTTTTATATCCATGCTTAACTAATTATATGCGTTTACGAAGATTTGGCTGGAAGATGTTCCTTTATTATTTTATTATCTGATTCACATCCTATTATTTCAGTGTCTTCCTAGTTTATTATATAATCTTCGTCGCTGATATCAAAAACTTTTCAAAAGATAACTCAGTATCATATCTAATATGTCTTTTGTGTCCCTGAATAATGACTTGAGTTGGTGTTTTTCTTTCAACCAACTGTTATATTCATATTCACACAGAATGCCTTGTATGAAATGTTTGCTCTTAGTTTTCAGGTGATATTTCTGTTTAAACATATATATACAAAATGTAGGGCATTGTACCGTAGCTTACAAATGCCGTTCTTTCTTTGTAATATTTGTTTTGTATGGCTATATGGCTGCTTTTTTATGTTATTCGTTGCATTTTTATGCTAAATGTTTTTCAGCCAATGATCAGGATATTCAATGTTGTTATATTGTTTTATTTTTTGCTATTTTGGTCTGTTTATTGTCAAAGGTTATCATACTAGAGATTAAGCAATCCATTACATCGTTGAAGTAGTTTTGTATCTAATTAAGTATTTGCTAGTGTCTGAAGGTTTCGAGTAAACTTCTGTAAAGCAATATGTGAGGGATTTACTATTATATCAATGCTTGTTTTAGTTAAATATATATTTAAAAATACATGTATGTTATACCATTAAATATGTATTGCAAAATTCCCACCTCTACATTTAAGTTGAAGATTTTCCAGTGTAAGAATCAACCATGTACTATGTAAGTAAACAATAGCAATTTCCAGTATTGCTCCCAACTGAAATTTCTAGAACCTCGCCTAACGTTTATAAACTCACGCTCCAAGAAACAATTTATGTTGTTGGTTTGCTGCAGTTGACATACTATGAACTTTTGGAAGCTGTAACTGTGATAAGCACTTATGAATCTGGAACTTTAGATACATCGACCAAGAATGTTTGTATATTACGAACTTTACAAACCATTTATGTTCAGTGGATTAAAATCAGACATTAGCATTTTAAAGAAAACATAATATAACTTCACCAATGGGAAACTCGACTTAAAGTTAGCTAGCTCTCTGTTAAGTAATGTCTATCAACTAAAAATTAACTCCTTCCAGGAAAGTCAGTACATAATCACACGTATACAAAGAAAAGAAATAAAAATACTAGCACCACAGTTTTATCACAAACTAACCTTACCCTGTATTAAAATACTCCCAAAGTTAAATGGCCTGGCATGGCCTAGCGCGTTAAGGTGTGTGCTTCGTAATCTGAGGGTCGCACTAAACATTCTCGCCCTCCCAGCCGTGGGGGTGTATAATGTGACGGTCAATCCCACTATTCGTTGGTAAAAGAATAGCCCAAGAGTTGGCGGTGGGTGATGATGACTAGCTGCCTTTCCTCTAGTCTTACACTGCTAAATTAGGGACGGCTAGCACAGATAGCTCTCGAGTAGCTTTGTGCGAAATTCCAAAACAAACAAACCAAAATTAAATATTTTCTAATGTTATTTAAGGCGATGTGATTTAACTTGAGAAACATTAATTGAAACTACGTACAACTAGCAGTAAACCATGATTCATTAATGCATTTTATAAGACCCGATGATTTTACATTTATAGTAGTACAAAGAAGAGTTGCAACTTAAATTTAAAGTTTACCACCACTTTTAGTATTACGTACATCGCATAATTAATCAATACTTTAAATGAGAAATTGTAGGAGATTATGAGATTTATGTTTTTTTTCGAAGTTAGGCCACAAGAACACGAATGAATATTTTTAAGCAAGGTTTGTTTTACCCGTTTCCGTATGAAATTGATGTGTGTGGTAGAATTGTTTCAACTATTCGTAAAAATACCTGGTTCTAAGTAAAAGTGCAGCGCATGTAGAGTTATTGAACTTCGTAATTTCTTTTTATTGTTGTTTTACTTTTATCAAGCTGTACTAAAATCACAGTATTTCGCATGTTTTAGCGACTTATTCTAAAATATCGTTTTGAAATAACCATTTGTCTGCAGAGAGATGTAACGTAACTAATTATTGATCAGAATTCAACACGTTTTTGTGAAATTTTAACACAATTGAAAAATGTCTCACGAGAAATAACCTGATTCGAGTTGATTCTACTGACATGATTATATTTTAAAAAATACGTTAATCATTTCACTAAAAATTATCACTGCTTGGTTTTAGTACTTATCAAAACAGTGCAGCGTTGCGTTGTCTTAATTAAAACTCATATTTGAACATGTATCTCCGATTACACGTGTATAGAATAAAATATTTATATCTTTATCACATATGTTTCCGTAGGATCCCCGTAAGTGTTCCGTTTCAAGAATAAATTAAACCAAAATTAAGAGTAACAAATATTCTCTTTTCTCGCCTCTGAAGTTCACATGCGACTTTGTGTTGCAGCCCAAAGAATGCACAATTCTTTTGTGATCCAAGGTGTGCCTGTCACTGACGTCACAACAGTAGAAATTGTAACGTTAAGCGTCCTTATTTGACGTCATTTTAGTTTATATTGACCGACTGACAGAAAGACATCAAATTGCTGTGTAATGGTGCGAAGAGTTAAAACATGCAACCTCTCCCAACGGCCTTTTAGGGAGGAAATAACGTTAGCTGATAAATTTTTAATACACTCAACATGTGATTCTCATTTTTTTTCACAAATTCAATTGTCCTGTAATAAAAAATAGTTAAAATGGGTGTACAAGTTAATTTGAATAAATTTAATATACGTAATAATCACAAATACATTATCAACAATTTTATTCAAATATATATTTTACTGCATGGTCTGACTAGGTTTTTTTACTTTATGCTGCTGCTATGCTAGTATTACAATTCATATCCATACAGAGACTTGAGTGAGTGATATTGAAACTATTTTGAATATGCTAATCAGCAAGTCATATGATAGCTACCTTTGATAATAAAACCCACTGGAAGGGAATGTATTAGAATTGTATTTTTATATTATTCGGTAATTTTGAAAAATAATATGATGCATCTTTCAAATACAGTGCCTATGGATTTATACCGGACTGAGCTGTTGAAAACGGCTGAGAAACTGTCTCGTACATTATATGGTAAGTGTTCAAAGAGCAGTAGCGTGCTTTTGACATGACAACCTTACGATAGATACTTTTTCAAGATGCATGGCTGAACGTGGTGACATGTATTGTAACGATGTGGTAGGGCTTCAAAATCGTTTTAAAATAACTTCGGTATACATATTCAAGACGATAACCATCCATATTGATAGAATAATTAGAACTAACGAGTTGAAGTTAAAAAAAAAGTCTAACAACATAGCAACCACACTACAAATACTCCATATCACTGATAATTAGGGATTGTTTTTAAGTAGCCTTAATCACTAGGATAGATCACTATCCTTGCACAATGTTTATAACAGGCTTACTAGAAAATGTTAAAAGTATGTAAACATATTGAAAATAAATCAAGCCACATGTTACTACAACTCTGAAAATGTACGTTCTGCAAAATTATTAAATATTACATCATCAATAAAATCAAATTTTTTCTTTAGACCTTATTACATACCTAACATAATATCATAGTTTAAATATAAGTGTTTGTTTAATTGTAATTAAGCAAAAACTACACTTTGGGGTAACTATGTTCTGCTGAATTTCTAGCGTTGTAATTCCGTAGACATGACCGCTGTGTCACCAGGGGACATATATAAATCCATGTCTGGAAATTAGTCCCAAAATATGTTTCAAGTGTACGTTTATCTTTTTGTCAGTAATGTTTTGTTTCACGTTCTTTAACGAACTAAAATCGATGTTATTTATTTACATACTTTCCAGATCAATGGAACTGGCTAGCTTCGTCACAATCTTGACCTACTTCACCAACTCTTTAAATAGTATCTTTTACGCAATATACATACAACCTGTTCTTCCTTCGTCTTTGAACTTCCAATTCAGGGCCTCTCTGGCTAGCTTCAGTTAATTCTCATCTTTAGCTTTGTGCGAAATTCCAAAACAAACAAACAAACATAATTCTCATCTTTGTGTCACATCCATTATTAATTTTATATTATTACTCGTCTTTATAAACGACTCAACCTCTAATACACAAACTTTCCTGATGTTCAAAAACTGATTCTTGACCCTAAACCTTTCTGCCCCCTTCTTAGAGTTTAATCATGTTTAAGTTGAAGAGATGTTTTGCATTTATAGAACAACTTAAAGTTTCTAATAAAGGAAAAAATAAAAATCCTTCACAGGACAAATGGCGTTTACATATTTAAAAAAACAAAAAACACAAATATTAATATATATAGAAATACCAGTACAACTTGAGAAAGGCAGATTTTAACAAATTTATGTTAAACGAGTAAAGGATTTTACAAAAAAAAGTGAGAATTGGTACCATGCACTCTTCTTATAATGACGATAATAAGAAACATGTTTTATTGCCTTAAAAAAAACAAGAACAAACAAAATGCTGGTAATTCTAACTTCTTTGTAGATGTGGTGAAACCCCTGTGAATGACATTTCACAAAAATTGGATGGACATTGTTTTAAAATACTTGCATAGGTATGTGGTGGAGATGAAAATCACAGAAAACGGTTGCATATCTTTCATCCAAACTGCAGATGACACACAAAAATTGTAGACGTTTTTAAAACAGAGCAATACATGTTACGTTTCATATTTCCACCAAATTTAGTGTAAATAATGACAATAAGCTGCTCCTTTGATAGTAATTTAGAAAGACAATTTAAAAAGTTTGGACAAATAACAAGGAAATCTCTCTTCAGTTTGTTATACAATTAGTATTCTAAGTAAAAACATGGTTAGTTTTCAAAACTTAAGCACATGCTTAAATCTAAAACTTGCAGCACACTGTTTTAATTTAAACATAAAATTGAGGTTTTGAAAAAGATATGATGCAACCACACTAGAAAAGACTAAAGTGGTAAAATTCATCTAACATCTCACCAAACACAAAATATCTTAAGCAGTCAAAATGAACAAATCTCAAACTGAATCCTTTTAATAATGAAAATAATATTATCTAGAAATGAATCTTTAGAGATTACTGATACTTTTTCCACTGTATGATTACTGTTTGTTTTTTAGCACAAAGCTACCTGTATTCTGTCTACCATGGGCAACTGAGCCCCAAATTTTGTGGTATAAGTCCTCAGACATACTTATGACCAATCAGAGAGTATAAACTGTTTGACATTAGAGGCTCAATGAATTAATATTTTCAAGATAATCTTCAAAAAAAGTGAAGTCATGTGAATATTTTAAGATGTTCAATTGTAAATTGACATTCTATAAAAATAGATTATATAACAATAGCACTTAAAATTAAGTTTTATTACAAACCATATTATAACTTTCTTCCAAGTTATTCTTTACATATCGATAATTTTGCAATTGATCACTAATTTATTTGCATAGTATCTTAAAACCACTATATGTTTGTGTATATTTATGTCCTTCACAAAGTCAGAATTTTCTTAATTTATAGGACTAATAAAATAAAACTGTTATCCATTATTTAATATACAAAAAAGGTTTAATGTTTAATTTTAGTTTTACTCTGCACCTGAATGCTTGGTCTATTTTCTTCAATTTAATTTAAAATCATTAGTTAAGACATGTTTTGACTATACACAAAGTCATTTCCTAAATTAGAGTTACAGTTGAATGAAATACCTTATTTTAAATTATGCCAATCTTTTATGCAACTTCCCATTTGATATTATTTTACTATGATACATGATTCTAGATACATGTATATAAACCTAAAAATAAGAACTATTTAAATTTAGTGTCATCTGCTAACTTTATCAAGGATATGAAGGTACTAATCTCACCATTAAGTGGAACTACATGTCAGTATGTATTTCACTGTTGTTTTAGCTCTTCATTATGTTGACTGATAATGATTAGATTTAACACCAATTTTCATGTAAATAATTTGAAGTTTATTTTGACATAATTTAAGATAGTTCATTCAAATAATTAGCTATACTGATGGCCTGGTTCATGTTTTTTAGTTTTCCTTGAAGTCAAAAGCTGTTCTAGTCCTGATTGAAATCAGAATGCTTAGAATACTAATTACACTGCACAACAATTTTTTTTGCTTCCTGAAAAGTTTTTGCTGATTGTGACAGGTACCTGGTGGGTATGCACAAATATAGTTTTGGTTTTGCTTCATCACAAAGGAACTCTGAGAAATAGACAGTTAACTGTTTACCAGTAATAACATATTTAATTGTGTTTTATATTTTTAATACACTATTAAGTTCAACATAATTAAAAGTGTTTTGCTCCTGATTTTCGTTTGTATTCAGTGTCTGGTGCATCATTCTGCAGTGTCCAACAGTAGTCAGCAAGCATTGATGTATTCTGGTTGCCCTGATATCGTTTTTCCATTGGAGCAATATTCTGGTGAAACTGAAGATTTCGATGAAACAGTATGTAATGGGCAAATTTGCGTGATTTTCGTGATCAGCTGCCAACAATCTATAAGGAATACCCAACAGTGTTCAAGACGCAAAAACTTTGTTGTAGTATGTTACTTAATAATGCACTTATTTTAAAACTATGAATATAGTTCATGTTTTAAATTGTTAGTATTATAGCATTCTATAAATTACTACAATTTCAAATGCACAATAATTTGTAGTATTGTTTAATTTATTAAAAGAAATTACATTACATGGCACAGGGCATGGAAAATGTTTGATAAACGTTTATAATAAAGCAACATTATATATATTCTCAGAGATTTTTGTTTACTTCAGTTAGTTAGTGACTCACTCATTAATAAATTCAATCTCAAATGTTGCAGTACATTTAAAATTAGCCTTGACATTCAATACTTGGGTCAACCAAGTATATTATTCAATGAAAAACTTTTATATTCTACATATTCTTCACAAAAGTAATGCTACAGCTTGGAAGTGCTATTTTTGACAATCTTATGGATTTTAATATAAATTCAGGTATAAAATAGCCTATTTTAAGATTAATTGAATAAAGTGAATAAATAAGAATTTCTTGGGTGTATAATTTGACTATTTTTGATCATTTTTTGTGTCTATCACAAAAAAGGTATCTGAAATTATTTCAAAAACAATGACAAGCTAATATATACAGAAAATTATAAAAAAGTTCAATAAAATTTGAAGTAAATTAGATAAAACTTGAATTATATCGAATTTGTAATAATTGTTTTGAAAATCAGGGCAAAGTCCAGACTGTCCCAATTTTTTTGTTTGGAATCTTAATCATTCTATGAATAGCTTAAAACACTAAGATTTTTATACTTTCTTTCATAAAAGTTTCAGTTATTCTCATAACAATTCCCTCCAGTGGCACAGTGGTATATCTGCAGACTCAAACTACTAGAAACTGTGCTCCAATACCCATGGTGGGCAAAGTATAGATAGCCCATTGTGTAGCTTTGTGCTTAACTTTAAACAAACACACTCTTCAAAATTACGATAACTCACATGCAATATTTTTAAATCAGTACATTTCAGATCAGCCAATTACTTCAACACATTGAATGATCCAGATTATTTAATTCATACAGAAGTGATATTCTCCTCACAGCCAATACCTAAGATTGTAATATCATCAGCTAATTTAAGCAGTTTATTGATATTTTCTTATCTATGTCATTGAAACATGATAAATGAACAAAGGTTCCAACAACATTTCCTAATATATATTCCATTTGTGACATGAATCCAGTTTGCTTGAGCTCCATTTATAAAAACTCTGATTTGTTCCATTGAGTCCGTTTTTGATTCAACTTATCATCTTCATCTGTTTTCCAATAAACATCTTATAAACAATGTTGATATCAAACATAACAAAATTGAAAAAGCTTTGCAACTAGGTATGTCATCCTACTCTGTGTTTAAGAGTGATGAGAAATACATTTTCAGTTACTTGAAGTAAACTATGTTATTGCTATTTTCTGGAAATTGTGATACTATTAAAGGCATACAGGATTAATAGAAATTTATAATTTTTTCCTATTCCATTGGCTGAATAGTTTTTAAAAATATACAGTTCAAAATTACAATGTTCTATTCAATTACTACTGTTTTACCTTTTTATCACTAACGTAACTTGGCTTCAGGTACTGAGGCCAATAGATGCATTTTTATGAACATCTACTTAGAATTTCTATTTATGTAGTTTGTAAAACGTAATAATTTTGGTGCCTATCTTTTCTGCTGTTTCAGTACCAATCACTTCTGTTAATTATATAAATTGTGTACATTTAAAGTCTTTTAAACTCAGACATGCCTGCTCAGAGAATGAACATTCACATTTTCATACTGATAAATGAGAAAGTACTCCAAATTTCCCCATACTTTATAATTTTTGGTCAGACCCATTTCCATAGTATACATACATAAGTTAGTCTTTTCTTTCAGTATGTAATGAAGGCAGACAGATTTAGGTTTCTAAATGATAAAGATAGAATTTATTATTAGGATTCTACTCTTTATAGTTGAGCTATGTAAACCTTGTTATAGGCTAAATGTTTTGGATTTTACATTTTGTAAATAAACAATGTTGTAAGACAAGTGCTGAAAATAATTCATTCATTTTCTGAATACTATTATTTACTTTGCAAACCTTTTCACTCTTTTTTAAGATTTAAGTAACACAGATATAAATACTAAGGAAAATTTGCTTAAACTAAAGTTGCTAGATGAACTAGATTTCCAATGATCACCAAAGATTAAAATTTTGTATCCTATCTCAGCAGCACATACTAGGAGCTTTGTAATATTATGTTTTTCTCTTTTTCTAAATTATCCAAACAAAATATTTTTGCCCCGTCTTTAAAATATCAATGGAAATATTTATTTATAATAATTCCATACTTTTTGATCCACCTGACCAAACTGTGATTTCCATAACATTACGATGTAAATATTAAGAACTAAAAGCTAATCTTCAACAATTGTCCAAAGTGATATTTATTGTTGTGCTAAACTTTTTAAAGTGATCTTATACATTCATCTTACATATGGTTAGTTCACACACACTTATGCATGTGTAATAATGGTTGCACACATATGCCACTCTAACCACTTTAATTTCAGTAATTCTACATATGCAAGTATTGTATGTATCCATCTTTCTGTAGGTTAACCCAGACAAGTTTGTGTTCCAATTAACCCTTAAATAGCAGCCATAATCAACTGATGCTCCTATCAACAACACTCCCACTGTTTAAAAGTTGATACTGATTTAACATTATTATGTGAATTTTAAGGCATTGCTTTTAATGTGTAAAAAGGATCATTCAGTGTATGTAAAGTCAGAGATAAAATATATTAATACATCATCCAGAAACAAAAAGCTTGATAGTCAGTACAGGATTCACTACCATCCCAAGACTTACAATAATGATAACATTTGTAGACATTAAGAGTCAATGGTGGTGAGATTACAGCTGGAGGTTAGAGTCAGATAATATATTAAACAGTAATAAACACATGCTAAGTCAGAGGTAAAAGTGAAAACCTTGTATAATAATTATTTATGAATAAGTATTAAGTACAGATTAAAACAAGATAATGATTAACAGATTTATTGTCAGCTATATACATGTAAGGGTAGTGTACATACTGGAATATTATAGTGCTGAGCATTGTTAAGACTTATGCTGAAGCTAATTAGTGAGAAAACTATCTAATACTGTCAGCTTGTTTTTAGAAAACAGTATTGCTCCATAACTACAATAGCTTCAATTGTTTGTGTAGGATCATACGAATAGATTAAACTTTTTCTTGGCATGCAAAAAAGAATGAGTTGAGTGATTTTTTGTAATGGTCAACAAACTATTGTGTTATTGGATATAGATCATTTGTACCATTTACACTGGTTTAGTTTTGCTTAGGGATTCAACTTATAGAAATACCCAGATTATCTGTTAGTCTGAAAAGTATTCAGTGAAGGCCTCCACATTTTCTGTGACATTTTATACACAAATTAAACCTTTATTATATTTATTATTTATGTTGGGTTGTGGTATTCTTACTGCAGGTCCACTAATATAAAGCAGAAAAGCCAAAAGTTTCTGCAAAATGAAAGTTTAGCATTGTTACATAAAGAAATTCGTTATCTGACCATCATATAATACTATGTCACTCAAACTGTCTGGGATTCTTCTTCTGTAATGTTTGTCTGCTGCAGTTGAAGGCAGAAAAACAAGAGACTAAATCAAGAGCAAGAGCTATGAAATACTCAAGTAAGATTAAGAGTGAGTTATTCCACAAGTTCAGAAGTTAAATACCTCAACCAATGTCCTACATGCAATGTCAAGTGAAATTTGGTATAGAGATTTCTTTATAATGTTTGAAAAGGTTGCCTATCAAGAAACCACAATGAAATACATGCATACTAGCTTAAAACCTAAGAACAAATGTTGAAGTGTTTAGTATTTAACTTGTGAGGAAGGATTAGCACATGCTAACAAGCTATAAACACCCAGTCAGCACAGATGTGATTAACTATACACAGAAATTGAAGGTAAATTTAGAAAAATATAAATATCACCTTAACACAAATATATTCGGTTCTTGTTATAGAAGGATGAACTTCAGTAATTACAATGTTTGTTGTATTACTGAGAATAACAAAACTACATTAGAAAAGATGAATGTCTTAAACATTTTTTTGATAACTTCAGATTATAAAAATTGTAATATTTTGATCTACATAAAACTATTTGGGAGTAAAATATACATTGAAGAAGACAATCAGATAATACATGTACTATTCAAATTTTGACCCTCACAAATCCATAGATTAAGTGCTCAAAAAATACAAAATTATATTACCTTTTTAAACAGCAAACTAATTACTAGACTTGAAATTTTACAATTAGAAAATTGAATTAAATTAATATTTTGAGGGATTTACTTTTAATAATAATTTCAGTTTATGTGCATTTGTTTTCTTGAATTTCTGTTAAACTAGATGAATATGTTTTGTGCTAGCTATCCTTAATTTTAAAGGGGCAAACTAGAAAAGTGGATGTCAATAGTTGGCATGTGGATCACATTAGGTCCTTAAAAATTTGATTAATGAGCACTATTGATTGCTAAAAAACAACAACTATACAGTATTTAGGGTATGCATGATGTACAGCCCAACAAGCTCAGGTCTAGCTCTTGGTTTTATAGTCATCATCTGAAATAGCTCAGTGTGGAAAATAATTGTGAACCACTGGACAAGACAGAAAGAAGCTGTTAGTGATGATAAGAAACCCAATTGAAGCAAAAATGTATCTCAGGATGGCTTCTACCAAAATAAAGCATAGAACAATGTTTCAACCTTCTTTAAGTTAACAAAGAGAGTGTTTGCAACTGACCATCGCAGGGTATGTCTTAGGGACGAGAGTGTAAATGGATACAGGGGGCATTGCAGTTAGATGTTTGTTTTTGAATTTTGCACAGACCAACTAAAGGGCCATCTGTGCTAGTCATCTCTAATTTAGCAGTGTAAGACTAGAGGGAAGGCAGCTAGTCATCACCACCCACCACTAACTCTCGGGCTACTCTTTTAACAATGAAGAGTGGAATTCACCATCACATTATAATGCCCTCATGGCAGAAAAGGCAAGCATGTTTGGTGCAATGGGAATGTGAACCAGCGACCCTCAGATTATGAGTTGCATGTCTTAACCCACCTGGCCATGCCGAGCCTACAGTTAGACGTTATGTTATTAATTAGTATAGGTATAAAGATACTCCTTTATATTGGTTTAATTTTGGTTTTCGTTGTTGTATAAGTAGGGTTTCTTTGATTTGGAATTTGTTTCCCTAACTAGTATCTGGGTGTTTTCTATGGTTACTTTGTGTTTATTTAACTTACAGAATCCAAAAACGTGTGAAAGTTGGTTTTTTTTTTGTTCTATTGGTTTCCATTTTTCTGCTTGTTTCTTTAATATAGAAGTCATTGGTAGTTGTTGCAATGTATTTTATATATAATGTTGGTGCAGTTTATACATAGTGTGGACTAGTTTTATACTTGATTTTTGAATAAATTTGATGCTTACCGAAATGTTGTGTTTTGTTATAAGTTTTATGAAATGTTAGTTACTTTGTTTATGTCAGTAATATATGGTATGCAGAAGTGTAAGGTTTTATAGTTTGTTGTATTTTGGGATGTATTATTGTTGTTGTTTTTTAACTAGGTGTGTGTGAATAATTTCTTTTAATAGATTTTCAAGGGCATTTGTTGATGAAGTATTTTTTATTTTGTTGATTTCATCATTAATTTTATCAGGTGAGCATTGTTGTGTGACTATGTTTATTTGGTTTCTTAATATGTTGAGTTTTTGTTTTGTTTCATGTGCTGAGTCCCAGGAATGTAAAATCCAATATCAATGATTTTTTCTTAGATTTCTATTTTGAATTTTGTATTAGTTCTTGTGATCTTGAGATTTAGAAATGTTATTTGGTTTTTTTCCTGTTCACAGGTGAACTTAACATTGGGGTATATAGAGTTAATGTGGTTGAAAAACTCAGTTTGCGCTCTGTAGATGTGAATCCAGCAACTGTATTGTTGATATACATGTACCAGTACTGTGGTGGGCATAAAGCTGAACTGATCGCTTGAGATTCAATCTATGTCATAAAAATGTTGGTTAGAACTGGTGATACAGGATTCATTATACTTAGGCCACTTATTTGTAGATAGGTTTGGTCATTAAACATGAAGTTAATTTTGGTGGTAGTTGCTAATTGATTGCTGGGAATGTGTATCAATGGATTGGGGTCTTGGATATAAAGTTCTAAATCTATTTTGCAGGCTTCAGTGGTTGCGACTTCTGTGAAGAGGGAGATTACATCAAACTGTCCATTACAACTTTCATGTATAAGCAGTCATTTCCTTTTGCAAAAAAGTAATAAAACTCATTTCCATAATTTATATAATTATTTACTTTTCAAAGTAAATTTCACAATTGATGAAACTATTTTGCTTGATGAAGTATGTTGACAATGTATATTATTTCAAGTTTTTGTCCAACAGCTACAGAAATGTTAGTGACATTGAATTTAGGTCTATATTAGTCCACTGTCTTGATATTGACAATTGTTTAAAACTTTTTTTGTATATATATAAAGTGTGAGAGGAAATGATGTATATATAGAAGAAAACAACTTGATCTTTAACAATTTCAAATATGTATAATTTTCTGTTTAGAAAAAGAAGTATTATTATTGCTGATGTCAAACTTAAAACATCTGATACTGTTTAACACAATATTGTAGCAATTCTGCTAAAAAAACCTATAAACAACAAAGGACCACTTGGTCCTTTAAGGTTGTTCTTACCCATCCACCCTTGAGAAGAGTAAAAGTTTCAATTCATCCCTTTATTTTTCACTTACACTCTTACATTTCTGAAAGGTGATGGACTACATTAAAACTTACAGAAATTAATTTCTTAAGTCAATGAAAAAAATAAAACTGTCTTAAGTTTTAAGACAATGTGTCTAGTCTGTCTTTTTCAAGTCATAAGGTAGTATCTTCACATCTTGTTATATTTAGAATGACACAAATACAATAAATTTATTTATCTGATGAACATTTTAATCAAAGTACATCATACAATTTGTTAAAAATAATTAGAAATGTATAAATCTTTAAAACAAGGATTTTTATTTTTGAACAAAATTGTATTATGCAATGACTAGAATATACTTTTTGATATTTTTATATAAGGAATACGCATAATAGACCAGTCATGTAAAATAAACGTTTTGAGCTTCATGTAGCTATTATATAAGTTGTCTGAGCAGACCTGCATATTGATTCAGTTGCAACAGTTCAGTTATTGGTGTTTTACTTTTTTTCTTCTCGGTAAAAATGCAAAAATTCTGTAACTTACTACTATATGCATTTTAATAATTCACTTCCATACACTTATATACACTAAGGTAAGTTTAGGAACAAGTAACCGTTTTTTCAATTTATCTTTACATTACTTCACAGAATTATTTCAATGAGTACTTGGTCAGTGATCATTCCCTTATGATACTTCCTCTATATTGGAAAAATAAATCAAACCTAAGTATTGTTGATCATACAGTTCATCACCTTCTGAACTACTTTAAAATAAGGTCTGTTCAACTGTAATAAATTATTTCACATTCAACAGTTCACTGCATGCTTAAGAATTTTTTCTATCTTCTGTAGATGATTTTGACAACCAAACTTATATTAGGTAACCTGGATAAATGGCTACCAATACTTCTTTATTGGTAGTTACTAGACAACAATTTTTCATAGTAGCAAACCTTTTAGCAGTCTTAATGTGTGCTACCAAAAACTCATTACAATGCAGGACAATAACTACTAATTATAAGCAAAAGGTGCTTAATCTACTACATTTAATGTTTTATGATAGATGTGCACTTAATTATATAGTTTATTAACTTTTTGTTCTTGACTATTACCATTATCAGATTTACTGTATTTGCCCTCAGCACCCAAAGTAAACATCTATAATGCTGCAGCTGAAACTCAATCATTTGAGGGTAAAGAAAACTAAAATCAAGTTCTAAATACACTAGTTATGGCACTGTTCTTTTATGGGTATGGTGTGCAAGATTATGTTTTTACTAGTTGGAATTTTTGTAGCAACTGTATTAGCAACTTTTACAACACACAAGTAAACAGTTCACATATTCTTGTTTTGTTAACATTACAATAAAGGGTATCAAATATTTACAAATTGCAAAGTTGTGTCTTAGTCAAAATTAATTACTTAATTAGGATAAAGTACCATTTTAAATAAAAAAGTAATTTTCAATTAGTGGATATTTCTAGTCATAGTGAGGTTTTTTTTGTCAGATATGTCCCACATGAACTGTCAAAATGCAATGTTAAGCAAGCTTCAGGTTATAAAAGTGATACAAAATATTGGACAAAACTAAACATCAACTTACACACATTCAAACTATCATTAAAAATCATCAGGTAAATTAAACATTCCCAATGTTGCTCAATTCTGTGTAACCTGAAAGAAAGTTTAACCAAAACAAAATCTGTCAGTATCTTATAAGATCACATTTATTATCTCGAATATTCATGTCACATCTCCCTAGATGTCACAAAATTTTACTATTAGATAAAACAAGCCCCTAACAATTCCATAAATTTGGATATGAAAATTTCTATATATCTGTATTTGCAATATTCCAGCATAAAAGAGTAAAATGATTAAGCCTTTATTTATACATGTATACAGCTAATTGTTTAAAACCACGTTATTCTGATAGGCCATCTCAGCATGATATTCTGATTGTAATGTGGCCAAAACTGAACAGTAATTTAAAACTTGCATTTTTTTCAGTTTCATATTAGGTGGTAGTTATATCTTAATTACAATATTTCTAAATATATATATTCCAGAACTCAGTTAAAATTGAAAAAAATGGTTCCAAATTATTTGAACTAGATAAACTACAAGAACCTGATAGTGTACAATTTAGATTGTTAAACTACAATTAAATTTAACAAATAAAACCACAAAAATACACTTTATGAGACATGAACAGAGATGCCAACTTTTAGAAATATTTGAGTAAGACTTTTGAAATTGTCATATGACAAAGTGCTGTGAGTGCCAGAGACACAAGCCTTTTGAGATGGCCTGTCAAAATGCTTCTCCAAGATAGTTTTTTATTAAATGAAGAAAAACTGTTCAATCTGGTGCAGTTCCTGGATCAAATTCATGTTGACTTGGATCTAGCTGTCAGTTACATTGCATTACATCAACAAAAACTGCTGATTTGACCAACATGTGAACTTTTTGACTATTTTGACTCAAGTGTGAGAATATGCCCAGATGCATGAATCTAGTGGGACAAGGGTAGAGATGAGAAATAGACAAGATAGCATCACAACCTAAAAAGTTCTAACAATAGATGAATCACATTTGCAAAGCCAACATGGAAGAATAAAGAAAGAGGATCAGTGATGTCGAGAAACCCACTTGTTGAGAATTTTATATGCAAAAATGGCTCGTTTGGGTTCAGAAAATATTTTAAATAGAAGGTCGAAACGTTGTTCGCTCTTCTATTTAAAATATTTTCTGATCCCAAATGAGCCATTTTTGCACATAAAAAGAGAAAGGATGTCCTGAGATAATCCTTAAGTATTTCTGTGAAGAATCTCAAACAGGAGATATATTGTGAAAATGTACCAGAAAACTGTCGTGAGGGTAAGATGGAAACAGGAAAACTGAGTATGAGTGAGACAAGCAGGATATTCAGAGCTTGTCCCTCAAACAGGTAAAAATTGAACCTAACAGTTGTTAGTTGAGATACTGGAGAGTCAGCCCTATAATTTGCATGGGCATACTGATCCAAAACCCACAGGAGTCAAGGCATACTAACACCATCACCAAACTAAGAGAAAATTTGTTCAGCATGAACCTGAATGTTGGAGGAAAGGAGAAAAACAAAATAGAGTTGGGAAAAAAAAGTCATGCAGTGATGAAGAACATGGGTTATAAAAAGAGAAGCATGAAATAAAACATCACATACCTGAGAAATAAAGTGAAAACAAATTCTGGAAGAACAAACAGAATCCTCAGGAAGAGCAAGAAAACAGGCATTCAAAGTCTTCATCAGCCTGCTCAAGAAAAAGCGTTGTAACATCTCGAGATGAAAGTTTACCCCAAAATACTTAATCTATCTGTAAATAAATGTAGACAAACCTCCTAACAGGCCATTAGCACCTGAAGCCTGTGATAACATGCTGGTCAATTGTGAAACACCTGACATTATCTCAGGAATTCATGTTGCAACAGTTGAGAAAAGTGCTTAAAGTAAGATAATGTAACCGGAATAAGGATAAGTGCACCTAACTGCTTCCAAATTTCTGAGTATATCAAACTGAACCCACTTCAGTAACAAAGTTAATTTAAAGAACTAACCAAGACATAAACTAAAGATGATGGAGTGCATGCACTGCCAAATGAGAAGTGATAGTTTGGTGGAGATGCATAAGATAGATAAGCATGAGACAAAACTATGAGTGTACTATACTCTTATTGGTAGAACATGATACATATTGGTTTGCATGAAAAACACACGAATATCATTTGGTTCTGGTAGAGGGCATGGTAGGCTTGTGGCATGCATAATAAAAAAGTTTGCAAAAGAGGACAAAAACAAATGGAAATAGTTATTTTGTAAGAGATGTATTTCATCTGAAATTGAAGCTTTCCATATATTACATTTGATTATGACCTCTCACTTTACTAAATGCAAATTTTAAAAAAATCATATACAGATTGAGAGATTTAAAAATTAAAAATCTTAAATACCTCAACTATGCTTCTCTAGGTCTTCTTCTCTCCAGCAAAAATTGTCAAGAGATGTCAAAAGATAGTAAGAACTAAAGCAAGTTTTTCTTTAGCAAAATCATGTTGATTGTCCAAGAAAATATTAATCTTTGTTTGATGACTTTTCAGAGCATATCTTTTATCAAACATTAAAAAAAAATTCCAATCACATTAAAGACCAGTACACCTATAATTATCAGGACAAGTTCTGTCACCTGACTGAAAATGAGCTGTAACATTTCTCACCTTCCAATATTCTTGCATGTTTATATATCCAATTCTAAATTTCTTTTAAAGCCTTTTGGTAAAATCTGTATGGTCTAGAAGCCTAGTACTGCTATGCTTAAAAAATAATCTCAAACAACTTATTAGCACATACAGTACATTATTGGTTTTTATAACAGTTCACATATTGTTAGAAATGTTATGTACAGTCAGCTAAATACTAACTTAACAATCGTAGTATTATTTATTTTGATATTTACGCTGAGACAAATTGTAATATTAGTAAATGTATAATCCTAATTCTACACTAGATTTTCAACTCAGTTCTTTTAAAGCACTTTCTCTGAATAACCATAAACAACTAGCACCTTAAATACAGTCATACAAAAGATAACCAGAGCTGAAAAACTTAAACAAATCCTTATTGGTCTGGTGAAATTTGAAGAAAAAAATACACTTCTTTTAGTTTATGTGGTATGTTTTGTAATTTACCTCAATCAGATGCATAGATATTAATTCTTGGGTGATAAGACAAAAAAAGAATATGGGATTAAAACAGACTAGAGAAATTATTTAATTACAGTTAATTTTATAACTTATAAGAAAGATTGTCATTATCACATATCACTTTTGAGTTTAAATTTAAATTATGCTTACATTTATCATTAAAAATAAAATGTCCACAGATAAACATAAAACAAATAATAATTAATTTTTCAACAATCCTGTCATTATAACACAAAACTATAACAACTCTTTATCTCAAAGTCAAAATTAGTTACATAATTAAACTTGATAGAAATTAATATACATTAATCACAAAATACAGTGTTAAAAATTATAAATTGTTATATTGAAAAACAAATAAAATAATAAATTTTTGTGTGTAAAATTCAATTCTAAAAAAACTTTTGCTAATCAGTGAGCTTCCAAAAGATATTTTGATATCAGTATTCCCATAACAAATGTAAAGAAAAAATCAATTTGAATAACTTTTATACTGTAGTTTTAGGGAAGATTATTTAAAGGCAAAAATAATCAAGTGTCAGCATAGTAATTTTTTTTTCCAGAAGGTGCTTTTCCTAGTTCACAAGTCTACCTTTCAAACCTTCTTTAATTTGTAATTTGGTTACATACAGAGCATTGTAGAAACTACACAACATTTACTTTCTTCAAACTATAGATAGTAATAATTGGCATAGCTATACAAGTAATACAGCTTGTATTATAATGTAGGTGAATGCTCAAAAATTAAAAAAGGTGTAGGTAGAACTTATTATGACTTTTTAAAAAATATTATAAATAAATCTTACATTACATTTTATCGTGACCTTAATCACTGTTACAAAGCATGCCTAAAGACAATTATTGAATAAGTCCGAATAACCAATTTTTCACTAAAACTATCAGTAAAACATAAATTAACGTTAGTAACATTAACAGGGAAAATACATAAAAAATATAATTATAACTTTCAGTGTTTTTAATACTACTTCAGCACTTATTTATTCTAGTTTGAAAACACTCAGTTTTTCTCCAACGTTACAAACACACCACATTTGTAATTGATTTGATGTACATGGTGTATTTTCAAACCCGTACTCGTTTATGGAGCCAAAAGTAACGTCCAACAACGAGTTATATTCTGACTTATAACCATATTCTGCTTCCGCTTGTAAGTTATAATTCAACCGCTAAATGCACAGTGAAGGCATCTGAAAATTACCCAGTTGTTCGGTTACCATGCAGGCCATATAACAGGGTAAGTTAAACTGGTGATGTATCATTACTAGGCCTAGATATCTATACAGGTCACATAATGGAGAAAATTATTGTAGTTATTGTTTTATTTTATAACAAACAAGTGGTGTCTAAATGCCGTTGTGTTGTTGTTATAGATTCAATGCTACGTCCTATACAAAGCTAAACCGCACACTGTGAAATTTGTACAAATTATATTATTTCAACTAGTTAATATTATCAGCTCGCCAAAATGGCTCGTTACGTATATTTTACGAAGGCTTATAAAGTTATGTATTAATTACCATATACGCATATTGAAGCTAAGAGTTTAACTTCTAACATTATATGATTAAAGATGGAACAAAAGCGTAAGTTTAGTAACTGCTGTTTTTACCAACGCTGCTTAAAACTGAGGCGAAGTGTAGTTCTATGCTCTGGTTTAGTACAGTATCGATTTATCAGGGTCAATGGCATAACCAACATAACATGAAGGCATATATGCGAAATCTTGCTGCGAGTGACAGGAGTTCTGGAGGACCAGTGAAATATTGCAATAAAATTTGAATGAACGGATGAGAAGACATTAATTTTATGTGTCTATATATTTTATGTTTAAACATTAATTAAAATCAACTAATATATAAAACGTTTGTAGTGTCATCTGTTGGCGTTATATAACATTAAATAATTTCTTAGAATTACTTTGACACTGACCCACATTAGGTTATTTTGTGTCTAGTCTAGAAGATGTGTTACCACTATAAATCAATCACTTATGGTAGTGTTTTCAGTAGAGATGGTCGGGGATTATAATTTTTTTTTGTTCTTCATTCTTCATTAACTCTTTTAATACTCTTTTCTAATTTCCAACTCATTTTCTAATGTAATAGGACCAAATGATTTCCAACTAGCCTTTTGATTTTCTTTTTACGAATTTATTTATCAGAATATCCCCAAAATTTTTCTCTGATCCAATTACATATCCAAAATAGCAGAGCTTCCGTTTTTTACACATGCCAAACAACTTTGTATGTTTTAGTGCTTCCTCTTTTTGTTCTCTTTCTTTGAAACCGTCTTCGTTTTTATATAGTTTAGGCCACATAGAGTAGGAATAACCGCATATAATATTTTCGAGTATTTTGATATAACGCATAGATGTTCTTCGTTTAATTGAAATTAGACACAAAGCTGCAAAATGAGCTATCTGTACTCTTCCCACCATGGTATCAAAACCCGATTTTTAGAGTTGTAGGTCCACAGACATCCCGCTGTGCACACGTAGATAAAAATCCAGAATACCAAATTCACCAAAAGAGATTATTTGTGAAAAAGGAAAACAAAAACTTGCTAATATATTTTATCCTGTTTATTATGGGACAGGATCACCAAGTTTTATAAAATTACGTTGTTTTTTTCTAACTATAATATTAACATCTCGATTCATGTGCCACAATTATTATTTTATTACCAACATTTGTTTAATGAACTATCTCATGTGTTTATTCGAATACCTTGTTGTTACACCGTAAATTGCTGCTGTCCCACCAGAATTTTTTTTCATATTAAGTGCTATTTTTGTTAACAGTGCAATGTGTATGCATAATGACAATTTATAAATTCAAACTGTGTATTTTATGTAAACTGATTGTACAGCAGTATTTTTTTTAAGGAAAATATGTACATTTTTACCTTTGGAAAATGTGATTCAATGTATTCTTTATTTATATTACAGCCAAAAGCAACTGGAACTCATAAGCAACGAAACTACTACAGTGTTTTCCCAACGATCACCATGCTGCCATCTACCCAATAATTAAAAGATTAAGTAAATACAGTTTGATTCATGTTTATATTTCCAATACTAAAAAAAAATAGGTCTGCAGTCGACCATAACAAAATACGAAATCACTAGTGCGATATAATAATTATAATAAGAATCAGGTGTATTCGATTCTGATTTTGAAAAACTGACCAATGAGAGAACAGCAGTAAGTAGTAAATGTTGCCAACAAAAACTGTGTGTTGCAAATACACTTTATGTTTGTAGTATAAATGTACGATTCAGGGAAATAGGCAATAAGAGATGATCGATCCATAAGTAGATGAGTTACAATGTTTACTATTTATCCATATTGTTTTTTGTCCTGGAGTAACTCAGCGATAAATGAGAGCTTACACCACCAAAACTCGAGTTTCGATACTCGAGGTGAGTACAGCACAAATAGTCAATTGTGTAGTTTTAACTTAATTAAGAGTAAACAACTTTTAAATTACTTATTATTCACCAGTGACATTATACTTTCTGTAATTTTTGCATGAAGATGACCTTGAGAGTTCTTTATTATTGTTTTTTTTTAATTAAGCACAAAGCTACACAATGGGCTATCTGTGCTCTGCCCACCACGGGTATCGAAACCCGGATTTTAGCGTGTAAGTCCGCAGACATACCGCTGAGCCACTGGGGGGCAGTTCTTTATTAAACGTCCTCTATTGGTACAACGGTAAGTTTTCTGAATTACAACGTTAAAATTAGGGGTTCGATTTCCCACGGTGGACTCAGCAGATAGCCAAATGTGGCTTTGCTATAAGAAAACACGCTGGCTTTATTAAATAAATAATCATTGCTGTTCAGGAATTTAAAAGAATTTCTGCGATTCTTTTGTGTTGTGTAACAAAAGATTGTTATAACGAACTGTTTGATAAGTTTGGTAGATGTAATTATATCTTAAAACCTTTTACCAATATGGGCTTTCACATTTCTTGTGCCGCATATAGTTAATTATAAAATGTTTGCTTAAGTGTAGGCTTAAGAAAGTGAATTTAAGGTTATGTCGAACTCCTACACTGAAAAAACGGGATGATTATTTGTGTTTGGTTAAATCATTTTCCAAATTTCGATAGCATTTATTTGAAAATATAATGAGTGGAATTGTTATGATTACTCAACATAAGTGTTGATTATTTCTTCGTGTAGTGTTACACGATGGGCTATCTACACACTTTTTAGTGTTATGAATCCAGGTTTAGAAAATAGTTAACTGCGGCTAAACTTTCTTATTCTTAAATCACATCACAAAACTGTTTTTATAACTAATGTTTGTTTTGTGTAAAGCCATGTAATATCTTCAAAATGTTATAGTTGGTTGTGTCTTTAAATGCTGAACTTAGCTGATGTTTTTATGTTTGGATTGAACCGTCGTGGAAGATCTATAGGTACGTAGGTACTACGGAATCATTACAAATAATACACACTGGTTAACCACTAACTAATGAACAAATAAAACAATAAACCTTTCTCGATCGTCGAGAAGCAAGCTGAACTTGAATTTATGTTTTAATATTTTGACTATGTTCCATAGATAGCAACACTAAACCCCAACGCATAATTAAAAACTGGAATTTAAATTTTTTTTGCATAATATAATGTAAACTGAGTGACTGAGCCTGCTCCCCGCTAGTACAGCGGTATGTCTCCGGATTTACAACGCTAAAATCAGGCGTTCGATTCCCCTCGGTGGGCTGAGCAGATAGCCCGATGTGGCTTTGCTGTGAGAAAAAACACAAAGATTGACTGAGCCAATAAAACTATTGAATTTCCAATAATAGCTTTCTTCCTAGTAGAATCTATCGTGTCAGTTTGAACTTCTTGCACCATATTAACTTTAATTCGTTATGAATATTATGAAATTTCCAGAATTTTGTAATATTTCTACACAGATGGAAGTGTTGAACCAGGTAATCTACAAGGTATAGTTTCGTAAACAAGAAGCAAAAAGGCAATTACTTTACATAAAAAATTAAATTTCTCAATGGATTCCAACTAATAACTGTTTCTCTGGAACACATTAGAACAATAAAAATGAATATACAGGTAAATTACACATGAACTTCACTTCTCTCTTCATCAGATTTTTGGTCTCAATGACCAGGGAGAGTCAGGTTAACTTGGATCCTCTTACTTCTGTCAGTAATGTCAATTTACTTGCTGTAGTTTGTTGGTGTTGAGTCTACATGCAGGTCGGAGTATATAGTATTTGCTTTGACCCCTTTCAGAGCGAATATCCATGTATGTATTAATTGTTTACTTAACTGTAATTGTTTTCGTCAATTTTTTTCTCTTTCTTTCTTTTTACAGTGCTAAAATAAGTGTTAAACTAACATGAGTTTTGTAGTCCACTAAACTGTGGCCTAATTACATTTTTATTTTGAAAATAGAGAGGTACTTGAGGTCTATTTTCATCAAGGGATTTGGTATGCTGAAGTAATAACTGAATTTCATATTGTCTGTATTTTATTTATGGGTTTCAGTGCTATATTTAACCACACTGGGCATGCATATTCTATGATAGGTCGGGATTATGTGTGTTTTATTGATTGTAATTATATTGTCTGGTGAAGTTCCTTGAATTTTACCGGTTTGACTTCTTGCATAATTTGCGAGTTTCTAAATTCTGGTAAGTATATTACTTATATGTTTAACCCACGTTAGCTTCATCTTGTAGGTTAAACCTGAGAATTTTGCCGAAGTAGTGGTATGTAGAAGTGTTCCGTTCATGTACAGTTTAGGGGGGGTCTTTTTCATGTTTGTTTTGTCTTGTAAATAATATTACTTGATTTTTAGGCACGTTTATTTTTATTTGATATTTTTGGTAGTATTCTTCCAGCTTATTTAATAAAGGTTGTTGGTGTGTCATTGCTATGTATGGGGTTGGTGCACTTTTCTAGATCGCTACATCGTTCGCGAATTGTAACGCGAACTCGTGATTTGGGTCTTTTAATGGCAAGCTACTCAGATACATGATGAATAAAATAAGGCTAACAACCACTTCTTGAGGGACGCCAGAGTCTGGTGTAACTGGCTCTGAGAAGGCTCTTTTAACGTTTATTTTACAGCTTCTTACTCCAGAAAGTTTGATAGCCATCAAATAATTCCTTGTGGTAGTTCCATGTCTGTCATGCGGTATCTTAATCCATTATGCCGCATAAAGTCGAAAACTTTTTCGATATCGAGAAAGCAGGTACATATGAACTCCTTTGTTAAATCCAGAATGATAAATTTAGCGGTACAAGTAGGAAGTTCCTACTTAACCTTTAAAGCAGGTGAACTACCACAGAGAAATCCACCTGAATGTTTTAGGCCTTATCCAGTGATACAAAACAAAAGTTAAAGATCAGTTCAATTTCCAAGAAGACAAAAATTAAGCGTTGAGTAAAAATAGTGAAAATAAGATTTGTTTGTTTGTATTGAATTTCACGCAAAAGCTACACGAAGGCTATCTGTGCTAGCCGTCCCTAATTTAGTAGTGTAAGGCTAGAGCCTAGACAGGTAATCATCACCAATTCTTTGGTGTGACTGATTTATATGACTAAGGTAAATACACCTTGAATAAAATTTATATTTTAATTGAAAAGTATAGAGTATCTCATCTAGTGTGTAGATACTTGGAGTAGAAGATTATGGTACATTAAAATTAACGTGTAATGTTCAACCTAGGTTTGACCTTTTGAAGCATTATATACAGTTGCAAATTAGGACAGCATAAATCATAATCTATGAAGTGTAAAATACTGCAATGATAAGGCGTTATCACTTTAATTTTAGTGATTGGTTTATATACTAGAAAGTTTAAAGAGGATCATGGAAAGCCAGTTTAGCCATTTAAACAGCTCTTGGTAATATGCAAGCGATATGGGAAACTATACGCCGCCTTGGTAACAGGATCTGTTAATGTTTAAGTTAGGTAAGAAACAAAACGAAAACCTTCAATATGGATGTCATTTAAGAAAGAATATGTCAATAACGATTTCCCATGTTATTCAAATATTCACCATCAGTTATCATTAATATAGATAATCTTGAAAACTGACCAATCCATAAAATGAGACTAAACCCTCTAAAGGGTTGCTTCTGTTGTTGGTGAAGCCCACTAATGAATTAGTAGTAAGCTTCAGGTTTTATGATACTAAAGTATGAAGTTCGATCCTTGTTGTGTCTTTAGTGCATTTAATCCGTTGTACACCATGAGCATGACCATTATGAACATGATGACAATAATGTTAAAAATGTAATTTGCAACATATTGTCTATGATATTGATTGTTTGATTCTTCGGTTCAGGTATTCGTGCAAAGCTACTCAAGTGGTATCTGCAATAGCTGTTCCTAATGTCAACTAATAGACTAGAAGAACAATAGACAGTGAACGGCATCTAATGCCAATATTGTGATTTAACCATCACTCTTATGTAATATATCTTATATTTTGAATGTAGTTAAGAAAATATGGTAGTGTAAGATTTTGTAATGCTACATGCACCATGGAGTGAATTTATTTGATAAATGAAGACAGAAACTAGGAAGAGATACAATCGATAAAAACATTTACGAATTTTAATGACTCTTTAACATTTAACAAGAACATTTGTTTGTAATTGAGCACGAAGCTAAACAATGGGCTATCAATGCTCTGTCCACCACTGGTATCGATTTGTTTGTTTGGAATTAAATACAAAGCTAAACAGCGGGCTATCTGAGCTTTGTCAACCATGGGTATCGAAATCTTGTTTCTTACTGTGTGCGACCGCAGACATACTACTCTGCCACTTGGGGCGCGGGTATCGAAACTAGGTTTTTAGCGTAGTAAACCCGCAAACATACCGATGTGGTATTGGGGGTAATAAGAAAGAGATGACTTACAAAGTTTAAATAAGCTACACCAAAAGTTGAGTATGCACTCTAGCACTGAAAATGATAATTAAGGTAAAACAATAAAGTTAAATATAGTTGAAGAAGTAAATTATGGATAAAATAAATATATTTTAGTTTAATAGGTTTTGTTTATTTTCATTTTCAATGCTACTTATGATGTCACCAGTTATTTATTTCCGTTTCACCTTCGGAAGAGCCAAAGTACGAAAATTGTTACAACTGAGTTTGAATATAAGTAAATAGTGTTTGTACGGATTTACAATGCTAAAATCAGGGGCTCGATTCCCCTCGGTGAACTCAGTAGATAGCCCAATGTGACTTTGCTATAAGAAAAAACACACACAAACTTCTAACAAAACTACAACAAACAAACTAGTTTAGGAAACGTCTATTTTATTTTTGGAGAGTTCTTACGACGAAGGATAGGTTGTTGGACACATTTAGAACTCGTGCAGATGAAAGTCTTTGTCTCAATCAGAAGTTGATGACATGCTCAGTAGCCAATGGTTAAGAATGGCGACTGTGAATATTGATCAATACTGTCATTTATCTGCTTGTGCCATCGCTGTTACGAGAGTTTTGCAGATTTCTTGAGAATTTGTACCAGGACTTATATTAGTGTCAGATCCACTGAAGTCTACATTCTGTAGAAAAGTAAGCCAACACAGATTTAGTTCTTGTTCTAGTTTTTCTTTAGTTTATTCATTTTTTATTTATGTTTATTTGTTGTTCAGAGGGAGTAAATAAATGAAGTACATTTAAGTTAACTGACCGAAAATGGGAAATAGGTTCAAATAATCACAAAAAACAATTTCCAGAGTGGTTTAAAGGTTCTCTTCTTTTAAGAGTGACATACTTTTATGAATTAATGTAACACTGTGTATGTTAAAAAGTGTAAATAATCTCTGAAAAGTGTAAAGATTTTTAGCCATGAGAATACTCCAACTTGGTCTCCGTTATTAATTTAATGACAGGTAGCTTTTAAATACAAATTGACAGTGACTGAGTTCATCCACTTAATTTGCATGTGTGACCAAGATACGCGAGAAGTAGCACGTGTTCTGTTTCTTTCTTAAGCTTAAAATTTTTGTAATTGTAGAGAATATACTTTATCTTTCTGCGGCTTCAACTTACAGGGCTGCTCCACAGTGGCACAGCGATGTGCTCGCGGACTTACAATGTTGGAAATCGGGTTTCGATATTCGTGTTAGGCAGAGCACAGAAAGTTCTGTGGGTTGTTTTGTGCATAACCATAAACAAACTGACAAATGTTACTAAAATCAGGTTGCAATATTTGTGGTGAGCAGAAGCAGGTGTTCCATTGTATATATTGCTCTTAACAACAACGAATCTACCACAAGAAGAGTAGTCGATAGGTACTGACATACAGGAAAAAACAACTGGGAAGCACTCCCCACTGTCAACAACACGTAGTGTGATTGATCGTACCATTAGAATGGTCTTATAGCTGAAAAAGCGATTTTGTCTAGCGCAAATTTATTAGGTAAAAACATACATTAGATACTCAAGTAAGGAAGCATAACTAATATAAATATAAATACTATGATTGTATATTAGTTATGTCTATTTATTCTTTGACTGAAGTAATTTACTGCCAGGAGACTAGATATAAGGACACCAAATGGCTAACCCCATACCAGGTCTTTTGTGGCTTTCTGTTTTTACATTTCATGGTGAGAGGATTTTTCTAAACTCCCACATTGTCGTATAGAATAAACACAAAGAGGAATTACACTAAGAACCAGTATTTGAGATAATTTAGTTAGCTGAGGTTTTGCATCACTTATAATTTAAGGGAAATAAAACAGCTATTTTAATCTTAATATAAAGAAATATTTTATACTATAAAATACTGTATTTTATACTATAAATTATGGATTTTTATTTTGAATAATAAGCCAAGGCTATTTCTGGTACTACTAGTAAGGCTAATAAGTACTTCCTCTCCACAATATCCAATTAAAATTTGTGCGACAGTCCATTGCAAAAAAGAATATTTTTTGTAATTTCGGAAATGTTCAATTAAGTTCAACAAAACACATCTCTAATACAAATACAAACTCACGCACCTCAGATGGCTACGTTTATGGTATGAAAAAAGGGGTCTGAAACACGTAAACTTTAAAATTAAATATGCTATATAGAAGATTCTGGACACACCTTAAAAGACTCATCAATGATAATACAGTCGCAAAGAAATATCCTGCATTCGAACATAATAATACAATAGCACACACAAATAAAGAAATCGCCGAAGCTTTCAAAGATCAACTTCAAAATACTTTTAAAACTCACTCTGATTTAGATATGAACACATATTTCTACAATAAAGTCAACAACCATATATTAAACAATAAAAAAACAATTTGAACCAATTTTTCCAATAAACATAACTGAGACAAACACAAGACCTAACACAGATTATGCAAACACGTTACTAACAAACGAAATATCCCTTTAAGAACTACTCGAAGCAATAAAAAAATACAAAAAACAAAGCTCCAGGTGAAGATGAAGTACAAGCTATCCTTCTAAAAATGGGCACTCCGAATTTGTTTGACCACCCCAGAAAACACTTTTTAATCTATCTCTACCCTCAGGATACATCCCAGTTTCTTGGAAGCTTGCTAATATATTATTGTTCTATAAGGAAGGAAAGCCAGCAAATAAACCTAATAGCTACCGACCAATCAGCCTTGCCAGCTGTTTAGGCAAAGTTCTCAAAAGAATAATCAGTAATAGACTCTCCACATTCTTGGAGATAACATCAAAATTACCAAAAGAACAAAATGGATTCAGGAAATTTAGACAAACGACAGACTACATAATCAGATTAACCGAAATCATAAGAAATAGCTTCAATAAAAAAAGAATGCACTGTCGCTTGCTTCCTTGATATCGAGAAAGTATTCGACACTGTATGGTCCAAGGTTTCGAATGAATAAAATGGAATTACCGCGTGGAATTATTCGTTGGCTATCTAATTTTTTGGAAAATAGAAAATGTAGAGAAAATACTGAGTGTACCTATTCTAAGTACTTTACTCCAGAAGCTGGTGTCTCTTAGGGAGGGGTGGTTAGCCCTATACTCTTCATCATGTGTGTAAACAAAATCATGGATTCTCTTCACAGTTCGCAGATGATGTGGCAGTCTGGAAAAGTGCCGCAACACCCACGATAGCAGCCACTGACATACAACCGCAACTAAATAGTATAAGTGAATACTGTCGAAAATATAGGATAAAAATAAACACAGCAAAAACACAACTTGTAGTCTTTACGAAATTGACAAAACAAAAGAAACACAGCTAGAATTATATATAAATGGCACACTACTCCAGATTGACCTATCGACAACATTTTTAGGTCTAACCTATGATTCAAAATTAACTTGGATTTATCATGTTAACGAAATTAAAAATAAAGTCTGGCGAAGAACTAACAATGCTAGGAGTCTAACCGATGAAAACAGTGGAGCATCTACAGATAACTTACTAAAAATCTATAAAACATATATTAGACCAGTAATAGATTATGCAGCTCCAGCATGGATAACTGTAAGCAATAAAATAATTAAAACCAAACTACAAACAATCCGAAACACACTCCTCACAACTGCATACAGAGTTCCAAGAACTATATCATCTCAGTTCATTCACAAATATTCGAACATACCAACCGTACCAGATAGACTCCTATATAGTACAATAATGTACTTCGATAAGAATTGGATGAAAAACGAATTACTATGCGAACTAGATAGGTACCTCATACATGATGAAGCTAGTCCTAAATATTTCTCGCCAGTTAATTTATATTTTAAACATAAAAATAAATAAATACATAATAATAATAAAAAAGTGCCACCAACAAACTTGACATTCTGCTGATAGAGCAAAATAATCACTATATATGAGCCACAATACATGGATATTGCCCTGAAAAGGATGAAAATAATATTCAGTTCTACAATTACAAATACCAATCCGGCAAGACCATAAGTACGGAGAGGAGAAAGAGGTCATAGAGAACCTGTCCCTTTAGGGTATGAACATTTCTTACCCAAACACCGAGAGAGAGAGAGGTAACTGACCGTGACTCTCACACAACAGACACCTTGAAAAACATCTCGTTTGTCATAAATTAAAACAATGTTCTGTATTTTTAACTTATGATGACTTCATACCTCATTTCCACAGGCCATTTCATGTTACTTTTTTGTGAAGTCCTGTTACATGTTGTTTTCTAATGTTATTTCAAGATGTAGGTTATGTAAAACCGCATTTCGTATTGTGCAGTATTTAGTATTTAGGTTTATGTCTTCTAGACCTTTAGTTTCTCCGCAGTAACGTAGCCAGTTTATGTACGTAAATATTTTATTCGTGTTTTTTGAACTTACTTATTTTAGTTTTTCTTAAAAAAATATCAAAGAAAATTGTCTCTGTAACGGGTCTCCGCACAAATCTGAAAAGGGTGTGTGTGGGGCTGATACATTTATCAGCCTTATTAGCAATGCCAAGCTAGTTAAATTAACTTACATTTACATAATTAGTATGCATATTGTATATTCATATGTTACATTACATGAAATAAATATATTTAGTATTGACACTATAAAAACATTTATTTGTAAACGGTAAGTACAACGGTAAGTCTACGGATTTACAACGCTAAAATGAGGGATTCGTTTCCCCTCGGTAGACTCAGCAAGTAGCCTGATGTGGCTTTGCTATAAGAACACACACACACACCCTATATATATAACACAGAAGTTACAGATTTCTTGGAAATGTGAAGTAATTGACAGTTGCAGATTTATTGGTAAATTCCCAAAACTAAATTTTGGTTTAATTAGAGAATATTGAACGTCGAACCTGTAACCTGTCTCGTCAATGTTTTGACAATAAGCTATTGCTATTTAGCACTGAGTATTTATTTCAGGGTATAAATATAATGGTTAAGACTAGTGTTGGAATTGAGTATTCATACTTAGTTAGGAGTGATGAGTGCAATGGGTGAGTTTTATTAGAGTGTGTGTGTTTTGTTTTTATAGCAAAACCACATCAGGCTATCTCCTGAGTCTACAGAGAGGAATAGAACCCCTGATTTTAGCGTTTTAAATCTGTAGACTTTCCGCTGTATCAGCAGGAGACATTTTATTTGAGAACTCGGAAGTGGTAGTTAGTAGTAAAGATGTGTAGTTTCTATGTAGAGTTTATAGAATGGAGTGTGGAGGCTGTCCTAATTAAAGCCGGAGCAATAGATAAAGAGAGGTGTAGACTATGGAAAATTGATAGCAGGATTTCACGAGCAAGGTTTCATAGTAAAGTAACAAATTTTATGAATAATTAAGATGTTTTATCCATATGTTCAGCTACAAAAGATATTTAAATCACCTTTTAAAATATTTTTTTTTAATTTTGCACAAAGCTACTCGAGGGCTATCTGTGCTAGCCGTCCCTAATTTAGCAGTGTAAGACACCCACCGCCAACTCTTGGGCTACTCTTTTACAAACGAATAGTGGGATTGACTGTCACATTATAACGCCCCCACGGCTGGGAGGGCGAGCATGTTTGGCGCGACTCGGGCGCGAACCTGTGACCCTTAGATTACGAAGCGCACGCCTTAACGTGCTCTGCCATGCCAGGCCCCCTTTCAACATATAAAATCTATTCAAATTTTAAGACCTATTATCTACCTCAATGCGTTCCAGGATCGTAAATAAATACTCATATGGTGGTTGTAATGGCAGTTATATTGGCAACAATATACGCTAATTAAACCTACGAGCCTGAGAACATGTCGTAGTATCAAGTAAAGCTGGTAAAAAAACTACAAACTCCATGAGACTCCACAATTCGCACATATAGTAAAAATACCATTATGAATTTCAAAGTACTTTCATCTGGATAATTTAATATTGGAATTCTGATTAAAATGGTTTATATACCGTAAATGAACTCGTAAGTTTAAATAACACTATTTTACCTCAATGGTGTCTGTTCTCAATACTTGTATAACATTGATACCCTTGTTGCATTATCGTATTCTTTGTTTATTTGATTGTGTTTCAATTTACCACATCTTTCACTGTGTTTTATTTTTTAATAAATTGTTTAACCTTCATAACATTTTGCTCCTAATAAGTTATACTGTTCAGCATAACTTGTTGATGTTTGTTATTAAGCACAAAGCTATCTTTGCTCTTCCCACCATGGGTTACGAAAAGTGCGCAGAAATACCACCGATAGATTCCTAAAAGTTCAAAAATTAAATGTTTCTTACTGTACAAACACGTGTCAAATTTTCGTTGTTACTGACTTTATTCTGTTGGGCCCAGCTCGGCAAGGTGGTTAAGGTACTCGACTCGTTTTCCGAGGTTCGCGGGTTCAAATTCCCATCATGCCAAAAATGCTCGCCCTTTCAGCCGTGAAAGCGTTATGATGTAACTGTCAATCTCATTGTTCGTTGGTAAAAGAGTAGCCCAAGAGTTAGCGGTGGGTGGTGATGACTAGCTGTCTTCCCTCTTGTCTTACACTGCTAAACTAGGGACGGCTAGTGCAGATGGTCTTCATGTAGCTTTGTGCAAAATTCAAAAACAAACAAATAATCGTTCTGTTGTTCATTAAGAAAAAACAATATTGAATTCTAGTTTATTAATTTTTAGAAGTTATTCTAAAAGCTTGAAAAATTGGGTTAATTGAAAAAAACGAAACAGTTGGATAAAGTACAACTAAATGGACACAGAGTGCAAAACCAAAAATCAACGTAGCTGTTTGTAGTTTGTTTTTTCTCGGAAAATGGACAAAATACCTTGTAAAATGATAGGAGGACCAATATGTATCTGTTATATATCCATTATGTGATGTTATATGACAGTTGTAGTGGATGCTGAAGACAATTGTTTTATAGTTTTTACACTAATTTCTATATCAAGTTTTTAAGTTTTATGGTGTTGACTATTATTATGTAATAACTGATGCAAATACAAGAGGTAAATGTGTTCTCTACCCTTAATGAAACACATCAAAAATTCAGTTACTTCTTTTCTTCCAGACAAGGTGCTCCTGGAACTGTGGTGTTACAAGTGTATTTCACATTCATTGCTTATAAACTGGAAGGGAAAGAGAAAATCAAATAAGTTTTATCTTAATATTTTAACCATCATAAACGATCTGAGGGTTTGTTTGTTTGTTTTGGAGTTTCGCACAAAGCTACTCGAGGGCTATCTGTGCTAGCCATCCCTAATTTAGCAGTGTAAGACTAGAGGGAAGGCAGCTAGTCATCACCACCCACCGCCAACTCTTGGGCTACTCTTTTACCAACGAATAGTGGGATTGACCGCCCATTACAACGCCCCCACGGCTGGGAGGGCGAGCATGTTTGGCGCGACCCTCAGATTACGAAGCACACACCTTAACGCCCTAGGCCATGCCAGGCCCCAAGATCTGAGGGATAAAGAATGAAAACAATTATTGTCAATATTTCATGAGTTACCCACAATTTTTCTCTTGGAAGACATATTTGATTACAGCAATTCAACCTTGATTGTTTTCAGATTTCATTTACATTCTGTGGCATTTTGCTCTTTTCTTAGTTTACGTGGTAAATAGTATTGTCTAAAACTACATCCATATATCCATATACTTTTTTCAACATACTACCTCTTTTTTGAAATACCTAAAAGTGTTTTTTTGCTTATTTCTGTCTTTTTTCTTGCAAAAATTTTCTTATGATCTTTATTTTCAATGTCTTCAGAATAGAAGCACAAAGCTATGATATTTTCTTTGCTAGATTCCGCTTTTATCAGTGTTTTTTTATTGTTGTATGTTTTAAGATATTTTCTCTAACTCCGGAGTTGGCTTTGTCTGTACTCTGTTTAACTCAATCTGTATTTGCCTTACTAATGTCCAATTACAAGATGATGCTAAAATTTCTATTAGAACTTCTATTCCATTGATTTATTTCACTAGATGCTTTAAAATCTAATTCAGTTCAAAAATCACCACTTCAATGCAAAAGTAAGATATCTGTTACAAAAGCAATACTTAAATCTATAATATGTCATAGCGTTCTCCCGCGTTGACATAAAAATGGTACAAGTGTTCTGATGTCTGCCAAAAACCGTATGTGTTTCTTATATGGATATAGTTAACAAACAGAACATTTTTGTTACAAAGTATGTATAAGAGAAACACAAAAGAAAAAACAAATCACAAGCAATCATATATAATATTGTCTAGTAAGGTGGCCACTTTAAATATATGCAACAGATATCCAAGGTAGAGTGTCAGTTTTTATCTTAAGTTTTACCTTTATGCTTGTTGTGATGATTCACTTGCATGTCGTGGTGGCCTGCCAAGAAAAGAAAATAGATTTTTCAGTCACTACGCCAATCTCTGAATTATAACTGTAGTGTTTACAGACTGTGACTAAACCAAAATACATTTGAAGGACATTAAAACATTTTAGTCAAAGCCATCATCGAGTTCATAGATGCTGAAAGTTCACTCACGAATACACAAAACTTTAAAAATTACAATTAATATGAGTTATCACTGAAAGAGTGAGAAAAACTGGAGACTATACTGTTATGATAAGTTATTTCAAAGTGAAAACTGATATAGCGAAACTTTGGGAACAAAAACTTTTTTTCGTAATGAGTCTTCGAATTTATTGATTTTAGTGTCTACTTTTCCACGGTGTCAGTTATGATTGTTAAAATAAGGCAAGATGTACGATATCTTATTGTTGAGTCTCACTATTCTTCATTTTTCAAAAAATTCATTCCTCATATCCATTCCTCAGGCATAAAAAAACTAATTTCCAAGTTATATGATTATGCCAAATATATAGCTTCAGAACTGACTTAAGAATTAATACTAAAAAAATTCAAAAGTCTGTGCTTCAAGAACCATTCCAGTATCAACTGTTAAAAATTGTTAAAATAAATTGTTAATATCAGCCAAAATATAGCTTTTTCAGTCAAATGATAATTAAACTAAACCATGTCCTTAATTAAGCAAGTCTCTATGAAAACGTGTTAGGGTAAAGATTTATGTTGCTCACAAGATACTGCATGAATTGTATCTTTTGGTGAGACGATTAACTCTGCTATGCAAAAGAAGCAGGCATATGTCATTATGAGATTTTTAGGATGAATTTCAAAAGTTAGTGAAAAAAAATTGGATAAAATTTATGGGACATGAGAAACCAAATGACTTATATAAATGTTTTGAGAAAGTATTAGATAAATTCAGTATGACAAGTCTTTTTCAGGTATGAGTGAATGGCCCGAGTTTAAATTAGCCATTCCACAACAAACCTGCCAACAGAAGAAATGACGAACAGGTGAACGGTTTGATTGACATTAAAAGCTCACATTTGATACCCGAAGCCCCACAAACAGGTTTACAAGCAATAGAGTAGAACATTGTTTCTTTCTAGAGATGTATTTGTACATTATTTCATGATTTCCTAGCATGATGGAAATAATACACAAATACTGCTGGATGTTCTACATTTTATCCTGATCTTCTTTAGTATTACTTGGGCAAAGTTTCTGGAAGTAGTAAAAAGAGCTTTGGAGATACTGTCACACATTAAGTTAAGAAGTACGTAGAGAAAACTATAAATGAGCTAACCAGTCTGATACAAAAAACTGTAACATTTGATCAAAAATAGATGGTTGCTTAGACAGACTGACTGTGAGTTGAAGTTCCTTACTTTTATTACATAGTAGCTCCCACCTTACTTGATCAATTCCCAATCATCTGCACCAGTGGTACCTTTTCTTACCAGGAAATTTAATTCATTATTGCTTAACGTGCTGTCCAGATTTATTAAGCCAGAAGTGAAACAGAAAAGTAATAAATTAGCCAATCAAGCCAATCTATTTACAGCCAAGAAAAAATTACACGAACATAAAAAAATTAGATATTTTATTTGAAACACAAATTATTCTAGTTACTTCAATTCAGGGTAATATTGACCGAGAGACAAGCTCAAGAATTTAGGTGTGACTGTCAGCAGCTTTTTATCTTTCTTTTTTTTAAGCAAGCTAATGAAAAAAAATGTTGACTCCGGTATCCTCTTATCAGACATGCTTTATCAATTTATCCCTGAAAAGGTGACCACCAGGCGCCCAGTGACTAGACATTATGTGCCAATAGATCCTATATTTATGGTGACAAATATTGAAAATGCAATAGAAGCTCTCAGAAAACCGTCAGTGATGATACTCTAAAAAACGAATGTGAGAATACTAACAGAGTGTGACACATTTATTTTACAGCACAGAAAATTGATCAGAGTTGTGAAGGAAGATTTAGAATCGGAATTTAGGAACAAAAATCTGTCTACTTATAAATAAAAACCTGGAGAAAAACTAGAAACTCTAAGGAGAAAATAAATACATAGAACTTTAGATTCCACAGGTTTTTAATAAAGTAATTTACATTATATTTTATTACCTAATGTGATAAATATATGTCAAAAAGACATCAGTACGATAGCATGTTTATACTGTGTAATGCTTAAGGAAAAGAATACAGATAAGTAGATGTACTGGATAACTAAAGAGGAGTTGTGGAAGTTTATTTAAGTTGTCTGCATCATCTTGGAGAATACAATGTAAATAATTTCATTGAATTTTTTTCAAAGCATATGCTCAATGGACTGTTGTTTAACAAAATAATTAAATAACTTAGTAACTTAAAACTTTCGAATATTAATTTCCATTTAACCATTAACGTCTATTTTCTTTTTTTAATAGATACGTTTATTCAGTTCATTAAACAGTGCGGAAAATGAATATGTAGAAGACATATTTGTTTTTAGTGCAGTATTCCAAGGAATATTTTCAATCATTTTCGTTAAGTCCACACAAAATTCTGACCAGTGAAGTGCCTGAGATGAAATTTCTTTGCTCCAAGAACGATTGTACATTTCAAGTTAACAGTTTACGTTTAAAGGTAACATTCCCAATGTTTGATGGTTATACTATCTATATGGTAAAATTTTCTCACTTCCCCATATATATGTTAAAAGTGAACTTCAGAAAACTCGAACAGATCATAGAAGTTGTATTGCTTTCTGATTTGAATCTGATTTAAGTTTACTTAATTTAGAAAAGTTTAAGCAGGAACTATGAGGTCATCCCTTAAGTAATGTCCGATTTCAGGTTCAGAACAAGAGAAAGTATTTCAAACGCTTTTAATGTTATTTAATCAATAATGTATGTTCCATTATTATTAATTATTTCCTGCCAACTACTCAGAAACTTTTGAAAGCCACTCCTAAAGGATTCTATGGGTTTGGAGGAAAAGATTACACCTTTATGCGGTCCAAGCTCTTTTATATCAAGATGGTTCTACAAACTTCAGAATAGATGATAATAAAATGAAGAAAGGTCTAAAGAATAAGAAGGATGTGGAAGTTCTTCCCAGTCTAGCTCTTCAGTCTTTGCAGAGGTGATCCTTGCTATATGGGGCCATGCATTATCCTTGTGCAACACATCACCTTTACGATTGATCAAAGCAAAGCAAGCCTCTTTTCTTTCAGTGCAACATTCAAGCGCTCTAACTGTTGACAATAGAAGTCTGATGTAATCATTACATTGAGTGGTAGCAACTCAAAGTGGAGCACACCAACAATATCCCACAAAGCGTTTAACAAGATTTTCCTGAGGTGGAGGTCTATTCTGGGCTGTGCTTTAGCCAGTTTACCTGCACTGAGCCATTATCTGTGGCGCTTAACTCTTTTATAAAATATCCATTTTTCATCTCTAGACACAAAACTGTCCAAAAAATGGTGAGTTACGTTCAGGAGAGTGCAGAGAAGTGCAAATGTCCACTCTTGCTTTAAAGTTGGCTTCTGTAAAATAATAGGGAACTCATTTTCCAAGTTGTTGTAGATGACGATAAACTGTTGAATGGGTTGAATTGAGTTTCTGTGCTAGTTCTTCAACTGTTACAGCACAATCTTCATCAAGTGTAGTCAGTATCAATAATAAAAACTGTATCGAATGCCAAACAGCATTAACTATTTATACCCTTCGATAAATATCTTGTGACACACACATACACATTCTTAGTGAAATTTCTGGTAAGGTGTTTATTTACGGAGTAGCTCACGGGAGTACGACCTTATGTGATCATAATATTAGTATCTGTACGTCACCACTAGTTTTTCATCATACACATTCACGTTTACTCAAAATACAAATGATTATGTAGATGGTACGTTAAAGATTTAATGCAACTAAAAATTCATAGATAAATTAAATTATAGAAGGAAATAATAAATGAATGATAAACACAAACATAATCGCAAAATAATAATAATAATAGAATTTGCCATCTCTGTGAAGAAACTTATAATATTAAATAAAAGGCTGAAAATTAGGAGTTTTATGTTGTACAGTTTTAGAGAAGTTTATTTCTTTTTCAATTTTTATCTAAATATTATTGATAATTTATTTTTACTAACTGGCTACAGACAGCAAAAGTCAATATTAGTTGAGAGGTTTTAAGTTCAAGTAATCAATTCCAAACACTTAATTAGATTTTTTTTCAGAGTACAAATGCCATTTATCTTTTAAATACTGTATAATTAAATTCGATATTAGTCACCATTTTATATTTAAGTTTTCTACATTTGTACTGCGTAGAATCTGGTTCACTATTATATGATACTTTACACACGTTAAATACATAATTCCAACACTCAAGAAATATAAAAAATATTTCTCTGTAGGGATGGCAAGGGTGACCATAATAAAGTTGTGCAAAACTGGTCTCGATTTTTTTCTCTAGTGGTCGTCAAAAGCTACACATGGCATAGTCGATCTGTCTCCGGTGTATTTACTGCATTATAGCTATACCTAGCATCCAGAAGTCGAGAAAAGGCGAATAGATAAACATGATTTATTTTTTCTATCATTCTCCAACAGGCGTAGGCCTCCCTGATCTTGCACTAACTATAATTTTGTCATTTGGTAGAGTAAAGCAGTCCTCGTGATCTCTGACTTTTATGCAAAAGGTATAAAGCTTTGGCAACCACTTTATAACTTAAAATAAAAAAATAAAAAACGAGTCTAAGAATGTTTGTTTCTTGAATCTCGTAAAAGCTACACGAGGGCTATTTGCACTAACCGTCTTTAATTTAGAAGTGTAAGATTAGAGGGAAGACAGCTCACCATTACTACCCACCACTAACTCTTGGGCTACTCTTTCACGAACGAAAAATGGGGCTCACCGTAACATTTAATAATACCCCCGCAGCGGAAAGGACGAGTATGTTTGGTGTTACGGGAATTCGAACCTGCGACCCTCAGCACCTTAACCACGCCGGTTTCGAGTATAAGAAAAATCTACTACTGCTAAATACAAAAAGCCATGCATGGCTGACAAACGAAGTTAAAAAACGATAAAAAAAAAACAGGGATGGAAATGGACATATCAGTTGATCGACTAATGATCATACAGAAGACCATGCCGAAATAAGTTTATATGAAAAATAAACTTTCTACATTAATGGTTTTCCCATTTCAGATCCCGGCATCTGCACCGTTTTTGCCCACTCCCTCTGTAGCAAAGCGAAATTACAACGCCAGATCCGGGTTTCGATACCCGTGGTGAACAGAGCACAGAAAGTATATTGTGTATCTTCGTATTTAACTGGAAACAAATCCCTACTTTTTTTTTTATCAAAAGTCTGGTGTTTTAATAGAATCTCACATTTCATAATATTTTTCCCTTAGATCAGTGGTTCCCAAACTTTTTCAGCTTGTTACCCAATTTAACATGCCACATTAAGCATGTTACCCCTTTCACAAAATGTTTTCAACATTGATATATATGGCTAAATTAAACTAGAGATATATTGCACTTTATTTATTTAAAATTTATTTACACTGAATTACACTTTTAATTATTGTATTTGATCATTGTGAATTTCTAATGAATATTGCCAAAGATGTCAAGAACATCAGTGGGATGGATGGAGTTGCATACTTGAAGCTAGTTCAGGAATTCTTGGCTTTGTGGTTGAAAGTGCCAGCCTCGCATCGTTTGCAACATTCAAGCAAGTCCTCTTTTTTGTTTTCATCCCCAGCACGGTTGAGAACCCTTTCTTGCACAGATACGTTGTTGAGAATGATACCAACAACTTCAAGGCTCTCTTGGACAGAGTTGGCGAGTCAGCTAGTTGTGAAATCCAAAAGGAATCTGCATTTTGGTTTTGGAATTTGACTTTCAAGGCTTCATTTGCTCGCATTGTGATCCACTCCTCCTTTGCAGGGAAATCATCATCATGAATGGCCTCATCAGGTACAGAAAAGGAATAAATGATCCACTGAAGACTGGCTGTTTTTAGGTCACTCTCTGGAAAGTAGTGCTGCATGCTTGTTTCAAGCCCCTTCAAATGGTCGCTCATCTCTTTGTTGATGGTCTGTAAAAGTGATCCAGTATCATAACTATTCTCCTCAACAAACTGGTCTAGGGTGGGAAACTGAGCAATCATTCCTTTCTCCAAGCGTCAAATCCAGAGTCTCAGTTTTCCCAGAAATGCAGTCACAGTGTGATGGGCATCAGTGACAGTCGTGTTTTGGCCCTGGAGTTGCAGATTATCACTGTTCAGCTCCGCAAATATGTCAGCTAAGTAACAAAGTCGAGCAAGCCACTCCTTATCAGTGAACTTGGTAGCAAAAGGAGATTCTTCTTGTTTCAGAAATTCCTGAAGAGCTGTTCGGAGCTCAATGATTCGACATACAACATTGCCTCGTGACAACCAGCGAACATCGGTGTGATAGAGCAGAACTTGATACTGCTCTCCCATTTCTTTGCACAGCTCTCTGAATATGCGCGAATTCACATCCCTGGACTTGATGAAATTGACGATTTTCAACACATCTTCAAACAATTTCAGATTACCAGGCAGGCTTTTTGATCCAAGAGAGTACCGATGAATGATGCAATGATCTTCAGAAATTTCTGGATTCACAGCTTGAATGAGGCCCCGTAATTCACGATTACGACCCATCATCGACGGAGACCTAGATTAAAAAAGAAAATCTATCATAGATTGCGTCAGTTAGTCATTCTTACTTACCTTCTGCATTATAATTATATGGTTTTAATTTGATTTAATTTATTTTGGTACTTTAGTATTTTAGTACGACAGGCACGATACTTTTTTTGTGAATTATGTATAAAATATTAGTTACACTATAGCTACTTGTACAATAAATAAAACTATATGATTATATGCCATGTAATTAATTGTATTTATGCTAATCTGGACTTTGTATAAACATCTCTCCCTACCTGTTGAACGCTGTTTCAATCCAATCCATTCGTGGTAAAGAAACTGTTGATGATATTGAAGATATCTTCTCCCTTCGTGGTTGTCAGCAGATCTTCGCATAATAGGAACTCTTCTTTGATCTTGTCCTGGTGGACGTAACGAACGAACCCAAGGAGAACAGCACAACTGGCTACGTCACACGATTTATCAAATTGCAAGGAGAATTTGCTATATGAGCTTTCCTTGATCTCTGTTGTAACATGGGACAGAATATCTGATGCCATGTCATCGACTCGTCCGTCGGCGGATTGTGTTGTTTGATAGAGATATGACACTCAGTTTCTTCGCTTGATCCTGCCCACATACCTTGCTTACCATCTCGTATGCACAAGGCATAATCAGATTCTCTGCAATGGTGTGGCATTTTTGTTGTTCGGCAACTTTATGTGCAACAAAGTAAGATGCTTCGACCCCAGCTTGAAGCTTTTGGGCTTGAATTCCAGATGAACCGAACTGAATATTCTTCAGTGCTACAGCCCGGCGCTGAAAATAAGCCTGATCCTCATTTTGAAGATTTGGATGGCACTTCTGGAGGTGAGCTGAGAGCTTTGATGGCTTGAGGCTTTCATTTGTCAACAATTTGTGACATACTACACATTGTGGCCGATCCTCTCCACCAGAAGGTAAATTCACAAAGCCATAGCGAAGAAAGGCATGAGAGTAGATGCGCTTTTTAGACATTTTATTGTTTAATCTGCAGAAAAAGAAAAAGAAAAACTGCATAAAAAGTGTGAACAATGTGAACTTATTATTTATTTTTTCATGGCATTCTAGATAGCATTAAAAGGGCTTATTCAGCATAGGAATGATGTAATAGTAGGTAAATACTAACTATACTGCACAGGGCAGTACACATACATACCAGGTTTTGTCTACCTCGGCTGATGCTCACATAGAAACTGACAGTGTGAAATAGAGGCAGCCTCAGGCAGTGAGTGACGCGTACTGGACACGTCGATGAGTCATCAGGGTTACTGAGTGACTTGTGTTTTGAAGCATACTTGTCAAAATACTTTTAGGTTACCACACACTTAGATACATATTTTTTCTTTTCTACTACTGTGTATTAGTTTTTGATGTTTATTGTTATTTCGTTTAACTTTATTACATACTTAAAATAGGTTTAATTTACAACTTTGCATACTGAAACTAAGTTAACATTAATCCTAATACCAGCTACCTGTATGTTTTCTTGATTTTCAGAATTTTAACTTTTTTTCTGTCACCCCTCCATTACCCCCGATAAATTGTTAAATTACCCCCAGTTTGGGAACCACTGCCTTAAATACTTTTAAAATACTAATTTTACGACTATATTACAATAGTCTAACATTTTACGACTGGAAATTCGGTTCTACTTTATTTGTCAGTAAGGAAGCCAATAATGTTAGAATTATATTTCACATGTTATCTTTAGACGGTTTAAGTGGTATGCCCACTTCCATTCTCATCTTGTTTTGTTCCCTTTTTTAAGTAAGGTAAACAACACTACATATATTTTTTTTATTTAGGGATAATTTTTATTCCTTGTTTTTGGTTAAACCTGAAAACAGTTTTAATCAACTAAGGATTAAGAGGCTAGATCAAAAACCTTCTGGGTTTAGATAGAATTATCCCTAATCTAGAACTTCTGCTAATGAAGGTACAACTAGTTAGTATTACCCACCGTTTATGTAGATAGTCTAAAAAGGAACGAGATGAGTGTCATAGTTACAGTAACTCTGGAAATTAAAAGAGCGGAATGTGTTCAATGATATATTGGGGCTACAGAAATGAATATTTTGATTCCCAGCAGTACATGCTAACCATGGGGCCAAAAACGTGCGCTTGGTTATTAATCACATATCTAGAGTTTTGTGTGATCTATTATTCCACTGCAAAGTATATGCAGATCTAGATACTGTACAGGAATATATTCACTAAATAAAAGAAACACGTGTCCTTGGGTATAGTAATTAACTATGTGAATACCAGCCATGACATTGAGTGTTATGCGTGTTAAAAGGTCACATATATAAATATGATAGAGATGCAAAAGGATCAGATCTATAACCTTTATGAAGTCTATGAGTAATTATAGTTCACGTACAATGTCTGTTAACTGTTATAATTTTACTGTTTACCACAGCGGGTAACAAACTTGCAATTGTTAATGGTGGATTATTTTAATATAGTCTCTCATCAAGAGCCTTTCCTTACAATACAATGCTCTAAAGTAGCACTAACTTTCTGGCTGCCTGACACTCAATATCAGAAAGTATAATACCAAACCTTGGTATAGTGAAGGCATTTTATATACAGTTGTTTAGTTACAGACAACACTAAACCTTTGTGCAATAGGAACATCTTAAATGTAACTGTTCAGACACATGTAGAACCAAACCTTGGTATAGTACATACATTTTAAATATAACTGTTGAGATATATGTAGTATCAATCTTTGGTATAGTACACACATTTTAAATATAATTGTTTGCTAATATATAATACCAAATCTTGGTATAGTAACAGACATTTTAGCAACAAAATCACTTAAAACTGTAAACGGTACAAGTAAATGATATATGTTTATGGCACACAGCTACGACAGAAAGTGTTCGTACCCTTGCGTCCCGAGTAGGTTTTTGCTCACAACTTAAAAAGTATCATGATTAGGCTAATAGACGTGTGGTATATTATAGATATTATACTAACACACATCTACATACATTTGCATGTAAATTAAACGACAAATAAACTGTTTATAAACAAATAACCAAAAATAGGAGGAGCAGAAAGTGTTCGTACATTTCAGAACGTGTGAAAAAACTGATATTGTGGTAAAAACTTTGTTTAGTTTGGCGAATAAACTACATTACATCATTCCATAACTAGACACTGGGTTCATAATTATTGAAATTTAGCCAGCAAAAAATGTACTTCCGGCAATTTAGCGCCGTCTCCGTCATTATCTGCTTGGTCCTCATGACGAACAGGAAACATCTGCACAGTGATTTAAAAAAAAACAACGAATTATTGTAAAAAAAAAGTCTCGTGTCTCTCTTTCCGATATTGGTTCACAACTTAATGTGCCAAAATCTACAGTTCAAAACATAATTGCCAAGTTTAAGCTTACAGGATCAACTGCTAACCTCCCTCGTTCTGGACGCCCCACCCAAATTCCAGAGAGAACCAAGAGGGAGGTTATCAGATAAGTTAGTAAAAACCCTTGTTTAACATGTAATGACATACAGAAACTGGTAAGGGTCACTGGAGTTGAAACAAGCACTTCTATAGTTACGAACATGTTACGCTCTTCTGGGTTCAAAGCATGCCGTCTTCGTAGAACTCCATATTTAAGGCCTGTTCATTTAGAAGCACAAATGAGGTATGCAAGAAAGCTTGTAGATAAACCCTTTACCTATTGGAAGATTATTCTTTGGTCAGACGAGACTACAATCGAGCTTTTCGGCCACAATGATGTTCCCTATATTTTCCGTAAGAAGGGAGAACGAAATCTTCCAAAGAACATTGTCCTAATAGTTAAACACGGAGGTTGCCCGATCATGCTATGGGATTCCTTCAGCTCTTCTGGTACAGGCAGCCTTCACCGCGTCAACGGAATCATGATAAAAGAAGAGTATGTTGATATATTAGGCACTCATATCAAGAATGATGCTCAAAACTTGCGGCTTGGACGTCGTTGGATCTTCCAGCACGACAATGATTCTAAGCACACATCGAAATATGTGCAATCCTGGTTGCAGAGGAGCCATATAAGCGTTCTGGAGTGGCCATCCCACTCACCCGATCTCAACCCAATTGAAAACGTTTGGCATAAGTTGAAGAACAGGGTTCATCGGTGTCATCCGAAAAACTTGCAAGAGTTGGAGAACTTTTGTAAAGACGAATGGAAGAAAATACCACTCGATTACTGTCAAACGACCATGGAGGGCTATGAGGAGAGAGAGCGCCAAGTAATTCACCTGAAAGGCTATACAAGTGACCATTAAAGTGGACGCACGAACACTTTCTGCCCCTCCTATGTTTGGTTATTTGTTTATAAACAGTTTATTTGTTGTTCAATGTACATAAATTTTTTTGTAGATGTGTGTCAGTATAATATTTATAATACACTACACTTTCATTATTCTAAGCGAGATATTTAAGTTATGAGGAAAAACTATTCACGACGCAGGGGTACGAAGAGTTTCTGTCGTATCTATATGTATATTTTACTGCTTTTAAATTGACAGAATATATCGACGTTAAAGAACGTTATCTCTAAATGTTATTTTCTGTCAAATGTAAGTATTTTATAGTGATATCAACATACAGTGTTAGTTTGAATATTGTCTAACAAAGTGTTGATTTCATTTATTAATTTGACCTAAAGATGCAGATATTGCACAGAAAGCCTGAATATTGACTGTTATACAAATTCTAATGATAATCTCAGCGGTGATAGAAGTGATGCAGGTGGCATTATTGGTCGTTCTCAAATAGAAACGTAGAAACTGATAAAGTAAATATGTTTCTTCTCACATGGTTTTCACGTGTGCATTAGGAAATACAATAATTTTAAAATAAAATAATATTTTATTACGTGTCTATGAAATATAATTATTTTTGCTCTTTTAATTTTGTGAAATTTTTTTAGAATTGTTTGTGAACATTGTTTTTTTTAGATAGCTTGATAGCGCATGCAAAAACATAGCACTTATAGAACACTTAGTCTTTTTCCTGGAAATAAGAGAAAACGAAATGAATCAAACGTCACTAAGTAGTTTGTTTTAAAAGTTATGTGTATAAAAGTACACATTGTTATGTATATGTGTAAATATTTTGTAAACGACAACATGTCGAGTTATGTTTGAATTTTCATTTGTATTAATCATTTTTCCATATTGATATTATTGTTTCGAAGTTTAAACTAATATTTTGTTATTTATTTAGGGTAACATTTAGAACTTTCTTGAATTAAGTAAACCAATCATATGTTTGTTAATGAGTGCTGGTGACTTCGTGTCTCGACGTGTAGTCTCGTGCAAGAACGGACACGCGCGGATTGCTCTAGAGTTGTATGGAAATTGCAAGATTGTTCGAGAAGTAGGCCTATCGGTATAAAAGACGGTGACGCGAGATAGATTCAGTCATTAGTTTTATTCGAAGAATAAGAGTGAGATTCAAGCATCAGTTTTAGTTATTTGAGAAAGATTAAGTGTTTGCTGTGAATATTCAACTTGGATTTGTGATTGAAGTTAGATCTACGGAAGTTGCGATTTTATTTCGTCAATCTCTACGATACATCTGAATAACTGCTTGAGCTGAGAGACGGCGATTTCATTGAACTGTGAACTGTTTCGGAATTTCTTCGTGGGACCAAATTCACACCCTAGACTGGAATTTGAGACTTTAATTTTAGATCATTACATTAGATACAGGCCAGTACCGTTTTGTATTGTGATTTATTTTGAAGTTTGAAACTAATATTATTTTGTTTTGTAATTAATTTCGGATGTTGTAACTTAACATCTGTCACTGTTATTATATAATTTATGTTATATCTGTTATATTTGTTAATAGTTTAGTGTAATAAATTATACAAGCTGTTATCTGCGTTTTTCTGTTGCGTTTAATCTACAAAGAACTTAAAACATAAAAAAATACGTAACAGAAAATTGGGGGCTCGTCCGGGATATCGAATAAACAATTTAATTTTATTATAAAATAAGATTTATATTCTATACAGATAGACAGCTTGTATATTTAAAATGGCATTCGAACTTGAAGATTTTATAAACGAATTTAATCAGAATCCCTCTTTCGAATTAATCAGTGAATTAAAAAAATCTGAATTGCTTGATGTTGGTAAACATTTTAATTTAGAAGTGAAGCAATCAATGAAGAAAGCAGATATTAAACAAATTATTGTTGAACATTTGGTCAGCCAAAAAGTTTTACCTCAAACAGTTGCACAACAATTGCCTGTCGCTCATTTTGACCCAGATTTCGAATTAAAAAAAAATGGAAATGAAATTTCGTTTAGAAATTGAAAGCAAACGACTTGAGGCAGAACAAAAACGTATTGAGACAGAACAAGAAAATAAACGTATTGAGGCAGAACAAGAAAATAAACGTATTGAGGCAGAACAAGAAAATAAACGTATTGAGGCAGAACAAGAAAATAAACGTATTGAGGCAGAACAAAAACGTATTGAAGCAGAACAAGAAAACAAACGCCTTGTTCTTGATGCCGAAATACAAATAGAACGCATTAAAGCCGATAAAGAAATCAGTATGAGAAAGGCACAGACAGAAGAAAAGGTTGTTCAAATGCGGTTGGATAATTTTGATGCTTCCAAACAAATTCGTTTAGTACCTCCATTCAATGAAAAAGCTGTAGATACATATTTTCAGCAATTTGAAAAATTGGCCCTTAGGCTAAAATGGCCTGCCGAATATTGGACAGTATTACTTCAGAGTGTTCTCAAGGGTAAAGCTCAGGAAGTATTTTCCAAGCTCACAGCCGAGCAAAGTTATGATTACGAGCACGTCAAAAAATGCATTTTGAATGTTTATGAATTGGTGCCAGAAGCATATAGACTAAAATTTCGTGGTTACAAAAAGTTTGACAGCCAAACTTATGTCGAGTTTGCTCGTGAAAAAGAAACTCTATTCGACAGGTGGTGTGATTCCAAAGAAATTAAAGATGATTATACAAAACTCAGAGAACTCATGTTAGTCGAAGAGTTTAAAAGATGTATTCCCGTAGAGATAAAAACTTATATTGATGAACAAAAAGCTTCCAAAATTCATGATGTTGCTGTTTTGGCAGACGAGTATGCTTTGACTCACAAAGAATTCTCGTACAAAAGTAAAATAAATCACACAGAAAAGAAACCCATTGACTCATTCAAATATTATGCAAATGTCGACAGAGACAAAAAAGAGCAAACTTCTAATTCTCAAACGAAGACTCCATCTTATTCTCAAAGCTCGTCATCTACCAAAAACGTGTCATTCTCATCCAGAACATGTGCTTATTGTAAGAAACCTGGCCATCTGATTTCTGAGTGCTATAAGGTAAAAAACAAGCCATCACCCCATAGTTTCATTTCGCCCTCGTTGGATACATCATTGGTTCCCAATGATTTTGACCCTGTCCAATCCACTGTGGATTCTAAGCCCAATATTATTGATGTACCTGAAGATATTGTTGAGGACAAATTTAAGCCTTTCATGACTGAAGGTTTTGTTTCTTTTGTTGGCGATTCACATCTACAACCAATTAAAATACTGCGGGATACTGGAGCTTTTCAGAGTTTGATTTTGGAAAGTGTACTTCCGTTTTCTGAAAAGTCATCCGTTGGGGCCAATGTGCTCATTTCTGGTGTAGAAGGTGGCGTCGTTTCTATTCCTCTTCATAGATTAGATTTACATTCAGACTTAGTCTCAGGCCCAGTGACTGTGGGTATTAAAGCTTCATTGCCTGTTGAAGGTGTGTCTATGCTTTTGGGGAATGATTTGGCTGGTAGTAAGGTGGTACCAGAGGTTCGTGTTGTTGAAGCACCTGTTATTAGCCCCAGTACAGAGCAACTCGTTGAAGAGTTTCCTGATGTTTTTCCCGCCTGTGCTGTTACTCGTTCTCAAACACGTTCTCAGGAGTCCAAAGAGGATTTCTCTTTATCTGATACGTTCATGTCTCACATCGATGAGATTTCTGACTCAACTTTAAGTTCTACTGATGACTCTAAGACATTTTTCGACTCTCTTCATCGAAACAAACTTATTGAGGAACAGGACAATGATCCTGAAACTCGTTCTCTTCTACAACTGGCTGTTGATGAAAATGAAATAGGAACTGTCCCTATTTGTTACTACCAGAAGTCAGGTGTGCTAATGAGAAAATACAGACCTCCTGACGTTGCTACTGATGAAGAGTGGAATGTTATTCACCAAATCGTCATTCCAAAATGCTATCGGAATGATATTCTTAGTCTTGCTCATGACCATGTATTGTCGGGACACTTAGGTGTAAGAAAGCCCCTAGATCGTATCCGACGACATTTCTATTGGCCTAAGATGCGCCAAGATGTTGTTGACTTTTGTGAGACATGCCATTCTTGCCAAATGATAGGAAAACCAAATCAGGGGATTCCAAAAGCACCACTGCAGCCTATTCCTGCCTTTGAAGAACCGTTCTCAAGGGTCGTTATCGACTGTGTTGGCCCAATACCAAAAAGCAAAGCAGGAAATGAATACCTCTTGACGATCATGTGTGCTTCTACACGTTTCCCTGAGGCAATCCCTTTGAGAAAAATCACTGCTCCCAACATTGTTAAGGCTCTTGTTAAATTCTTTACCATGTTCGGGATTCCAAAAGTTGTGCAATCAGATCAAGGCTCAAATTTTATGTCCAAGCTATTTCAACAAGCCATGCATGAATTAAACATCCATCAAGTTTCATCCAGTGCATACCATCCTGAGTCACAAGGTGTCCTTGAACGTTTCCACCAAACTCTAAAAGCCATGCTTAGAAATTACTGCCACGAGCATTCAAAGGACTGGGATGAGGGTGTTCCCTTGTTGTTGTTTGCAGTTCGTGAGGTTGTTCAAGAGTCTACTGGATTTAGCCCTTTTGAGTTGGTTTATGGTCACTCAGTTTGCGGTCCATTGAAGTTGGTTAAGGAGAAATGGTTGGAGGATAATAACTCACAAATTAGCTTGTTGAATTATGTCTCTGATTTCAAAACCAGATTTCACAATGCTTTTAATGTTGCCAGGGAAAACCTGAAGTCTTCTCAGGAAGAGATGAAAACCTGGTATGACAAAAGGGCCAGGAAGCGATCTTTTAATGTTGGTGACCAAGTACTTGTCTTGTTGCCTACATCAAGCTCTTCACTTCAAGCTAAATATTTTGGACCTTATTCAATTGAAAAGAAAATTAATGATCTAAACTATGTGATCACTACCACTAATCGGAGGAAAAGCAAACAGCTTTGTCATATCAATATGTTGAAACCCTATTATGTGCGAAAGAAAAAAAATGTGTCGAATGCTGTTCCTGTGAACGTGACAAGTGGTGTGAATGAAGATCATGATCCTCCACCTTCTCCTCCTGAAATTATAGAAAATAGCTTTCCAGACACTCATGTTAAACTCAAAAACTCACATGTATTAGCAAACTTAGATGAAAAACTCAATCATTTAACCCAACAACAAAATCAAGAGTTGAAAGGTTTGATTTTAGAGTTTGCTCATTTGTTCCCTGATGTTCCTGGTAGAACCAATGTCATGGAACATGATGTTGTTATTGAGAACACTCGACCAATAAAACAACATCCATATCGGGCCAATCCTATAAAATTGTCAAAAATCAGGTCAGAGGTACAATACATGCTTGAAAATGATTTTGAGTTATCAAATAGTAATTGGAGTTCACCTTGTATCTTGGTACCAAAGTCTGATGGTTCATTTAGGTTCTGTACAGATTTCAGAAGGGTTAATGATGTGACCAAGACTGATTCATATCCTATTCCTCGGATGGATGATTGTATTGACCGTGTAGGTAACTCAAAGTACCTTACCAAATTTGACCTACTCAAAGGTTATTGGAAAGTTCCTTTAACTTCTCAAGCAAGAGAAATTTCAGCTTTTATAACACCGGATGGTTTATACCAATACAAAGTTATGCCATTCGGCATGAAAAACTCTGGTGCAACATTTCAAAGGTTGATGAATCATGTCATCGCAGGATTAGAAAATGTGTATGCTTACATTGATGATGTACTGGTAGTAAGCAGTGACTGGTCTGAGCATTTAAGCCACATTCGTGCATTCTTTGAGAGGTGTTCCGAGGCTCAGTTGACTATCAACCTGTTAAAAAGCGAATTCGGTAAAGCAACAGTTGTGTACTTAGGCCATGAAATTGGTCGGCGTAAAGTGAAGCCTATCCAAGCTAAGGTACAGGCAATAGCGGAGTATCCAGAGCCGACGAATAAAAAAGGTATTATGAGATTCTTGGGCATGGCAGGATATTATAGGAAATTTTGTCCAAATTTTTCTGATGTGGCTGCACCTTTAACAGCCTTACTAAAAAAGAATGTAAAATTTTCCTGGAATCAAAATTGCCAGACTGCCTTTGAAAGGATAAAGATCATGCTCATGAATGCTCCAATCCTCAAAGCTCCCGATTTTGACAAACCATTTAAGCTTGCTGTAGATGCGAGTGACGTTGGTGTTGGTGCTGTGTTGTTGCAAGAGCAAAATGGTGTTGACCACCCTGTGTGTTATTTTTCAAGAAAACTTGATAAGCACCAAAGAAATTATTCAACAATTGAGAAAGAAGCACTTGCATTGTTGTTAGCCTTACAACATTTTGATGTTTATTTGTGTTATTCACCATGGATTGTTAATGTTTACACCCACCATAATCCACTCGTGTTCGTGAACAAAATGAAAAACAAAAATCAAAGGTTACTCAGGTGGAGTATTATTTTGCAGCAATACAATGTGTCCATTAATCATATCCGTGGTTCGGACAATGTCATTGCGGATACATTGTCATGGTAATTAAGTGGTTCAGTGTTTGGTTATAATTAACGGTTGACTAAAATTTGTTTTTTTAGTTCAATGTTATGTATAATAAGTTAAACTAAAAAAAGTTTTCACAAGTTCAAACTTTTTTTTTTACTTTTAAGGGGAGAGTGTTATGTATATGTGTAAATATTTTGTAAACGACAACATGTCGTGTTATGTTTGAATTTTCATTTGCATTAATCATTTTTCCATATTGATATTATTGTTTCGAAGTTTAAACTAATATTTTGTTATTTATTTAGGGTAACATTTAGAACTTTCTTGAATTAAGTAAACCAATCATATGTTTGTTAATGAGTGCTGGTGACTTCGTGTCTCGACGTGTAGTCTCGTGCAAGAACGGACACGCGCGGATTGCTCTAGAGTTGTATGGAAATTGCAAGATTGTTCGAGAAGTAGGCCTATCGGTATAAAAGACGGTGACGCGAGATAGATTCAGTCATCAATTTTTATTCGAAGAAAAAGAGAGAGATTCAGTCATCAGTTTTTATTCGAAAAAAGAAGATAGATTCAGTCATTAGTTTTATTCGAAGAATAAGAGTGAGATTCAGGCATCAGTTTTAGTTATTTGAGAAAGATTAAGTGTTTGCTGTGAATATTCAACTTGGATTTGTGATTGAAGTTAGATCTACGGAAGTTGTGATTTTATTTCGTCAATTTCTACGATACATCTGAATTACTGCTTGAGCTGAGAGACGGCGATTTCATTGAACTTTGAACTGTTTCGGAATTTCTTCGTGGGACCAAATTCACACCCTAGACTGGAATTTGAGACTTTAATTTTAGATTATTACATTAGATACAGGCCAGTACTGTTTTGTATTGTGATTTATTTTGAAGTTTGAAACTAATATTATTTTGTTTTGTAATTAATTTCGGATGTTGTAACTTAATATCTGTCATTGTTATCATATAATTTATGTTATATCTGTTATATTTGTTAATAGTTTAGTGTAATAAATTATACAAGCTGTTATCTGTGTTTTTCTGTTGCCTTTAATCTACGAAGAACTTAAAACATAAAAAAATACGTAACAACATTCTGTAACTAACATACAGGTAGAAGAAACAACATAGGCTTAGAGATTGTGCTTTTCTAAAATAACGACAAAAAACATTTGACTAAGAGGTTTCTGGACAAAAAATATGACTGATTTCAACGTTAATCAATTTGTTATTGTGTCCAGGTTTAAACCTGAATTGCGCATATAATACGTCTGACCTGGAATGAGTTGTGTAGAAATGAAATGTTAAATTACCATATGGTTTGTTCTATTGTTTAGCAATGATTGTGTGAGTATATACATATGTGGTTGTTCATGAAAACATCTTAATATTATACAGTCATCTATTGAATCAATGAAACAGTGCTGTCTTAAGCTTGAGATAATAATGTTTCATTTTCGCACGAAAGACAGTCACGTCACTTGCCACTTTACCTTGATCATTGGTTTTAAACTTGTTCCATCTTAGTCTTATCTGACAACTTGAAGTACTCAAGAAAACGACTGATTTGTTAAATAGGAAAACATTCTGCTTGTGTTAACAAGTGTTATTCTAATACTGTTAGAATACACTGTTGACTTTAATGTGTATAATTAATTCTGTCATATGTTATAAACATAAAATACATATAAAATTGTGTCATTACCTTGAGAGGTTATCTGCCGCAACAGGAGTTCTCAACCTTTATGTTATCAGTGAGCCCTTATTCGAAAATTTCTTTGAGTGCAACCCTATCGTACATAATTAAATAAATATATGTATTAAGAGAAACACATTATGTGTATTATTTATTATTGAACGTAAAACTGAAACATTCCACGACAATAAACTTATGTAATTCAATTAATTAATGTAATGTACATCCGATTTAATCTTAAAACAATATTTGAAAGTAATTGCTGGAAGCGTCTCAGTTTCTCTTATATTACAACTATTACAGATTCTTTTTTTCTGGTGGATTCCAGGTTGACGTTTGTTTTTGGAATTTCGCACAAAGCTACTCCAGGGCTATCTGTGCTAGCCGTCCCTAATTTAGCAGTGTAAGACTAGAGGGAAGGCAGCTAGTCATCACCACCCACCGCCAACTCTTGGGCTACTCTTTTACAAACGAATAGTGGGATTGACCTTCACATTATACACCCCCACGGCTGGGAGGGCGAGCATGTTTTGCGCGACGCGGGCGCGAACCCGCGACCCTCGGATTACGAGTGCACGCCTTAACGCGCTCGGCCATGCCAGGCCCCCAGGTTGACAAACTCTCCAATACAGCATTTATAATAAGCGGCAATATCGTTATCTACCAACAAAATAACGAGAAATGTACTGGGTTTTATTATAATGTATAACAGTAGACAGTACTTCTAACAGTTACATCGTTACTTATATTATAATACACATGGTTTTATTGTTATATCCTGTGATATATATTAGGGCTTTAAAAGTATGTATTAAATGTTATCATTTACAAAATTGAGACTACTTGTAACATTTGTATTTGTACTTATTATAATGTATTGAAAGGTTTTAAAAGCTGTGTTTAAGAATTATAAAATACAAGATGATTGTTTGGAGCTGTGGGATTATCTTCCATATATAAAATGCAAGTATCTTATTAACTGTAATAAAAATTGTTCTCCCTTATTCTACAACAACAATTAATTTAATTATTGTTATGATATTTAGCATAATATATTGAAAGTAATAAGGATTTTGATAAGAAAGCTGGAATAAAAGATTTTACTCTCTAAATTACAATTTAAAAAACAAACAAACTTTTATTTCAATTAAATTCTCGCCATTGCAGCTTTATCATGGCTACTAGTATTTGTATATTTGTACTATTAGCCATGATGAAAGAGCATCTACGAAACGTTAAATGAAATAAAAGTTTTTTTGTTTTATTACTAGCAGTATCTGTAAAGTAAGAGTAATTTATTTTTATGATTGTATTGTAGAAAAAATGTCTGATATGTTTACAAGTGCTTTATCGTTTTTGTGGTAAAATTCTCACTTTCGAAATATTCTTGCTACTAAAAGAAAGCTTTATTAGGACTTCATCAAGTAAATTACAATGACATACTCATTAAGATGAAAGTCACAGCCAACTGTCACAAACAGTTAATACTAAAGTCATGTCTCTGTATGGCGTTTGAATCATTCATTAATCACCACATAGAGGGATAAAAAGTAAGGGATAGAGGAATAATAAGTACCGTATATTCCGCCTAATAAGCCGAATTTCTGGCCCTAAATTTTGGACCTGATTTTTGGGGGTTGGCTTTTTGGCCGATCACCAGCTTTGGACCAAAAAGCTGTTGGTTGCCTTAAAGTCTCTTGAATTTTCTTTATTTCGACCAGCCCACTTATTGCAAAAATACGGATCTGGGCACGCGTGACAGTCAGGCCACTCTGCCGGCTTTCATTCACCCATGTCGCTACATCTTCTTCCAGTTTTGGCCACTTCGGTTGATTTTTCTGGTTACATTTACTTGTTTTCGACATTTCTTTTAGCACACATTCTGCTTTCTTTCATTCACGGACCTGTTTTTCATTCACACAGTAATGGCGAGCGGCATTCATATTTGAGGTTTTTAAGGCTAGCTCTATGACTTTCAGTTTAAAAGCAGCATCATAACGCATTCTTTTCTTTGCAGGTGTAGACATTTTTGGCTTTTGACGGTACAATGATAAACTCCTACTACATACCCCTGGTATTTATACCCTGGGTTAGTGATTTTAATTACTGAGTAAAAATTCTTGAATTTCATTGGTTACCTAATTGCAGGAATGACATATTGACTCCATCTCTATCTCAATACGACACGTTCTGCTTTACTACAGAACGCCAATGATCACATACAACATGCAGGCTGACGCTGAAACGAGACTAAGAAATCATTGTGAAGAAACTTGTCACTTCTTAAAAATGGCCTCGGCTTATTGGGTGGTAATAAGCAAAAACCCTCATTTTAAGAGGTGAAAATTGACCTCGGCTTATTAACCGGAAAATACGGTAATCATTTTTTCTTCCTTGCTATTTACAGAAAAATTAGTGAATGCCTGTTTTTAGTATCGTCAATATTTTGAATTTTAACGACAGTTTTTCTACACGTTAATGACTTTAGACAGTTTCAAGGAATTTATCCTACACTAATCATATCTGACAAGAGCCAAACTGAAGAACAAGACCAGACCTCATGTAGAGATGAATTATAGTCTAATGTGTAATGTTGGATTGCTCACAGTTAGATGTAATTCTTACTTATTTTTGATAGCGATAAAACTTTTATTTCGTGTTTCAATGACTGAATCATGAACTATGTGACAAAACCAAGATGTCTGTAGAAATCTAAACAAAAGGAACATTTGAAAAACCGAATTTTTCTTCTCTCATTGTTCTCAAAATAATTCTTAGAGTTTGTTGAACATGCAATATCAGAAAACGTTAGTTTATAAAGAAAATATGAGATTCATCTGACTTTCGAACTGTTACGTATTTTTTAATGTTTTAACTTCTTCGTAGATTAAACGCAACAGAAAAACACAGATAACAGCTTGTATAATTTATTACACTAAACTACTAACAAATATAACAGATATAACATAAATTATATGATAACAGTGACAGATATTAAGTTACAACATTCGAAATTAATTACAAAACAAAATAATATTAGTTTTAAACTTCAAAATAAATCACAATACAAAACGGTACTGGCCTGTATCTAATGTAATGATCTAAAATTAAAGTCTCAAATTCCAGTCTAGGGTGTGAATTTGGTCCCACGAAGAGATTCCGAAACAGTTCACAGTTCAATAAATTCGCCGACTCTCAGCACAAGCAGTAATTCAGAAGTATCGTAGAGATTGACGAAATAAAATCACGGCTTCCGTAGATCTAATTTCAATCACAAATCCAAGTTGAATATTCACAGCAAACACTTAATCTTTCTCAAATAACTAACTCTCTTCTTTTGAAATGAAACTGGTGTCTGAATCTCACTATTTGTCTTCGAATAAAACTAATTACTGATATCTCTCTCCCTCGAATAAAACTGATGACTGATCATCGAATCTGTCTCTTGTCACCGTCTTTTTTATACCGATAGGCCTATTTCTAGAACATTCTTGCAATTTCCATACAACTCCAGAGCTATCCACGCATATCCGTTCTTGCACGAGACTACACTCTAGACAGGAAGTCACCAGCACTCATTTACAAACATGTGATTGGTCTACTTAATTCGAGAAAGTTCTAAAATGTTACCCGAAATGAATAACAAAATGTTAGTTTAAACTTCTAAACAATAATATCAATATGGAAAAATGAATAATACAAATGAAAATTCAAACACAATACGACATGTTGTCGTTTACAAAATATTTACACATATACATAACACGAACTAACAAGCATAAATAAATAGTTATCTTTTAAATACTTCTTTTTTTAAAGTAGAGAACTTTACTTCTTTATTTTAATAAAAGTTTTAATACCCATACCAGTTATCTTGAGATACATTTTTACTTCACGTGAGTTTCTTGTCATCACGAAATAGTTATCTTACAATAAGCACGCTTATTAACAAACAATACTCTGAATGTTACTGATTCTTTCTTGCTCTGGTACAAGTCTGATATTATGTATTGAATTTTAATCATATATAACAAGCAAACAAATAAGCAACAGACCAGAGGCTTTACAATTTAATTTATGTGAATATTAATGACTAATCTAAAGGCACTGATTATGTTCTGTCAAATTTCTTTAATTTAGATTTGTACCGATAACCAGTCACATCGATGTTTCATTTTAGTGAAGTATGTTGTTAATAATGAAACCATTCTCAAAAGAATTTTACCCCAATACTTAAGTGTGTTTTTTTCGTACTTTTCACTAGTCATATGTGGTAAACGAAATACAAAATATTGTCTAATACGTATGCAATTTACATTTATCACATTCTATTAGATATGCAACGCTAGTTATGATTTTGAATTAAAAAATTACATGACAGGAGCGAAAAAAGAAAGAATTTCTGTTAAGTAAATTAAAAAGTAGTTTATAAAGTTCAGTATTACGTCTCTTTATACTTACTATTATAACTTTCATTTCCTTCTGATATAGTTTTGAGCTTCCACTTCTTCTTATCCATGTGATTCTATTGATAAGATAAAAATTGATTTTAACAAAATAACAGATATATGAAAAACGAGATGATAAAATATGAAGTTAAGTTTACCTTAAGGATATGAGTATTGTTTTATCTTTTAAACATATTAATATAGATGAGATACACAAAGAAAGTTGGCAAGAATAAACTGTACTGATTTTATGATAACAAATATCATCAAATTCGGTTTTAATATTTGTAAAAATTAGCCATGATAAAAGATGTCAGCTTATTTTACAAGAAAGCTCCGACTGAAATACTTACTGTAACTTAACAAAGTATTTTACAAGAGAACTCCGAATGAAATACTTGTTACTTCATAAGAAAATAGATCATAGAATTTAATACTCACGAGATTTGTCAATTGGCAAGAAAGTGATAGATTGTGAAAAGAAATCAAACTTTTCTTCAAAAAAACAACAATAAAAAATACAGCTTAAATAATTTTAATATCTAAATAGGTTTTTGTTAGGTGATTTAAAACTTAGTGATTAACATATATCTTTTTAACTGGAAAACAGCAATGAACTAAATTTCATATTTTCCAAATTACTTTTAGTTTGGAGTGAAACACAAAGCTACACAATGGAGTATCTGTGTTCTGTCCACTACGAGTATCAAAGATTCTGTTTCTAGTGGTGTGAGTGCGCAGATATGCTGCTATGCCATTAGGTAACATTTTCCAAATTAGATGTCTTTATTCTTTTTCAAAGTAATGAGTGATATTTCTAATAGAACAAAAAGGTTTCAACAACAATTTCAATATACTGGTTAGAACTTTTAAAACATGTAGTTCCCACTACCCCACCTTTACCCACCCCTCAAAAAAGAAACGAAAAGACGAATTTTTGAAATCCATTAGACGTAACAATTGTGTGTAATATAAACGTTACGCAGATATTATGGTTACTGGATTCAAACACTCTGCAAGGTTTTCATTTTCAAGTCTTTAACTATAAAATTTCATATTTACATCGTTCCCTACTGGCAGAGCGTTATGTCCTTAACCCGCTATAAACCGGGTTTCGATACCCGTAGTGAACAGAACACAGATAGCCCATTGTGTAGCTTTATATTTAATTTCAAACAAACATATTTTTATCATCCATTCTAACTTAATACAAAAATCTTGTAAACAATATCTTATTGAAATTAAAAGTGTTATTTCTATAGGGCTCTGGTTTAAAACTTAATAGAAAATTAAGTGGAATGTAAGTAAAAAAAATATCCTGTCTATTTTATTTGTAACACTAGATACAAGGCCTAACAGATCTAAGAGGTTCTAAGGTACAAGAAAAAGATAAAGAAAAAGTGTAGATTTCAGTTTGACGTCACATAAAAAATGTTAAAGTCTGCGTAACATGTGTTAATACTGATGTGCATACGTGAACATAACAAAATACGCAATTATAACTGAGAAGTATTGTGGTAAACATTGAAACTTCATGTACATAGTACGTATTATAATTACTCTTGGTAATCCTTTGTTCATATTGATTGAGTGAAGTAATGTTAATACACTATTTATACCATATCACACATATTTAAGTTGTTTACAGCTTTCTTTGATAACACTTCTTTTATTTCTTGTAGCAAACCGGTGGGATAAATTACCTACTGAATGTAAAATGCAACAGACAATCTTGGTTTAGTTTATCATTAATAAAGTGGTTGTGATTGAATTTGTTACTGTAACTATAAGCTGTTGTTACATACAGATGTGACTAACTAATTACTCCTTTTGGAATAAAACAACAATGACCAAATTATATTTTTATTAATTTAAATATTTTAAACAATTTAAACTAATAATTATGAAGAAGCTCATGATGTTCATTCAGTTAAGGAAAGTGAACTTGGTTTAGTCAAAATGTTATTAATAATCACATTTTTATATTAAACTTTTATGAAGAAGTTAAATCAGCGAACAGCAAAACAAAACGTGACAAAAGAATCACTGACTTCCTAACATCATGTGAGTGGAAACTTCAAAATGGTCAGAAGCTTCAGTGTTTATTTTTATCAGTTTAAAAAATCAAGTGCAAAATAATACATGAATATAGTAATAACAGCTGATAAAATTAGTATTATTAGCATATTATTAACTCACTTTTTTCTTCTGTAACAGTGACACAGAAAAATCACATTATAATATGTATGCAGAATTACTTACACATAGTTTCGACTTTTTTTTATAAGGTTATTTCCAAACAAGGAAGCAAAACAACCCACAAGCTGTAACTTGAGCTCAGATCTTAAGGCAGTAAAAACAACCCAGATTCAATGACCTCATCTCATGCTTTCATGTAGTAAAATAACCCACACCTTAAAAAGTACTAAAATATGAAGTATAATACAATGCTTTTGACAAAATATTTAGTCTGAAAAGTATCTCATAGGTTCAGTGGCAGATAAAAACTTCTTAAACATGAAAAAAATGGTACAATGTTTTAAAGTTTTTCTGATGCTTAATAACTTAATCACCATGGCTAGTATAGCAGTTGTAACAAAATGAAAATGTCGTGTCAGGGGTGCCTTGAAACATAGTGTAAAATATTTATATGTGATTTTCTTACCTACAAGAGGCTGTTTAAATTTTAATCGGACAACACGAGAGCTTAGTCTTGAAAAGTGTTAATGAAAACAATGTGTACCAATTGCTTAATTCCTTTGAGGTTTTGAACTGCAATGCGACAATAAATTCTAACCACGAGATATTTTATTTCCACTATAACTTATTGTCCTTTATTGTGTGACATTAATGTAAAGTGGTTTTTATACCAGCAATTACACTCAGTTAACCTATTGTCTAGATCCTAGATATGACTAGCCAGGGCTGTGCTGTACTAAAAATTAATTAGCGATTTGTTTTCGAACTTAAACAGATTTTTTTAATTATGTGATGTTGTGCGTTTTAACAATAACTTTCCAATGTAAAATATTATTACTATATATTTTTGTTTAGTTTTTACTTAAGCTACTTTAATATTTAAACTTGTGTTCGTCTCACTGTATATGACCTACAATCTAGCTTTTCGAAATCAATCTTTGCTAATTTATAATGTAATAAAATTAATTCAGTTTGCTAAATTACGATACAAGTCAAAACTGTATTTCAAATGAAATACGTTTATTCTTACAGTTTTAGAACAACCTTGGACTGTAAATATTAAACAGTCTTTCAGCCAAGATTTCATTTTCACCTTATATGAACAGAAACCCCCCAAAAACTTTAATATTTAGGGAAAATGTTCGAAATATTAAACATTTCATTACTGTCATGAACACACGTCCCCTACTTCACTGTTGATAAAAAAGAATTAGTTAAAACAAGTTTAAGGTTTTTTGTTTCATAATGAAATTTCAAATCTCTTTAATGTTTATATGAAATTTCATATCAATTCATTCTTGAGAAATTCAGTAAATATATGTTTAAGATAGTGAAGAAACAATATGTTGTTTAAGACAAAAGGATCAACTTCGCCAGTTATACTGCCAGTATCGTCGGTAGTTGTCGACGGCCTACCGTCCGACCTCACGCCTCTACAAGTCGCTACGTTCATTGCCCAAGCGAAGCTAGGGGCAACCATTGAACCCAGCCCGCCACTATCGCAGACCAAGTTTATCTATGCCAGCCATGGAACACTGAAATCAAAGTAAGTTGTTCCCTTACCAAAAGTCCTGTTTGTCTTTACTCAGTATTCCTCAGAGGCGTCGACCCATCCATTCAACTCAAAGAAATCAATCTAGCCATAGAATCTCAAATCCAGGGCAAGGTATATGCTGTACATGGAATTTTTTCCAGCAACACTGATCTACCTACGTAGCTCATGAAGATAGTGACAACGTTGAATTACAGTGCTGACTGCATTTTACGTGACGGATGTTACTGCCATATTTTTCACTTTAGAGCCGAACGCCCGAATTGCCGACCCTTTATCTCGTGGTCAAACAAAGTGCCCAGAAAATATAGACAACCAATGGACAACTTTCAACGAAAAACTACAGAAATAACGCCGAGTCCAGAAGAAGCAAGAAATTACACGAAAGCAGATTTAGACAACTCGACTCAGAAAACGATTACTCCCACTGGTAACAACACGCAAAGATTCAGCAAACCAAGGAAGAAAAGTGACAGATCATGCCAGACTTCAGTTCCAGTTTCACGGAATTCAACTAATAGCCAGACTCAGACCATTAATAAGACATTTATCGACGCATCAGCCCAAACAGAAAAACAGACTACTATCACTCAGAAAACACAAATCAAAATTACAAGAAGAAATAAAGCATCCCAAACCAGCGAAGAACAACTCGTCGAAAAAGAACAGTCAGTTATTTCATCACCAAGACCACGTTTTTCTCTATCACAATGGGTTTCAGGTGTGAGCGCAAGTTCAATACACAGCTCCTACCTGATCTACAAGACTACAGCTAGCAGTTTTCCGAATCACCCAACATCCAGCCAAATGTATACCACTGCCATAATCCATGATTTTTCTTTTTATTCCTGTGTTTTTTTCCAGCTACTTCCGGGCACGGTCTGGGTAGATTTTTCGGCACCCAGGCTGTGAAAGTGTGTTTTCTCGGGGTACTTCCGTTTCTCCTACAGCTAAAACTTCGGCATTGGATCTGTAGATCCCAGCCAAGGCAAATTTCTTGCCTAGTCCTGAAAAGAGCTGTTTTAGTCAGGCATAGGTAATTATAAATGAACTCGCCAGCCGCCAGGGTATTCTGACCATGGGCCAAGGCCTGGCTGACTTCCCTAAGGTCGCCTTCGTCCGGTTCTTCCTTCTTTCGTGATCCTCTTACACACTTAACCTCACTTCTTCACCTTAATAAAGTCAAAATAAAATAAAGAAAAAAAACCCATGCAAATTTCAATAATTTTTTTTCACGTAAGGTGACGAAGAGGAACCACAACGTTCCTGACCACCCCAGTTAGAGAGTGAATTCTTCAGATTTCTCTCTCTCTAAACTAAACCCCTGCCACGTTCGTTTGCTTTTGCTTTCTGATAATATTCTATTAGGTCACTTATTGAATACGGTTCAGTGGTCACATGCAACATGTCACATAATATATCTAATAAATTAGAATCAATACAGTACGGGGTGATCAGGTTAGCCTACCGTTTACCCAAATACACTCCCTTATGATACCTAGATGCCTTGCAGGCACTACCCAAGATAAACATTAGGATTCGTGAACTTGCTGTTAAACATTACAAGTCTGCACATGTAAGAAATTTTCTAACGAAACAGTTCCCTATATTAGCTGCCACACCAAGTACTTGGCAAATCCATAAGTCTCCTTATTATGTCTCTCACTCCTAAATTCTGGTATGTATTGACCATATTATCTTTTTCAGTTCATCTCTAGATTTTCGATGTTGCAGTCAACTCAGGCACTTCCCAGTTAAATTGGTATGGAAAGTGAAAGTGGGTTTTCTCGGGGCACACTAAATTAAACCAGGCATCAAATTTATTGATCCACGCCGCCCTAAATGACCCTTTGGCATCAATCAGTTGTTGATTTTATGGTTTTTGTGCTTGTGTATATCCCTCGGGATAGAGAACTTTAAACCCAATTTTCTGTCATTTTTGTTGTTGTTGTTGATAATATTATTGAATTTAAAGCTTATAGAAGATTTGGGAGTTGAAACTTGTGAATTAAAAAAATGGCAGAAACACCGAAAAGCATGGCCGGCAAACCTAAGAAGCCAAAGATTGCCCCAACCCATCCTTAAGTTTCTGTAATGTTTAATACTGCCATTACTGACTTGAAAGAACGCGGTGGGTCGTCGCTACAGACTATTAAAAATACATCACTTCACACTACAAAGAAAAACTGAATTCTTTTATCAAGAAATACTTGAAAACTAGAGTTACAAATGACATCCTAACCCAGACTAAGGGAAAAGGTGCAACTGGGTCTTTTAAGGTTAGTACAGCCAGTATGAAAATAAAAGAAAAACCTGTGTCCAAACCACAAAAAAAACTGCTGCTCAAAAGCCAGCCAAGCCCACCAAACCAGCTGCCCAAAAGAAGCAGAAGGTTGTTAAAAAAGGTGCAAAAAAGCCTGCAAAGTCAAAAGCTCCAAAATCACCAGCTAAAAAGTCTACTGCAAAACCTCCAAAACCAGACGCTCCAAAAAAGGCGAAGCCAGCAATAAAACCTGCAGCCAAGAAGGGGAAGAAGTAAACGTTGCTGCAGCGTTTAACATCATTATTGGTCCTTTTAAGGACCATCACATCCTGCTAAAGTGAAGCCAATAAATATCGCACACGTGATGGATGCTTGTGCATATTTTAATTAATAATAGTACATGTATGTGTATAAGTTAATAACTAAAAAGTGTTTATTTTAGTTCTTTTAGTACATTAATCTTTATGTATGTCTATTATATAAATATATATTTATGTATAGACACATTATCCAGCTTTTAAAACTTATATATAAAATATGTTTTATACAGTTATTACTGAATATGTTACTAATTGAGTGAAGTAAAGTTAGCGATGCATCAGTGCCGTTTAGAAGTTGCAATTAATAAGTAACTATAGCTGTATACTTTGTGGTATCTGTAAGGTAATGTTATCGTTGGAAATAACAAGGCTAAAATATTTGTAACTTTGTTTAGATATACTGTTAACGGATCACTTTGGAGTCGCAACAGAACATAGGACCTAAGTGACAGTAGCATGGTTTACATATAAGATTTTGTGTTAGTGTAAAGGATAATGCTGATGTTAACATTTGAAGAGTTGTAACAAACGTGAGATGTAGTGTTGATGACTCAGTTTAGATATAGAATAAAATATGCTACTAGCATAAAGATTAACACATGTGAAAACCTAACATAAGAATAAGAAATAATGGGTGGTTTAGGTATAAAATATTGTGTACTTCAGACATTCAATTTTAAAATGCTTAGAAAAATATGTTGAATTTTTTTTCTTTTCACATACTAACATGTTCCTCAGTGGATGAGCGGTATGTCTGCCGTCTTACAACGCTAAAAACCGGGTTTTGATACCCGTGGTCGACACAGCACAGATAGCTCATTGTGTAGCTTTGTAATTAATTCAAAACAAAACAACAACACCAAAGATATAACAACGTTTTTCATATATGTGTGTAATTTCTTATATCAAAGCCACTTTGGGCTATCTGCTGAGACCACCGAGGGGAATCGAACTCTTGGTTTTAGTGGGATACAATAACTATTAATATAATAATTGAGTGACCTGATTTTCAAATCGAAAGATCGAGACAGTTTGTGCCTTGCACATACTTTTAAAATGGTTATTATAACTTTGAAATAATTTAAGTTTAATTTACTTTAAATATAAAAATATCGGTATTATTTTTTAACTAATTTGAACTACTTTTTTCATAGATACAAAGCAAATGAGCAAAAATTATCAAATTATACAGGAAAGAAATCCATTTATCCACTTCATCTTAAGAAAGGCTACTTTACAACTAACATTTTTCAAACAAATGTTTAAGCATTACTTTGATACTTTTTAGACATATTTGTAAGAAAAATGAATAAAACCTACAAGTTGTGCGTTTTTTCTTTAAACACACTTAATACTCAATATAACTATAGTTTTGACAATGAACATTACCTTGACTGTCTACACAACCAGACTTGGCTTTCATACCACGTAGAGATGGAACTTTACGAGAGTTTGTGTCTCAGAAGGGCTGGTATGGGTATTAACATTTTTATTGATAGGGAGAGAACATCGTTTCGACCTTTCTAGGTCATCTTAATCTGTTAATCTTACCCATACCATCCATCCTGAGATACATTTTTATTTCAAGTGAGTTTCTCGTCATTAAGAATTAATGAGAGATTGACAGCGAGAGAGTACGTATTAAAATAACGAGCAAGTCAAGTAGGCCAATTACATTCGTGATTCAAAGTGACTAACAGTTTGATACCGTTAATGATAAAATCAGGATGTCTCGAGAACTTTTCTAGAGGTAGTGGAACAAACTACCAAAGAAAAAATTAGACTATCTCCACAAAACTGTAGTAATAAGGTATATTATTAGAAAACAAATAAGGATGCGAATATGACATTAATTAGGAATAAACTGTATGAGAATGAATACACGTGCACTTGTAGTTTTAAGTAACCTGAGGATTAATGATGTTGAAATTCCAAACATTAAAATAGTTAAAATTTGACCTCCTTCAGAGACTTGATGCTATTAGACGTAAGCACAAACAATCAGCTGAAATATAACATGTCATATAAAACGAATTATTGAAAATAAGTTAGAAAAATTAACACGTTAAAAAGGTGACCAATGCTGTATATTAGCAGGATAACGTACGGTCTGTTTAGGTTTCACAACGAGATAAGTCATATAAGTCAGTTAATAAATGGATGTGAATTTAATTAAATCTCTAAAACGTTCTGTGTTAACCTTACGGCGTGTAAATTTATTTTTTGTTTATTTTACTGATTTATTCTATAGATTTAGATCTAATGGGACCAGATGATGCAGACGCACTCCGGTTAGCTCTGTGAGTGTAATTATCTCTGTGGTGTAGCTTCTTTACCAAAGTGGTATCAAGAGAAAATGAAATTGCACAGAAGTTGATGGAAGTTTAATAGTAGGTATCCAAGACCGCTGAATATGGCATCAGATTTTGTATTTCTGATATCCTTTGAAATCGCGAGAATGCAATGTTTGAAAAGATTTTCCTAATCGCGAATACAACCAGAATGAGAAAAAGCGTTAACACATTCACACACATTTTTACCAGATTACCATATTTAGAAAGAACTTTCATGTAGAAATACGGTGTTCGATTAGTGTTTACTGTGAATTGTGATTCCAAAACTTAGATCACTGAAAAAGAAAATAGTAGCTTCGAAGAATGTCAAGATCTGAAAGATTTAGACTTTCAAAACTAAAATGCGGAGGTGTAATTACACTTATTTTTGTGGTGAAAAGACATCTTGTCTAAGAGAGGAAGACTGATAAACTAAAGTAATACATTACATTTGTTTCAAACAGTTTGACTTTGAACTCCACATGTGGTTACAAGGAAACTTATGAATAAATATCAACGTGTTAAAAGTAATGCAAAAAAAAAATCAATATTAGAAAAACTATTTGTAGGGCGCATCATAATTTCAAGAAAATTGGAAATAACTTCTCTGTTTATTTCATTTATAGTTTCTTTGTTCTTTCGAACGGCATTTTCATAGTGGTTTGGGAACCTAAACATTGACTAAATGTGACAGTTCTTGATTGTGGTATATTTCTGAAAAAAAAATTCTGTACTTTACCATTGGCGTAGAACAATAGTAATAGTTTGTTTGGGAATTTCGCACAAAGCTACTCGAGGGCTATCTGTGCTAGCCGTCCCTAATTTAGCAGTGTAAGACTAGAGGGAAGGCAGCCAAATCCCACTATTTCATCAGACAAGAATAGACCATGAGGGGATTTCTGTTGACTAGATGCTTTCCTACTAACCAATAATCAGTTCAGAATTAGAAGTGATTACACACCGAAAGCACTTATGTAGCTTCAGTAAAAATTTTTCTTTTTTAGCTTTGTTACTATGATGTTGGATGAAGGTTATACGATTAAGGTAAAATTATAACCGAATCTTCGATTATATTAAAATTTAAAAACAATAGAAAAATTGTGTTTTATCCATAGTGTGACGGATTTACTAATACATATCGATTTCAATATCGATGTTTGTTTCAGTTAAATATGCCCCACTATTATAAATTTTATATCAAAATAAATTTGATTTGAGAAAGTTCTGTTTCTTTATTTTTGAATTTCACGCAAAGTTACACAAGGCCTGTCTGCGCTAACCGTCCCTAATTTAGCAGTGTAAGCCAATTCTTGGGCTACTCTTTCACCAACGAATAGTGGGATTAACTGATACAGTATAACACCTCCACGGCTAAAAGGGCGAGCCGTTTGGTGTGATGGGGATTCGAGTACCTCAACCAGCTTGCCGTGGCGGGTCTTTTAAGAAAGTAAACTATGTAAATATGTGTATCAATCTTGGTGGTAAATATAAATTTGATACATATCACCATTTATTTAATTTACAAATAATATTCCTTTTTATTATTTAGTGTATTTAGTGAACTACAATAAAATATAAATTGAACAAAAATAAAGGTGTGGCATTTTCAAGAGTTACATTTAAAATTAAAATTATATTAGACATACACATTCACAAAAACATTAAAAAAAGTAAAATGGAGGTATTACACATACAAATAAAAAATTCAGAAAGTGAACTTGTGAAATAATACTTCATACATTTTTTATTACTTATTCTCGTTGGAGCTCTAACAAATCTCCTGGTTCTTTATCACACATGAATTTCTTTATCTTAAACATTTCCATGGTTTCACTAAAAGTAACAACGTAGTCACACTTCATGAATAGCACATTTTTTCCAACTTTTCCCTAATGACTTTCCAACAAAACAAAAGATTTCCCAAACCTTCACAAACACATATGATGACAATACTTCAATGTTTCCTCCTGATTCTATCTCATGTACAACATTTAACTTGTAATCTTATCACAGGATAACAAATGATTCTGAACACAATTATAACAGAAAATATCTTGTAAATAATTTCCTCACAACTTCATAGTAGAAAATACAGGATTGAATATCTCCTCATCAGACAAAGTAACATAGAATGACTGACCAAGGTTATGTTAAAATAACAGAATGGTTTGAATATATGAGCATGTACTGAGATTTAAAAAGAAATGGATTCTACACATTACCCTAATTTTTCAAAGTTTTTTTTAAGATATCTCAATATTTTCAGGCCTTCCAACTCATTTTCAAATTTCTTGCCTTTTTCCATTGTTGGTAGAACTTGCAATACTGAAAACAAAGGGTGATTATGAATAAGTTTAAATAAAAAGTATTTGTCACATATGGAACTAAATTTTACCAAAGACACACTGAGAAAGATGTATCTCATTCTAAATAGTTTGGACATGCTAAAGGGTTTTCAAAAACTGTCACAGTCACTGTTCCATATGCATTTCCATCATTTCTAAAAGTAATGTGAAACCAGTCCCTAAATAAAGCTTCTTTTCTTCCTCAAAGACATTTTACCAAGATCACCATTTTCATAATTGGTTAATAAGGAAAAGGAAAACAATTTAACTAATTTGCAAAAAAATTGATGCGAGTACGCTAAATAACATTAGTTTGAAACATTCTGTGTCTATTTTTTCCTGAACAAAACTTATTTTTTAACGTGACCCTAATGAAATTTCATTTCTTTCCATTGCATAATTTTTAAATACAGCAACCATCTATACCACATTTAGGGAAAGTTTATACCTGAGCCCTGTATGAAATTGTTTCACCAGGCAAACGAAATACCCAAATATAAAATTGGCATACTATCTTAATTTGTAAGCATGTGAAAGTCAAACTGATTTGAACAAAACCATTGACGTGGTAAGAGAATTTGCAAAAGGATGGCAGAATCTTTTGACCCTAAAACATACAAATCTGAAACACAAATCTAAACTAGAGTAGCACATAGCAAGAGAATTAACATAAGGAAATTAGGTTAATCCACACAGGTTCACATACACTTGTTAAACATGGGTATACCTGCTGGGAGTGATGATGCTCACTGAAAATTCATCTGAGATTTCCAAAAAAAATAGAACAATACATAACCTAGGAGATGGTAAGGTGTGGTAAGAGGTGAAAGATGCTGTAGAAAGAACAATTCACTCATTAGTTATATTCTTCCTCACAAAAAATAGTAATGTAGAAGGAAGAAATTAGCAGCCAAATGTAAGACATAAACTCCCTGCAAACTAAATCTTGTAATTTCCCAGCAAACATTACAGACTCTGAAACATGGGAACTCAAATCAGAACCATCATTGACTGTTGCAGTAATTTCAACATCAACCATATTAAATGTGAACAATTTAAAATTTTGTAAATATATTTCTAAAAATAAATTAATAGAAACAATGAAATTTTAAAACATGAAGTTAAAATGGATCTAAATTTGCAATTAAACACAATAACAATTTTTGTACTTATACAGAGAGTAAGTTAACATGTCTATATGCTAGAATGTCAAATGAATGATGCAGGAAGCCAGTTCTACCAGTTAGATGGTACAGTATGATGAAGTATAAAGACTGGCAAAATTGGTAGTACTGTTTTGGAATCATATATTCTTCTCTTACCCTTCTAACATGTAACAGACAACATTTAAGTCAAATGAAAATGATGTTTGAAGTCAGTTAGAAAAATAAAATTGTCTTAACTAACGCATAGCCTGTTGTTTAGAAATCTTACATTTGTGTCTTCACATCCTGTTATCTTCAGAATGTAACAAAAAGAAACAGAATCTTTATCCTATCAGTCTCCCGGATTATACTGTAATCTTTTTTATAAAGTCACCTGTTACTCTTCTCTCATATATTAACTTAGGATGAGCAAGAATATAAATACAGACATGTTTCAAGTAGGTGACAAACACCAGTCAGTATCATATTTAGCACTATCATTCTAGAAGTCACATTAACAAAGATCACAAGAAATTAATCACACATCAGTAATGTTCGTATTTCATTCATAGCTGATTTATTAATTTGATGAACATTCTTTATCAAAATAAACAATGAAATTTGTTAATATTAAACTACTTAGATTTGTATTAATTGCTATAACATATTCTTCAGAACTGTATTAGGCATTGATTAAAATATACTATATGATATTTTTATATAATGGATATTAATAATAGACTAGGCATGTAAAACAAACATGTTTCAAGTGAGTTGTAGCTGTTAAATAAATAAATAAATGAAGAGTACAGCATATTAACTGTCTCAACAGATCTACACATAAGTTATGTTACAACAGTTTAATTATATAATTTATTTTTCTGGGAAAAATAAAAAATTCTGTAACCTACTGAGAAATGCATTTCACTAATTTACTTCCATATATAGTTGTTCCTATATGTATTTAAGTATGTTTAGGAACAAGAGACCATTTTTCAATTTATCTTTACATTACTTTATAAAATTATCTTAGTGACTACTTGATCAGTGCTCATTCCTTAACAATACTTCCTCTATATTGGAAAAATTAACCAAACCCACGTAATATCATTGATTGTGCAGTTCATCACATTCTGAACGACTTTAAAATATGGTTTGCTCATCCGTAAACTAAATTATTTCACATTCAACAACTTGCTTAAGAATTTTTTCAATCTACTACAGATTATTTTGATAACCAAACTTATATTAGTGGATAAATGGCTACAATTATTTTTTTAGTGGTACTATTGCTAGACAACAATTTTTCATAGAAGTAAACTTTTAAACAGCCTTAATGTTACCAAATGACTCAATACAACATAGAAAAATAACTTTAAGCTTTAAGCAAAAGATGCTTAATTCTACCACATTTAATGTCTTACGTTAAATATGCACTTAATTATAGTTTTCGTTAAGCTTCTGTTCTTGACTGTTAAAATTACTAGATTTACTGAATTTGTCCAGTGCCTACAATTCTAAGGCTGAAACTTGTTTGTTTGAGAGAAAAGAAGATCAAAACTGAGTTTTGAATATGCTAGTTGTGGCACTATTTTATTTATGAGTGTAGCATACGAGATAAGGTTTTTACTAGTTTACTTTTTATAACAGCTAGGTTAGCAACTTTTAAGCTTGTTTTGTCAACACTACAATACACAGATATTCAAATATCCATAAATTCTTTAGTCATAACCTCTTATAAATTAATTACTTAATTAAAATACATTAAAATTTCAACAGAAAACTATTCTTCAATCATTGGATATTTCTATAGTGCTTTACATTAATTAACTAGTTGTAACTAGGTTCTATTCACATATGCATCACAGAGGTTGTCAAAATACAATTTGTGAAATAAAATGTAGTATTGTATGTTTCAGGTCATAAAAATGATACAAAATCTTCTAAAAACTAAATATCATCTTACAATTTCAGGTAAATCATTAAATAAATTAAATATTTTACTCAATTCTGTGAAGACAGAAAATTCAACTAAAAACAGTCACTCATATTTACAGTCAGGAATGTTTACCACAAGAAGCCCAAAGAAACAAAGATCAAGAGGAGTATTCCACTATCCACATTTTCTCAATCATTATGGTGACAATTTATCAACTACCTTTTCTATCGGCAAGACAACTGTTAATTCACTGTTAATTTTTGTTCTCCAATTCTGTGGAAGGATGTTACACATAGGTAGCCATCAACAGTGACCAAAGCCACCTATTTGGCTCTTCCATTCAAATATTTAACTGTCACTTTTACAACATAATCTCAACCCAAAGTTCACAACACATATTTTACAGCAGTGGAATGTGAAGTCAACTTTTATTTATAAACTTCATAACATTAATAAATTTAATAATAACTTTCATTCATTGAGAATTTTGTGTAACAAGTGATGTAACTGATGCTCAGAGGTTACAAAATACAATGATTAATCCACTTAATTGCCTACCTCTGTTCTTTCTTATATTTGAAGGAAAAAGTTATGACACTAGCTATCTTCCAGTCGTTACAATTTTATCCTATGTTTATATAAATACCTCTAGCACATTTCAGTTTAAATTCTTACCAATCAAAGTTAATAAGAAAAATTCTGGGCACTTGTACACTTCACCTCTCATGCTTCTTATCATTTAAAGTTTGGGTGGAATTTATCTCTCTTTTGTTAACTTTTCAAAATGTATTCTTGTTATTTGTATCCATACCTCTATTCCACATTACCTTCATCTATCCTGCTATTAACATAATTACAACTGCAGTTTCTTCAACCATTATATGTACTTTCATTACCAACTTATACCTTTCAACTTTTTGTCTAGTAATGAAATGTAAAGCAAGTTTTGACTAACAACTTTACTGAAATTAAAACAAAGTGAAAAACAAAAACTAAAAAGACAAAGAATCATTTAGTGGTAAATTCACATGAAGCTTTGACAATCTTTATTCAGAGCAAACGAGTCAGTGATATTCTCAAAATATTGTCCTATAGCTTATATATCAATAAGTTGTAAAATATTACATTGAAAAAAATATTCCTTACATAATGAAAGGACCAATCGTTTGATCAAATTTGAGATACCCTAAAAACATGTGCATGTAATTTAAAAAGTATCCAAAGATGAAAAGAGTCAAACCTGAAAACTCGAAGAGGGGAACCATATCACTTCTGATCCATGTATCCTCTTTGCCCATTTGTGAAATGTGTAAGAAACACTGGCATAAAATGAGAAAAGCACATCTGAATGTGAGAGAATGTGACAGGAAAGTGATGATAACCAAAGAAAAATATAATAATTCAATTGCACAATAAAAAATGTGGGTAAACAAAAATGCATCCTATGGTACAGAAAGTCAATTACATCCAAAACTTTCTTGCATGCTGCTGACATTCACGTAAGGGTAGAATAAGAATCATACTGTCTTTACCCAAAAACCAGTGAACTGAAAACTACTCTGATTCCTGGGTAGGACACATATTCTTGTTTTGAGTCACAATACAGAAGGAGAATAAGAGAGAGGAAAACAGACAATCCAAAACCTATGTCAGGTCTTATTGTGATTAGTTCACTCTAAACTAAAACCAATAAAAGGGTTGAACTGCATTTAGGTGTTTCACTTTACTGTAATGTTAATTGCAGATCATAGGATATTATGTCATCTGTACTGGCAGAACACTACAACCCTACTATGAACTGAATAATTGTAGTCATCTTATGTGAAACCACCACAATGGCTTGGAACTGATCAGTTGTAAAGACTCTCATACTCTACCAGAAGTAAGGGGGGCTGAGACTATATTGGAGAGCCTTGAGGAACAAAGACATCTGAGAGTGCAATAGGTTATGACAAAAACTGTATTTTGAAAAGCAGAGCAGACTGATTTATTCTATTCAGGCATGGTAGGGATATGCAGTTATTCCCTTCTGCTTTACTCATGTAGTCTATTGGTGGTATGGTTCAAAAATGCCAAATTATGAAGCAAATATCAGAAAGTTTATCACTTACAAGCTATGCTGTGAAATACCCTGTCTGAAAGGATAGTATGTGAAGGCATGAAAAGGAAAGTGCAAGACAACACAGCATACAGCATGGATATTGTGTAAAAGAATACCTGGTCAGGCATCATTTGCCACAGAGTGGGATTCATGCACTGAAAGTACAAAGAATGGGCCTGTGGAAGAAAAGAAAGCTTTAATTAGGACTCACCCATTGTTGATTGTATATGAGTTTGAAGAACAATTAAAGGTGGAAAGTGAAAACCAGAAGCAGCCAAAACTGCAATGTGATGCAAATAATGGGAGATTAATGTGTCAGGGTTGGTTCACATGCCCAATAATAGGATTTCCTCCAAAGGCCAATAAAGACAGGAAGTGAGCTATCACAGAAGAAAGTAAGGTGGGTACACAATATGGAGTTATACGCTAACTGAATGAAGCAACAAACCCAAATAATAAGGGCAAAAGGAGATAACTCTGGACAAAGAGTTTCTATGTGATAAAGAGACAGAAATGGGAATCTTGAAAGAAAGTCTTCCATGTGATATAACAACAAGGGGTATGCACAGAATATCAAAGTACACCCGTGTCATGATGGAGACAAATATAAGAAGTAAAGGGAAGAGAAATGGGCAAAAAGGAGGAATTACGCTCATGAGGCACAAGATTTTTGAAAAGGACCAATCTGGATAAGGAAGTAGACATATATGGTGGTAAAGTGTGCAAGTAACTTCAATAGCAAACATGTCAGACCACCAATACTCACAAGCCAAAGGAGAAGGAAATATGCCTCAAAGATAAAACAAAGAAGGAAGTATGTTTGAACAGAGATAAATAAAGGAGTGGAAGATCACATTAATATACCAAACTAGAAGACCAGCTTGCCAAATCTGAAATGAATGGATTAACAAGGGATAGAACTGACTGATAATGCTGGCAATTTAAAGAATTTCAAGGAAAAGGAGAGATGGGGTGAAAAATGGTATTCTTAAGACCTTCTGACAAAACCCGAAGAACTAAAACACTGGTGATAACAGAACACCACTAATGAGGGAAGGATGCAAGTTGAGCTCATGGTCGGCCAAAATGCATCAGGTTATCACCTAAACTGTTGGGAGAATATTGAGTGTTATATAAAAAAAAGACAAACCATGAATACAAGAGCAGGAGGAACAAATAAGAGCTGGAAAGAAGAAGAACAAAAAAATTAGATAAATGGGATATCAGATATGAAACAGTGAGATTGTTGCTATACAGATGGCACCCAAGACTGTATAAAGAGGAAACAGCTTAAAGAAAAAGAAAAGAAAGCCATATGCAAGTTCTGGAGACAAAGAGCAGGTAAATGGGTTTGACATAAAACAGCATCATGGCTTAAAAAGCCCAAGTAAAAGATAAAACACGATTTCAAAGCTAGAGCCAATGATGATGAGTCTGTGTAGAGGTAAGGATGAATCCAGAAAATCTCTCAGAACTGAGATGTATACTGTCCAGCATGAATCCAAATGTCAGGGATAGGGCTGGAAAAACAATTATGGTTGGGAAGTATATTTATGCAGGAATGAAAAACTCTGGTCATAATGTGTAGAAGAAAGAGGTGAAACATCACATACTTGAGAAATAATGTTTGAGAAAAAAAAATTCAAGGCCAAACATTATCTTCAAGAAGGGTAATGGAAGACATGACAAATTCTGAATGTGGAAACAGACAATCAAAGTCCTTATCAGCCTCCACAGATTCTGTGTTCAAGAAAGAACAGAGAAAAGTCTGCAGATAAAGGTTGACTACAGAATGTTTAAACTTGCTAGGAATGAATGTAGATAAATCTCCTGATGGGTTGCTAGCACCTGAAATCTGTGATACAGCTCTTGTTGATTACAATACACTCAAAGTGGTTACAGTAACTCCGTAATTCATATTGTATCAATCAAAATAAACATTTGAAGCAAGAAATAAATGCAACTAGAATAAAAGTGATGGAACCTGTATGATTTAAAAAAAAAAATTTAAATTCAACCTAAAACATTAATAAAGCTGGAAAAAGTAAAGACATCTAAGTTCAAGCACTGCCAAGTGAGAAGTGACAATTTGATAGAGGGAGTCATGTGAGTGTACTATATTCTACTGGTAGAGAAATGATGCACAGTGATTTGCATGAGAAACATGTTGAAATCATCTGATTCCAATGGGGGCATGAGTAACTAAAAAGAGGGCAGCAACAAAGAGAAATAACCAATTTTGCAAGAGGTCAGAAGTATTGTATCAGACTACTCTTCATCTGTGGGGCCACATATTTCCATAGAAGTGCCAGCAGTCTCAAGGGAAATATATGTGAGCTTATGGGCAGTGAAAGAATTAACAAAAATTTAAAAAAAAAAAATTAAAAATTTATTCCTGGTGCTGCGAGTCAGCAATTTCATTTTTAGTTATTTTTTTTACTGTTGATAAATTTTTACTGATTATTTTATGTTTATGTATTTTGTCCTTCAGTTGATTGGTTCATTAGCTTACTTACCTCCAAGTGAATATCAAATATTAAAGAAGTGATTCTTCTTTTCAAACATTAATATACAATATCCAAAACAATCACATATGGATATTGAATTTCATGATTAATCATGTAAAGTATGTGTTAAATAGTGAATCAAGTTAAATGTAATTTTGTATTATGGCAAAACAATAAAAGGCTTCAAGTATTGAAGTTAGACTAACAGAGATGAAAGAGGTTTTGATTATAGATCTGTGAAAATGTGGAATGCAGCTGTGATATATTATTTCTTAAAAGGTAATTTGGTATAATTACTTAGACTATCTTTCATTTATTTGAAATAGGTTTTAGTTGTTTTTCCAAACTGTTATTGTTACTAACTGATTGTACATTGGGTTGTCAGTCCAATGGACCAGCTGACTACTGTACTTAAGAAGGAATATTGACTGTAATTTTGAATTAACCAAGTGAACATACATAAAATGTGGCAAGCTTTTAGTAATTAAAAAAATAATAATGTACAGAAAAAAAAATCAGACATTTTACAAAATTACATGTATCAAAGATATGTCTGAATTGCTGCTGTTCAACTCAGACTGTAGGATGTTGGAGTGAAAAGTAATGTTTGTGTGATGAATAAAAATATGTTTGTCCATTTTACAGCTTGCATACTGTCTAATCTCTAGATACAAAATGAATATCAATGAGTTATTTCAGTATTTCGATTGTTACATGTTATGATTTATCTCAGATAAGTTTCCAATTAAGTATGTTACACATTACATTTCAAATAGATGGAAATTTTAATTTTTAATTTAGAAGTTAATTAAATGTTAAATAGCTGTTAACTATGACATTAAATACAAAATAGGATATAAAATGAAACTCTGTAAACAATTGTGGCATGAACACTTTAACCATCACCTAAGCTTTTAAGGTTTACAACAATGATGTTTTGGACATTCAGTTATTTACAAAGTTACAGATTGCCGCTAATTTATTAATGTTTAATATTTTACAAAATTTGTATTTTTAAAATATCTTAACTTTTCAAACCTTGGTAGTAATGTAACTTGAAACAAATATAATATTCCAATAATGCTGATAAAGTGCATGCTTAATACATATCTCAGTCATTGTCAAATCAATGGCTTTTATGGTTCATTTCAAAGAACATAAAAAGTCACCTTCATACGTTTTCGAACACTACAAGCCAAATAAACACAACATAACCATAGAAAACACTCAAATACCATACAAACAAACAAACGCAAAACTAAAGAAGCGTTACTTATACAATAACTTAAACCCAAAATAAACCAATCTAAAGGAACGCCTTTAAACCTATATAGTAAAATAAAATTATATATTCAAACATCTAAAACCGCCCTCTACATTCCGACACACAGTTACACAACCCCTTCCAAACATGTGGTCAGCTTCTCTAAATAAGAATAATGAAACATCTAAGCACACCTTCTCATTCCTACACTTAATTACACAACCCCCTTCAAACATGTGGTCAGTTACCTCTTTCTTTCTTTGTGAACCTGAGGATGGCCGAAGAAGGTCGAAATGTTGTTCGCTCTTCTACGTAAAATATTATCTAAACCCAAACGAGACGTTTTGGCATATATATATTGGGATAATATTCTTTTTTTTTTCATGTTTCATTGAAACAGATAAATATTCATTCTGTTTGCTACTGTAGACTACCTAAAACAACCCTTTTTTCTTAAAAAGTAACTGTTTTAAATACCTCAACTATGTTTCATTAATTCCTTTTCCAATTAACATACTGTGGATAGGTACATTATCTTTTATCATCATTTATTTGCTATCAGATTTAAGACAAGCACTCTTAAAATTACTAGTGCAATTTCTTTAACCTAACTCGCAAAGAAGAGTAATAACAGTCAACTTCAATCCTCTGGTACCTGCCCAATATTCAAGGACTAGAAATTGTAGCAAATGGCTCAAATACTTGATCTTTAGTTTCATTTAAAACTATTTTGGAAAAACTGTCCAGACTAGAAGTCTGATACTCGTATGCTTAAAAAATGAACAAAAATACTCAGCAAATAGCACAGTGTGTTATTATGAGTATTTTTGAACTAGTTCATATATGATTAGAAATGTTTTGTAAATCGAACTAAATATTAACTGAACAATCATGGTATTATTAATTTTGATAATTCTACTGAGACAAATTGAAATACTAATAAATATTTAAAGGCACTCTGTCTGAAAACCATGAATAGCTAGTATCCTAAATACAGTTACACGGAGGAAAACCATGTCTGAAATCTTTAAATAAGGCTTGGGATAGCCAGGTGGTTAAGGCACTCAACTCATAACCTGAGGGTTGCAGCTTCCAATCGCTATCACACCAAACATGCTCTCCCTTTTAGCCATTGTGGCATTATAATGTGATGGTCAATCCCACAATTCATTGGTAAAAGAATTGGTGGTAGGTGATGATGACTAGCTGCTAGACTACCAGTCTTACACTGTTAAATTAGGGACAGCTAGCACAGATAGCTTACGGGCCATCCTGTATGTTGTTCGATGACTTATTATAAAGTTACATAACATTAATTTATACGAACATAATAGACAACATACAAAACTTGTAGATCTGCTTCCCTCCATTCTGTGAGTTGCGAGATAAGGTTTGTGACGCATATCGTAATGTGGCTTATAGCAGAGAAAAATATTAATATTATAGACAAAATTATATATTCAAACCGCGCCCTCTACATTGCAACACTCAATTATACAACCCCTCCCAAACATGTGGTCAGCTTCCGACCAGTAACCCTTTCTTTGTGAACCTGACGATGACCGAAGAAGGTCGAAACGTTGTTCGCTCTTCTATTTGAAGTGTTTTCTGGGCCCAGAACAGCCGTTTTTGCATATAAAAGTTCTCAACAAGTGGGTTTCTCGACATCACTGATTGAGATAGCTATCGAGTAACTTTAAGTGAAATTCAAAACAAATAAACCTTTAAACAAATTCTCACTGGTTTAATGCAACTTGAAATATATTTCTTCTGGTTTCTGTATTCATTGTTGAGCCAAAAGTAGCGCATAACAAGTAAGTTCAGCTTTCGCCTGTACGAATTATATTATTTCAACTAGTTGGAATTGCCACCTGATCAAAATGAGTCGATATTTACAGGGTGGCCCATAATTCCATACCCATCCATATGTTATTTTGTAATATTCAAATACGCATGTATCATAAATTTGTTTCTTTTTTTCAAAGAAATATGGCCGATGTAAGGCCACTTACACTTGAAGAGCGTATTGTGATAAGTACATGCTGACACCACACAGATACACTGAATACATAAGACATATAGTTGGGTCGGGACTTACGGGCCATCCTGTATGTTGTTCGATGACTTATTATAAAGTTACATAACATTAATTTATACGAACATAATAGACAACATACAAAACTTGTAGATCTGCTTCCCTCCACTCTGTGAGTTGCGAGATAAGGTTTGTGACGCATATCGTAATGTGGCTTATAGCAGAGAAAAATAAAAGTACTAAACACTGTATATACTTTAATTTATTACACTTTGATCTTAGCAACCATGTCCACGAAAGAATGACATATTTAAGCTTATTAGAATTTAAAATATCATTACGTTTCATCTACATTACAGTCTGTAAGGGAAAATAAATTGACCATTTATAACCAGCAGTCTTTTGTACCATTAAAGGTAAGATATCTTCTTGTTACAATCAAAGAAACATCTTTAATTTGCTGTGTCAACTTTATTTAAAAATAGAACAAACAGCGTCCTGATCGTTCTGTCAATTATTCAAATGTCTACGGCAGTAGTTCAATTTTAAAACGAATAATATAAAATTGAGAACGTTTGAAATCTGGTAAAATAGACAGCTTAAAGAAAATGTTTCAAAAGGAATATATTTTACTGCATTTATTAATACCATTTTATTTAATTGTTTGTTTTGGAATTTCGCACAAAGCTACTCGAGGGCTATCTGTGCTAGCCGTCCCTAATTTTGCAGTGTAAGACTAGAGGGAAGGCAGCTAGTCATCACCACCCACCGCCAACTCTTGGGCTACTCTTTTACCAACGAATAGTGGGATTGACCGTCACATTATACACCCCCACGGCTGGGAGGGCGAGCATGTTTAGCGCGACGCGGGCGCGAACCCGCGGATTACGAGTGCACGCCTTAACGCGCTCGGCCATGCCAGGCCTTTTATTTAATAAAGTTATTTGGCTTGTGTTTCATTCCAAACAAGCAAACATAGCGCTAAAGCCCGAGTTTCGATAATCGAGGTGTATACGGCATAGAGAGACTATTGTGTAGCTTTATACTCAATGAAAATAAAAAAAAACGAATTTAATAAATACCAGCAACATTATATTTCTACAAATTTTGCTTGAAGATTACGTTGATGGTTCACACAAAGCTATCTGCATGAACTGTCCGTTATTTAGTAGTGAAAGACAAGAGAGAAAGCAGTAAGTCATTACAACCCAACGCCAACTCTAAGGTTTCTCTTTAACTAACAGTTATTGGGATTGATCGTACATTATAACGTTCCCACTGATATAAAGACTAGTAAATTTGGTCGGACGGGGTTTGGAACCAACAACTTTTAGATTGGGAGTCACTCTTCTAATCATGTGGCTATGCCGAACCATTTGGTTCACAACACTGAAGTTAAGGTTATTTTGATTTCCACATAACTAGAGCAGGACTGTTCTTTGCGTCAGTTAAAAATAGTTTTCAAATTTGATGAAAGTATGTGTTATGACTTTTACGGTTACTCAACACGACTGTTAATATTATCATCATGCAGTGTTACAGAATGGGCTATCTGCACTCTAACGACAGCGAAGAACCGCACCTAGGAGATTAGTATTATAAATCTAGGTGTGGAAAATCATTGGCTGTGATCAAAATTTCTTATTCTTAAATCATAACAAAAACTATTTTTATAGTAATATTTACTACGTGTAAAGCTATATAACGGATTCCACATGTTATGGTTCAGCATTTTTAAATGCTATACTTAACTAAATTCTCTAAGTTTGGATGGAACCACCGTGGTAGATCCCTGAATACCGCAGGTGTAAAGGAATTATCACAAATGTATGCAGGTTAACAACCAACAACTGAAACATATATATATAATGATTTTTCATGACCCTCGAGAAGTAAGGTGAAGCTGCACATTTTTCTTAATATTTTGACTATGTTCCACAGATGGCAAAACAAACTCACTACTACAATTAAACACTGAAAGCATTTTTGAATTTTTCGTAGCAGGTTGTGCAACGTAAGCCAATATGACAACAGAATTTTCACTAATAGTTTCTTTCGTAGCATATTTCATGAAGTCAGAGATTAAACTCCTCGTAGAATATTAACTTTAGTTTGTTTTGAATATTATGAAATTTTCAATAGTTTGCAATATTCCTCCACTGGTGGATTTGTTTGTTTTGTTTGTTTTTGGAATTTCGCACAAAGCTACTCGAGGGCTATCTGTGCTAGCTGTCCCTAATTTAGCAGTGTAAGACTAGAGGGAAGGCAGCTAGTCATCACCACCCACCGCCAACTCTTGGGCTACTCTTTTACCAACGAATAGTGGGATTGACCGTCACATTATACACCCCCACGGCTGGGAGGGCGAGCATGTTTAGCGCGACTCGGGCGCGAACCCGCGACCCTCGGATTACGAGTGCACGCCTTAACGCGCTCGGCCATGCCAGGCCCCACTGGTGGAAGCGTTGACCAAGCTAATACACAAGACATAAATTTCGACAACGATTAAGATATTGGAAGACAATTAATTCTTCGTTAAAATAAATTTGTCAATGGATTTCACTTAACAGTTGTTTATCTGAATGAATTATAACAAAGAATGAACATATATGTAATTCCATTTGAACTTCTTAAAATAAAAAATAACATTTATCAAAAAATTTAAATTCAGTGGTACAAGACAGTTTATTTTTAACTTTCAAAGCAGGTAAACTGCTACAGACAAATTCAATTGAATATTTTAAGTCTTATCCAAAATGCTAACACTAGTGACACAAAAAAGAGCTGAAGGATCAGTGCAATTTCAAGGAAACAATGGGCCTGGCATGGCCGAGCGCGTTAAGGCGTGCACTCGTAATCCGAGGGTCGCAGGTTCGCGCCCGCGTCGCGCTAAACATGCTCGCCCTCCCAGCCGTGAGGGTGTATAATGTGACGGTCAATCCCACTATTCGTTGGTAAAAGAGTAGCCCAAGAGTTGGCGGTGGGTGGTGATGACTAGCTGCCTTCTTTAGCAGTCTTACACTGCTAAATTAAGGACGGCTAGCACAGATAGCCCTCGAGTGGCTTTGTGCGAAATTCCAAAACAAACAAATCAAGGAAACAAAAATTAACCATTTGACAAAAATAGTGAAGAGGAAAACCATTTTCGTTTTTAATTCAGTATAATTACAAACTACCGAGAAAGATAAGGTTTTTTGAATGTTTTAATGCAAAAATATAATCAAATGATTTGATTTCATGCCATATTCATGTTTTTTGCACAGTGAAAGAGGTATTTATTTATTTTTTGGTATAAAATTAAATTTATTAGTTAAAAGCGAATAACCTGAATAAAATGAAGAATGGAAACAGACAAGTTGTTGTTATGAGGATATTTAACAGTTTATATGATTGATTGATTTATTGCTCTAAAAAGTGAAGCATTTCTTCGCTGTATTCCATATATTGTCACCAGAAGAATGAACACGAACGAAATACCGATTATGTTCTCAACTGTATTGCAATGAAGAGGTATATTTATATGGAGAAGTAGCTCAAAATACAAACAGAATAAGATAATGGTAATACTATTTATATGAAATTAAGGGTGATATAAAATAGAAATATAAATCGTTTGAATAACCGAGCTATTCCAAGGCTTGTACTACTGAAAAAGAAAATAGTAGCTTCGAAGAATGTCTAGATCTGAAAAATTTAACCCTTTCAAAAATAAAACGTAGAGATGTAATCACATCGGTCGCGTGGTGAAAGATATTTTGTTTGAGAGAAGATAACGGGTAAAGTAGATTACATTACATTTATTTCATGCAGCTTGAAAGAATCAACAATATGTGTGCATGAAAGCACTTGTAGATTGTCAGCATTATTGCTCGGATTGAAATTTCTAGAAACTCTCCTTTCGCCTATAAAACGTAACCAATACGACGCGACAAGAAACAGTATATATTGTTGGGTCGTTATAGTTGGTATACCATAAATTTGGAAGCTTTCACTGAGATGAACGTTTATTACTCGTGAACTTTAGATATACTGACCAGGAACGTTTATAGATTTCAAACATTACAAACCATTTAACCTCAATGGATTCTCATCGGACATTAGTATTTTTATGAGTGCACCATATAACTTTGGCCGTAAAAAACTCGCGTGTGATCAGAGAACAGCTAGTAAGATCCCGGTTTTCTATATCAGTTCGAAATTAATTCGCTCATTGCGAAACCTCAATACGATATTAAGAAAGTTCTATTTCAGAAAAAAATACTCAACATTGTTTGTAAGTTTGTAAAACCTTTGCATATAAATGATTATCTGCAATAACCTTTATTTATTATAAAGTGTATAACTGTTTTAATATTAAAATGCATGTGAATTAATAAAGAAAACTGTGTTTTAATCTTCTTGGAAAATATCATAAATTTGATACATCTCGACATTTAATTAACTTCTAAATTAAAATTATCATTTAACTCAGTTTCATGCTATTTGAAATTGTAATACATAACACAATAAATAAGAGGCTTGTCCGAGATAAATCTTGATGTGTTACAACAATAGCGAGAGTAAGTAATTGAGGAATTCACAAATTACACTTATACAAGAGTAACAAACAATGTGTAATTGCAACTGGATTGTGAATTTTTTAATGGTACAAGACAACAAAAATATAACTTGCTGGTTCGTCAGTTCTTTAAATTGATAACAAGATACTGTGACCAAAGAGTACGAGCATTCACACACTGTGAAAAAAACAAAAACTGTTTGAACAATCCCAAATTGAATTTGAACATTTGATTGAATATTTTCAAAATATTTGTATGTATTGCAAATCAATAAGTTAGTTAAAGTAAATTTAACACAATTTATAATAATTTGTATTTATTATTGACCTACCATTCATAACAAAAGAACATTTTTTTTACTGTATCCCCTCCTTTAAAACATTAAGATGTATGACATTCCTGTAACGCTCATCTAAATAAACAAGCATAATAAATAAATAACCAGTTATTAGTTATAAATAAAATAAGTAATGTAATGTTATTAGTTATTACCTTGAAGGTTCAATTGCCTTTGAAAGACACAGTAAACTGAATGATGTGGCTTTTCTATCACACACCCGCACATATTTCTCTGAAATCTTACTTGTAAATAACCTAAATAAAATGAATAATGATTACCGTTTACTTGTTTGATCTGATTCACGCCACAACAATTGTTTATCGTGGAAATTATGATATATATATATATATATATATACATAAATATATTGCATCTAAGACACAACTATAGTTGTTGTATTACAGCTTGTCTGAGAAGTCTTGGAATTAGACTACAGATGCGTTAGTACTGCATATGGCAGATGATTGTGACTACCGTATTATAACACATTTTTCTTTGCTTTCACTCATAGATTTTTAGAATTATCATAGTAAAAAGAAAGAAAAGTGGATAGGTAGTTAAATATTACTAGTACGATTGTAAGTTATCATTACTTATAGTTTTTCTTGTTTGAATTAAAGTCAGAATGTTTGGAATGCCTAATTATTTAATAATGTACTTATTTTAACAGTATAAATACAGTTTCAAGCATGATAAAGATTTCAGATGCAGAAAAATGTCTAGTAGTATTTACTAAACAGATTAAAAACACAGGTACATCACATGACACAGGCTAATAATGAAGCAACATTATATCTTGAGAGCTTTTATTTTGCTTCAGTTAGTTATTGACTTACTGATAAATAAATTCAATCTTAGTACATTTAAATTTAGCCTTGACGTTCATTATTTGGGTCAGCCAAGTGTATTATGCAGAATTCTTTACATTTGAGATTACAAGGTAACATGCTTAATTTCAACTAAAAGTACAGTTAAATAGCATGACATATGAACAACAAGGGATCTTTGGTTTTGCAATACTCCTCTTACACATCCATCCTTGGGAATAGCAAAAACTTTAAACCAACCTTTCATTCTTCAGAAAATCATCAATTCCCTCTTAAACTTCTATAAAGTGCTTGTCTTCACTACTGCTGGTGAAAATTCATTCCATATGTCAAAATGGTTAGTGGAAAGCACTTTCGAACTCCACATTTCAACTGCGTATGCATATTAATATTAAACATAGCCTTCAGAATAATAACTTACTTAATGAAATGAACTTCTGACCTACATGGTGTGAGAAACATTCATATAAATGTTCTGTAAAATGAAAATAATAATCTAGATGTTTCAAAAAGCAAGTGACATATATATATATATATATAACATAATGTTTGGAAATGATGTATACAATTTTCAGAGTAGGTACAAAAACTTGTACAAATTATAGGTAGAAAGTGGTAATATGTTTAAGAACTCTGTGTGTATGTGTGTGTTTATTCAATTATTTTAACACGTAACCCATTGATGAAGTTTATATGCAGAGGTATAAATGAAATAAGGACATAAGGGACCTATTAGTCTAAAGAGGGTGTTTTATTCATCAAACTAACTTTTAAATTTACATCTTCAAGATTTACATTCAATATTTCTGTAAGTACAACTCAAGACTCTATTTGCAATACCACTAGCAGTATTACACTGCTTGGATGGCTGTAGTGACCAGACATCCCTTTTTTGCTAGAACAGTGCAATTTTTGTGACACTTTGTCCCAGTGTTTCAAGTAAATTTCTTGAAATTCACAAAACATGCCAGTTTTATGGTAAGAGACAAATAAAATGCCAATAACCTTGAATCATGAATGTAATTGGCCTACTTGACTTGCTCACTGTTGTACCACCTACTCTTCTGTTGTCAAACCCTCTAAAAACTTTCATCTGTGGAAGTTGAGAAACCTAAGTCTGCACAGGACTGAATGTGGAGAGAGTTAAGGCAGTGTGCGTAATAAAAACACACCTTACAACAATGTAATGAATTTTAATACTATTCAATTAAAAAAACAAAATCAGAATTATGTTCCACACATTCTTTGCAAAAATACGTCTATAATGTTTCAAAGTAATAATACAACTTAAAGGTATTATATTTGAAAATGTATTCATTATTAAATAAATCTGGATTTGAAGTGGTGTATTTCAAGAAGATTTGAATAAAGTGAAAAACCAAAGATTTCTCAAGTGCATTATTGAACTATTATTGCTTATTTTTTGTATTTATCATGAAAAAAGGTATTTGAAATTACATCAAAAACAATGTCATGCTAATTTACTTAGAAATAGTGTAAAAAAGGCTTGCTAAATTTAAAGTAAATTAAATAAAAGCTAAATAATTTTTAATTTGTGAAAATCATTTTGAAATTAGGAGCAAGGGCTGGTCTGTCTCAGTTTTTTTTTTGTTTGGAATTTTAATCATCCTATGAATAGCTTAAGAGAGAGGTTAATCAAAACACCATGTGTCTTTTCTTTCTTAGCATTTTTAAAGTAATTTCCATTAACATTATGTTTATAATCCAAATTGTGATAACCCCTATGTGTTACTCTGAGAATAATATTATTAAAAACCAAGATTTCAATATTGTATGTTAATTTAAGCAGTTTATTGATATTTCCTTCATCTACATGATTGATATGAATCAAAAATAGGAAATGTCTTAACACTAAGCCTCAGTGTATCTCACTTGTGATATTATTCCATTTTGTTTGATATCCATTTATAAAAAAACTTCAATTTTCATATATCCCCACAGTTTTGAGGCAACTTGATTTCCACATCCAGAGAAAATGTTTTTGAATAAGCATCTTATATGGCACCTTGTTAAACACACTTTTAAGAAAATGAAAATAGCCAGATGAAAATGCCGACATCAAACATAACAAACTCAAAAACGCTATGAGGATAGGTTTGTTATCCTATTCCATTTGTGCTGAAATGTGATGAGAAATTCACAGTAAATTATGTTATTGCAGTTTTCCAGAAATTGTGCTACCACCACAGCCATACAAGATTAAAGAAATTTGTAATTTTTTTCCATTCAATTGGCTGAATAGTTCTTATTTTTAATAGTTCAAAAGCACAATGCTTTATACAATTACTATTGTTTTATCTTTTTTATCAGTAATGTAACTTCGCTTCACATTATAAGGTGGATTTCAGGTACAGTTTAGTCCAAATTGATGTATTTTTATAAACATCTACATTGAATTTCAATTTGTGTAGTTTGTAACATATAATAATTTTGAAGCCTAGCTTTTTTGTTGTTCAAATACTAATCACTTCTGTTAGTCATCTAAACTGTGTGCAGTGAAAGATCTTCTCAGTTCTCCTTTTACACTAACAAAAATTTCTGGTCATCGAAGTTTTCAGGAACTTACAGAATATTTCCATTTTCACCTGTTTTATTTTACAGTAATTCTAACTAGTAGTAATCATGGTTATCTGGAGTTTGTAACATCTAGTTTCTTCTTTAACATCACCAATACAAATTAGTGGTTATTAAGATTTTGTAGAACATGTAATGTTAAATTATGTGTTATGCATCTGAATGTTTCATACCAAACCACAGACAAAAGTGCTGTCATCTGTGTAGGTTAATTTATGATTTTCCTTTCTTAAATTTGTGACTTTTTTACAATTCTTTTTCCTATAGAAATCACAAATAAATGGTTTGTTTCAAGTGTGGACCATGAAAAATGTCAACTTAAATCCCACCATGAGAAAACTTTTGTACCCAAATATCTCAATTGATTTGTCTTTTACTTGTATAGATGGGTTGATGCTGCTTTAAATTTTTTTCTTTATTTTTTTATTTTCTCAAGACTGGTATTACCTTAGGAGGAACAGTGTCCTCTCACGGTTAATACCATTACCTAAGTTAAGGCAATACTAAACTAATTTTTATTTACCCCATTGATTACTGATAAACTCAGACATACCTTTACAGAAGATGGACATTTACTCCTTCATGCTGCTAGATGAGAAAGTTCTCAAATCTGAAAAATGTCCCCATACTTTGCAATTTTTGGTTAAACCCATTTTCATGGTATACATACACAAATTAGTTTTTCTTCAAGTAGGTAATTAAAGCAGATAGGTTTAGCTTTCTAACTGATAAAGATGAGTTATGTAAACCTTGTTCTAGATTAAATATTTTGGACCTTGCATTTTGTAAACAAACAGTGTTGTGTAACAAGAACTAAGAATCAAAGTACATGGAAAAGAATGGTGGAAGGCACAAACACTGTACTGACAAAACCTGTTAACATTATCATGGTCAATGAAAAGGATGATACAAGGTAAGGATGCTGCATTATCAAGGTGAACCAGGAAATTATCTGACAACCTGAATACACTTGAGTTGAGCTGAAGCAGTGAATTATTAATGACGACCGAGCTTTGAACTTCTCAAAAAGAAGTCAGTTGGCTCTTTGATAAATGATAAACTACAGATAAGAAGAATGTAGGTGTAAATACAAAAGAAAAGTCTGAGAATCCAGTGACTCGAGTTGAGAACAGTGGATAATTGAAGTTTTTTTTTTTGTTAGTCCTTGCACATGACCAGGATAGAATTAACAAATTAAATATTGGAACAACTTGCAGGTAGTGAAGTTACTATTTGATAGACTATGAGGATACTAAGGAAAATCCATATGAAACCTCATGCAAAACCTGAAAAATTGGTACACTCTTCTGAGAAAGAAGTTGTTTTCAGACTCTACGCAAGTCTCTAAGCAACTTCAACATGTCTATTGCCATAATACAAGAACAGACTGTTTCTTGCCTGAATTCTTTGTAAGTATTTTAATGCCATTACTTTGAAGAATAATTTTAATCTTAAGTATTATGGAATTAATGAATGACTAGCAAAGTTTTATTAAAATAGTCATTTTTGAATCTACTGATGAAAATGTCTGTTGATTGTATCTCGTAAACACTTAAACAGTTAATAGAAGTGTTATAAAAATCTTTGTTTCAGACTTCTTTGGTTTAAGTGTAAAGCCTTGGGTTAGTGCCTGTGTGCACCATTTGCCCACTGCATCCTCTCCTAAAAACAAATAAATTGTGTAACAACAGGTAGAATTATAGATGCTCCAATGGCTAAACTGAACCAACCACTCAGCCTGTCAATCTATCATTACATTTAAAAACAATGTTCCATAATCAAATATAAAGGGGAACAACAGTGAAAAAGGTGTGGCATTTTCTAGAATTACACATGACCTTAAATTCTAATTGAGATATATATACATTAAAAAAAAAAAGAAAAATTGTAAAATTGGTAAAATCACATAAATTTGGTAACTCAACTTAAGTGATATTTCATTCATGTTTTTTTATTTAATCTTGACTGAGCTCCAACAAGTCTCACTGTTCTTTATCAGACATCAATTCAGTCTTTACCTTCAACATTTACATGGTTTCACTACAAATAACAATGTTGTCAATTCTTCATGAATATAGGGTAGCCAAGCACATTTTTCCAAAGCTGCCCTAGTGACTTTCCAGGCAAAACAATAAAGGTCTTCCAGACATTCACAAATACATATGGTAACAATATTTATTTTTTTTACTCTTTACTCTATCTAATGTACAACATTTAACTTGTAATCTTGTTACAGGCTAATAATTCTGAACATAATTATAACAGAAAAGATATTCTAAATAATTTCCTCACAACTTCATGGTAAAAAATAAAACATTTCATTTCACCTCTCTATGTATGTAATGTATTAACAAGATATCTCATCATCAGACAAAATGACTTAAAATGACTGACCAAGGTTATGTTAAAGGAACAGAATGGTTTGAATATATGAGCATGTAACGAAATTTAAAAAGAAAGGAATTCTACACATTGCCCTAATTTTCCCAAGTTTTTTTTTGAGATTTCTCAATATTTCCAGGCCTTCCAACTCATTTTCAAATTTCTTGCCTTTTCCATCGTTGGTAGTATTTGCAATGCTGAAAACACAGGGCGATTATAAATACGTTTAAATTAAAAGGTATTTGTCACATATGGAACTAAAGTTTACCAAAGACACACTGAGAAAAATGTATATTATTCAAAATAGTTTGGACATGCTAAAGGGTTTTCAAAATCTGTCACAGTCACTGTTCCATATGCATTTTCAAAATTTCTAAAAATAACATAAAACCAGTCCTAAAATGTAGCCACTGATCAAGCTCAAAGGCATTTTATCAAGATCACGAATTTCATAATTGGTAAGTAAGGAAAATAAAAACAAATATAACCAATTTGCAAGAAAAGTGATGTAAGTATGCTGAGAAAAACATGGTTTTGAAACATTGTGTCATTCTTACTTTTTCTTGAACAAAAACTGTTTTTTGAAGTGACCCAGATGAAATTTTGTTTCTTTCCAGTGAGTAATTCTTAAATACAGCAACAATCCATTCTGTATACAAGTGAGATAGTCTATCCCTAAATTCTGTGTGAAATTAATTTGTAAGCATGTGAAAGTCAAACTGATTTGAACAAAACCACTGACCTGTTTGCTCAATTTGCAAAATGATGATAAAATCTTGTGACCCTCAAACATACAATTCTAACACACAAATCTAAAGCAAGATAGAGAATTATAAAAATCTAACTAACCAAATACCGAGGTTCAGAAGATAAGAATGATCAAAACTATTACATGAAGAAAATGGGTCAGTCCACTCAGGATAACATATATTTGTTAAACATGTGTACACCTCAGATTTCTGAAAAAAAGAATAATATGTAACCCAGGAGATTACACAGAGGTGTGTTAACAGGTGAAAGATACTGTAGAAAGAACAATTCGTTCAGTAGTTATATTCTTCCTCACAAAAAATAGTGATGCAGAAGGAAGAAATCATCAGCTGAACATAAAACATGATCTCCTTGCAATTTATAGCCTGTACTTCCCCAGCAAAAATCACCAGCTCTGAAACCTGGGATTCATATAAAAAACATCATTGACTTTTGTAGCAATTTCAACAAAATCATATCAAATCACAAATCTGAATGAACAATTTAAAATTTTGTAAACAAATTCTCCTTAAACAAATGAGTAGAAACAAAGAAATTTCAAAAGTTTCAAGTCTCTACATCATCAACTTTTACCTTTGAACTTTTTGTGTAGCAGTAAAAATGTAAATCAAGTGTGAACAAACAACAATACTGAAATTAAAACAAAAACTAAAAATAAAAAAGAATCATTTACTGGTAAATTGATATGAAGCCTTGAAAAACTTCATTCACAACAAAAAGGTCAGTGATATTTTCAACATATACTGTCTTATAGCTTAAATATCAGTAAGCTATAACACATTACATTGAGAAAAATATTCCTTTCAGTTACATTCACATAATGAAAGGACCAACTGTTTATCAAATTTCAGATACTATCAAACTGTATGTGTGTACTTTCAAAAAGCATTCGATGTATACTTCTATAGATAAAAGAGTCAAACAAGAAACCTTGAAGAGCGGAGACCACTCCATTTCTGATCCAGGTACACTCTTTGCTCATTTGTGTAAAGTGAAAGAAATCCAGGAAAAAAAAGAGAAAAATACATCCAAGAAGAATGTCCTAGGAATGTGATACTAACCAGAGAAATATATAGCAACTCAATTGCACATTAAAATATGTAGGTAAATAATAATACATCATATGGTGTAGAGTGGCTAGTGTGTATAAGACTACCTTTCACATGGTACTGACATTCAGGTGAGGGTAGGATAAGGACCATACTATTTTTACCTCAAACCCAAGAACAACCCAGGTCAGTTGCCTCGCACTAAGAATGTAATGACATGCAATCAACTCTTATGACTGTGAAACAGGCTGGAACCATAGAAAAGGAAGTAACATTCAGCCAGTATGAGAATGAGAGAGAGCTAAGGATAGAACTGTAACAATTCCATATATCTCTGTTTTGACCCACAACACAGAAGGAAAAAATGAGGGAGGAAGATAGACAATCCAAAACATACATGAGGACTTATGGTGATTGGTTGACTCGAAATCCAAAACCAGCCTTTGTGATGCTGCCATCCATGCAAGGGTCAAATGAAGGTTTCCCTCAAAGAGATTAACTGCATTTGGGTGTCTCACTTCACTGTAATGTTAATCTCAGATCAAAGGATAATGTGTCACCAAGAACAGCAGAACCGTATTATAAGCTGAATGATTATAGTCATCTAATATGGAACCCATCCAGCAGGATGCTTCCATGGTTGACCATCCAATCGCTTGGAACTGATAAGAACACTCATTCTCCACTAGAAGAAAGGGATTCTGAGACTTCATTGGAGAGGCTTAAGGAATATTGATATCCAGAAGTGCAAGAGATGATCACAAAACCACATTTTCAAAAGCAAAGCACACTGATATGTTTAATTCAGCTATGACAGGAATAAGCAGTTATCCCCTTATGCTTTAGTCATGTAGTTCTTTGGTGTATGGTTCAAGATAGGCCAAATTATGAAGCAAATATCACAAGGTTTATCAGAAGCCATCTTGTGAAACATCCCACCTGAAAGGAAAGCATATTAAGTCATGGATTAGTTAGTTGTTTGATTTATTGTTTTATGGCACAAAGCAGCTAGGCCATCTGTGACAAATGTTTGGAATAAAGGTAAAAGCAAATTCAGTAAAATTCATAAAAGAAAATTAAGGTAAGAGAAATCAAAGTTAAAAATTAAATAAATAGCAAAAAAAACAATGTTAACATCTAGTCTACAACATCAAGAGAAAAACTACAGTAATTTAAGTTGTAAAGCACTTTCTGTAATATGACTGTAATAATCATAACTCACCTGGAAGACTAACAAATAAATACAAAAACCACAAGTTAGCCAAAGTCTAATATAGGGTTTTATTTGAAAAACCTTGTTTTCACATTGCTCACTCAAAGTCGACTGAATACAGGACCATTGTCCATGCATGGGACAGGCACAGCAGTGATAGTGCCAGAGCAGATACACTTAGCTGCAGTGTCAGCAAGCTCATTCCTACAAATACCAACTGGATAGAAGTAGATGTTAAAGAGAAATGGGCCAATTGGTTTTGAAAATTGGTGAAAACAGGGTGTGAACCAATTCCAGGACCATTAGAAAACTAACTAAGTCAGTACAAATCATGCAGTTCGAGTACTACTTAGCTTCTATCTGATCCAGGGCAGAAGAAGTGGCATACAGGTCAGCGTTGAACACAAAAGCTGTAAAGGGGATACTGGATGCAACCACTAAACCACAACAAACCATGACAGAGCTCTCACAGTTACTTAATTTCGAACTATATGAATAAATAGGAATGAAAGGATGGATCAAAAGATGTTTAGCAATAAGCAGACAGTATTTCCAATTAGAAATGTCTACTTTTCTCTGATGACTTGAAGGTAGGTCACAGTTGAGGACTGTAAGAAGCCATGGTGGGATGGATCGACCAGTGAATACAGCAATGTTATACAAGGACAGACCCAATTCATCTATCTGCTCCTGGATACAAAGGCCAAAAGGAGCAATGGCAGACCAACTGGTCTGTAAAAGCATGGCCCATCGAGGAAAGAAAACACAACCCAAGATGGGATGCTTTGGTAAGGAATGAAGTTTCAAAGCATATAGTAAGGGCAGTTGCAAATGGCAGAGGTGCAAAAAAGGTTCATAAGACCTTATGTATAAGCTTTGAACTAGGGAAGTGTGGAGAGCCCCAATGCAGAGCTGAAGTCCTTGTAATGAATAGGGTCTAACATCTTTAAGGCTGATGGTCTGGTAGAGCCATAGACCAGTGAGTCATAGTCGAGTTTTGATCAAATAAAAGTATGATATATCTTTAGCATAAAACATCAATATGCTCCCCAAGTGGTGGTAGAGAAAACACAGAGAATGTAATTGTACATTTGACCTGTAGCTGTTTGATGTGTGGTATAAAGGTTAGCTTATGGTTAAAGATAAACCCTAATAACTTCGTCTCAAAGACCACAGGCAGAAAAATTTCACCTGTACGGAGTTAAGGATCAGGTTGAATACCACCTTGGTGGCAAAAGTGCATGCAAATGGCTTTAGAGAGAGAGAAGGTAAAGCTGTTTGCTGTGGTCCACTTCAGTAAACAATTGAGAGCATTGTGTAGCTGCCCCTCAATCTACCTCATGTTCGACAACTGACATGAGATGTGAAAATCGTCGACAAAGAGCCTGTTTGTAACAGTGAGGGGGAATTGTTCAGTGATGGCATTAACTTTTATACTGAAAAGTGTGACAATCAGAACACAGCTCTGAAAAATTCCAAGTTCCTGTAGAAAAGTACGGGAAAATGTCGAACCCACGTGAAGTTGGAGTCTCCTGTCCATTGAAAAATTTTTAATAAAAGTTGGCAAATGGTCACGTAACCCATATATTTGGGGGTCTTGCAAAATGTCATACCTCCTTGTTATATCATAAGCCCACTCAATGTCAATGAATATTGATACAAGATGTTGCTTGAAAAAGGCTTCTATGATTGATGTTTCAAGTCGAATCAGATGGTCCATGGTGGAGCACTGTCGTCGGAACCAAAACAGGATGGGCAAGATGAGGTTGTTTGATTCGAGGAACCAAACAAGACAAGCATTAACGATCCTCTCTAAGGTCTTACAGAGACAGCTCAAAGCAATTGGATGGTAGTTTGAAGGAATCTTGGAGTCCTTCCCAGGCTTGGAAAAAGACAGAATAGTCTGTTGCCAAGCATCAGGAAAAACATTCTCCTGCCAGAAGGATAACAAGAGAAGCAGGAGATAGATGGCACAGCATCTCATAGTGTATATCATTTGGTTCAACTGATGTACTACCAGACCGATGAATGGCTAGTTTGAGTTCCAACAGTGTAAAGGGACAATTACAGACAATGAGCTCAAAAGGATAGAGGTTAATGCTCTGCCCAAATCTTGATGGTTAAGAAGGTGTAAGAAGAGGCAGAAGTGCTAGATACCTGGCAAAAGCTTTCACCTATAGTATCGGCAATGCTTTGGATATCAGTTAGTTCTTGGCCATCAGAGAGCAAGATTGAGATAGGGACAGAGTGATATTGCCCACTGACCATTTGAATCTTGTCTCAAATGACTTTGGAACTGGTAGTAGAGGATATGCTGGTTGCAAACTTAATCCAGTATTCTTTTTGGCTTTAACGTCTAACCCATCGAGCATGTGCACAGGCCCACTGGAAAGCGATGCAGTTCGAGAGTGTGGGATATCTACAGAAAGTATCCCAGGCTCATTTTTGAGCCTTCCATGTTATGTGGCAGGCAGGATTTTACCATGGACGAGGATATAGTGAAAACTGTGTCGAGGTTTTAGGATTACATTGAGCAGCTGCTTGTATAATACAGTCAGTTACTAATGCCACATAGTCATCTATTGACGGCTTATAGTCAATGGCAGGATAAAGTTCTGTGAGAGTAGTGAAAGATAATCCGTTTGTTTGATCCAGCTTCCACCCAGGCACACGGGTCAGGTGGCATCGACCAGTACCAGTATCTCTCAATATTATAGGAAAATGATCACTGCCTCATGGATTATTGTCAACCCTACATGGAAAACGTTAAAATACTGAAGAGGAGAAAACTGAGAGATCAATAGCAGTAAAGGATTGACTAGGCACATGGAAATAAGTTGAAAAACTAGTATTGAAAAGAGAAAGATTGTGATTGGAGAGCATAAGCTCTACAGAGCAACCCCTCCAATCAATATCAGCACTTCCTCAGAGGGGATGATGTCCATTAAAGTTCCTCAGGATGAAAAAGAGAGACAGCAACTGTTCCATAAGAACATCAAAATATGACTGATCATATGTCACTCCAGGTGACAGATAGATAGAACAAACAGTGATGGTATGATCCAAGGAAACATGGATGGCTATGTCTTCCAAGGGTGTGTTGAATCGCAAAGACAGGGTGGGCAAATGCTGATGAACCAACAGTGCCACCACTCCATGCATTCGTCCATCACATAGACTGTCATTTCTGTATAAAGAAAGCTGCCAAAAGGTGACTATATCAGTAGGCTTCAGAAACGTTTCTTGTAAGGAGAGACAAACAGGATGGTAGGAAGCAATCAGTATTTTGATGTTATCCAGATTAGAACGTAAAGCTCAACAATTCCATTGTATTAGGGTGGCCATTTTTATTTCCGTGTTGGCAAATTAGGTACAGAACCCTTCTGTTTATTACGTCTTTTTTCCTTACTTTCCTTATTCGAGGGAGGTCTATCGACTAACCTGGATCCTGCCCTGGGTCGATTGGGCAGGTCTTTGCTGTTGGATGGGGATTACAGAGATGCAACTGATTGTTTTGCATCTTGGGTGAGAGAGGAAGATGGATTGGAGAAAATGCCTGTACCTGGAGCTAAAGGATGTGGATCTTGGGGTTTGGTGGAATGTATATCACGTACAGAGTTAGGTGTCGAATTTGATTCATCAAAGCTTTTTATCATGAAGATAAAAAGACTATTCATTTGTTTAGAAAATGATTCTTTAGAAGGGAGAGAAAGATCTGTAAAACGTAATGAGATGAGATGATGGACAGCAATTTTTCAGCCTAAGGATAGGTAATGTTATGAAATATTTTCAAATGCTGCACCTCTTTTTCTTCGAACCATTTAGGGCAAGAACGAAAGTAGGACGGGTGAGAGCTATTGCAATTGATGCAATGAGGGTTCGTTACACACTCACAGGCATCCTGGTCCTTGCTACTGCAACGAGCACTCATCAAGGAACCACGACATGACGTCTTTGAGTGACTGAGCTGTTGACACTGGAAACATCAGAGTTTGGAATGTATAGCCGTACTCTGCAATTAAGATAACCTACCTTGATGGTGGTAGGCAGACATGGTGACATAAATGTCAGAATGAAAACATTGATCGGCACCATAATTCCATCTTTGCAAGTGGAGATACGCCTCACTGTAGAAACTCCTTGGGTGGAGTAACCAGCAAAAATCTCCGATTCTGGGATGTTCTTCAAATCTCTCTGAACAACTCCTTATGATGAATTCAAAGTTGCATGAGCTGTAACCTTTATAGGTATATCCCCAATTGCCTTTGAATACAACAGAAGTTTACTGTGTTGAGATGTGGATGTTTCCACCAACATGTCCCCAGATTGAAGCTTTTTTACTGCCCTAAAGACATGTCTGAAGGTGAGTGCAAAAAAAGAAAATGAGGTGCAACAGGTGGTACGGATGGTGAGGATTACTGCTCAGAATCTTCAAGACGTGGTCGTTTACCTATAAACTGTTTTTTCATTATTTTATTAAGATTTTTAATTCGAGCATCCAAATTAAAGGGAAATTTTGGTGCCAACTGACCCCACCCACTATGAAGCCCTACATGGGGACTTACTACAATGTCAAACAAGGACACTGCAGCAACGCGAGGGTTTCATGAACACTATACCCAAACACCAGCATCAGAAGTAATGCCAACACCTGTTGAGAACATCCAGCAATGGTACTTTTTTGATCCTAGCCCGAGTGGACCAGCTAACTGACCCAAGGCTGCTCATATACAGGAATCCAAGGCAAAAGTGGTGTGTTAAGGTTGACCCCTCAATCATCATGATCCTCTCCTCCCTTTCACGGGTTGCCATGAACGGCAAACACGTCGGTGGACATTTAGATCCCAGAAGAGGTAAAATGAAAGAACAGAACCTTCCCTGGGAGGTCCTCTAACACGTACAGGAATCTACATCGAGGGGTAAGCCATAGAAAAGAATGTGCCAGACAACAGTGTACAGTGTGGATTTAATGTTCAAGAATACCTGGTGAGGTACCACTTGCCACAAAGTAGGACTGCATTAAAAGTACAAAGAATGTGCCTGTGGAAAATAGAAAGTATTAACAAAGACTTACCGATTGCATTATCAGTTATATTTAGGTCTGCAGAACAACCAAATGTGGAGGATGAAATGAGAAGTAGCCAAATCTGCGATATGATGTAAATAATGGGAGATGAATGTATTAGGGTTGATCCATGTGCCCTATTATATGACTTTCTCCCAAGGCCAGTTTACATAAGAAATGAGGAAAATGGTGTGGTGTTGGATTAGACGAGAGGTAATAAAGAACAAAGTAATGTTATAGTGGGACAAGGAGGAATAAGCAAACTAGATATGGCAAAAAACTCAACTCCTGAGGTAAAAAGGAGAGAACTTTGGACAAAGATTTATCATAAGATAAAGGAATAGGAATCAGTGAAAGAAGTTTTCCATGCATTATAACAACAAAGGGTAGATAGAAGTATAAATGGATGAGGACTGGGAGGTAAAGATTAGAAATAGAGGGAAGGGAAATAAACAGAAAGGAGTTGTTACCTTCATAAGCCACTGAGCTTTTGAGAAGGAAAAATCTGGATAAAGAAGTTGATGTAGACATGGGCTAAGTGTGAATGTAATGTCAATAACAAAGAAGTCACCAACATCCACAGGCCAAAGGAGAAAGTAATATGCCTCCAGGGAAAGGTAAACAAAGAACATAAAGAAATAGGTTCGAACAGAAGTAGAGTAAGAGAATAAAGAACCACATCAAAATACCAAATTAGAAGAGCAGCTTGCCAAATCTGAAAGAAATAGATCAACAGGGTAACAGGTAAGAGAAAAACCCTGCAACAATAGGAAAACAAAAAGTATGGGAAAAGTTCCCTGATAATGCTGGCAATTTATGGGGCTGCAAGGAGAGGAACTGAAAAAAATGTTGATGATAGAGCTACCTTCAATGAAGGAAGACTGCAGGTTGAGCTCCCACTGGGCCCAAAACCAGCAGATAGATCACAATACTGTTGGCAGGGTATTGTGTGTTGTCAAGAAAAATGGAAAACCATGGCTGTTAGAGAGCCAAGGGCAGGGAACTAGAATCAGGGGCACACTTGGCTCCAATTGACAAAAATGGGATACCAGAATTGAAATGATAAGATTGTTCCTGGATGGATGCCACCTCAGGACTTCAGAAATATATCAAAGAGGAAACTGTTTGAAAACAGAACCATATGCAAATTTGGAGATAAGAAGCAGGTACACAGGTTTAACATAAGATAGGATCATGATTGAAAATGTCTCAATGAAAGATAAACCGCTTTTTGAAAGCCTGACCTGAAGATGATAAATGAATTGATGTGGAGGTGAGGTGAAATGTTCACAAAAAATATTTCAGAACTTTTGTAAAGAGCCTCTGACAGGAACTGGGTTGTGAAAATATACTCTATAAGAATTGTATGGGTAAGACAGAAGTGGAAAAAATTGCCCATGGGTGAGACTAACAGAAGATTTGGTCACACTTCTGAAACCCAAAAGTTGCTGATCAAGATATGAACAGTCAACTCTATGATATGTGAGGGGATGAGGCATACTAACAACATCACCAAAATGAGAGAAACACTGTTCAGCATGAACCTGAATGTCAAGGATGAGGGGAAAAACCAACTATGGTTAGAAAAGTCTACTCATTCAGAACATAGCATACAGAAGCAAAAGGTGAAACATCATATTCTTGAGAAATAAAGTAAGAAAAACCAGACAAGACTAAACAAAGTCCTCTGGAAGGGTACTGGAAAGCCTGGAAAACTCTGGAGGTGGAAACAGCTAATCAAAGTCCTTACCAGTCTGTCCAGGTTCCAACATGTTCAGGAGGATATGGTGCAATATTTGGAGATAATGTTCAATCTCCCTGGGATAGAATGTAGATAAAAGTCCTGACATGTTGCTAACACTTGAAATCTGTGGTAAAGCCAGTTGAATACAAGACACTCCGAGTGGTGACATTTTCAGAATTCATGTTATCTTAATCAAAATAAATGTTTCAAGTATGAAATAAATGTAATTAGAATATGGGTAATGGAACTTCAAAGCTTTTAAAACAAATGAGTATTTTAAAATAAACCACTTCAAGAACGAATTCAATCTAAAACATTAATGAGGCTAAAAAAATAAAAACGTCGATTTCACATGCTGCCAATAAAGAAATGATAGTTTGGTAGAGGGAATCACATGTCTCAGATGAGTCTCCAATTAATTATGTTACATTTCACATTTCAAAGAGATGGAAATTGTATTTAGAAGTTAATTCAATGTTTACCTGTATGAAATTTATAACATCTGCCAACACGATTCACATACACAATTTTCTTTCTCAACACAAATATATTTTGATATTTAAACAATAAAACAATTTATAGTAACGGTTGTTAAAAATTGTCAGTGATGTATTTAGGTTTGGGCTAGAGGGTGGCTCAATGCAAGGATCCAGAGTCTAGATGAGTGGACTATTGATAATTTTTTTCCATATTACATGGGATATAATGTCCAAAAAAATTATTAGCCCCTGGGCCAACACAACTTTAAATCTGCCACTGGAAATAGTTATTAGAAATAATGATTTATATACATAACTTTAACAAATAATATTGAGTCTTCTATCTCACCTGGATCTGAATATTTTATTGAGTTTCACAATGAACAAATTACTTTAAGTTGGTATCAGTACAGCTATCTATCCCTTAATGTGCATTTTTTCAATAAAAATATCTAAAGTCTTTGTGGAAATACTGACATTCAAAGTTAATTCACTGAAGTCAAACAGTTTCTAATGTTTGAAATCTAAGAATATTCAAAGTCAAATATCTGCAGTTTCCCAAATGATGTTTATAAAAGTTATAGCTTCCAAAAATTATGGTACACTAATTAGCAAATCAACAATGTAACATGAAAACTGTCTCTTAAGGTGTTGATTTATAAACATTATGCAAGATTCTCAAAAGTTCAGTTGGCAATAACATCTTACTTACACATATAGAACATTGTTGATTCTTACACTTGAGAATCTTCCACCAGTCTAGATAATGGGTGGGAATTTCACAATACCCAATTAACATTGTAAGTTACATTTATTTCTAAATATATATTTAACCAAAACAAATATCTATATTAAAATAAATACATAATTTTCAATCTTTTACACTATATATTGTATATGGTATTTACTTTATTCTGCACTGTCACTATATCAGCAACGTATGGTAATGTGAATAATTTTAAATCCTAACATTAAATATGCAATATCACAGTGAGAGGCATTCTGTAAATGATTGTGGCATAAACACTTTAATCCTCATCTAAGCTCTTGAGGTTTACAACAATAATGTTTTGTACAGTGGTTTTTTTACTTTGGAGATTAAAATACTTATAAAGTTGCAGTGTGTCATTATTTTATTAGTGTTCAATATTTTATAAAATTCATATTTTTAAAATACACCCCTTAATTTTGCATGCCTTGGTTGTAATAGTACTTGAAACATTATAGTACGTCAAGAATGTTGTTAAAGTGTATGCTTAATACACATCTTAATCACTGTAAAATCAACAGCTTTCATCCTTAATTTTACATACAATGGGGTGACAAAATGAAAATGATGTTTCAAACTAAAAGAAAGGATTAACTACAAGTAAGTTGAAATAAAAATCATGACCTGATAATCACATTTTTACACATAAAAGTTAAGGATGTGGAACATTAAAATACAAGTTATTAATAGTTAGCAGCAGCAAAATATGTTAAAATCTTGTTAAAATATTCTCTCATTTATATGTTTCATTGAAACAGATAACAAGAATTCATTGTATTTTTGACTACAGACTACCAAAGCAGTCATGTTTCTTAAATGAATTCCTTGACTTATTAAAATACCCATATAAACTTTTTAGAAACACTTTCAATTTTTTAGTACACATGAAAGCAAACTTTTACATTTGCTGACCATCCCATGAAAAAGTAATAATGTCTTAACTGAATCAAGTTATGCCCAAGATTTTTATGTTACATATTATTTTGACCTTTTAACTTATTGGATGTAAATTCTAAAAATGCCACATGTAGATTTAGAGACTTCAATATCAGATAACTTCCAGTCCCCTTGTACCTACCTGCTACTTAAGGACAAGAAATAGTTACAAATCACTCAAATATCTGATACTTAATTTCATTCAAAGTTCTTGGGAAAACTTTTTCCAGAGCAGAAGTGTGATATTAGTATCCTTTTAATAAATTAAAAAAAACAACATAGAAGAAAACCACAGAGCATTATGACTAATAACGTTGTACTAATTTACACTGGTTAGAAATGTTTTATAAGGTTAAATAACTATCAAGTGAATAACTAAAGTATTATTAATACAGATATTTATATCGTGACAAATGTTAACACCAGTAAATATTTAACGGCACTTCCTCTAAAAAATTATGAATGTTTAATTCTGTAAAGGCAGTTTCACAGAGGATATTCATGACTGAAAACTTAAATAAATTCATACTGGTCTAATTAAACTAAAATTAAATGTAGTTTCTTCTGGTTTCTGTGGTAAGTTTTGATTCAATCTGAATCAGATGCATAGATATTGATTCATGGGTCACAAGAACAAGGATTTTAGTCTTGGAAATTACAAAAACCAACTGCCATATCACCAACCACTTTATGTACAAGTCCAGATTATGCTTACATTTATTATTGTAAAATAAAATACACAGTTAACATTAAATAAATTATGATTAAACTTTTATCAAGACAAATGTTATTGTAATTGGGTTTACATTATGCTAATATTACATGATTTACCCATAAGTTTAATAATTTTTGACATCAAAATTAGTTATACAATTAAAGTTGACAATCAGTTAATATTGTCACAAAATTTGGTGTTAAACAAACATTAAATATTTGAAATTGTGAAAATGAATTCTAAAAAAATTTGTTTGTCAATCAGCCTCCAAAATATATTTATATGAATTTCACTGTACACATATAAAAAATACAATTCCAACAATTTTTATATTTTGACTTTATTCACCATAATCTAGGGTCAAAAACAATTAAGAGTCATTGTTGTAGTTTGTCCTTCGAAAGATGTTTTTTTCCTTATACTCAGTCATATTCTTACCTGGCGCTGGGAATGCCATGATCAATCAGGTGGCTTCCCCAGAGCGAGGCTCATCCATTGCACTCTGGGTGGGTTGACCTCTGCCACTATCCCAAACTGGGACAGATGGAGCGTGTAATTTTTGGTAGTGGGGGTCTGCGTTCGCGCTATCCAAAAGAAAAAAGTTTGTTAAGACTCGAAACAAATCGGACGTTCTTTGTCTGGCTCTTGTTGATGGCGATTTAGGCTTAAAAAAATTTAATTGAAAATATAAGAAGAGGCACTTAAATTTAATTTATATCTCATCAGGACAGCACATCACTTAAAGAACTCACTGAGGACTGCTGAAATCGGCGACAGAAGAACGGGAAACCGCAAAGATATCAACTACGGGTCCAATAAGACCAACGACTTTTGACTTTTGGTTTTTGAAGAGAGAAGGAGAGAAACAAGACGTGTATTGTCTGGCTCTTGGTTAAAGTGATTTAGGCCTAATAGTTTTTTACTTGAAAATTTAAGAAGTATTAGAACTACTTGACAACTATTCAAGACAGCAAATCAACTTAAGAAAACAGGAAAAACTTCTGAAATTAGGAACAGAAGAGCGGGAAACCGCAAGAAACAACAACTACGGGTCCTACAAGACCAAACAAAGAAATGGCGGGAAAAGCCGTTAAGATTAACGAAAAAACTATTGCAGGTAAGTCAAGCACTACTGGTGGCAATATAATCACTAATTCCCCATTGCTAACTCTCTGTAGTTTAGCAAAAAGGGAATTAAATACTGTAAAGAAAGCAAAAACTGTAATTAAAAAAAAAGTAAAGCTAAGCGTAAATTAATTAAAGAAATAAATTCTTCGGAAAACTCCGAATGTGAAGAAGAAGCAGTGATGGCTACCAATACTGAGGTAGAGGTAGCTACTCCTGCATCTAAAGTAGGGTTAAGTACAAATAATGTAACAGTAAAAGAAATTAACACTAAGGATGTTGATAAACATGATAGTGAAGAAAAAAATGACAGTGATAAAGAATTGGAAGACCAAGACTTTATCACTGTTATTTCTAAAAGAAACATGAAAAAAAAAACAAACAATTAACAAGTAATAGTACTATAACAAAAACAAGACCAACACAGTATGCAATTATTATAGAAGGCATTCCAGTTCATTATAACCAACCCCTGCTTGCCACTGAAGTAAAGAGATGCAAACCAAATGTTAACATAGTTAACATTAAGCGTTTGCCTAGAGGCGGAGTACTGGTGCAAGGAAACGATGTAGTCGACCTTAACCGACTACTGAAAGAATGGCCAACAGATGCCTTTAATTCAGCAAACATTAAAATCCACCTACCGGGAAGTAAGCCGCAACCAAAATCAATAGTGGTAAGAGGGGTTCATCAAACGATTGACCTGGATCTAATTAAACAAGCACTACACGAACAGAACATACCACACACAAAGACAGAAAGAATTATTTCAAAGAAAACACAAACACCGACAAACCTAATAAGAATTGACATTGATGACAGTTACAACATCCAAAATTTAATTAATAATGGAATATTGCTCTGGTATCAAAGATATCAAGTTGAGCAATTGAAAACACCGGCAATTGTTGTAACACAGTGTTACAACTGCCAAAGATATGGACATGTTTCAGCAGCCTGCTTAGCATCACGAGGTGTTGCGGATGTGGCGGGGAACACCATATTAATCAATGTAAGAAAGAAAAAGAAACGCCCAAATGTTGTAACTGTGGTCAAACCCACACAGCCAATTATAAAGGATGCGAGAAATATAAACAAATAAAGCAACGCATTTTTCAAATCAGAACACCAACAGAACAAAATCAATCGAAAACAAGTAGTTTACCTAAAACAGACACACCAACAGAACAGAATCAACCAAAAACAAGCAGCCAACCTGAAACAAGTACATCAACAGAACATACTAAAACAACAAAAACCACATATGCAGAAATGGTAAAAGGAAAAGAAACACATAAACAACAAGTACAGAAGACTAATACACAAAACAAGAACACATTAACACAAAAACCAAAAGAAAACAACACTACCATACAAGAAACCAATAGTAACACAACAGATAAAACAAGCCTGTTCTCAACAGTGTTTAAAAATGTAATAACAGAGTTTATAACAGAATACACCAAACCAAATCAAACAACTAATTTTATAGAACTACTGATCACAATTACGATAAAACACGTCACACCTCATATACCATACATAATAACTACACTAACAGGTTACATGCTCACAGCTCAATGTTCACAGTAGTGTATATCAACATCCAAGGTGCAATAGCTTCCAAGAAACATGAGATCGAAGACCTAATAGAAGAATTAAACCCCCAGATTTTAATAATAAGTGAAACTTTAACATATAATAATAATAGATTTAAAATACCTTATTACTCAATAATTAGAAAAGACAGGAAAAATAAAAATGATGAAAACAGAGGCATTATGCTGCTTCATAAAGTAGATTTATCTGTAGAAGAAATAGAATTAAACAGTAACAATGAACATGTTACTGTAGATATCCTCCAATCAAATAATACTAAAATAACAGTAGCAGGAATTTACTGCTCACCCAATAAACAACTAGATACAACTTTACTAAATAACATCTTTTCCCACAATCAAAACACCATAGTCATAGGAGATTTAAATAGTAAAAATGTTTCATTTGGATGCCGAAGCTCTAACTCAAATGGTAGAAAATTAATAAAATTTATTGATGATAATAATATAGCTCTATTAAACGATGCTACCCCAATACATACATCCTATTCTACTAACTCTAGTGACATACTAGATCTGTGTATGTGTACATATAATTTAAGCCAGAAATTAATAAAATTTCAAGTGGGAAAAGATGTAGATAGTGATCATCTCCCAATTTTTTGCGTCTTAGATCTCACCCCCTATAAAAATATAACATATAGGAAAGAAAAATTTAATTACAGAAAAGCAAATTGGCAATGCTATAAACAAGAATTAGATAATCTATTACCAAATGAAATTATTAAAGAAGTTAAAACGCAAGTCGAAATGGACAACTATTGTCAAACAATCACGGATTGCCTTCAGAAAGCAGCCAAAGTAACAATACCAAAACAACACCACAAAACAACAATCAACACATGGAAACCAACCACAGAAATAATCAACCTAATAAAAAAGCGCAGACAACTAAGAAGACAGTACATGATTACAAGAAACAGAGAAACTAAAACACAAATAAACAACATTAGAAATCACATCAGAACTCAAATAAAACAACAAAAGCAAAATAAATGGGACAATTACTGTAATAAACTAAACGACATAACTGACCCGAAAAAATTCTGGTCACATCTTAAAAGATTCACAAGTGAAAACACAAACACAAAGAAATATCCTCCACTTGAACATAATAACACCATTGCACGTACAAATAAAGAAATAGCCGAAGCTTTCAAGGATCAACTCCAAAATACATTTAAAACTCACACAGATCCAGAAATGAATACACACTTCTACAATAAAGTCACTAATCACATAGCAAACAATAAACATCAATATGAACCAATATTTCCAGTAAACATAACTGATACAAATACAAGTTCTAACACTGATTTTGAAAGCACATTACTAACAAAGGAAATATTTCTACATGAAATACTAGAAGCAATAAAAAACACCAAAAACAAAGCGCCAGGAGAAGACGAAATACAAGCTATTCTCCCAAAAAACGGCACTCCGAAATTGTTTGACCATCTAAATTCTCTATTTAACTTATCGCTATCCTCAGGATATATCCCAGTTTCTTGGAAGCTAGCAAATATTTTAATGTTCCATAAGGAAGGAAAACCAGCGAATAAACCAAATAGCTATCGACCAATCAGTCTGACCAGTTGTGTAGGCAAAATTCTCGAAAGAATAATAAGTAATAGACTCTCCACATTCTTGGAGGTAACATCAAAATTACCAGAAGAACAGAATGGATTCAGAAAATTTAGACAAACGACAGATCATTTAATAAGATTAACCGAAACCATTATAGATAGTTTCAACAAAAAAGAATGTACAGTCGCTTGTTTCCTCGATATCGAGAAAGCATTCGACACCGTTTGGCACGATGGTCTAAGGTTCCGAATGAATGAAATGGAACTACCGCGAGGAATTATTCGCTGGTTATCTAACTTTCTGGAAAACAGAAAATGTAGAGTAAATGTAGAAGGAACTTTTTCCGAATACTTTACTCCAATAGCTGGTGTCCCGCAGGGAGGGGTGGTTAGCCCTATACTCTTCATCATGTATGTTAACAATATGCCATTGAAGGATCCCAATCATGGATTCTCATCACAGTTCGCAGATGATGTGGCAATCTGGAAAAGTGCTGCAACACCCACGATAGCAGCTACAAACATACAACCACAATTAAATAGAATTAGTGAATACTGTGAAAAATATAGAATTAAAATAAACACAGCAAAAACTCAGCTCGTACTCTTTACGAAATCGCCAAAACACAGAAAACAACAGTTAGAAATATATATGAATGGCACGTTGCTCCAGATTGCCCAATCAGCAAAATTTTTAGGTCTGACTTATGATTCAAAATTAACTTGGATCAATCATGTCAACGAAATTAAAAATAAAATTTGGCGAAGAACCAATTATGTTAGGAGTCTAACTGGTAAACACAGTGGAGCATCCACAGATAATATATTGAAAATATACAAAACATATGTTAGACCAGTAATAGACTATGCAGCTCCAGCATGGGTAACTGTAAGTAATGTAACAATCAAAACCAAACTACAAAAAATACAAAATGCACTTCTCACAACAGCATATAGAGTTCCGAGAGCAACATCATCTAAATTCATCCATAATTACTCGAACATACCAATAATATCAGATAGACTCCTAAATATTACAATTAGGTATTTTAACAAAAATTGGAAGAAAAATGATTTGTTATGCGAACTAGATAGGTACCTTATACATGATGAAGATATTCCTAAATACCTCTCCCCAATTAACATATATATTAAATATAAAGAAAAAAATAAATAAATTAAATTAAAATATGTATGTGTATAAATTTTAAATCTTGTATTTATAGTTTACATACTTATGTATTTTAAAATAATAATAAGATTAAAAAAAAAAAAATGCCACCAGCAAGCTTGACTACTGTGAATAAGAGACTATAAATGGACATTGCCCTGAAAAGGACCTAACATAACATCAGGAGTTAGGGAAAATATGTTAAGGAAGGAGGAAGAGGTCAAAGTGAACCTGACCCTCCAGGGCAAATACCCAAACACCATCGGAAAGAAAAAAAAATAAGACCAACAAATGAAATGGCGGGAAAAGCCGTTACGGCTGAACAAAAGACGAATACAGGTAAGTCAAGCGAAACTGGTGGCAATAACATTAATAATTCCCCATTGCTAGCTCTTTGTAGTTAGGCAAAAAGGGAATTAAATACTGTTAAAAAAAACAAAAAATGTATTTAAAAAAAAGTAAAGTTAAGCGAAAGTTAATTAAAGAAATTAATTCCTCGGAAAACTCCGAATGTGAAGAAGAAGCAGTGATGGCTGCTAATACTGAGGTAGAGGTAGGTACCCCTGCAACAAAAGTAGGTAGTTTAAGTCCCGTTAATGTAATGCAACAAAACTTAAAAACTAAGGATGTTGGTATTACACCAGTGAATAATGTACAAAAAAATGACACGGTCTGACTTATGATTCAAAATTAACTTGGATCAATCATGTCAATGAAATTAAAAATAAAATTTGGCAAAGAACAAACTATGTTAGGAGTCTAACTGGTAAACACAGTGGAGCATCTAAAGATAACATTTTGAAAATATACAAAACATATATTAGACCAGTAATAGCCTATGCAGCTCCAGCATGGGTAACTGTAAGTAATAAAATAATCAAAGCTAAACTGCAAACATTCCAAAACACACTTTTCACAACTGCATACAGAGTCCCAAGATCAATATCATCTAAATTCATTCATAAATACTCGAACATACCAACCATACCAGATAGACTCCTAAATATTACAATTAGATATTTTAACAAAAATTGGATGAAAAATGATTTATTATGCGAACTAGACAGGTACCTCATACATGATGAAGAAAATCCTAAATACCTCTCCCCAATTAACATATATTTTAAACATAAAGAAAAATAAATTAAAGTAAAATATGTATGTATATAAACTTAAAATCTTATATTTATAGTTTACATATTTATGTATTTTAAAATAATAATAAAATAAAATAAATTGCCACCAGGTAACTTGACCTACTGTGAATAATAGACTATAAATGGACATTGCCCTGAGAAGGACCTAACATACAAACAGTTAGGGAAAATAAGTTCAGGAAGGAGGAAGAGGTCAAAGTGAACCTGACCCTCCAGGGCAAAATACCCAGGTACCATTGATCCATCTTGTTGAAGGCGATTTAGGCTTAAAAAATTTTACTAAAAATATAAGAAGAAGAACTTTAATTTATTTCTCATCAAGACAACACATCGCTCAAAGAACTCACTGAGTACTACTGAAATCAACGACAGAAGAGCGGAAAACCGCAAAGATCTCGACTACGGGTCCAATAAGACCTACAAAAGAAATGGCGAGAAAAGCCGTTACGGCTGAACAAAAGATGAATACAGGTAAGTCAAGTGAAACTGGTGGCAATAACATTAATAATTCCCCATTGCTAGCTCTTTGTAGTTTGGCAAAAAGGGAATTGAATACGGTAAAGAAAACCAAAAATGCAATTAAAATAAAAAGTAAAGTTAAGAGAAAGTTGATTAAAGAAATTAATTCTTCGGAAAACTCCGAATGTGAAGAAGAAGCAGTGATGGCTACTAATACTGAGGTAGAGGCAGGTACCCCTGCAACAAAAGTAGGTAGTTTAAGTCCCGTTAATGTAATGCAACAAAACTTAAAAACTAAGGATGTTGGTATTACACCAGTGAATAATGTACAAAAAAATGACACGGACAGTGATCGAGACTTGGAGGACCAAGGATTTATCACTGTATTATATAAAAAAAAACAACAGTAAAAAAACAAACAAACAACTAACCACAGTACTATTTTAAAGACAAGACCACCACAATATGCGGTGATAATAGAAGGCATTCCAGGTCAGTATAATAAACCCCTGCTTGCCACAGAGGTAAAAAGATGCAAACCTAATGTTAATATAGTTAACATTAAGCGTTTGCCAAGAGGCGGTGTACTTGTGCAAGGGCAAGATGTAGTCGATCTCAACAGACTACTTAAAGAATGGCTAACAGATGCCTTTAAACCTGGAAACATTAAAATCCACCTTCCAGGAAGTAAGCCGCAACCAAAAGCAATTGTGGTAAGAGGGGTTCATCAGACGATTGACCTGGACCTAGTTAAGCAGGCACTTGACGAACAAAACATACCACACACAAAGACAGAAAGAATTATTTCTAAGAAAACACAAACACCTACAAACCTGATAAGAATTGACACTGATGACAGCTACAACATACAAAATTTAATAAACAATGGAATATTGCTCTGGTATCAGAAATACCAAGTTGAGCAATTAAAAACTCCGACAAATGTTGTAACATAGTGTTACAACTGCCAAAGATATGGACATGTTTCAGCAGCCTGCTTAGCATCACCGAGGTGCTGCGGATGTGGCGGGGAACACCATATCAACCAATGTAAAATAGAAAAGGAAACGCCTAAATGTTGTAACTGTGGGCAAACCCACACGGCAAATTATAAAGGTTGTGAAAAATATAAACAGATAAAGCAACGTATTTATCAGATCAGAATACCAACAGAACAGAATCAATCGAAAACAAACAGCTTACCTAAAACAGACAAACCAACAGAATAGAATCAACCGAAAACAAGCAACTTACCTAAAAGAGACACATAAACAGAACTCAATAAAACAACAAAAATCACGTATGCAGAAATGCTAAAAGGAAAAGAACCACATAAACAACAAGAACAGAATACTAATACACAGAACAAGAACACATTAACACAAATACAAAAACCAAAAGAAAACAACATCACCACACAAGAAACAAATATTAACACAACAGACAAAACGAGCCTGTTTTCAACAGTTTTCAAAAATGTAATAACTGATTTTATAACAGAATATACCAAACCAAATCAGACAACTAACTTTCTAGAACTACTGATCACTATCTCCATAAAACACATCACACCTCATATACCATACATAATAACTACACTAACAGGTTACATGCTCACAGCACAATGTTCACAGTAGTGTATATCAACATCCAAGGTGCAATAGCTTCCAAGAAACATGAGATCGAAGACCTAATAGAAGAATTAAACCTCCAGATTATAATAATAAGTGAAACTTTAACATACAATAATAATAGATTTAAAATACCATATTATTCAACTATTAGAAAAGACAGAAAAAATAAAAATGATGAAAACAGAGGCATTATGCTGCTCCACAAAGTGGACTTATCAGTAGTAGAAATCAAATTAAACAGTAGCAATGAACATGTTAGTGTAGATATCCTCCAATTGAATAAAACTAAAATAACCGTAGCAGGAATTTACTGCTCAATTAGATACAACTTTACTTAATAACATCTTTTCCCACAATGAAAACTCCATAGTTATGGGAGACTTAAACAGTAAAAATGTTACCTTTGGAAGAGGTCAAAGAGAACCCGACCCTCCAGGGCATAAAATACCCAAATAACATTGATCCAAGTGGCGGAGAAGAGACCTTTTAATAACTTTTTATTATCCTTTTGTTAAATAAAGTTGACTTCAGATTTCAGCAGGTTTTTGATCCCTGCTAGAAAGCACGAATAAAAATAATTTTCCGAGTCCTAAAGTCAAAATAATCATTGACTTAAAGTATTTAACATTACAAAACAGACACTGGTAATACAGCGAGTAAAATGGAAAATGGTGCGAGAAATGGAATTTACAAATACATTTGATAAACTGCTCAACAAAATTGCGAAATATTTCATATATTTGTGCAACTGTTTCAGTGCTTAACATTATCTTTTTATTCATTGGTTGCAAACAATAAATATCTGTCTCTTACAATTACATGATGTTTTTGGTTGATGCAGAGTTATTTTCAAATCTGTATTTGTTCTTGAGCCAAATGTAACGTATAACAAATTGTATTATAAAGTAAGCTCAGCTTTCGCTTGTACGAATTATATCATTTCAACTAGTTAGTGTTGCCATCTAGCCAAGTGTATTGTAAGAAGCTTTATAAAGTTACATTATATACACTAACACAGTCATAGTAAGACAACATACAAAACATGAATATCTGCTTTCCTCCGTTCTGTGAGTTGCGAGATAGGACTTGTTACGCATATCGTAATGGAGCCTGTGGCTTCGAATAAGAAAGGTACTAAATCTATGCATACGTAAAGTTTATCAGACTTGAATTTTAACGAATGAGCTTACCACACATTTAAGTCTATTTGTATTTAAAACATCGTTACGTTTCATCTGCAGTACATTCCGCAAATGAAAACCAATCGACCAATTTATTGACATCACCAGTATTCTGCATTATTTTTACAGGTAAGGCTTGTATTTGTTTTTTTTATGGCAAAGCCACAAAGATTATCCGCTCTATCCACCGAGGGGAATCGAATCGAATCTCTGTCGGTGTTTGGATCTCGCTATATCTAAAGATGAAAATTTTAATGATAATTTTAAACTTTGCTTTAATATTGTACTCGTACACCCATATATTTCGAAACAAATAATATTGAAACTTTTGTAATAGCTTCTTTAGACCAAAACTCAAAATGAAGTTTATTTATATTAATATTGTGCCTGGCATGGCCTAGCGCGTTAAGGCTTGCGCTTCGTAATTTGAGAGTCACGGGTTCGCGTCCGAGTCGCGCCAACCATGCTCGCACTCCCAGCCGTGAGGGCGTTATAATGTGACGGTCAATCCCACTCTTCGTTGGTAAAAGAGTAGCCCAATAGTTGGCGGTGGGTGGTGATGACTAGCTGCCTTCCCTCTAGTCTTACACTACTAAATTAGGGACAGCTAGCACAGATAGCCCTCGAGTAGCTTTGTGCGAAATTCCAAAACATTTATATTAATTTTAGATTTTTAAAAAAAAGAGTTTATTTTTATCATGTTAAGTATCATTGCGCACAAATGTTTGTAAATGTGAATAAATGTGTCTTTACATTCTGTTATCCAATCAATCACAAAACATAATTTCCAACAATATCGCTTGGATACTGTCCTAGATTTAGTTATTTAGCATTCAGAAGATGTGATATCACTATCAATAAATAACTTATAGCTCTCTCTTCAGTTGAGAGGATCAATGGATATAGTTATTCAATGTTATATATTCCTTATATCCTTCAATATTTCTCTTCATACCAACTTCTACTCTTCTAACCCATTTTCTATATTGTTTTCGAATTAAATTATTCAAAACTAGCATTTCGCTTTTCCTCCTTCGAATTTATCCATCAGAATATCTCCAAGACTTTCCTCAGATCTTATTACATATCAAAATTGTGCCCATTCTGTTTCCTTCACATGTCAAGTAATTGTTTTTTGTCCATGCAAGTCCTAGTGGTTCATCATAATTTTTCCTTTTTGTGAACTCGTCTACGTTTTGCTTTAGCAAACAAGATTAAACTTCAAGCCACATAGAGTAGGAATAACCATATATAATATTTAGAGTCTTGTGATACCACATGTAGAAGAAAATACAGAATAGTTAATACAGTAAAAGAGGTTATTTGTGAAAAGGAAAAGCAAAGTTTCCTTAATAAATTTCATGCTGTTTATTAAGGGACAAAATAAAAAGTTTCGTAAATTACGTTGGTTATTTCTGCACCATAATTATTATATTATTAGTATTTGTTTGTTTGTTTTAGAATTTCGCACAAAGCTACTCGAGGGCTATCTGTGCTAGCCGTCCCTAATTTTGCAGTGTAAGACTAGAGGGAAGGCAGCTAGTCATCACCACCCACCGCCAACTCTTGGAATACTCTTTTACCAACGAATAGTGGGGTTGACCGTCACATTATACACCCCCACGGCTGGGAGGGCTAGGATGTTTAGCGCGACCGTCGGATTACGAGTCACACGCCTTACGCGCTCGGCCATGCCAGGCACGTATATTATTAGCAACATTTGTTTCACGTGTTTTTGTGCATAACCACAATGTGTCTGTTCATCGTGGATAATTTAATCCAAAATTACAGAATTGTGAGTCCTTTGGATTACTGTTGCCTCATCGTTTTCTTCACAAGAAGCGCTGTTCTCGTAAATGATGTACAATGCATGTGTAATAAAAACTTAAAATATTTGAAACAAAATTATATATCACATTCGTTAAATATAATTATTTTTTAATTATAATTTGTTTCATTATGAACAAATTTATTTTGTAAAATTAAACGATTTTAAATGTTTACCTTAAGAAAATGTGTTATCTATAATATAGCCAGAGTAAATGGAACTCACGGCCGAAATGTTTTAAGTATTTTTCCAACATGCACAATTCAAAGATATAATGCATAAAGCTTATTCAGTAAAATCAAAGTTGAAGTGGTAGTTTAGATTTCTAACAGTAAGAAAAATAGTACTGAAGTAACCTTCTATAAATTTAGAAAATTTGATGAAATATAAAAATTATAGCTAGAATCAAGCATATTCGACTTTGATTTTGAGCTACTGACCAATAGGACAACAACAGCAAGCAATAATCGATTCCTAGAAAAAAATGTTTGCTGTAGATGTGTATTGTTTTTCGTTTGTAGTATAAGTGTATAATTTAAGGACTGGATCTGTTTTGTTAAAGGAAAGCTACATCGGACTATGTGCCGTGTCCACCCAGAGGAATAGAACCCCTGATTTTAGCGTTTTAAATACTTAAAGTTACCGCTATCCCAGTGGGGGACATCATTAAAGGAAATATGGAACAAGAGATGACAGATCCACAAGCAGATACGTTTCGATGCTCGCTGTTTATATCTATTGTGTTTTGACCCCCATTGACTCAGCAATACAGGAGAGCTTACACCACTAAAATATCCCACAGTGGCACAGCGGTATGTCTTCGGACTCACACTACTAGAAACCGTGTTTCGATACCCGTGGTAGGCAGATCACAGATGGCTCCGTGTGTATAGTTGTATTTAATTGTAAAGAAACAAACACACCGATAAAACCCGAGTTTCGATACTGAAGTCAGATACAACATAGACAGGTCATTATGTAGCTGGCCTGGCATGGCCAAGCGCGTTAGGCGTGCGACTCGTAATCCGAGGATCGCGGGTTCGCGCCCGCGTCGCGCTAAACATGCTCGCCCTCCCAGCCGTGGGGGTGTATAATGTGACGGTCAATCCCACTATGCGTTGGTAAAAGAGTAGCCCAAGAGTTGGCGGTGGGTGGTGATGACTAGCTGCCTTCCCTCTAGTCTTACACTGCTAAATTAGGGACAGCTAGCACAGATAGCCCTCGAGTAGCTTTGTGTGAGATTCCAAAACAAACATTATGTAGCTATATAATCAACTACAACAACAAGAAACAACTAGTGACATTATATTCTCTACAATTTTTGCCTTAAGATGACCTTGAAGGCTCAATATTAAATAAAAACTCAATTGCGTTTAGGAATTTGAAAGAATTTCTCCTTTCATTTTGTGTTGTGCAATAAATGTTTATTCTAATTAAACTGTTTGATAAGTTTGGTGTGTGTAATTGCATCTTAAAACCTTCCACCTTTTTGAGCTTTCACATTTTTGTATTACATGTGAGCAAAATTAATTATAAAATGATTGCTTACATTTAGTTTGTTTTGAATTTCACCCAAAGATACACGAGAGCTATCTGTTATTCAGTTGTGAAAGACGAGAGAAAAATCATTTGGTCATAAGTGAGAGCAGTCGTACATTGTAACGTTCCCAACGATAAAATGAGTATTTTTATTTTGACCGGGATTCCAACTAGCGACTTTCTGAGTGGCTTACGACACTGAAGTTAAGGCTGTTCTTATTTCCTTATCAATGGAGCATGATATTATTTTAGGCGAGATAAACTAGTATAAAAATATATCCGTAAACGTTGTTAAGAATGATTGTTGGTGCACAAGTCTTTCTTGCAACAGTCAAATGCAGCTAGTTGTTTGTTCGCAACAAAATTAATACCAAAGACAAGAGATTCAAGCCAGGTAGTTTTAACTTTCAAAGACAGTATTTACTAGTTCAAAATATAATTTAAGGACAATGAATAATTTAAAAATAACTCATTTCAACACAAAAATGATAAAACTGCGAATTGACAAAATATTTCTGTAGATTTTTCAGTCATTTGGTAAAAACTGTACGTTAGTGCTATAATAAGTATATAAAATATAAACTAAAATTATCAGGTAAGAATAAGATAAGGTAAGAATAACAGTAAAAACAACATTTTATACTCTCTTGCGATAGCTATAAAGGAAGGAATCAATTATATTTTATAGTTCTAACGCATATCTATTAAATTGTAGATTATCATCAGTCAATTTCACTCAGTCAATGGTTCATTGAAAATTTAAACAAAATGCCCTGTAGGCTATCCCTCGTCACCATATGAAAATATTATCTAACTTCAAGATGAATTACTTCAAATTTTATTTCTGAAAACACCTTCAAGGGTACGTATACGTATATGTATATACATGGAAGTTAATTAATCAAGATTGAGGTTTTGTGGATGAAGGATAGCCTTCAGGGTTAATTACATAGAGAAGCCAATGCAGAGTGACTTTTTATTTGACGACTAAGGTAAGTACAGTTTGAGTAAAATTTAGTCTTTAGTTCAAATGAATACAGTATCTCATTTGGTGTGAAGATACTTGAAGTTGAATATTACGGTGCATTAAAATTAACATGTAATTTTCAATCTAAGTTTGATCTTCGGAATCATTATATATACTTACAAATCAGGACAGTATAAATCATGATCTATGAAGTGTAAAATACTGCAGTGATGAGGCGTTATCACTTTAATGTTAGCTCTTAGAATATCGTGTTATATCTAAATTCGACTCAGGTTTTGAAACATTGGTTTACCTGTATCTATTCCAGAATTGAGTAACCTAAAATTACATACAGGGTGTTTTACAATAGAATTAAATCTTCATTATTCTGTATGTCATCGGTGATTTGTTATTCTTACTGCATAACATATATTTATATTTATTGGAGAGAGTAGTAATTGTAATTACACAGTTTGGTGGAGTATTAGTTACAAGAGTAAAATCAACAGAATACACAAACAGCTGTTAAGATCACTAATTAAAATAGTGTGGTTTTTATTGCAGCATAAAAAAACGAATATAATGTTCTTGATAATAATAAAAGTTCACTGTATAATTAAACCAAAATTTTTCATCACTACTCAATGAGCCCTTTAGACCTATTTTCCATCTTATGGATAAAGCTGTTCCTATTGAGGTAAGATGGGATAAAAGACCTTGAAGCTCTAAGTGTTATTAAAGTGATTTAGTGATCACATAGGATAGGAGTACTTATATGTAATCACAGAAGTTTCGGAACTGAGGTACCAGAAAAGGATTGTACGAAACTCCAATCGTTCAGGTAGGAAGCAGTTGTATTGTACTGTCGTATTAGGTAATGCAATATATTATAATGAATTATAAAGGTAATATAAAGCATGTGTCTAGAGTGTACATGTGTGTGCGCGAATTTCTTTTCATCAGTGTTACAATTTTTACATAAGCTAAATTTTTCTACTATTGTAAAGAAATCAAAGGGAGCCTAAAATCTGTAATATGGAATTAAATTTATTTAATAATTCACAGTTTCACAACGAAAACAACAATTAGGGGACAATAATGTTTTTATTCGTCATTGAAACTACATTCCAAACTTGAAATAAAGAGTACAACACTAATTTTTACTGTTCACGGAAATTGCACTGTAATTTGATATAATTAAACTGGTTATCACATGCTCAACACGTCCTAACCGTACGTGAAGATGTGACATCAAACACAATATAGTCACAGAATTAGAAATTACACTGATCTCCAATGCACCTGGGAAACTCAGTGGCAAGTTGAAATAATTTCGATGCAATACTTCTGTGATCATAAAGTGAAATGAAGACAAACTTCATTCTAAAAGTTTAATTGTTGACTATGAATGTTTTTTTATATCTATATATTGGGAGGAATAAAATCTGACACAATTCTAACGTAGTATTGGACTGAAAAGCAAATGAAACAGAAACGTTAAGCAACTGATGAATTTAAACGTTATCAGTAACATAAGCCTTTTTTGGTACGCATTATTAATTAACTTATAATTTGTTATATCTAGATGTTACATGAGATTGTTACTGAACAAATTCCACAAACATAAACTAATGTGAAACACAATAACACTAAAAGAGTTGTTATTTAATTTGACACATCGAGCTGATAGTTTGGATCAGCATAGTGTGACGCAAAATATAGATACTCAATAGTATTTAACAATTTATACTTTTCAAAATGCTTGAGTTTATGAGGTACACTACATGACTTCTATTGTTTTGTTTTGTTGGGATACGAAACACCATGTCATTCTATTGCTGAGTGAAATTCGTTACAAACTACAAGTTCTGAAGCTGTTGATCAGTGTACTAATTTATAACATTTGGTAACTTTTATTACTACAGGCCATGGTGCAGTAATCGGTATATTACTTCTAGTCGTTCATAATTAATGGGAAGTTTTAAATGATAGTTATATTAACTTATTTCCAATCGCTTATAATCAAGCAGTAATTTTGTGACATGGTTGTATTTAGAGTTATATTAAATTTATTTAAGTATTTTACAATTATTGAAAAATTTAAGATATGAAACAATGTATTGTAATTTCTGTTTCAGTTGTTATTTTGACACAGTCACAGTAATAATGCTTTATTATTTGTGCCGAAAAAAAAGTGTTAAGTACGATTTTGTTGTGAAAAACAAATAACCACATGTCCTCCTTTTCTCACAACGTTTGGGTTGCCTGGTTAAATTTTTAAATATATAACGATTTAAAGACGACTTAACACGTTGAGCTGAGTGACTAAAAAGCTAGAAGAACGCAGTGTTCCACAAAAAAGTGTTTTACTACAATTGCATGATAATGGCTTTCATGAAACATCCTAATTTAAGGAGGATTTCTTCTGAAAAAATGTTTATTTGCTTTAATACAAAATCACATTGGACTATTTCCTTTGTTCATCTCGTGGAATTGTACTCCGGATTTTAGAATTTTAAGTCAAGAGACTTATCGTTGTCCCACCGAGAAACAAAAAGGAATGTTGTTTGATATCAAAGTGGTAATTATGTAAATATAAAAATCCCCTTTTTGGATGAAGGTAAGTCTTTTGACTTACAACGCTAAGATACGGGGTTCTGTTCCATCTGGGGGACACAGTAGATAATTCAGTATGACTGGGCTTTATAGGTAAATAATAAATCACAAAATTTTTATATGTACTATTCCCAAATGAACTGTAACTAAAAGTAGTATATCTGATACTTTTAAAGTATTTTGTCGTCACTGACGTCTTGATTGAAGTGTTTCTTAACAACTGTGAAACCAGAACCATTTATTTGAATGGAAATGTAGGCAGAGGAAGACAGTCATACACAAAAAGGCCTGGGACATGACCAGGTGGTTAGGGTGCTAGACTCATAATCCGAGATTCGCGGATTCGAATCTTCATTACACCAGATATGCTTGCCCTTTCATCCGTGGGGTCGCTATAATGTTATAGTGAATGCAACTATTCTTTGGTGAAAGCTAGCCCAAGAATTTGCTGTGGGTGATGATTAGCTGCCTTCCCTCTAGTCTTACTCTTTGAATTTTTGGCATGTATGCCAAGTTCTTGGTACCTATAATCTGTAAATTATTTTTGTGTTTAGTTTGTATCAGAAAGTATAATGGAGGGGTGATGTATTTTCTGGTGCAGTAATTTAGTTTTCTTGTTTGCAGTAAGTAAAATTTCACTGTCAAGAGTAACTCACAGTAAAAAGAAGAGCAATAAACCATGTGAATAACAATAAAATTTTAAACATAGCCCTCGTGTAGCTTTGTGGGAAGTCTTACAAACGATATTGTTGTAGAGTCTTTAAAAACTAATATTTTAAAATAATCCAAAACAAGCACGACAGTGTTTTAAAATGCACGCTCATGATCATGTCATACTAATGTAAGGTCGATATATACATATATATATACATGTGGACACTGACTCAAAGAAGACCAAATCTGAAATGGCTTGGCATGAACAGGCAGTTAGAGCGCTCGACTAATAATTTGAGAGTCGCGGATTCAAATCCCCGTCACACGGAAACATAGGTTTTCAACTACGGGGGCGTTATAATATGACAATACATTACACTATTCGTTGGTAAAATATTAGCTCAAGAGGTGATGACAAGTTGACGTCTCTTTAGCCTTACACTGCGTATAACCCTCGTGTAGTTTTGCAAAGAATTCAAAACAAAAAAACCAAAGTTGAAGTTACATATAAATTATTCCACTAATACAATAATAAAATATACTTTTAATGTCTTAATTTAGGTGTTCAATAGATGGCGCATGACGTTAAAATCAAGCAAGTTTATAAACGTAACTCTAGGATATAAACAAAATATTTGTTTGTTGGTTCTTTGTAGTGAAGATATAATGTAACATTTGGAGTAATGTCGAAGCTCAAAATATTGAGATTTTTACAGTACTTCAAACAAATGGAACAACTCGTCCTAAACTATATAAAAACCTAAAGTAACAGTTCATTCTAGGCTACAACAAAATAAACGAAAACATTTAATTCACGAATATTTCGATATTGCTGTAATATTATCGACTTAGGATAGAAAGTGATCATTGTTAATAAGAATGAATGGATGGATTATTTTGATGTGACAGTGGCCAGTACTGGGAGGTTATTTTTTATGCACATATACTATACACTCTCACTGGAATATTCGAGGTTCGTCATCCGACATTATAACTCTGATGCTGGAAGTATTTTAGTGAAAAAGTTTAACTCATTGACATTCTTCTAGGACTAAACGACACTCGTAAACTTGAAATTATCAGTTCAGAATGATGTACATGAATTTTTTGATGGATCTATTTTACAGCAGCAGCAAATAACTTAATATTTATGAAAATGTTATCTTTTTCATCATTAAAATACATTACTTAGAGAAAACTAAACTTTGCGAAGAGATAGTTAAATGAAAATTACAGTGATATTTACATCTATAGATAGTGTATTTCTCAATCTTCTGCTGAACACATTATTCAAGTTCAACAACGACGTATGTAAGTAGTTTGGAGTTAATGTGTTATTTCGTATTCGTGGTGGAAACAGTGAGTTGTAAATCCTAATGAACTGTAAAGTTCTTTAAAATATGATTTTATTTTGTAATTTGCCATTTTTTGTTATTACTGTCAACAAATACGGTTACGAAAATTCGAAAATTTTATTACTTTATCTGTCGCATTAAAACTGCAAATTTGAATACTTTTGGTATACTTCAAGGGTCAGTTAATTTCTAATTGACTGGTACGCTACATTAAATGTTCTACGATGGAACGGGAGTGCACTATGCATTTTTGAAGTTAAATGACTTTAATCACTCAGACAACAAGGGTATTTAATTGTAGAAACGTGGATAAAAATGTCAGCATGCACTTTGAAAAGTGGTACGTTTGTGATAATGAAGCCAAGTACTTAACATATAATGGTAAACAAGATAAAATACTTATAACAGCCAGAACCTCAACAATGAATGCAGTAACTGGTACGAGAAAGTTTTAAGTACATTAGTTGAATAATAACAGGCGATAGGAAGCACCGTTAACTTAACTGAACAAACCAACGCATTTATTTTGATTCAAGAGATTTAAATACAAATTTATTGAGTCAATGAACATTTTATTCTCTGTTAATAAATGATGAAGCTGCTAAAGAAGTAAAACGTCTTGATTGTTTTCTTGATGACGAGAAACCCACTTGAAAGAAAAATGTATTTTCCAATGGCTGTTATGGGTATTAACACTTTTATTCATAAGGAGAGAACAACGTTTCGACCTTTCTCGGTCTTCTTCAGATTAAGAAAGAGAATTTGAATGCGACCGTTGATGGACAGATGTATTAGGGACGAGAGTATAAACGTGTTAGGAATTGTATGGAGTGTTGCAGTTAGTTGTTATGTTAATAATAAGTATCGGTATGAAGGTGTTCCATTATATTGGTTTAATTTTGATCTTTGTTGTATGAGTAGGGCTTCTTTGATTTTACGTTTATTTATATTTGTTTTCCTACTTAATATCTTGGTGTTCTCTATAGTTATGTTGTTTTTATTTTGATTTGCAGTGTTCAAAAACGTGTGGAAGTGTTTTTTTTGTGTTATTTGAATCTGGTTTCCCTTCTTCTGCTTGTTTCTCCAATAAACAGAGTATTCGGAAAGTTACTGTGTACTTAAATATTTATTAACAGACGTGTTTCAACACAGGATACAGGAGGTAAATATAAATGACAATTATAAACAATTTTGAAAGTGACCCCCGTTGACATCAATACAGGCTTGGATCCTTCTTATTTTGTTTCTAAACACCGCTGTCAGTTGCTGGCTTGAAATAGACTGAATGAATGCTGTTACAAAACTATACAGTGACTTTTCGAACACCCTGTAGAAATCTTGGCAGTTGTTGGATTGTATTTTACAAATTATGTTGGTGTTGTGTTTCTCAGTGTAGTTTTACATAGTATGGACTTTAGTTTTGTACCTGACTTTCGAATAAGTTTGGTGTTTACTGGAATGTTCTGTTTTGTTGTAAGTTTTTCCAGATGTTGGTTATTTTTCGTTGATGTCGGGAACGAATGGTATGCAGCAATTTAAGGTTTTGTAGATTGTTGTGTCTTGGGATTTAGTGTTGTTTCTTGGTTTTTGGTCTGAGTGAGTGTGTATAATTTTTTATACGTTTTATTGAGGAAATTTTTGGATGGTGATGAAGTGTCGTTTTATTTTGTTGATTTCATCATTAATTTTATTGGGTGAACATAGTTTTATGGCTGTGTTTATTTAGTTTCTCAGTATGTTGATTTTTTGTTTCATTTGATGTGCTAACTCCCAGGGAATGTGTAATCAAGTACGAGTGATTTTTCTATGGATTTCTGTTTTGAATTGTGCATCAGTTCTAGTGATCTTGAGGTTAAGAAATGCTGTTTGGCTAGTTCTTTTTATGTTCACAAGTGAACGTGATGTTGGGGTATATCGAGTTAACATGATTAAAAAAACAAGTGTGTTTCTGCAGATGTGAATCCAGAAACTGTATGTTCAACATATTTGTACCAATATAGTGGTGGGTGTAAGGCTGAATTGGTCGCTTATAATTCAATATATGTCATAACAATGCTGGCTAGAACTGGGGACGCGGAATTCCCCATACTTATGCCATTTATTTGTCGGGAGGTTTGGTTATTGAACATGAAGTTAGTTTTGGTGAACGTGAATTCTGTAAGGATTGCTAACTTTTTGCTGGGGATGTGTATCAATGGGTTGGGGTCTTGGATGTAAAGTTCTAAAGCTATCTTGGAGGCTTCAGAAGTTGAGACTTCTCTTCACAGCGTTTATGGACAGAGATATGTGCATATACCCTGGCAAACCTGAAGAACGGATAAAGAATATAATGCTAGGAAATGTAATAAATGTAATACTAATGTTTTATGATAAATATAATTAATTTTAATATTGTTCTACCACTTTAGAAAAGGCATTTCAACCATAATAATTGATCTTGTAAATTTTCTTACAGTTATTAGTGGTCTTACATGTCAATACCTATTACTTTGAACGTTACTATTTATTATTCATTGCCGGTTCGCTATATTTTGAAATTATTTTTCTGTAGTCTACATTTTGTTATTTAACATTGACATGATAAACATCCAAAATTATTTTGTTGAATTTGATTATTTTATTGTTTAACTTTCAGTGATGTCGAGAAACCCACTTGTTGAGAATTTTATATGCAAAAAACGGCTCTTTTGGGTTCAGAAAATATTTTAAATAGAAGAGCGAACAACGTTTCGAGCTTCTTCGGTCATCGTCAGGATCACAGTGACCGAAGAAGGTCGAAACGTTGTTCGCTTTTCTATTTAAAATATTTTCTGAACCCAAAAGAGCCGTTTTTTGCATATAAAATTGTTTAACTTTGGTCAGATGGACGTCTAAAGGTATTTTGTTGAATACAATATTTTGTCGTTAACACCAGAGTGAGTGTCTGTTTCTTTAAGGAACACTTAAGCTACCATTTTTAGCTGTTTGTGTACTTCTTATTAATAGGCCTTATTTGTTTATGCTAAATCACATGTTTTTCATATTTTTCTCAATTTGTCTGTCAGATTATCAAATTACAGATGTGTTAGAATAACAATTTAGACCCAATTTCTGTATTTCATGAATGTAAGCCATCATACAATAGAGCTTTTACGCAGTACCATAAATTTGACAGTTGTGCTGAGTGATGAAACGGTCCCGTCTATTGAAAGTGAGTTTTCTCGAGTTACTCCCGTTTTCCCCACATCTAAATCATAGGCATTAGATACTATAGATCCCTGCCAGGGCACTTTGATCCATTGATTCAAGAGTGGCCCTGAAATGGCCCGTTTGTGTATAGTTTATGTTTTCTCCGGCCTGCTTCTCGTCGTCTATTCTCATATCTATTTTCGGTTGGGGTTTGCTTTGCCTTAGCTTTGCTGCCTTGCCACGCCTACCAGACTAGCATTTATTCAAATAAAATTACATCCATCAATCTTTTTATCCCTATTATCTATTCACGTAGTAATTTCCTCAATTCCTACCACGTACGGGGTTGAAGAAGGACTATTTAGTCTTCAAGCACCCCAGGGGACTATTGTTTCGCAATAAATATTAATCTTATACCTTAATACCTGCCGTAATAGAGAGAGTTTGTTTGTTTTTGGAATTTCGCACAATGCTCCCCAGTGGCTCAGCGGTATGTCTGCGGATTTACACGCTAAAATCCGGGTTTCGATACCCGTGGTGGGCAGAGCACAGATAGCCCATTGTGTAGCTTTGTGCTTAATTCAAAAACAACAACAACAAACAATTTCGCACAAAGCTACTCGAGGGCTATCTGTGCTAGTAGTCCCTAATTTAGTAGTGTAAGATTAGAGGGAAGGCACATAGTCATCACCACCAACCGCCAACTCTTGGGCTACTCTTTTACTAACGAATAGTGGGATTGGCCGTCACATTATAATAGTCCCACGGCTGAAAGGGTGAGCAAGTTTGGTGTAACGGGGATTCGAATCCGCGACCCTCTGATTACGAGTCGAATAGAGAGAGAGTGATGAAAAGTAATAGCGTATGTTAAATGATTTTTACATATCTAGGGAAATAACGTGGATAAGATTACGGTTTGAGATGAAAACTCATAAAACGTTGGAAACCAATATGTTTTATATATTTTTTTTTATAAAAACCATTACAACCAGCAGATTTGTATCAATTTCTACATATTATAAGACTTGTTTGTTGTGCATCTTAAACTGGATATATGTGAAAAGAGTATCTATATATCCATAAAAAGTAAAGGTTTATGTTCTTAAAGTTTCAAGAACTTCTAACGCTGGTACAGGACCTTAATAAATGAAATAAATGTGTGGATGCAGTGACTATATATACATGTACAGGATTCAATAATTAAATAAATTTAAGTAATGTATGTTAACAAGCTACGACTTTAAATCAGTTGTAACAAGCTGTAGGAAAGTATGTTACTTCTATAAATTTTTCAAAATTAATGAAATAAATTACAAAATTAACTGCGCACAAGGCAAAGTCAACTATAACTCTAGTTAAAGCAAAATTAAATGAAACGTTTACACATGAGCATATCTTCTATTGCCACTAATAAGATTAAAAACAATGATTTGACAAACGTTCAGAAGCTAGAAGTTTATAAGTTTCCAGATACATTTCGAAGTCAACAGATGTTTTTTTATTAGAAGAATAGCTGAAGGAATATGAAACACACGAATCTCTTTTGACCACTAATAAGAGCCTCTATACCCTCCACAACTGATATAATTCTAAAGAAGTTGTGTACCTTTGTCTTGCTCAAATATTATCTTGGAAGCCAAAATTACCTTAAAATTGGAAATCAGGCGTGGCTCAGTAATAAGCTTACCCCCACTGTGAATCTAAGGATTCACGATCCACTCACCACGACCGCAAAAACGTACTCCGCATGTTATAGCCGCAGACGTGTTATGAAAGTGATGGTTAAATCCCATTGAACTATCGGTGTATCCTGCTGACTAAATAATTTCTTTCCAGCCTTTCAAATAAAATTTATGGAATGGTATACGCAGATGACTCTTGTGTAGTTTTGAACGAAAATTTTGAAAATACACTCATCCGTGGGAGGTCTGTGGAAAGCTTATGATTATGTGTGATCTGAGACTGAGTGTTAAAATTCGCAGAAGTAGTTGAAATTGCTTTATTGCTCAATAGGTATAAATAATGTGTTAAAGCTTTGGAAGAAGTAGTTCTGAGGTTATCACAGAATTTGGAACATCATTGCTATATAAGCAAAATTAACTCAGAATCGACTTTTTTACCTATAAAAAATAATTTATTTGCTTCTTAATTTTGACCTTATGAATATCCGTCGCCGGTGATTGAAAGTACAAAGAAAGAACCTACACACACACAAGAATGAAAAACAGTACATGAAATTGAATAGCAAACGTAATACCACTGTCTTTTGTAATTACTAGACAGAACTTAGATAAATCTTCACCAAAATTGGCCTGGAGATTCGTTAGATATGTCTACCATACAAATTTTCAGTTTTGCATTTGCAGTTTTTATGGGCGTTTTTTGCTTCCATTTCTAAACCACTAAATTACCTTTATGGATGGATCTTTACCATATTTCATATGGAAGTTCATTAGGTTTATGGGGAGATACTTGCAAATTATAGGTTTTGCATTTTGCAAACAGTTACAGGCATAAGAGTTTTGGTTTGAATTTCATGCAAAGCTACACGAGGGCTATTTGCGTTAGCCGTCCCTAATTTAGCAGTGGGCTAAATTAGTGGGCTAACACTAGAGGAAAGACAACTAGTCATCACCACCCACTGCCAACTCCTGGGCTAATCTTTTACCAACGAATAGTGAGATTGACCATCACATTATAACCCCCATAGGGCTAAAAGGGTAAGCATGTTTAGTACAACAAGGACTCGAACCTGCAACCCTCGGATTACGAGTCAAGTGCTTTAACCGCCGGGCCATGTAAAAGGGAAGTAGCTTTTCTTGTAATAACAGCTTTCAGTAATCGTGAATTTACATAACTTCGGCCTAGAGGATGGGTACTGATTTAGTTTAAAGAAACTTATTATTGGAATGATCGACTACAATGCATCAACAACAATATCTGACACGCTATGAATGTGCATTGTTGTTGGTATTATTACAGTTTAGTATGAAGAAAAAACGTAAACTAAATAAATAGGTTGTTGTATAAGTAAAACAATCCAGAAATAAACATGTTTATTTTATGAATAGTCATTAAATGGTTTCAAGACACAAGTAACAAATAAAGAAAACAGAATACGAAAATGTTACAGCAATGAAACAGATCTCGCACAAATCATTCACTGTGTTTGTCGTATCCCAGCAGGTCTGAAGAACTCTGGATTGAGCGAAACACGTTGTTGACAATGGATGTGATAAATATAGTATAGTTGGAATACTCCCAGCATAACTTATTCCAGTTCTTGAAAATCTGTAAGAGACTAGATAAAGAATTTAGTGTTTAAGAAAATTTAATAACTCTAATAATAATAATGTCTTACGACAAGTAAAACTGAAAGAATTAAACACTTCTGGAAATATGTTAATTGGTATGTCTACTTGTTTTGTTTTCCTACAGTTTTGTCATTACGTGTTTCTTCTAGAACAACTACATCATTTATAAGCTGTGTTTGTTACTATAATGAAATGCTTACAAGCTATTAAATTAAATAAATATCATCCTTATGCACGAACGATGTTTACTAATGCAAACTCTGTTTATTTTTTTTCATTTACGTAATGTTTGCCTCATTTACCACATCTTTCTTGTGCATATGATTTGACGTACCAGTCAACACGTTTTCCTGTGTGAAAGTTTTGGGTTGATGAGGTATTTGAGCTCTCATGATTCAAAATATAGTTGAAGATAAAGAGTGCAATTCATAGGTTTACTATAGCGTTACTTCAGAACAGACTGACACGTCTTTCAGTCTTGGTGATGGAACCGTAATTTTCCTTTTCATGTGGCGTCGTACAAATGATTTGCATATAATTTTTTATATAGTAAAGTGAGCCTTTCGTGAAATGTACAGTCCTTTATACGTTCGGAATTAACATCGATAGAAAGGAGTTTGCTTCAAGTTATTGATCTCTTTATGTTTTACCGTCAATAATCCTTAGTTTTTATTTCCATTTGAGATTTTTTGTAACTTCGTTGAAAGGCTTTGTTACGTTGTTACATTCATTCTATTCGAAATATTACATATGCAATGGGAAAACTGAAAATAGGCAGATAGGTATGATTTGACCATCTCTGATTTGTTTTTTTTTACCTTTCGTGTAAATAAAATAAAAGACAATAAAATATAAGTGTATCTCATTCGTGTTAAAGTACGAAATACACTTGTTTTTAATGAGTTTCTTATTCAAGTTTTCCGTAAAAATATAAGAAATATGCTAATGCAATTTTTGTTTACACACAAGAACCAAAACAAGAGTTTATTTGTTTTGTTGAAATTTGATCAAAGCTATTCCAAGGCTATCAGCGCTAGCCACCCCTAATTTTGCAGTGTAATACCAGAATGAAGGCAGCTAGTCATCACCACCCACTGTCAACTCCTGTGCTACTCTTTTAGCAACAAATAGTTGGATTGACCGTTACATAATAACGCCCTCACGGCTGAAAGAGTGAGCATGTTTTGTTAGACCGAGATTCGAACTCACTACCCTCAGATTACGAGTCGAACGCCTTAACTCACCTGGATATGCCGGTCCAAAACAAGAGAGAGACAAGACTTCTGAAAGGTGAAACCGTGTAATCGCGTAACTGGAATGTGGGTAAATTACAGAATAAAAACAACTGGGAAACTTCACACCATTTTTCATTCGAATAAAACAAACAGCAAAATAAATTTGTAAAGACGGTGAAATTTTTGTTTTCTAACATACTCAGTTTTTCATAAGATTTTCACAGACTTTACCCTTTAATATAATTTAATAACTTCTTTCAGTTGTTTTTAAACATGTAAAATGACTTAATCAGGTATCAAAGTTTTTGTTTTATCATGTTATGTCATTTACGTTTATTACTTTAGAAGTGCTTGGGAAATGCAGAGTTTGAGCTTCATGAAATAAGAATTGACATATCTAGATATTTTTACATGGAAACGAATAACTTTTGTTCATTTATAAGTCAAATTACGTAAATTACATGAATTTTTAGATTTTTAAATTACATTTACAATATATTTAGTAAAACTATTTCAAGCAACATGTTAGTTTTATTTTTAGTTTGATTAAACTTTAACTCAATGGTTTGCTCTATTGAAGTATTCTGGGTTTTATGATGAACAAAAAATAAAATCCTAAAAACGGGAATATCTCATTTTATCACTCACTGAGATTTTATTTTTGTACATGTATTTTCTTACAGCAAAGCTTCATTGGGAACCGAACATCTGATTTTTGCGTTGTAAATTCGAAGACTCATCGCTGTACCAGAAGGGGATATTTTTAACGTGTAACACATTTTAATATCACATATTATTTTAAAATTAACAAAGAAACGAAAACTATGACTACACTTAGACTGATATTCAAACTCCGAATTATCATGGGTTAGCTATGTACAAAAAGTGTGGTATCTCAGACCGTTTTATTTTAAAATTTCTGGGTTTTCACCTTCCTTTAGACTTTCAAGTCATCAGTTTAATCTAGTGGCTATGGAGAACAATTCGCCATTAAAAGTACCAAAAATAAGAAATTAATACAAAATATTAATATAGATAACATGTAATCATGTTTAGTTCTGTTCAGAATATAATAAGAAGAGCGACCTTTCAGTATTTGGAATAGTTGTGGCCATACCACCTAAAGATTATGTCAAAAGTTCGGTTCTATGAATAAATTATGCTTCAGTGTTACATAACTGGAGATATAACGGAAGTTACAGTGCACAACACTTTTTTTGAAAAGTATTGCTTTTTAAAAAGCTTCTGCTGATTGTGACAGGTATTTGGTGGGCATGCACAGATACAGTTTTAGTTTTGTTTCATCACGTAGGAACTCTAAGAAATAGACAGTTAACTGTTTACTGGCAATAATGTATTTAATTGCGTTTATGTTTCTAATACGCTTTTTAGTACAACATAATTAAAAGTGTTTTGCTCCTGATTTTCGTTTGTATGCAATGTCCGGTGCTTCACGTTGCAGTGTCCAACAGTATTCAGCAAGCATTGACGGATTCCAGTTGCCCCGATATCGTTTTTCCATTGTAGCAACGTCCTGATGAAACCTTTCACCGTGTTCGTCACTGACAACACTGAGATTTGAAGGAAAAAAGTCCAAGTGTGAGTGGAAGAAATGAATTTCGATTAACATGTTGCACTTCATTGCTTTGTATGCTTTGAGAAGTTTATCTACCAGCTGAATGTAATTTGGGGTTCTGTAATTACCAATAAATTTGTCAACAACGTCTTTGAAAGCTTTCCAGGCAATATTTTCCGGCCCAACTAACAGATCTTTGAACCAATTGTCACTCATAACATTTCTGATCTGAGGGCCAACAAAAATGCCCTCTTTTATCTTGGCGTCAGTTACTCTTGGGAACATCTGTTTTAAAGAACGAAAACCTTCGCCTTCTTTGTTCATTGCTTTTGCGAAATTCTTCAAAAGTCTCAATTTTATGTGAAAAGGAGGCAAAAAACAAAATCTGTGCCAGATCGACCATCGGTTCATGCTCCACATTTTCCTGTCTTGGAATTAACTTTTTACAGAGTGGCCACCTCTGTCTAGAATAATGTGACTCTTTGGCGCGACTCTCCCATTAACAGATGAATTAACAGTACTTTGTACAGCCGAGCTGCGGTCTCAGTAACAGAGCAATGACTTTCAGACCTCCTCAGATATTCCAGTTGTACTTGCTGTATTGGATGAGTTTCAGCAACATTTCCATGTTCTCGTAGGTTTCTTTCATGTGTGCTACATAGCCAACAGGTATTGAAGGATGAACTCTGTCATTGTGTAACAGAACAGCTTTGAGGCTAAACATTGATGAATAAAGAAAGAGAAACTACTATCGGGGTCATGGTCACAACCCAAAGCAGAAAACAATCCTTTGACGTAAATCATAAACAGAGACTGTCAACTAGTGCTAAAAATTTGTTATACCATCTTGGCGGCTTTGAAAAACAGAAATTTTCGCACCTGGTGACAGCAAACACAATTCCTGCAGTCTTGAACCCAGTAATTCGGCTTTTTCTTTTGACAGACCTTAATCTCTGACCAGATCGTTTAATTCTAACTGTGCCATGAGATGTGGATCGCCTGAAGAGTACTATTGAAAACCGGAATCAATGTCACTACCAGTTCCTTTCATTACAGTTTCTTCATCTGGTTCGTCTAAGGTCCATTCCTCTGGTGGTTTCTGAGTTGGAAAACTGTCGTCATGTGGCACGCGTCTCATTGCTGAAGGCATAGTAGGGTATTCAACTGACTTCTTGTTTTTGGAAGAGAAACCATACACATTAGTTAAATAGAAGTAACAGTCCGTTACATGTTTTTTTTTGTTCTCGCCATATCATCGGGACAGCAAACGGCATTGTCTTTCGAGTGCCTCTGAACCAAGCTCTCAGACAGACAGCACATGTCGCACAACAAATGTGAGGTGCCCATTCCTGGTTTTGAGCACCAATTTTACAGCAGAAGTACAGATGATATGCTTTCTTCACCAGAGCAGTCATTGAGCGTCTCTGATGAACAAGCGTATACTCGCCACAAATATAGCAGAATGTATCGTGGCTGTTACGACATTGACGAGACAAATTGACCGACACCAATCGTCCTGTGAAACGTCTATAACATCTAACTTACTTGTTACAGTGCTACTGAGGCAATGCTATATTCTGAAACAATACGTACACACTATAAGGTCTAAATTAATCCAATGAGCAGCATCTGTGTATGCAAGGCACTTTTATAGCCTCTTGAAACAATGTGAAGCTGACTCCGGCCTGCTCAGGCATCCCCGGGCTGCATATTTCCACAGAACAGCTTCCAACCTGTCCTGATCTCATGCCTGGATATGTCCACTTTGCACAAAACATTGTTCATAGGTCTCTTACAGAAACGAAAATTTTTAGATACAAATATAGGAAAAGAACATGACAAAACTGAAGATGTCTATGAAATGGTACGTGATGGGGAAGTTTGGATGTGATTTTGATGATCAGCAAACAAAAATCTATAAGGAACACCCAACTGTATTCAAGAGGCAAAAACTTTGTTGTGCAATGTAATCATTCCGCTGCTAACGTAACTGCTTACATGTGTAGTAACAAATTCTGTTTCAGCATATCGTACAATTAATATTCTGTAAAGTTTTCTTTGCTATTTGTATTGATTATATTTTTAATTCGCTCAGTAGCACAGCGATATGTCTGTAGACTTACATTAACAGAAAAAGGGTTTCATATTCGTGGTGGGCAGAGCACAGAGAGATCATTGTGTAGTTTGTGCTTAAGTTGAAACAAACCAAACCTGTTTACTTAAATGTACATCTGATTAATGAAAGTAAGTTTTCAGATTAAGTTTAAATATTTTATAATGAGTGAAGTTTATCTTCAAGAATAGCTTACAAGAATTGGGTCTCAGAACGATAATCTGACGATAATGAACGTAGCGTGTATGTCAGCATCATTGAATATAACTAAAACTCTTGTGTGCTACGTATTGAATTTCACACTTTGGGTAATAAGAAAATAACTGTAGTATGTGTAATAATGATTTATTTATTACAGAACACAATTGTAAATGAAAGTATTCAACAAGAATACGAGTTTCACAAAAACTGTAGATGAAATTTTGATTATATTTTTATTGATGTAATTTTAAGTGTAGTTGTGAGAAACTGTACTTCTTAAAATTGCTTATCAATAAATAATATCACTTTTAATATGTAAAACATTACAGTCTAAATCAGTAAAGTATATCCAAATTCTGAGCTTTAAACATTGATGCGCATGTGTGTTTCTCTTATAATAAAGTCACATCGAGTTATCTGCTGAGTCCACCGAGAAGAATCGAATCCCTGATTTTAACGTTCTAAATACGTAGACTTACCGCCTCTACTAGCGGGGGACAAACAGTGGTGTAATGAGTTGAGTAAGACTATAGAACACAATCTCAACACTTATTTTTTCCTGCAGTCCTTCACAGAAGAAAATGCTCATTTTTTCTAAATTTTTGTGAACGAAGTACGAATACTTCGATTGTAAATTACAAGCACAAATAGCTGCTCATATATAATAGTGCCGTTTCTTCTAGTATATATAATTCATGTGCACTTCAACACATTCAATATTTTTCTTTTTAAAATGTTTGATACATAAGACACGAGTGACAGTTTAAAAAGAGTTCACAAGATACTGAAAATAGTTTAGAATGTTAACGCGCGGGTGGCTATTTATAACAGTTTAGACACATAGACGAAATCTACTGTTTTTATACAGTTTGTTATAGTCTAATATACTTTATATATTAAACCAAATTATTAATAAAATGCAACAAAATTTAAAACCTTGATTGTTGATTGGTTAAATCTCACTACAAACAGGATGAAAATATAACAAACCTAAGGATATTACTTATAATTACTTTTCAGAAGATGCTCTTCAAGATATTCTTACCCAGCTATGTATGGGTACCTAAAGTTCACAAAGATAACACTTATTTTAGATTCATTTTATACATCTTCGGTTCTCATACTTGTAACTAGCAAACTTCATTCCTATTCTGAATTCACTCACTTCCGAAGAATTTACATTTAAAAATCCGTTTTCTTTTGCACAAGATATTTCCAGAATTAATAATACTGGTAAGTATTTACTTGCGAGTTTCTACACTGAATCTTTATTCAAAAACATCTCACTCGAGGAAACAATAGAAAGAAGCTTTGTCTGAACAAAAATGAAAGATATGCATAAGCTTCAATCGTCAATAGTTCAAAGTATTACTTAAACTTGCCCGAAAGGAGAATCACTTTCTGATTATTCTTACGGATTAAGTACTTAAAATGGACGAAATCAAAATACAAAATGGATTTTTATTTTCACAAACTGGCGTTGGTGTCCTAAATAAGATAGAATTTGTCGTTAGAGCTTAGGTTTTAATTTCAGCTCTTCAACTTGAAATCAGAGGTAACATGCGGCGTATGCAACTGAATTTTGGGGTTTCCCTTTTACTTATTGAAAACGGAGCACAGTTGTCGTTAAATTATGAAAAGTAACGGCCTTATTTGTCTCACAGAGTCACACCAAGGATTTATCTATTGAAATTATTAGTTGACAGTGTTTATATACATATATAGCTTATCAGAGTTATATAAGTGTTTAAATGAAACAGAAACTGTTATTTATTTATGTAGTTTTACAAACGATAGTTTATTGATAGTGTACAATATTTATGTAAGAATCATTTACTGACTTGTGCATATAAAGTGCAAACCTACCAATATAAATATTTCTCACACACATCTTATGTCACATAAATGACATTGATTTGTCATACAGAGTGTTGAGAAAATTATGTTTAAACACGTTTATACATAGTTTTACAGAATTATGTGATTTATTTATTTTTGATGGAGTTTGAAACAGACAAGAATAAATTTTTGCTAAAAACTTCGAATAAGAATTATTGTTTTATTGTTTATGCATACCCGACGGGAGATAAGAGGTATCTTCTGAGAAAACAATAAATAACATATCATATAACTTTTTGTAACTTTTATCTTACAGTTCTAATGTCTTTATTGTATGATAATAAACAAACTATTTAGTCGTGCATAGATGTTAAAGATAAACATGTTAATGTATCTGATACATGTTAATGAAAAATAAATAAGAGACATGTATGATTTATTGTCCTTCTGTTTTCGGCACTGAAAGACCTTTGTACTTAGTGTTCTCCGAAAGTAAACAGTTATGTGTATTTATCAATCAGAGTACATTGAGCATGAAATTATTTAATATGTATTTAATGTACATTTAGTGTTTTTTGTTCTTATAAGACATTCAACATGAAGTCAAATCATAAGTTTTTTTGATTTATCACACTGACAGCAGGAACAGAACAAACTGAGGCCTGTCTTGAGCCTTGGTAGCCCGAGATACTATGCTACTTCATAATCTGGCGTCTCATACCGAGATATTTAAAACATACTTGTATAAGCTAGTGTAATAAATTTTATTTAAAAAAATAAATCTCACAGCATAGTTAATTATTAGAATGTTTAGCCACCCTGTGATATTTTGTATTAAGAATATAAACACGTATAATATTTTCCTTCGTAAATTTGATTTCTCTTTCAATATTTGTCTGCGCAATATAGCTCACATGTATACTTTACACAACTTTCTTCGCAAAATGAAAACAGTTATCATTTCAATATATCTTAGAGTGTGTGTTTGTGTTTTTCTTATAGCAAAGCGACATTTGTGTATTTGCTGAGCCCACCGACGGGAATCGAACCCCTGAATTTAGCGTTGTAAATCCGTAGACTTACTACTGTACCAGCAGGGGGCGTATCTAAGTAACTGTAGATTCTAGCATCAGATAAATCCAAAACATAACCCAACATGACGATTATCAGGTGTTTAGAAATAAAAGCATAAAATGGTCCAATGATAAAGAGCTGAGATCCAAGTTATTTGAATTAAATGCACACTATAGATGTGTTGACTGATATATTTTACCATGTCCAAGGTCTCATAAATTAAGTTACTTAATACTGCTTAAAATTATTTTAATTCGAAGGAAGGCTTGTAAAGGTCCTGATGAGTAATAATATCGAATCGGATATACGCTCACTTCGTGCTTGACATTGTTTATCCACAAAAATGTAGCTGATACAAAGGAATAAAAGGTCTCATTGATTAATTTACTTTTATCCTGCCTGAACGAATTTCAAGTGCCGCGGCATTGCGAATTCCCTTTTTTAACTTTAAATTACTTGAAAAAGAAGGATCTCAGTGTAAAATTGACGGAGAAAACATTTAATGTGGACTGAAATATTACACTGATACCTTGATGTGAGAATCTTGGGCTATTTTAATTATTTTTTCGTTTTGTCACACCAAACATGTTCATTTTTTCAACCATGGGGACGATATAATGTGACGATTAATCCCATTATTCGTTGCCAAAAGAGTAGCCCAAAAGCTAGCGGTTGGTGGCGATGACCAGCTGCCTTCTTTCTAGTCTTACACTGCTACATTATGGACGGACTTTGCGCGAAATTCAAAAAACAAACAAACAATCATCCTACTGGCGACAAGCATATGTGTTTCTGACAAATCTAAAGACATACAGATATGTCTAGATAACAGAAACGTAAAAGAAAAATAAACACGCCAAGTAACTGGCTTATTTACTAGAAGATTGACGAAGATCATCTGAGGCCAACTTAGCCATTTAAACAACGTACTGGTACCCAGTTTGTATATGTGTTATCGTATGATATGAGTAATATGTAAGAATTGTGAGCAGCTATACATTGTATTGGTAACAGACTCTGTTAACGTTTACGTCAGGTAAGAAACAAAAGGAGAATCATCCTTATGGATACCATTGAAGAAGGAAGATGCCATTAATGATTTCTCAGTTCACTTGAATAGTTACCATCACTTTTCACTAAAATAAACCATCTTGAAAACTGATCAATCGATAAAATGTTACAACCGAGATTGAAAATAAGTTAATAAATTTATATTTCCAAAATTAATATCAGTTTATCTTTGTTTTTAAAACAACAACAAAACAATCAAACCGGTTTATAACACAACTGTTTAATTTTTGGAAAGTTTTTACGAGGGATAGAGTTGTTGGTCACATTTAGAACTATTGAAAGTGGAAGTCTTTGTACCAATCAGCAGTTGGTGACGTGGTAAAGAATGGCAACTGTGAATATTGATCGATACTATCATTTATCTGTTTGTGCCACCGCCGTTACAGACGGAGTTTTGTAAATTTCTTGAGAATTCGTACCAGGACTTACATCAGTGTCAGATCAACTGAAGTCTACACTCTGTAGAAAAGTAAGCCAAAACAGAGTTAATAATTGATATAGTTTTTTCTACTTTACTTATTTTTTCTTTGTGCGTTTTTTTAGAGGTAATAAATAAATTAAGTACATTTAAGTTAACTTACCGAAAATGGGAAATAGGTTTAAATAATAACAAAAAGCAATTTCCATAGAGTGGTTTGAAGCTTCTATTCTTTTGAGAGTGACATGCTTTTATGTTTATGAATTAGTGTAACATTCTGTATGTTCAAAACTGTAAATAATCTCTAAACAAAATATACAAATTTTTAGCCATGATAATATTCTAACTTTGTCTCCGTCAATAATTTTGTGGCAGGTAGCTCTGAAATACAAACTGACAACGACTGAGTACCTTCACTTAATATGTTTGTATGACCAAAATAAGCAAGAAGAAGCATGTATTCTGTTTCCTCCTTAAATTTAACACATCTTTTATAACAGAGAGTATAATTTATTCCTCTGCAATGTTCAACTTACAGGGTTGCCTCACAGTGCTACAGCAATATTCTTGAAGACTTATAACGCTGGAAAACAGGTTTCGATATCGTTGTTGGGCAGAGATCTTTGTATTATTTTTGCTTAAGCACAAACAAACTGACAAATGTTACTAATATCAGGTTTTAATATTCTTGGTGAGAAGAGAAAGATGTTCCTTTGAATATCGTTATGCTTAAGAACAACCACCCCACCACAAGAAGAGGATTTGGTAGATACTGGCACACAAGGCACGCACCCCGTTTTTAGTTGACAACATACTGAATCTTAAGTTGGTGTCTTTAAAAGTCATAATAGAAAAATCATGATCGATATGATATTGAAAATTTCCACTCCTATAAGCTCGAGCCCCGATTATTTTAAGTACCTACGACATTTCTGATCATAAGTATTAAATTTCTCAAATTATTTTATGTATTTATGGCAAATTTGCCAAGGCTATCTTCTGTCGTCCTGATTTTGAATTTCCATCATAGATAAAAGAATTGGGAAGTATTCCCCAATGTCAATAGCACACTGGGGATTGACCGTAACATGAGGACGGTCCCATAACTGAAAAAAAACGAATTTTTCTAGCGCAAATTTCTTAGATTAAAACAGTCAGTAAATACTTGACTTAGGAGAGAATATTATATTGATATAATTACAAGTAAGAATGCGTGTTGTATAATATTTAAGAAAAGCGTATTGATGGTGAAGCATACTTCATGTTTGACAGAGCATTGGTCTGTCTTCTTCAGATGTGACCAGTACCAAGCAAGCCAAGGTTTATATACAGTTAAAATGATAATAAGGGTTAAATGAGAAGGAAATTGTATGAGCAGGTGACAGGATGCAGGCTGAAGTTGAATGTGGGCAACTCTATGATCGGTGAATAGACCTTGCCAAACAAGGCTGATATTGTGGTGGCGATTATACAATTTGGTGTTAGATCATTTGCTTTGATGATTTTAATATGTTGTAAACTTATTGATTTTCCTTTTTAGTTTAGAGTTGTCGTGGCAGAATAATCTTTTAAAAGTATATTTTAAGTACAGCTGACACCACCGTAACGAGAGAAGCTAAAGCTGAGCACCTTCAGCTTCACCTCGGATGATCTCATATTGAAACCCCTGCCACGTATTTTGTATGGTTTTTACTTGTTATACCTGAAGAAGACAGACTAACAATCTGTCGAATCGGGTAGTATGTTCCAACTTCAACAAACATTTCCTTAATCTTATGAAACGTTATTTGTCTCTCTGCTCTTAACAAACCTTTGAACTCGCTGTGTGTGCAAAACCTAGTGTTTAACTGAAAGATTAGTTTACGGTAAAGATGCTGTTCGAGAACATAAGAGACAGCAGGGGCGTAGATGTTTTACATCCGATGGGAGGATTTTTGCAACCACTTATGTGGACTGTTTAATTTGCAAATTGGTAATCTCTGATTACATATACCTGAAAGATGATTTTTGTAACCACTTATGTGGACTTTTGAATTTGCAAATTGGTAATCTCTGATTACATATAACTGAAAGCTGTAAACATGCAGTCACTGTGTAATTTTGTTGCCATGATACTTTAGAGTTTCCATGTAGGTTTGTGTAAGTGAGGTGTTGTGAACAGTTTTCAAAGTGTTAATAGAATAAAGACAAATGTGTCACAGATGAACTGCCACATAAATTTATTCCTGCACACTGCACAGTATAAAAGATGGCCATTATACTTGACAAGGTTACTAATAACTTTAATTGCATGAACTACGTTTTCAAATAATAATAAAATTTGTATTTACCCTTGATAAGTTTATATCTGCTGAAAAACTGTTCATGTTGTTTAATAAAAATAATCAAAATGTCTTTGCGAATTCTTGAAAATTACACATCAATACAATGTAGCACATAATAATTCATACTTTTCATTGAAGTGAGATTCACTTAGTTCTCTAGTCTACATGTTCCCAAACGTAGACCTCCTTTGTGATGATCTGTTTATGAATTCTTTCATAAGTTCTTTAATATTTATCTTTTCGACCTCATCTTTGTGAGTGTGACAAACTGCCACATGGTTGAGGCGGCATTGAGACATAGTTGACCTTAACCACGTCTTCAATCATCTTAATGCAGAAAAGCTCCGATCACATTCGCAGCTGGATACTGGACATTCAAGCAAAATTTTCATAAGAATAAACACTTCACTAAACATCTGCTGGCTTCTTTCATGCATTTTACAGTAAGCATCCTGTTTGCATGGTAGTTCAATAGGCACCAGATTTAGGAAAGTTACCTTTTTCTCAGCTTCATCAAATATCTTGTAATTATTTCTCTGTTCGCAAAACCCGCTATTGCTCAACTGTCATTGCAGATGCTTCAATCATGCTAGATACTGTCGTTGATTTTGCTTGGAATGCAAGGTTTAGTTCCTCTAATGCAGCAAATGGATGCTTAGCCATAAAAAATCCTAAAACTGTCTTTCCTTTATCAAATCTATCCAGCAGACCTCATGCTTTCACTGCTTCATCTGATTTTTCATTTGCTAATTCAGACAAAGAATAAACAATGTCACTGTAGTGATCATTAGCACATGTAATTTCAGATAGGCGGCACAACCAGCGTGTTGGACAAAGTGGGCGGATGTATTTAATTGGACCATTGTGGCTATCTGACGAAACAGTATTTTCAAAGCTTGTCTTGTATTTGCCTGACCTCTGAAGCAAGACACCAAGTTCATGTACTCACTGGATAGAATCTCGAACACATTCACAAGCTTGAACTGCATGTTGCATTATTAAACTAGCCTTGTGTGCTCCGAAGTGAAAAAACAAAGCTGACGGTTGCTTCTCTTTTAATTTTGCCTGGCATTCACTGTACGCACCACTCATGTTAGCGGCTCCGTCAAAACTGTGCTCTAATTCTGACAGTGGTAAATTTAGTCTAGTCAGTACATTAAGTATAGTCGAGGATATTGTTTCACCAGTTGTATTGGAAACACTGTACAAACCAAAAAATGTCTCATGAACGTCAATATTCTCATCTACGTATCGTACACATATTGCTTCCTGTTGGGCACCTGTAATATTTTGAGTGCCATCAACCATTAGTGCAAAGATTTTACTTTGCTGCACTTCGTGTGCTCTGTTCCTTAATATTTGATGGCTGAACATCTCCATTATTTCATTCTAAGCCTGGGGTGATGTGAATGTGTTTTTCTTTGACAAGTAGGCCGTCAACTCAGGATTTTCCTCTTCCAGGAGCTTCATTAACTGCAGGAAGTTCCCCTCAGTATCAGTATGTCCAAGTAATGCTAAACCTTGACGCAGTAAGAAACGTAAACTTCTGAATACTTTAGCTAGACTTCTTTTGAATTCTTCCTGCTGCTTCTTTTTTCTATCATGTAGCTGGACAGTCACTGGAGTAACATCAAGTGAACCTTCTGGAAATATACCGAATCTGTGCTGAGAGGAAGATTGGTGATCGTTCAATTTCTGTTTTGCTTTTTTTCAGTTGCTAAAACCGGTGGATATGAAGGTATACTCCACTGACCTCTCCAATTTCTCTGTAAATAGGCCTCTATTTTCCGCCTTGGCACAATGAAATCATATGACGTTTTGAGTCTGATTGTCGAATTGCAGCATGAAACTCATCAAACCACTTGCCCTGGAAGTTAATATTTTGAGATTTTTCTTTTTGTCGTGGAATTATTAAGGCGTCTAGATGATTTGGCTTTCCATACTGTATCTGTGGAGTGTCAGATTTTTCATTACTGTACAAATTTGTTTCACAACTATCTGGTGGTCATGATGTACAATAGCTGCACAAATATTTTCAGACTTGTCTTCTGATGAACATGGTACTTCCTCGGTATGGCAAGTTTCTATTTCTTTGCTTGAGGTTGTTGGATTATCTGCATCTATATTGTCACTTGTAGTAATAGTAACTGACTGTCTAATATCGGAAAGTTTTGGACGCTTGCATGTCATAATTGGAATTTGTTTCCCTAATGACTCAACAGGCTAAAATACAGTGTTTATTGGAAAACTCTAATGTACAAAGAACGAAAATAGAACAGACTAGAAGTAGGATTGAACTGTACAATGTGTTTAAGTCTAACGCGCGAACCTCACAGTGACTACCGAGCCGACTGACCGACTGGGCATCGCTGTGTGTTGGTTACAACACGAGTAATTGCAAGTTTCTCGAAAAATGCTTAAACAATCACAAATACATTATATCCCTGTTAACGCTCATCAAAAGGTAAACACGTTGTGATATAATGTCTATAAGCACGTCCATTAAATAGAAAAACACTTAAACAAAAACTAGCAATACAATTCGAGTAGAGGCTTCAGGCCGTTGAAATCTCTCCTTTTGTGTTCTAATTATACAAGAAAATACAATATTTTTACTGTCTATGATAAGAGAATATATTGTTTTTTTAAGATAAAGCACCAGCACTTTATTAGAGGGCGGTGATAATCTGAAATTTCATGGATTAATGAGGGCCATAAACACAGGTCTAATGAGTCCTGTTGTAAAATCGAGACTCAGACTAAAGGGAGCTGTGGGAGTGATGTAGGGCTCATTTGGATCCGAGCGGTCCGAACCTGTCGTTAACTGTACACTAAATGTACACTATGATCAGCGGATTCGGCAGCTAAGGAGAGGAAGAAGTTCGACAATAAAACCGGCTAGACATGCATAAGAACAAGTGGCGTAGGAAAACCGCACATTATACACATAAGATTGATTCAGCTACAATCTACAAATGGCCTGCCAGATCTAGATCACAGAAGTTTACGCTTAGGAGTAATATTTTCGAATTTCATGCTCTGTTCAATCTGTTGTGATGAAAATTTTACTTCATCTTACACTGCGTACAAGACGTAGGTAGATTCTGTGATAGTGCTTGCAAGTCTTGCATGTATACTTAAGCCTACTGACTGTTACTTACGAACTATCGCTTAGATCGAAAAGCTCAGAAGCACGCCTATATTAGAGATGTACATTTCGGCTACTGAAAAAGCTTACATCTAGGCTTAATTATGTAATTCGATTGGTAAGAACACGAGACTCACAAGAACAAACATAAAACTTATAGGCCTGTGATGCAATAAAACAATTCAACAGACCAAACTGTACGGGGGATGATTGTGTGCACCATACCTCCCATATAACATGAAGGGGTGTATCCCTCTCATCCCCTCAGGATCTACGCTTATGAGAGACAGAATACATTAAATCAATGGTTTGATGGCTATATTGTAAAATAAAAATAAAACTTTTGTATTGTTTATTTGTTTTTGAAATACGCATAAAGCTACTTGAGGGCTATCTGTGCTAGCCGTCCATAATTTAGCAGTGTAAGACTGGAGGGAAGGGAGCTAGTCATCACCATCCACCGCCAACTCTTGGGCTACTCTTTTGCCAACGAATAGTGGGATTGACCGTCACATTATACACCCCCACGGCTGGTTGGGCGAGCATGTTTAGCGCGAAGTGGGCGCGAACCTGTGACCCTCGGATTATGAGTCGCACACCTTACGCGCTTGGCCATGCCAGGCCAAAACTTTTGTAATCATGTGTAAGAATTATATTTCCAGTTCAATGCTTATAACTTGATGTCATTTTTGATGACGAGAAACCCACTTGAAATAAAAAGTTATATCGAAACGGTTGGTATGGGTATTAACATTTTATTGACGAGTAGAGAACAACGTTTTGACCTTCCTTTGTCATATTCAGGTTCACAAAAAGAGTTTGCAAGCGACCGTTTCCAGACATGTCTTATGGATGACAGTATAAACGGGTACGAAATTGTTGGGAGCGTTGCAGTTGGATGTTAGGTTATTAATTAGTATGGGTATAAAAGAGTTTCTTTATATTGGTTAATTTTGTACGTGATTTTTGAATAAATTTGGTGTTTACTGGAAAGTTGTGTTTTGTTATAAGATTTTTCCAAATGTTGGTTATTTTGTCGCTGATGTCGGGAACATATGATATGCAGCAGAATTAGGTTTTCTTGTTTGTTGTATCTGGGGATTTATTATTGTTTGCTACTGATCTAAGTGTGTGCGTATAATTTTTCCACGGTTTTTTGAGGAATTGTGGCCCCCCAGTGGCTCAGCCTTATGTCTGCGGACTTACACGCTAAAATCCGGGTTTCGATACCTATGTTGGGCAGAGCACAGATAGCCCATTGTGTAGCTTTGTGCTTAATTCAAAAACAAACAAAAAAACAAAACGAGGAATTGTGTTAATGTTGATGAAATGTTATTTTATTTTGTTAATGTTATCGAGTGAACATAGTTTTCTGACTGTGTTTGTTGGTCTCTTAATATGTTTAGTTTTTGTTTTGTTTCATGTCCTGAGTCCCAGTGAATGTATAATCTAGTATGTGTGATTTTTCTGTGGAATTTTATTTTGAATAGGCGCGGCATGTCCAAGCGTGTTAAGGCGTGCGACTTGTAATCTGAAGGTCACGGGTTCGCATCCCCATCGCGCCAAACATGTTCGCCCTTTCAGTCGTGGGGGCGTTATAACGTAACGGTCAATCCCACTATTCGTTGGTAAAAGACTAGATCAAGAGTTGGCGGTGGGGGGTGATGACTAGCTGCCTTCCCTCAGTCTTACACTTCTAAATTAGGGACGGCGAGCACAAATAACACTCGAGTAGCTTTGTGCAAAACTGTTTGGAATTGTTTGTCGGTTTTCGTAATCTTGAGGTTAAGAATGCTATATGGTGAATTTCTAAGTCTACAGGTGATTTTAATGTTGGGGTATATCGAGTTAACGGGGTTTATAACACTAAGTGTGCGTTTGTCGATGTGAATCTACCAATCTACTGGTGACACGGAATTTCCGTGAAAATGGAAACTAGATTCAAGTAACGCTAAAAAAAAACCTCCACACGTCTTTGAACACTGCAGATAAAAAAAAACACAACATGACTATAGAAAACTTCCAGATACTAAGTGGGGAAACAAATATAAACAAACGCAAAATGAAAGAAGCCCTACTTATACAACTCAAACCAAAAGTAAACCAATATAAAGAAACACCTTTATACCTACACTAATTAATAACCTAACATCCAACTGCAACTGCCACTGCAATCCTGCACCCGTTTATACTGTCGACCCTAAGACATGTGTTGGCAATGTTGAGTTGCAAACTCTCTTTGTTACTCTGAAGATGACTTAGAAAGGCCGAAACGTTGTTCTCTGCTTATCAATAAAAGTGTTAATATCAAAACCATCCGTTCCAAAATACAACTTGATATCATAATTTATTTTTAGTTCATATTATATTCTTCAGATATTATAATCAATGAAACTTTTCTGACAAGCGGGACATATTTTGCTTTGGTTAATATACCGTAGATATTTCTTAATAATAATTGATTTCTTTGTGTATTAACTATCTCTGTTTATTCTTCGGTTACAGTAAATTCCTGCCAGTGGACTAGACACAAGAACACCAAATGGCTAACCTCAAACCAGGTCTCTTGTGGTTATATTTTTCTACATTTCTTGGTAAGAAAAATTTTCTTAACTCACACATTATAACAGAGAATAAACATCAGAGGATTTACATCAAGATCGAGGGTTTGAGACTTTTTGGTTAGCTGATATTTTGCATTATGTATAATATAAGTGAAATGTAACAGCTATTTTAATGTCAATATATCTGAAAGGAAGAATACTGGACTTTATATTGTAAATTATAGGTTTTTGTTTTGAAAGGTTTGATATTTCAGAATGATATGCTTTTGAAAATAACAATTTAATAAACTACAGCCTCGTTTTTTGAAGCTGGTACATTTCGTGATTTCTATTTTCTTATGAGTACACTATTTTTGCAGAAGTAATTATTTCTTTAGTTCATGTTTTGGGTGCGCATATCTAAATAGTGATGAGCTCTGTGAATTATTTTTCGTGCTCATAGATCAGTATTCTCAGAGCAAACGTAACTTAACCAGCTAAACAAGACCTTCAAGTCCATCATTTTTACTCACCAAAGAATTGTAAAAGGACAATTATTGACAAGATCCTCATTGAAACCAAAAAGAATGTCTAAGACAAACCTCTAACATCATCCGCTGAAGATTTATACATCATCTCTTTCTGGCTTAATTTCTTCGTCTAAGCACGAGTTACAGCACACCTGAGAAAAACGTTTGAATTTTCCTCAACAACAACATCATCCTCAGATGAAACAGTGATCGGTTTGCTAACCATCTTGGATTCGGCAAGAATCCCACCCCTCAACGAAATCTGAAATTAAATAAATGTCATGAAGAGGAACATTGATAAAACTACCCTCAATACATTTGAAGTAACAGACTCACCTGTGGTAGAACTCGAACCTAAAGGCAGTATACTTGCAAACAACAAAAGATTTCGTGGCACCAGTATCACGTAAAATACGTGTGGATATGGGATAAGAAGTGTCATTTGTCAAAGTCATAGAACCAGCAGACATAAAAGGTTTAATTTTTTTTCTAGCTACGGTAACCTCTTTATAAGTGATCAAATGAACAACATTGGTTCATCTGGTGAAACTACGTCCATATGTGGACACGAATGCACTTGGTATTGTTATCCTTTTCTTTTTCAAAGTCAAACATAACATAACATGACTAGTTTATTTAACAAAAGTGCAGAAGGCTTTGATGAAATTTTACCCTGACTGTGAGAAGGTTTTGAACTAGAGGAGCTGGATTTTTTATAACAATTCTTAACATCAATAGACTGAACGGACACAGTGGGCATTTCTTTTAATGAAAATGGTTTTATGTGTTAAAGTGTAATCATCAGAAAGAACAACTGCTTCCTGTTGTGTTTTAGATTTTTTCATGAAAGTAAACTTTGAGCTCGTCACTGGTACAGTGTTTAAATTCCTCAGTTAGACACAGTTGTCTTAATTTGACGAAACTGTTGCCAATATGCAAAGAATGACACCATGAATGAAATTAAACGTCTTTTCTTCAGCGAATTTCATATAAGTTTAACTATCTCTTTCTTGCCATAACCTTGAAACCTGGTGCTAAGACCTCGGTACAATATCAAATGCTTTGAGAGAAGCTGCTTTAATCTTATCATAATCTGTACAATCTTCGTGAGAGAGAGCAATATAAACTTCTTGGGTTTTACCAGTTAAAACACTCTAATAATAATAATAACCATTTGTCGACGGACCATTTCATGGTTTGGGCAACCTTCTCTTAGACAACTTAATTTTCGTAAAATGGTTGAACTTCAATATATCAATTGAGTTCAAAGTTGTCATTTTACTTTGTTCGATTGGAGTTCAGTCTTATTTCCATTTCCTCCAACCTCATTTCTTTACAGTTTCGATACTGGTTTGTTCAGCCTTAAGACATTTACTTTCACTTTTCCCTTTGATACGGGCTTGCTTTTTCTGTGTTTCGACAGTGGAGATAGTCAAGATAAATGAAATGCAAAAAATAAGAGGCAGAGGAAAGTTTAACATACGAATTGAGTGTAGAAGTAGTTATAAAGGTAGGCGTAATTGTTACTCTTGTAATGGTAAAAGTATAACGAATGTAACAGATGACTGAAGAGCACTGGTATGATTGTTTTGGAATTTCGCACAAAGCTACTCGAGGGCTATCTGTACTAGCCGTCCCTAATTTAGCAGTGTAAGACTAGAGGGAAGGCACCTAGTCATCACCACCCACCGCCAACTCTTAGGCTACTCTTTTACCAACGAATAGTGGTATTGACCGTCATATTATAACGCCCCCACGGTTGAGAGAGCGAGCATGTTTGGCGCGACTCTGGCGCGAAACCGTGACCCTCAGATAACGAAGAGCACACCTTAACGCGCTTAGCCAGGCAAGGCCCTCCACTGGTATGAATGAAAGACTTTGATATAACGGGAACAACATACTTTGATACTTTAACGTAAAAACAAAAGAAAATATGCAACTTTTACAATATCATGTTATACGAAAATAATTTTATGAGCACCTCACTAATTATAACTTACATGTGTTATCAAAATGAAGCTATAAACTAATTACTTCAGAGATCGTAATAAAAACATATAAAGAAACTATAGAGTAACCAATAATGCAAATAAGATTATTCTTATTTTCAAAAGAAGTGAAACAGATTAATATATAAATTGTTTTTAAACGAAACTTTCGATCACGTACTAACAAATAATGCATGTCAATTCATACATATTATCTGTTATTTCAATGAGGAAATTATTATAACAAATATTTTATCTTGCATATTTGTGTTGTCCTGAAAAAGATGTTTGTTTGATTTTCTATATAATTCAACAAATAAACTTGCTGTCTCATTTTAAAAGTATATATTCACGTATAATGCATGTTTCATCACTTATAATGTCTGCCATAGGTGATATTCTTATCTTAATTCTCTATATTAGTTGCAGTCATATAATTTTGATGGAGTTAAATATAATGTATGGAAGACTTAATGTTATCCAATCACATTGCTGTTATATAATCTGTTTAATATAGCAACATTTACACAGTAATATGAAGAGATAATTTATACTTTTCATTTGTATAAAATATGTGAATACAAAACTGAATTAACATAACTCATCATACTAAAGGCATATTACTTTATAAATGAATAAATGATTCAATACAAACTAATGATGTAAAATTTCATTTACGAGGCTCATAAAACTAATTTATTGTCTACTTCAAAGCAGATTTTTCCAAACTCAGATATTGAAACTGTTATGATAACAGGAATTATGTCTTCTCTTAATAATTATAGAAACCGGTGTCGTGTAATTTTCATTTTTTTTTATTAAAATATATTTTATAATAGCCTTTAGTATATGTAAATAAAATGTCAGTTTTTAGTTAAACTGGTATTGAAACATTTGTGACAGCTTAGACATACATTATTTATGAAAACACGATAAATTATCAATTACTATTTGTGTGTTTGTTTTGAATTTCTCACAAAGCCACACAAGGGTTATCTGCGCTATCCGTTCCAAAGTTCGCAGTAAAGGGATAGAGAGAAGGAAACTAGTCATTGGCATCTACATCCAACTTTCGGTCTATTCCTTTACCAAAGGAAGGGCGAGCATGTTTGATAGGACAGAGATTCGAACTGGCAACTCTCCGATTGTGACTCGAGTGCCCTAACCACCTTGAAATCCAAAATGTTTGCCTTTCATTACACAATATACTTTACTATCAAAATAAGCTGTACGTTCATGCAAAATTCAACATTGACAATAAAGATGAATTTTACACGTCACATAGCAAAGCAGTCAGTAAAAAAAATTATTTATTTATATACTTTACATAACAAAATAGAAGCATGAGTGTACAGTTACGAAGTTCTCAATACTTGATACTACAATAAAAAAAATTCTTTTTCTCAGTTGTTACTTTTTGTTTTCGATTTAGAACTCTCATATTTGTCATTTAAAACTGTTTTTGTTTATAAATCTAATTCTCCAAGATCTATACATAGTCTGACTTCTTCAATGTGTAATTTTTTAGACATAATAGTCTTTCAATTTTCATTTTATCAAACATTCATCGAAGTTGTTGTAAGATTTGTAAAAATTTAGTAATTTTCACTGTAGTTACAGATATAATTTAATATCACAATACATTATCACACGACACCCCTTAAGTGACAGTTACATATGCTCTTATATCAAAGAATAAATTGAATTTGAAAGATATGGGTGATTGTTATCCACTTTTAGAGTTGTTATGTTATTATACTTTGAGAATAAATAGGTATACAAAACAGAACATATTGTCACTGTAGTGTTGTTTCAATCACGGAAAATAGCCAGTGTTTGATGATAGTCTTTAAGTCTCACGCTCAAATTATACAGGTAAAACTGAACATAAACACTGAAATAATAGGAGTTTTACCACGTACAGACCTACAACAAACTTATGTTTAATCTATGCTAGATGTACGATAACTTTCTTGAGTTACGAGAATACTCAAATTCATAAAAATAACTCGGAGCCGGTTGAGACCGGTTGCTGGAACCCTACCTCGAAGTGACAGCTGGGAAAGTATCAAAGTACAATATCAGTCATCAACGTAACATCAATTATTAAGGTATTTAACTTTATGAGTATCAAATGTTGTCAAGCTGTAAACCTGTCAGAGGATTCATCCCTTCCATAAATTTGAAAAATACAACCCAGATTGTAAGAATTTGAATATTACTGTCATTTCTTTACGTGTGTAAAAATTTACACCTTCATGAAGTTAGATTATGATCAGATCTTGGTATGTTATACTTGTACAGTTATACTTAGATATACGAGTTCCAGATCGAAAAAGAGAAAGAAGTAACTTAAAGGTAAAATCAGTTTTCTGATGTATCATCAAATATTAATAATCTCATGAAAGACATTTAGCTTTGTGAATTGTGAATAAATAAATATTTGTTTTACAGTGACATGCAAAATCCATTATTCATTGTCAGAGAAAAGGCATAGTGAACATACAGCTTATTTTGATTTTAAAGTATATTCTGTAATGAGAGAGTGTAAATTACTTTGAATATGTGGCTTATATGTAGACCAAATTTGATATTTAACTGTATGTTTTAAGGTATATCAGTGTACCAAACTGAAATAAATATCCATAAATTCAAGTACATTTCATTTTCAAATAAAATTACAAACTTCGGTTCAAAGTGAAAAAAGCAAAAAAATTCAATCAAATTTAAATATTTTATACTTCGTGCATTTCTTAATAGATTGCATTGAAATTCCCTTGAGAAGTAAGGATCCACTAAAACGCATATACGTACAATATGTACTAGACTGAATCATCACAGTCCAAACTACAGAAAGTTGAATATCGCAAAACTATCACTTTTGTTAACAACACACATTGTGTCCTAAAGTTGCTTTGGGCTCATGATACACTGTCGTGTGTCTTGAGAGACATAATATATTTTAATGAGGATTCGTACTGCAGCAAGGTAATTCTTCTTCTGAATAAAATGAATTTGTTTAAATGTACAAAATTTAAAGGCTATTTTGAAGCAAATCATATCCTGTGGAAGATATATATATATATATATATATATATATAACTATTGTTTAATCTGATATGTTTTCATAAGTAGTATGTTAGGGCATCTTGAAGTTTTTCAACAAATGTTTTAGCATGTTTTATATTTAAGACTGAGATTTTACTTAGAAGTTCTAAAGTATCAAATATATTAGACTATGATTTAGGCTGATTTTTAAGAAAATAGCTGAGTACTAACTTATATAATTTTTAATTGAAAGGTAATTCATGCTACCAAAACATTTTCAAAACCTATGTGAAAAACATTTGCTTTGAAATAGACAATAAACTTATTTTATGAGCCTAATGACTGTAATCTTACATGAGTAGTTTACATTGAATCATTTATTCATTTATGTAGTAACGTCTTTCGTACGATATCTCATGTCAATTCAGTTTGCTTCACTAGTTGTTTAACAAATGAAAAATATAAGCTTTAGCTGAAATAGTAAAATAAATATAATGTACAAAAACTGAAGGAAAGTTAGCCTGCACTTTATAAACTAAGACATTTCAGTATGAGAAACGACAATTTATTTAGAAACTTTATATGTTGAATAGAAAGTATACAAAAGTCGTAAGGTAACTAAAATGAATCGTCAAGTATCGCGAATACACATTTAGTGTTTTGTATCACTATGTAAAGTGCAAGAACTGAGTTTACTGATTTTAAATTCAGTGACATACAAAAGCTTTGCTTCACGTGAAATATTACACATTACATATTATAAAATTTGGCAAACTGAAATAAGGATTTCACTGTTAAAAGTGAAACATCAGGTGTGTTAAAATTATGTTGAATTATAGAAACAATGTATTATAGAGTTAAACAATAATGTGTATAATCTTATAATATCTTCGAACGATAGAAACATCTTGAAAAGTATGGAAGTGGAAACTGTAATATGATGCACGTGTGAAATCACAAATTTTGTCGCTAACAATAAAAATGATACGAAAGTGGAAGCTTTATTTTTCATTATTGCATGATATTTAAATAAGCATCCTCTTATGGACAATAATTGTAAAAAGGGATGCTTAGATATAGAACTTAAACATATAATCACCATATAAAGACATTTGTAAAATATATGTAACATATAAATTTAAATTACAAGTATCAGTTACCCTTTATGCAATCCTGTGGAACACTATCTGAGCTTGTAAAACATAATGTAACACAAATGAATATATAAATGAAAAGAACAGAAAAGTTGAAAACAGTATGCGACCTTACAAGACGGTCAACCTTTGTAATATTCTTTCGGTACCTCTTGCAAGACCATCTATCCATAGAATATTAATAATCTTAGTAATACTGACCTATTTGTAACAGAATGTGCTTTTGGTAACTTGGTCTGCTTAGTTACAACACATGCCTGTGTAAAACATGTTTAAATATGTTTTATTTACAAAGTGGAACTGAGAAATGAATATTATGCTTGTAAAAATATCCGCCAACAGAATGTTAGTAATTCAATCTGCCCAGCAGCATTTTTCGCTCACAGTTACACTTCCTGTCTGCAGAAGCACCATTCTTCTTTGTGAACCTCATGCATATTAAAACACAGGTAAATTAAAATATTTTGCCAAGAACAATGGAAATCACAGTTAAGTCGATAGAGGAATGTCGTATTTAATCCGTGAAGTAAAACAAGTAAAACTAAGTTTGTATGTTAAAGTAACAGTTTCACTTGTCATACAATTAAATGTTGACTTTGATGATATATTGAGACACTTACAGTCACTTTATAATGAGATCGTCATGTGGATTTAGTAGCACTCCTAATGGACAATCTCCATCAGTCATGAAAGCCTGAAAACTTGCTCACTGGTAACATTCTTGGAACTATGACATCACTGTCACGTCTCTAATCCTCCTTTTCACTATAATTAATGTGCCTGGTTTTATTGTCAGTCTATGTCTAACAGATACGTTCAGCTCTTATTTTCACATTTTAAACCTAAGTAATTTATGTTTCGCATTTACTTTATTGACGTTTGACCACTTGTACGAGTTTTTACCTTTCCTTCTGTAATTTATCTAATGTTGGTGTTCTCTTTCATCTGTCAGCAGTTTAGTAATTTGAAATTTATATCACATGTTAGTATAATTTATCTGCTTACAGCAAAGTACGTTGAAATTTATTTCATATTTTAATACGGATTATCAGTTATGATCACCACTTTAGTGCTTTCTGATAAATCTTTTATGTTACATTACATATCATCTACCATCTTTTTATCAGTTTCTGACCTATTTCACATGCTAGTGTTACACGTCATATACCATCAGTTTATTATTTTATGATTTATTTCGCATATTAGCTATAGCACCAATTTACTACTTGTTATACTTCCAGTGTTTTTGTTTATGACACATTTCAAGTGTCAGTGTTTCCAACATTTCGCTACTTTGTGATTTATTCACGTATTTGTATTAACTGTCATTTTCCACCAGATGAGATATACTTTAATTTTCAGGCGAGTAAATTGCAATAAATTTATTATTTTAGAGTTATCTGTCATGTGTTCAATACTTAGTTTAACCTATTTATAAAGGTAAACCCGCTGTTTGATTCCTCGTTGTAGAAACAGACAGAAAGTCTTTTGTGTAGCTTTGCGTTTTACTAGGAAAAGTAAAAGAACATTTTAATATGACTTGTATTCAACCACAAATCTAGTTATTTGCAATAATGTTTCTGCAGAGAGACATACTGCTTTTCTATTGTTTCTTCTTTGTTCTTTTCTCTTCCAAATTTTTTCAATTTATCGACGATTTTTTTATTTTATGATGGATTTATTTAAATTTTTGTTGAGTTTTACCTCGATCAAATACTTCCAGATAGATAAAATAATTTTTACATTTAAGTTTTTTTTAACGATTTCGTGGCGTAAAAAGTAAAACAACCTAAAATGTATAATTTAAACTTTCGTGTAATTATACTACAGCAATCGAGATGAAAACTGGTACAAATATAAATGTCCGTGCGACTAATGCATTGAATTAAAAACTTGGATTTGTTCATTTTGGAGAAAATGATTCAGAGCTCACAAAAATAAGCATTTTGGGGGTTTAGGTAAATTACCAGGCCGTAATTTTATCAATTTACACGAGACATGAAACAAACTTTTTTAAACAGGTCCAAAATAGAGATAAAAGTAGTTTTAAAATTAATATTTACTCGCTCAGTAAAAGGTAACGGTCTGCTTTCAACATCATTTTGGCTTTGTGCTATTCCTTGTGTCCTTTCATCAATGTAACCCAAACCAAAGCCATACTTCTTAGCCCTATGTGATGTGCTCCCGGGTGGGACAGTGGTATGTTTTTGGATTTACGATGCTGAAATCAGGGTCTTGATTCCCTTCGATGAACACAACAAATAGTTCAATGTGTCTTTGCTCTCAGAGGAAAAAAATGCGGGGTAAATTCTGTCCTAATTGAGATATGCTTTATTTGATGTTCATGCGTTTGTTTTAACAAACTTATTATCTGGAGAATCCAGATAAAGATTATCAACTAAAGTCACCCACTGTCTTCATCTTGTTTTTCAACTATGTGGAACATGTTTTGTTTAAATTACCCCTTCTGTTGTGTGGATATAATACCTTCCTTTGCTCCTGTCATTTGTATGGTTACAATATTTTACTTTCTTTTTCTTCCAACTTTTAACCCCGCCACAAGATACTGGAATATTGTGCTCTCTGCGTCGATTTTCATATAAAACTATCTAGTTCTTCACTTTAATTTCATAACCACATCTCTTCATCATCTTCACAAAATTCTAAACCAATATGTTTACCACTGATTTCTGAATCAAAATGTCATATTTGCTGATCCTGAATCTTGGTCAGCGAAAAATTCCCATGAAATCCTACCCGCTGTTAATCATTTATTGAACCTCGATATCATTTGGTTTCATCAGATGATCGGAGATACAACGCTTGAGAACAACCAAATCTACAAGACTATATTTATCATCAGGACTGGTAAGTGAATCTTTTGTATACCCCCGTAACTTTCTATATGGTATACATATTTTATTCCAACCCGTTAATAATGCAATTCCCATCCTCTTGAAATTTGTTTGTGTTCTCCACGGCCATGCCATTTTTATCGGACTTTCTTACTTATCCTTGTATTATTATAGCTACCTATTTTCATTAATCTCTTTACCAAAGAGAAGCTATTACCGTGTGATTTGTCATCATTTGTTACTATATGGTGAGTTAAAAATAACTTATAAAACCAAAAAATACTTATTTTATTGCGTTATTAGTTTTGTATTTCATTTTTTTCTTATCAGCTTATTGGTATTATATTGAAGTTAGCAAACTGTTTATAACTTTTTATTAATTATGTAACTACAAAGATTATTCTTTGCTATCAACAATGAAATTACTTTTGTATTTTTCCAGTGTTATCTATAAATCTGTTTCCATTGGGAAGAACTAAAACAACTGATTTAATACAAGTGCTGGATGAATACACTAATTTAGATCTTCAGGAAGGCATTCCTGATGTTCTGAACTTTATGTTGTGGGAATGGAAGAAATGTTTACTTCACCAGGTGAAACACATTTTTTGTTTGTAAAATCGAAAAGATAAAAATTATAATTTTATTCAATGGTAAAATAAAGAAATAAAATGATTTTTTAAATATTTAAATGGTTTCGAAAGTTGTAATAATAATAAAAAATATCAAGTTGAAATTGTTTTAATTTTATTGTAGGGCAGTGAACCTGAAAAGAACTGCTGCCTGGACTTGTAGAACACGAAAATTTGAAAAATATTAATAAGTATTTGGAGGATCAGAGCTGGGTTTATTTATTTGTTTTTTTAGTTTTTAAAATCCTTTTACTTTTGTTTAAATTTACAGCCATGACTGATTTGAAATTTAAATGGTAACTTAACATGGTCTACACTCCATAGTTGTTGCTGTTTGAAATTATGATTTTGCTCAAATATTTCCATATTTAGTACACAACCAACCTGGAGAATTGTGAACTTATCAGAGTTTGAAGCTTTCGACCAGCCTAAATACATTTATATAACACTTTTGATGAGTAGTTAATACAACAGATATTAACAAGTAATCGACTAAACTTATCTTTATTTATAAGCCCCAACTGTATCAGTAATAATATCAAGATACTGTTCTTACCCTGGGTTCTCAAATTTGTTCTGTTGAATTTCCTTGTCTTTACATTTTAATTAATCAACAGGTATCATCGTATGTACGTTATGATAATTTGTCTTACTTTCTGTTCCGCATCTTTGGTGCACTATAAAAGTGACTGTCAAATACCATTGGTGAGTCAGTGAAAAATATCCTAAAAACTGGAGGTAGATGCCATTGACAACCTGCCCACTTTTTAATTTATTGGTTGAAAATAAGAGGAGGTTATGCAAAGTTAGTCATTGTACAACTGGGAAAATTTCAAATACTATTAATACTATCTTAAATGTAGACCTAACGTCTCTTTTTTAACTTAATTTATGTGCATTTGTTCTGTCTCATTATCAACCATAATTATATTCTTCAGAATACATTCGTTGAACAATCATATTCTCTATATGGAATCTGATATTTGTCTTAACTACACTTTCAATAAATTTTAAGTATAGATCTATTAAATTTTTTTACTGATCCTAAACTTTGCTGTTTTCAAATTTTTCTACAGATACGAAAGAAAGTGTTCGTACACCTGCGTCCCGAGTAGTTTCTTGCTCATAACTTAAAAAGTATCACGATTAGACTAATAGACGTATGTTATATTACAAATATTATACTAACACACATCTAGATAAATGTTTATGCAAATTAAATGACATAGAAACTGTTTATAAACAAATAACCAAAAATAGGAGGAGCAGAAAGTGTTTATACATTTCAGAACGTGAGAACAAACTGATATTCCCGTAAAAATTTTGTTTAGTTTGGCGAATAAACTACATTACACCATTCCATAACTAGACACTGGGTTCATACTTATTGAAATTTAGCCAGCAAAAAATGTACTTCCGGCAATTTAGCGCCGTCTCCGTCATTATCTGCTTGGTCCTCATGACGAACAGGAAACATCTGCATAGTGATTTTAAAAAAAACAACGAATTATTGTAAAATAAAAGTCTCGTGTCTCTCTTTACCGTATTGTTACAAAACGTAATGTGCCGAAATCTACTGATCAAAGCAAAATTGCCAAGTTCAAGCTTACAGGATCAACTGTTAACCTCCCTCGTTCCGGACGCCCCACCAAAATTCCGGAGAGAACCAAGAGAGAAGTTATCAGAGAAGTCAGTTGGAACCCTCGTTTAACACATAATGACATACAGAAACTGGTAAGGGACACTGGAGTTGAAATAAGCACCTCTTCAGTTAAGAACATGTTACGCTATTTTAGGTTCAAACCATGCCGTCTTCGTAGAACTCCATATTTAAAGTCTGTTCATTTAGAAACATGATTTAGGTATGCAAAAAAGCATGTAGATAAACCCTTTACTTATTAGAATAGTATTCTTTGGTCAGACGAGACTAAAATCGAGCTTTTAGGCTACAATGATGTTTGCAATATTTTCCATAAGAAGGGGGAACGAAATCTTTCAAAGAACACCGTCCCGACAGTTAAACACGGAGGTGGCTAGATCATGCTAAGGGGTTCCTTTAGCCCTTCTGGTGTAGGCAGCCTTATCCGCGTCAACGTTGATATATTAAGCACTTATATCAAGAATAATGCTCGAAACTTGCGGCTTGGGCGTCGTTGGATCTTCCAGCACGACAATGACCCAAAGCACACATCGAAATATGTGCAATCCTGGTTGCAGATGAACCATATAAGCGTTTTGGAATGGCCATCGCAGTCACCCGATCTCAACCCGAATGAAAACGTTTGACATAAGTTGAAGACTTATGTACATCCGAAAAACTTACAAGAGCTAGAGGAGTTCTGTTAAGAATAATGGAGGAAAATACCAGTCGATTACTGTCAAACGATCACGAAGGTCTATGACGAGAGATTGCGCCAAGTAATTCACCTGAAAGGCTACACAAATGACCATTAAAGTAGACGCACAAACACTTTCTACCCCTCCTATGTTTAGTTATTTGTTTATAAACAGTTCATTTGTAGTTCAATGCACAAACAAATTTTTTTAGATGTGTGTAAGTATAATATTTATTTTGTAGTCTGCTTTCATTATCCTAATCGTGATACTTTTTAAGTTATGAGGAAAAACTACTCACGCGCAGGGGTACGAACACTTCCTATTGTTCTTGTTTGTTTTGGAATTTCGCACAAAGCTACTCGAGAGCTATCTGTGCTAGCCGTCCCTAATTTAGCAGTGTAAGACGAGAGGGAAGGCAGCTAGTCATCACCACCCACCGCCAACTCTTGGGCTACTCTTTTACTAACGAATAGTGAGATTGACCGTCACATTTTACACCCCCACGGCTGGGAAAGCGAGCATATTTGGAGCGACTCAGGCGCGAACCTGTGGATATTTTGCAGGTTTATATCGCTCTTTCTTTGAATATGTCCACACTTCCTTTCACGATTTTAAAGTTGACAAACTTTCTTTCCACATTGTTTTACCACAATTCTAGTCTTTCTTCCCATTTTACTTTCTTCAGGACCTCCACACTATTAAGTAATAATAGATATGCATATCAACAAAGTTGATAAATAGAATCTACTGAGATATATTCTCCAGTTACGAAGTTCTTTCACTCGAGCCTAGCTCGGTAACAGTAAACTGAAGTTGAAGAGATACAGTGTGTCGCGTTTTGGATTAAACCTAGCATATGCAGCAGGCTGTATCACATGGGAATGAACTACAGCTGTTAATCGACATAGTTGTAATCAAGATTTAACACACATCAAGTAGTGCAATATACACATTTAGTTGGTTGACCTAATGAAAAGGGTAAGACAAACTACAGGAAAGATCGTAACACTACAAAGACAGAAGAATCACAAAGGCAGAATGTAGGAATAACTAAATAGAAAGCACAACTTCACAAAAAATGTTTTATTTTGTTTTTGTACTTCTAATAAAGCTACTTGAGGGTTGTTTTTGCTAGCCGTCTGAAACAACGATATACTAGAGGTAAGGCAGTTGGTCAACATCATTTAACAGCAACTCTTGAGTTACTCGAATGGTGTGCTTGACCAATATATTAAAATGCCATCATGGCTGAAAGGGCTCATTGCACAATATGATGTAATAGTAGGGTGGTAGGTCAGGTCGATACAGTATGATTATTATTCGGCTAAACAGTATGATATATCACGAGGTTTCTGTTTCAGTGATGAGAAAGACCAGTGGAATTAAATGTAACAGTAGGGAACGTGTATTTAATATTATCAGTGTAGAGTTTATCATTGAGTGAGAGAAAGGTTAACTCATTGTAAGCACTATACAGGTAATTAGGAATAAAGAATAAGTGGGGATTAGATGTACAGGGGTGAAACTTTATAAAGTGATGAACGAAATCATTCCATCGGTATCTCCACTGACGTATTCTTAGTGCAGTAAAATTATCACAGAGACAATACGTAACGTTAATGGAGAAAAGAGTAAAAATTTCAGAGCTTGATATGTGTTTTTAGTGGTAAAAATTACTTGTTTGCTTTCAATTTCGTGCAAAGCTACACGAGTTCTATCTGCGCTAGCCGTCCCTAATGTAGCAGTGTCTCTTGGGCTACTTACATTATAACGCTCCAACGGCTGTGAGGGTCAGCAAGTTTGGTGTAGTGGGGATTAAATCCCTCGATTCCAAGTCGAGTGCCTTAATGTAATAACTACACCTGGAATATTGAAGTTTTTCCACTGCAATGCATAAACATTTATTTTAAAGTTTTATTGTTCTAACAAAAGTATAAGGATGAGTATTAGCTTTAAATGTTAATAACAATCTTGATAAAAATATAAAACAAATGATTAATCATTTCGTTTAAATCAATACAACAACATAATGCACGAAATAGTGGATATTTCAAAAATTAAAACCATTATCTTTTTGATATTTGCCTCAGAGTACACATGAATATTTGTACGAAATGTATAGAAACATAACGTTTCTTATAATAATAATCACATAAACATGCCATGATTTAAACTTTGCTTGGTTTTACTTGTTTTTATAATTTCTATCTTTGTAGATAATTATTTCAATTTTCACATGTAGGAAAGTTGCATGGATACTACCACACAAGATAAAAGGTGTAACCCGGATCTTTTGGTGTTAGCAATGAGATCATGTATATCTGAAAAGGTAAGCTGTAGCTATTATAATGATCTAAGTGAAATGTTAAAATGTAGTCGCCACAACGTTATGTTAATGTTGAATAGAATTCTATGTTTAATGTTTGGAGATAACTTTTTACTGACACCACCATATATATCAGGCCAGTACTATTTTTTCGATTTAACCATACCAAAGGTTACTGACGAGGGCTAGAGTTTCTCGGAACCGGGATAATGCAGAAACAAATAATAAATAGAATTAAATATTGGACTTATTGTTTGATTTTGGTATTTTAAATAGCTTTCTGTAGAAATGAAAAATATTTATTATAATTTGTTAGCTTTGATACCTATATTAAAGAAAAGGGTAATGAGGATTTCACAAAACTTCTGTCAGTTATCTTGAATGAAAAGGTAACAGTTTATGGTCACTCATTAATCGAGACTAGCAACAAAAGAGATGTGTTGATATTGCCGCAATTACAAAATGCCTACCACTTGAATGGTAATAGATTATTTCGAACAAAGGTGATGAGGATAAATAAAAGTTATTGAGACTCAAAGAGAGAAAAACAACCAGTTATGAAAAGATCGACGAAAGAAATGTCTACCTATTGTTAGACTTATTATTACTTGTTAGAGTTAGAGTTCGTTTTTTACATTTAATTGGTTCCAAGTTCAGAACCTTCATTATATGTAAAGAATTGTCAGTTTTTACAGTTACAATAATATTCTAACTCAATACATACACAGAAACAATATTTACATTTTTCAAAGTTTTGGTTTAAGTGCCGAAAGTTGCAGTAGAATATAATAATATAAAACAATAGGCCTAACATTTATGGTGAAAATCATGTCAACTGTTGATTTTTTTTTCACATTATTTATAATTTGTTCATTACCTGTTCAAAATCAGAGATGGATCAATAAAGCATTTGAAATCTTTTTATCACAAGTTCAATAAATATTTATTTCTCCAAACTTATGTTTTCATAACAAATATTATGATTTGGGTGCATTATCATCAAGAAGGATGATGGGTCATTTCTTTTAATTAGCAACAGTTTCATTGAGTATCTGGTCTTTTTCTCATAATCTAAAGCGTCAAAATACGAATTTTTCATGGCGCTCTTAAACATTTATTTCGTTGTGTCCACTATGTTGGAAAATAACTTGTCGTTTACGATGGCGCTATACTATGATTAGTGAAACGCTTATTAAATAAGTGAAAAGCTACAACTGGTTTTATCCAATTTATTTCTGTGAAAATACAAAAGAATGGTGTAAGATTTTTAATGTAGTTGTAAAAGTTAATAGAACAATTAAACGAAGACAGTAAAGTATTGATAAATTAGTAAAAGAGGAAGGATGTATACTTGTTATCAGTCCATTCTGAATCAGGTGTAGACTTTGTAGGGAGGAAGATGGAGAGAAATCTAAACGTAGTGGGTAGCAGTTATTCTTAGAGTGTTCTGGTATAAGCACAATCGGTGTTTTATTCGGTAGTAGCAACTGTTGTTTTCTTCGTGTGGAACTCCTTAATGAGTTATTTGCACTTTACCCACAGTAGGAAGTAAAAGACCGTATTAGATAATTTCCCTTATTTCCTAAATCAACACATTCTTGCTAGCAGTGTTTGAAATAATATTTGTTTCATTTTAAATATTTTAATAAGAATAAAATTATAACTCTTTGCTAATTTTCGTCAGACGTCTAGTCTTGTGTCTTTTCAACGCTGCGATAGAATATTCATTGAAACTTATTTTACCTTTTGTTGATGATTTCTGGCTAATTTATATATTTTGTTGAGCACTGGTTCTTCGTTTCTATATTCTCTCAAGTTTGTTTGTTTATGATTAAGCTCAAAGCTTCACAAAGGTGTATCTGTGCTCTGTCTACTACGGGTTTCAAAACCATGTAATGATAAGCTTCTAAGTTGCATTTAATGAGAGTACTAGTGATTCGGTGTAAACATAATACAATCATGAACATTCATTAACAGCGAATACTAGTTATTTGGTGTAAACATAATATTATCATGAGCATTCATTTACAGCGACGATCTTCAACATAAATCTCTATAACAAGAAGACGAAATAAAAATGTACCATGTTATTTCTGACTTTTCTTCACTAAAATGAGTGATTTCAATAAAAATAGAGAGACTCCGTGAGTGACGTCAGCTACCGACAGAATTTTAAGCTTTTAGAGGTGAATAAATGACCATATGTTAAAGCTTCCAATGTCATAGACTGAAAAGTACAGATCTCTCAACAGTAGTCTTAGTTAAGAAACCTGACCAAAAATACCTTTAATTATGATTCTTGTAAATTTGCTTTCACTTAGATATATTAATCGTATCTCTTGTGGAAACCTAATAATTGTGAACCATTAAGAAAACTAATTTGATCTAAAACAAAATGAGTTTTATATAGTGAAGTATAGGCATGTATAATAATTCAGTGTTAATATTACTAGTATTGTTTGGAGCTTGTTTGAAATACAGTTCCTTTACTGTGATGTAGGACGAGACTCGTGATAATTTAAATCCTGTCTTATTTCTTTGTATAACTTAAACTTATAAGCAAATTTTAGGGTTTGATTTCGACACATAGAGTAATTTACGTCAGTCTGAAAAATGGATTGATACTCCATAGAAGTTCTTGAATTGGGTTTACCTTGAAATGTAAAGTTCTCTCATTTGATGGAAAAGTCTGTAATAAAGTCAATTTTTCATAAGTATGCTTTGTAAATTTTGATATTGAAATTAAATTAGTTCCATATCTTACTTATCTTTTCTTATTTTTCAGGAAAAATGCGATTCGTTTGCTTCGTGTTCATCAGGTAACTTTATTCTGGATGTTCTTATTTTAAGTCACTTTGATATATCTCAGTTGATGAATCATGTAAGTCATTAAAATGTATTTGTAAAACACTTCCTATTTTTTAAACGTATACTTATTTTACAAGTTGTTTAAATTGGGCCTTTTTCCATTGTTTTTGAAAAGTTGTACGTGTACTTAAAATCATTTGAAATTTAGAAGACCAAAAAACGAACAGTTTCTTCAATATGTGTTCCAGAAACATTTTGCTTTTGGTTTAGCTAAAGAAGATAAACTCGACTGTCTAACTGACGAATCTACATTAGGTCAGCATAGGTGTCACAATTTTACAGACTGTCATCGTTGTTTTACTTGTTGTCAGTCTTCAGCCAGCTCAGAAAAGATTTGTTTGCCTAAAATGGACTTCCAGATCAACTGGCGAGCTTTACAAAAACAGTAGGTGTTACGAAATCGTGCACATATTAACGTTTGTTTTCTTTATTTTATAAGTTTCATGTTGTATACTTTCTTATAAATATTATAAACTTGATTTTTTTACCTTTAGGAATGAAAAAACGTATTTTATTGACCTTTAAGACCTTTAGCCATTGATTTTGGTAATACTAAAAAGTGACTTTAATCTTTAAGTTATGTTCACTATTGGTGTCTTTCTTCACAAACACTGACTTATATTTTTCTTTTCTCGAAAAAAAAAGTGAAAACGATGATTCATTCCAATCTTAAGTCTAAAAGTTAAATTCTGTAGTACTTTGTGTTAAAAACTACAGAAACTTATGATATTACTATTGTTTGTAAATAAGCACAAAGTTACACCTTTGGTTATCTTTCCTCTGTCCAAAACGAGCATCAAAACCTGGATTGTAGCATCGTAAGTTTGCTGTGCCGCTTGAGGCAAATTTATGAAAACTCTTCTCAGTAAACATTGAGTTAAATTATAATTTATGACTGCATTATTGAATTCTAGTTTCTTTTCTGAAGAATGTAAAGTTCTAACCCGATATTTTAGTTGAGGGTATCATTGATACACATTTTAACCGTTGAATTTTAAAAGCTTTCTTTTATTTTAATTATTTTGGCCCGGCATGGCCAAGCGTGTTAAGGCGTGCAACTCGTAATTTGAGGGTCGCGGGTTTGCATCCCCATCGCGCCAAACATGCTCGCCCTCCCAGCCGTGGGGTCATTATAATGTGACGGTCAATCCCACTATTCGTCGGTAAAAGAGTAGCCCAAGAGTTGGCGGTGGGTGGTGATGACTATGTACCTTCCTTCTAGTCTTACACTGCTAAATTAGGGACGGCTAGCACAGATAGCCCTCGAGTAACTTTGTGCGAAATTAAAAAACAAACAAACATTAATCATTGGTGGTTCAGGTTTGTAAAAATGTGTTTTGTGGTTCAGTATTATAAGATTGCATTTCTTCAGTAGTGGAGGTGCTTAGAAATAATGTTTGAGGTAGTTTAAGTCCTTATTTGTCAAACGCCATGTAAGAAATGACTTTTTAAAGATGCACTTGATCTTTTAGCACTGACGTCAATGGTATTTTCAAATGTAAACAATTTCTGAAATAACTAGGAAAAATTGAGTTATAGAATATGTGAATAAGTTGAAACACTTCACGGTGTTTTCTCTTAGTTTAGATATACAGTAATTGAAATTTAAATTACCGTTTTATGTCCACTGGTTTATGAAAGCAATTTCACTCCACCTAGTTTCTTTTCACATTGACTATGTCTTAAAAAAGTATCTTGAATAATTTGATTTAGCTATGTAGTAACTACGTTCGTGGATTTTAAATATTTACGGTGTTATGTACGGTATACAATTGATTTCATAGCATTTTAGAGTGAAAGTTTATATTTGTGAATATTGAGTTGTATAGATCTTTTGTTTTGTAACATTGAACTTCATTCTTTTGATGTGCACAGGAACTGTGATATGTCGTATCATGTTTGCAAACAGATGGTTTTCTTGGGCTTTTATTTAAATTACTTTAAAATCGTTTGCGGTTTATGTTTATTCTCTAAGTACTTGACAATTAATTTAGCTTTGTGTAACACATTGAAGCATAAGATACTTTTGTTCAGTGAAAGATTTCTTGGTCTAATGCTTTTGTTTTGTTCAAAATAAAACCGCGTTCTAAGTCCCGTTTCTATTATGCTAAATAACTCTTTTTTCATGAATATTTGTTCAGATATTTCCTATTTCTATTAAAGATCGAATTTTATGCTGTTGTTTTTTCTGATATGTATATAATGATTTGAATGCTATCGAAATTAGTAAACATCGTGATATTAAATGCTTATGTTCTAAAACTATTTTATGTTCTTTTTATACATATATTTCCTCAACAAGGAGGTTAGATTATTAATTGTTGTGCAATTAACATTCTATAGTGTAGTGATTTTATTCAACAACACCGTGATTTATGTTTCTCTTCTTAATTTAGCTTTATTTCCAGACGACTTCAGGCCTTTAAATTGTGACTTCTATATTTGTTTTTATAATTCTTACATTTGTGATTCTTCCCTTCTCTAACCATAGATTCATAAATTGCTTTTAATTTACTGTATTTCCGTAGTTTTATACGAGATACATTTTAGTGCTGCGATTTCAGTAAGTAGAAAGGTTGTATTTTTTCCAGTTAGTTATGTTCGTTGCAGTATTTTTTGACTGCTAATCACTGATCAATGTGTTGAACGTAGTTCAGCTTTAGTTTTATTTCTAAACAACTTTGTGCCTTGAAGTTCTGATTTCTATGTCTTGAGAAAGATACACTATGATATCGTAATCAACAAACGATATGTTGAAATGTATTTTTCGTCAGTCCATGTTGTTGGTTTTTCCGTTTGTGAAGCTCTTTGCAATACCTCCAGATGAGAATATTTATTCGGTGTAAAAACACTTGTATCAGACATAAAACTTAAGTTATCATTAATAATTAGTGTTGTTGATAAACAAAAATGAACTTCATTTCATTATAGATATATCAGTCAAAAGATATGTAAAAATTTAAAAGTGTAGGAATGGGTGCATCAAAGAGTGTTGTTGTTTTGAATTAAGCACAAAGCTACACAATGGGCTATCTGTGCTCTGCCCACCACGGGTATCGAAACCCATTTTTTAGCGGTGTATGTTCGCTAACATACCGCTGAGCCACTGGGATGCGTCAGAAAGTAAGGAAACAAGGTAGGAATGGGTATGGTGTAATAAAACTTCTTCTGTATAACCTCACAAGTAAGGAGGAAGAGAGTCCAATATGCATAATTTGTTTCTTTTTTCTAACTTGTATACATTAAACCAAGTGGATTAAAATTTAAACTTACCAAACTTAGCTTTGTTTATCATACAATGACTAGAGATTTTTGTGACCAGAATTACGCACTGCAAAATCAGTAAATATCAGAAATTATGTGAAACCGTAAGATATAGAATTTTTTTTAACAGCTTGTCTTTATTTTTGCGGCTGCATGAGAAGACAATAGGGTTTTGTACCTTAGTTGCAAAAAATAGAAATATCAAAATTATCAAAACAAAATATCCTCAGAAATTTTTGTAGATCGACGTCATGGGTTCGTTACTATCTATACAAAAGAGGAAAAATAATGAACACATTTTTTAATGTTGCCCTAAGTTGTGTAATACCATGAATACAGAAAAACAAAGTAGGCTGGATACGTCCTATTGTTAGGTAGTACAGAAGAAGTTTCATTACACTCTGTTTATTCTTCCTTATTTTCTCACTTAGATGTGGACCCATTCCTACACTTTTAGTTTTTACAAGTACATTTTTCACTTATATGTATTTTTTTTTCATACAGGCGATGTAATCTTATCCATCATTCATTCATCTGTGTTGATAATCTTGTATGTATATCATCAGCGTGAATGTGCACCATAATATATTATAGAATGTGCATATAATGATATATGTGCGTGTTATGAATTTTATTTACTTTCGTTATGTGTACACAATGTGAATTTATTCTACACATGTGATTACTCACTCAGTATTGTATAATGCTATTTGGATGATGCAGTGTGAGCTGCAGTTTTGTGCTTAGACTAAGGGTCGATAACTTAGTTAATTAATTTAATTAAATAATTCACGCTAACACTTTCAAGTGGTTTATCTATAATTGTTATATTTGATAAGTTTTTATTACACATCTGGAAGCGATCATCAGTTTCAGCTAGTCGGTGAGATTGAGGTTTTTGTGGTTTTGTGAATTTTTGTATGTGTTCTGCTTACTTTCTCTAGTGACTGTACGATTTACAATTTTGTGAATGGTTTATTTATCCCATAAGGGTTTATCTCAAGTATTTTTGAAGATTTCTTATTTGGTTGTTAAATATTTATATAAGTAAATATGTTCTGTTGCGTATACTGTGTATCTGACCCATTCTTATTGCAAGTACAACTCATTGAATGTACATATCCAAAAATAATAAATATAGCGAATTTTATTTATGGTTAGACTGTTATTTTGTAGTTTATATTTGTGAAAATTTAAGATAGTGTAAGATCTATAACCATTGATAACAGAAAGCTTTATTTCTGAAACTGAATATTATTTACTTTTCATTGAACATCTTCCGTTTCTGCTCTTTATTAATTATTTACAGGGAAAATCACATGACTTCCATAAGAGGAAGAAGCAGATGTCATGGTACGTACACTGCGAAGTTTATTCAGATGTCATGGCAGGTATAATGCAAAGTTTGTTTAGATGGTTAATATAAACCGAAGTAATTAAAATTTGCACTTATGTATACATATATATATATATATATATATATATACTTCGTTTCATTGTTTGTTTTGAATTAAGCACAAAGCTACACAATAGGCTATCTGTGCTCTGCCCACCACGGGTATCGAAACCCGGATTTTAGCGTGTAAGTCCGCAGACATACCGCTGAGCCACTGGGGGGCACTTCGTTTCATTAAATGTTACCCAATAGGTTATGTTATATTAAATATACCTCTATACTGAAGCATCTTCATACTTCTTTATAACGCCAAAAACAGTAAGTAACCATTCCATCTAGAACTACGTGGATAAAATAAAGGTACTTATTTTAGAACAATATTGGACGTATGACTCACAGAACAGTGGGTAGATAGACCTTGTATTTATAAGGCATATATGTGAAACGAAATTATGAATTTAACACCAAGAATAGATGGAAATATACATATTCTAAAGATACGAATAAATTGAAAGTTAATTTCTGCAGTATCCTGCGTGAAACAGGAGGATGAAAATAATTATGAAACCAAACAAAGAAAAAATAAATATTTTAAGCACATCGCCAACAGTCTACGTAATGTGTCATTCTAGTGTATATGATTGTCACAAGCTTCTGTGAATAACTGAATACATAGTCTCAAGTAAAGAACAGAACTATTAAATTGTATTTCTTCATTTTGATAATGTATTGTAGCACCCAGTTCTTGTAGGTAACAAACGTTTTAGATATCACTGTTAACTTGATACACATAAATGATGATTGGCTCATCAAAAGAATGTAAACTTCAAACATGTTTCGAAGAAATTAGATAATTTACAAGAACACGTAAAAAATGTTTATCGTAAAACTCTTTGATACTGGTATTTACATTCTATTCTGATACTTTCACACGACACAACTAAAATTTGAAGAGAGGAGTAATAAATACGTAAAAGTAAACATCAATATCATATACCAGTAAATAAAAAAAAGGTAAAATCATTTAATATAAATGTATCCTATATTAAATTTAAACACCAGTCAGTATGTCCCCTGCACCCAGTAATGCAGCGGTATGGTTTCGGACTCCCACCATTGAAAACCTGGTTTGGTGGGCAAAGCAAAAATAACCTATTGTGTGGCTTTGTGGATAATTAAAGAAATGAACAAAAATAACAGTGTGTCCTTCAGCAGCTAAGGATAAGATTACGGAATATAAAGTAACAGAAAACAATAAAAGTTTTGTTAAATAAACTCAGTCATATACAAAAACATAAGCGTGTACTTACACGTGTAAGTTATGACATAATATTAGCAAACATAAACCAATAAAAGTGGTTCCTGTTTCAGAAAAACCATAAACATTTCATATCATCCAATATAGACATGAATTTCAAATTGGAAGGAAAAACACACTCATTATTTCATTACAAACACATACAAGATAATAGATTTATGTAAGTAGTTAGAGGGACTGTCTTGTGCCAAATGAATGTTGTTTTAGTTTAGGGGGTTCGCCAAGTAGAGATCAGAAGATTACGCCAAGGATTACATAACAATAATTTAATATGTAAACACCTGAAATTTCCATACTTTTTATGCAATACATCCTTTAGAGGGCTACATAACTGTTTGGTGATTTGCAAAAGGTTTGTAGTTTTACTTCAACCTGACAGAGGACGTGGTGCTAAGGCCATGAAGTGGCACCAGAGGAAGCGCTATGTGATGTACATCAAATTAAAATTAACTTTTTTAATAACAATCAGAGTTTTAGAATCAATAATTTAAACTAATTTTGTAATGTTAACTACACAGCACTTGAGAAGAAAACTGTGCTATTTTATTCTTATGTACATTTTATAAAGGCAGATGAAAGTTTATATATACAACTATATTTACAATTAAATGGAATAATTATAACGTTACAAATGAATTTTGTTTCTAAATAATAGAGTGAAGTTCTTATATTTCACCACATCTTATACAAAAAACGTTTTGTATACTCTCGTCTAGAATATTAAACTATGCTTGATATTTGTTCGAAAGTCAGACTGTATCATTCAGAAAATAATGCATAGAATAATTTTAATAATTAAATGTAATTTGACTATGATTGCTTAAATAATAATTTTAATATTTATAATACTTTCTTAGACCTAAAAGCCACACGAACCATTAAATGTATCAGATCTAACATTTCATTGTACAACAAAGAGTAACATAGTTATAAGTTTATAGATGATGGAAATAAAATCGGTAACGTAATTAAATATTTCGGTCTAATACAAACAATTTAACTTTAATTTTTCACATGCTATAATTGTTTATCATGCTTTGCACTCAAAAAATATAGTTTTAAAATAACACAGTTTGCAGTTGAACATAGAAATATAGAATACATAGAGAATACTTTTTATTTTATGCATTATTTGTGAAAACATAACTAATTAACATTGTATAACGTGAACAATGCTGCACATCATTTTTCCACCCCTTAGCTTTGTGATGCGATGTTTCCTCAAGCATATTAATTTGGTATTGTTTTCCTTTTCAGGTGTAGAGTCAAATCTTTATTGGATAGCTCCAATAGGAACCAGTTATGATTGTGAAATTGAAGATCATTTTAATGTACAGTCTCTGGTGTTAGGAAATGAAACTTCATTTAACTTTACAGTGCTGGCAGTAGATAACAGGTTATCTATTTGGACTTATAAGAAGGAGTTATATAAAAGTAAGAAAAAAGAATTTAGTAAAAAATGTTTTGTAATGTGCACTATTTCCTATGATTTCTTTATCTAAAAATATGGAACATATAGATGTGAAATATCATTTGATAAAATCGTACGGTCCTAATTATTATAAATACCACTGATATCAAGTGAACCAATCTTACCTTACCACATAACTACAGTAAGCATTTCTACTACTTTCAGTGTATTGTATCATAAAATTATTACTTATATTTTTTTTTCAATTGTTTATTGTTAGAAAAGGTTTTGATACAATAACACTTAACTAATAAAACCTTTTATCATAATTTTCACCACCTTTCCCGATCTTCTTTCCAACTGTAATAGCATTTTAATCACAATTAATCTGTAATAAATCCTTTCTTTGACATTTTTCTATATCTTAATCTTTTGTTCCTACTAAGCTTGAGTAATAAAAAACGGATTATGTACCTGAAGGCAAATTTGGTTGAATTAATTGTCCCAACTAAAAGATGCAAACATTAACCAATATTGAGTTTTATATTTTTAGAAGAGAAAGGACTTATAATAAAATTGGAAATTATATGGACGGGGACTAATTGTAGTTTTACTCGATTATGAGATTTCTGATTTCCTAATATATGATCAGATTTAGGTATTTTCAGGTCTCGTGGCATGAGTGCCATGAATATTGAAAATGCATCACATACCTTCGCTACTATTTCATTACAATATAATATTAAACTAGTGACTTCGTCACTGTTTTTTGAAACTTTAATAAGGATATGTGCCCCCCAGTGGCTCAGCGGTATATCTGCGGACTTACACGTTAAAATCCGGGTTTCGATACCCGTGGTGGGCAGAGCACAGATAGCCCATTGTGTAGCTTTGTGCTTAATTCAAAACAACAACAAAAAAGGCTATGTAGTGTGAGAGAATGTTTTATTTTGTGGCGTGGAACTACACTCCCTAGATACCTCTGTTGAGACAGTTGTTTGTATTGTATTTGCTGTTGCTATCAATACATGACTATCTGCGTTACAAAGTGACAATATCACAAGTGGGCATGATGTTTACGTAAAGTATATAAATAGTATCAGTATTGCAACTATATTAGCATAACTCCTATGTTAAAAAAACAAGTAGAAAGTACCAGTAGCTTTAAGACGCAAAAGCAATCATGCATGACAAAATCGTATCATGCTTGCTGTGAGATAATCCGTTGATGGAAATGCTGTTTGATTGTCTGATTTATCACAGAATCAACACATGATCTTATTGGATTTCATTGTATAATAGAATATCCGTAATGAAGCGAAATAAAATTACTGACTACGATACTGCTTTAGCACACTTAATTTGTTTATTTATTGAAACAGAAAAATATGTTAATTATGTTTTAAAATTCTACTTATCAGACTTAGAAGCAACTTTGTTAAAATGTGTAGACAGAAATGAGAGATCTACTATGATGTACAATATTTTTATCTCATTGTAATTACCAAACCGATGATTCTATGACGGTTTTAAGATATATAAAAAAGGGGTGGAGGAAACTGATCAATTATAGGATTGGTAGAGATCTCTGAACTTACTTTCTATAGATGGTGGGGTTTTCAGTATCTGTTGTTTAATTGCACGTCCTAATTTTGTTTTATATGCATAACATGCCCAGAGGTGTCATTTTGTTGCAACTCGAAATATTATTCTAAATCAGGAAATGTCTCATTAAATTCTTGGGTTAAAATGAAGTATATTCATATCCATGTAGCATGTATTTCACACGACATTTTGCCATTGTTAATGACGGCAATTAAGCTCAATTTTCCTTCTTGTATTGCTATTTCTTTATACATATATGTAAGGCAAGTCATTTCCTATCATTTGAAACATATTTTGCATATAAACTTTGATGTATATAATTTTTAGTGCAGCAAGCAATGCATTCAACTATGTTCTTATTTGACTTTTAAAAGCTTACAAAGAAACTCGTTGAATAATTTGGGAATTTCTGAAGCAACAATTTCGTACACGTAATTTTTATATGATTATTTTAAATACTAAATTGCATATTTTTTTTACCCTCTAAAGAAGTAATTACAAGCTAATGTGAAATCAAAAAAATGTTTTATTTTGTTTTGATAGACCTTGACAAGTGTTGACAGTTTTACGTATTATTTATGGTATTCTGATTCATTGATTTTCATTCCAGTTTAGGTAGATTCACATCCTATCCTTTCTAAAGAAAGTACTTAGATATTGGTAAATTTGGGTCTATAATTTAGTTAAAGTGTTTCATGATTTCACCTTAACCAAAGATATTTAAGTAAAATATTGTTTTTTACTAATTTTTTATAACTCTATTTGACAGTGCTTTTAAAATCTGCAATTTCTTAATAAAAAACATTTCTCTATGAAGGCACTACAAATTTTATTTTGTGTTTGTACCGCAAACGTGTCTGAACAGATTTTGTTTTCAGTTTAAAAATAGTTTTTTCGTATGAGTTATTACTCTGCGCATGACATACCTGTATTCACACTAATACACACAAATAAAATAAAAGAATTTTCAAAATAAAGGTTTATCAAGTCACATATATCTTTTAAAAAAATACCTACTGTTATTTTAAACGCACACAAACCCAAAACTTAGTCATCTGAAGCTTGCTCTATTTATTTTTCTGAAATATCACTGTGATATGTGTTAATACAGTGCAATAAATAAATATTATTTTATTTTAATTTGAAATATTATTTGTAGTTAAATTTTTTTATTGAATAACATGTTAAAATGAACTCTGCTAACGATAATTCTTCCGGAAATCTTCAGCAACCACAACCTGTTGAAAATCGAAGACATTTTTTATCTCATTATTTTGTACACAAGCACTGTCATATCTACATCATTACTTTCATAGAGCTCGCACAGTCGTCGCTTCAGGGTATTTTGTAGTTAAATGAAAAGTGCTATATAAACCTGTGTGTGAACGGGTATAGATACCTTTAAAAAGTAACCTGGTATTGTATGACTTATATGCGCAGACATATATAAAGATCTGAAAATAAATATACGTTTTGAACAGAAGATTAGTGACAAATAGCACTGCACAACAATGTTTTTGCTTCTTGAACACTGTTGGGTGTTTCTTAAAGATTTTTGGTTGCTGATCACGAAAATAACAAACAAATTTGCTCATCACGTACAGTTTCATTGAAATCTTCAGTTTCACCAGGACATTGCGACAATGAAAAAACAATATCAGGGCAACTGGAATGCGTCAATGCTTGCTGACTACTATTGGACACTGCACCGGACATTGAATACAAACGAAAATCAGGAGTAAAACACTTTTAATTACGTTGAATTTAATTGCGTATAAGAAACATAAACGCAATTAAATACGTTATGTCCGGTAAACAGTTAACTGTATATTTCTCAGAGTTCCTTTGTGATGAAGCAAAACCAAAACTATATTTGTGCATACCCACCAGGTACCTGTCACAATCAGCATAAACGTTTTCAGGAAGCAAAACTTTTCAAAAGAATTGTTGTGCAGTGTAATTGTTTTATACTGAATTGATATGATCGTTGTTTGATTAGTTAATATACAGGGTGTCCCAGAAGTCGCGCACCATATAAATTTTTATGTTAATACATATGAATAACAATTTTATTGATAATAATCATAACAGATGCTCAAACTGTTCACCCTCTGCTTTGATACATTCATCAATTCTCTTTATAAAACTGTCTTTTACTTTGTTGAGGGTTGCAGTGCTAATCCTTTGACATTCAGTTGTTATCGCGCCCATCAAATCATCAGGATGAGTAAGGTTGAATTCTTCAGCTACAGAGCGGTATGTAGTACCATTGTTTCCAAACATAAACACCAATGTAACTCTTTCTTGTATTGTTAGTTTTTCACCCATATCTGGAACATAAAAAACAAATCATTATTATATGAACGTATGGTGCGCGACTTCTGGGACACCCTGTATATATTTGGGTAAACTTTAATCGACGAAACGTTAGAGACTGCTAGGCGCAGACTGTTTTAGTATAACTGTCCTCCAAGAGATGGTCAACGGTAAGTTTGCGGACTTACAATGCAAAATTCAACAGTTAGATTTCCCTCAACGGATATGGCCCAATGTGTTGTTATCTGTATAGAGTGATATGTGATGTTTTAGTTAATTTGAAACCAAAAAATGTAAATTTTGTTTAACAAATAAACAAAACCAAAGAGGATGCAAAAGAATATTCGAATATAAGAAAAAAAAAAGAAATATTTTATTTACGGTTTTCGCCAACTTTGGACACCAACAGGAAGCCTTCTGTGAAATACTAACGCAGAGAATAATTCTACGGTTTTTCTTTGAAGTTAAGTAAAAAGTTACACATGCCGGACCAATAATTATAAATAGAAAAGAGTAGTGTTCTAACGTGGATAGGTGTCTATGTTAACTCATTATTACTGCAGACATTAAACATCAGCACAAGTTCTTAAGAAGTTAAAGTTAAAATTAAGTGAAAAATAAACCTATACGTTTTAGATGCAAAATAATTAAAAAGATAGAACCCAGCAGTACTGTGAAAGGTTTGTTTTGCAACTTGTTTCTTCTTAGTTCTATAAACATTGAATTAAAAACAATACACTTATAGAAAAAAAACAATGTTAATTCAAGCTGGAACATCTTATATCTAACATATTCTTGCAACATATGTTGAAGCATGATTAACAATACAATTTATATTATATCATTATGTGACGAATTTATCACATTATTTTTTTACAAATAATGAGAAAGATGCTGGAATTTGTCGAAACGATTGGAAGATTTACAGCATGTTAGAATAATGAAATCGTTTGAAAGTTTATATTTTAAAGTTAATTTTCTCTGGTGGGTCATTAAAATGGTGTTGAATGTAATTTACTGTCCTGTATATAAATTATATCCAATACTAATAACGAATAAAATTAAATAATTCCTCAGTTTACTCAACTGATCGTAGCTCAGGTTATGAAAGTAGACAGTAGAGGACTATCGTATCTAACATTTTATGTACAGAGGTTATCTTTATTGATCTTTGTTGTGATTAAATACTTAGTCTTTAATTTTCGTAAACTAAAGACCTAAAACATGAAAATAAATGTACAGTTTTACAGTTGAAAGTTTTTAGTAGTAAATGATTAATTGACTTTACAGTTTACTTTTCTCAGCTTTTGATTTAATTATTCATCGGGTTATTCTGTTTATTGATTTCAAACCAATGTTTTCTGTTTAACAGATTCATTTTCTTCGAGAGAAATGAAAATTATTCCCAGCACCGTACTCTCTTCTACAGTTCAACTCAGAGCAACACCCAGAATGTCTACAGAGTATGGCCTAGCTAGAATGATTGTTTTGGATAACTGTAAGTTAAAGAAGTTTGAAAACAGAAGCCTCTGTTAGTGAGGAAATAACTTTTTTAAAGATATTAATTGTGATATAAAATAAAAAGAGCAAAAGATTAGCTTAAACTCTTCACTCTTAACTTACCATAACGTCTTAATGTATCAATTTTACAATGTACCATTATTGAGCCTGATAGAAATGTCGTAAATATTGTTAGTCTCAGCTGATGTTTTTTTCTGAGGAAACTTCCATTGTTATATTTTAAAATTTTTACAAGTACCCACACAAAGGATGGAAAAGACGTAAGTAGGATGAATATCGCGCAGCTTCGGATCAAAGTATTTATTGCGTGTTTGGAAAAGTGATCAAGAAAGTGTATCCATTCGTTTCATTCGTATGACATATTGTCAGTCAAAAAGTTAAAGTATGAAATAGAGAGACGACATGCTGGCTTCAGCAGTAAAAAGTACAATTTAATTCTTAGTTTCTAAAAATGGATCTTATTGATAAGGGTGTACTATCAAGATGAAAAATACTGCCATAAGACCAACACAAGTTGTACGATATGGATATCTGTTGCTGTCAGAATATTGATCTGAAAGTTCCGAAAGGTGAGTGTAGCTGATGGTCTTAGATCAGAACTTTCATAAATAATATCAGTTAACATTGTCCTGAGGGTCTTGTGCTCAATGAACTCCAAGTGCAGAATCCATTCAGGGTCCAAGCAGTGCCTAAGATGTAGGATGGTGGATCATTTTACAATGATAACACTTGTAGGAAGCTTTCTATGTTGTTCTCCATTGTAAAAATTGAACATCTTTTTTTATAATACCCACAGTTATTTTTTCTGGAAACCAGTACAATTCATCCACCGTGAAATATTTTGCTCATATGTGAGATAGTTTACAGTTCTGTCTGCTCCAAGTATACATACTAAGTTTATGGGGTAAGTAAGTTTTGCATAACAGGAAGAAAAGATACATAATCACAACTTTCAAAAACTCTCACTTATAGTATTTTATAACAAAATCAAATCATAAACAAAGTGCAGCATCAAAATTCAAGGTAAATATTCTAAATGTAGGTTATAATACGAGCAGGTAATTGTAATCTTGTGTGTATCACAAACCGTGGAGTTTGCCCGAGCGTTCGTTTGTATCTCGTTCTTTGGAAAGCTGAATACGAAAGCAAAGCTAGATATTCAATGTTGAAATAACAGGAGAACAGCTATGAATGATGTTTATACAGAGTTTTGTTTCACAAAGAGAATATTCTACACGAAATCATTAAGAATTAATGCCACTATAGTTTACGTTTTCAAATGTGACGTAACATAAATAATTACTCTCTATGTTTATCGAATGTTCTTGTTGAGTTACTCTTGGCATGAACGAAATGCTCAACAATTTCTTTTTGCTGTCAATAATATATGTAGTTCAGAGATCTGGCTGTAAGTAACCAATAGTACAATAACTTATTTTAATTCCACGAAACCAATAACTTTCCCTTCTACAGTATATTTGAACTGCAAAAACTGATTTTCAACAATTTTTCAACTTTGCATGCTCTATGATTTATACTACATTAAAATATAAAAAGAACAGGTCCGGCATTGCCAAGTGGTTAGGACGCTGGACTTGTAACCTGAGGGTCGAGGGTTTGAATTCTCCTGAGACCAAACGTGCTCGCCCTTTGAGTCGTGGCGGTGTGATAATGATACTTTAAATCCCACTAATCGTTGTTAAAAGTGTAGTTTCAGACGTATTAGTTTTAGCTAGCTACTTTCCATCCAGTCTTATATCGCTAAATTAGGGAGGGCTTGCGAAATTCAAGCAAATAGTTAAAAAATGAAGTGTGAAATACATTTGGGTAATTAATGAAATTTCGTTTTCTTCAAACTCAAACCATACCTAAAATTATAATGAATCATTATACAAAGCATTTCTTTATCAAGTCAATTTAATAATAACAAATAACTCTTAAACTTCCAATAACCGGCGTTTTAATTTTTTTTCACATTTATTTTTGATTACAAGTAATAAAGTTACTATCAATACACAGCGTCTCAGCACATTTGTCATTTATCAGCTCAGGAGATGTGAATGGTAACATATCTCCACTTCCTCCCACTACAGGTAAACCAACCTCCAGCTAACCTCTAACACCAATCATACGTCTGGGTAGAGTGAAACAATTGAAGTTAAAGTGTATCTCAAGAACACAACAGCATCTTGTTCGAAAGGCCTCAAACTCGCAGTCATCTGACTAATTATCTAGGCCAAAGCTCTTGGACCATGTTGCCCACAGAGCAAAGGATACATTATTATAAATGTGAAGTAACAACACACACGTTCCTGAACAAGCAGGGTCATATTTAAACACATACATCAATAAAGGCATAACTTTGTGTTTTACGAAATATTTTATTGTAATAATTTCGAAATGATCTAGAAAGTACGCAGATGGACAGTTGCTGGTCAAACGCTTTTCCTTTTTTATATTTAATGTTTCTTTTAAATAGGTAACCAACTGCACGTCGTTGGACAATTGATAATCCCAGTTTCTTTTCAACCTCGTCTCGAATCACGAGTAGCTGTAGTAGAAGTAGAAAAATATTCAGAGATAAAGCTCTGTCTTAAGAAATATCTATTTACAAACCTATTGGAGAATAGAAAGTGTAAGTTAATTTTGTTTTCCCGTTAACTAGGTAATGGAAGTTTACAATGTCACATTATATCGACTATACAAAGATAATACAGAATATCTTTCATTACCACACAGTGGAAAACAATTTATTTTGAAAGATAATTCACCGTAAAATGTTTCAATATGGGATACATTATGTTGAAGACAGTTATAACCTAATTATTTATTATGCAATTTCATTTAATTCTCTTTAGTAAAAAATAAAAATGTAATAAAGCGATCTCTGCTGGGAAATGAAATATGGTCCACGTTAAGGCATAACGTAAAGAACAAACGTACTGAGACGACTTATAGTACACAGGAATATATAAAAGATGACACACTATATGTAACAAATTAAAGCGTAATTAACTGTTAAACATAGATACAACATTTCTGTTTATATTATTCATTTGTATATTTATTTCTAAATGTGTTTATTTTCTTAACGGTGTATTAAGTTTTGTATTTGTGTGTTAGATTTTAGCGTATGGATTGGATTTTTTACTGGACGTGTCTTTGATTTGTTGCCAATAAATTCTAAGAAAAAGAGATAACACATAATAAATTTACTTTAAAATAATATATTCAAATTAAATCAAGCGTATGTACAAAATTCTTTAGACTGTAAAACATCACAGTTGTATCTAAAACTCCAATTCTCTTTGTTTTTCAAAAGTCCACACAGGCTGATTCAATTGTTTAGAATACAATTGAAAAGACGAACTATTTTTCCCTACTCTGTTTATCAATATACAATTTACAATAAATTCAATTAAGTTACAATCTTGGCTACTACAGTTGTTTCGAGAACTCAAATAACAGTATCAATGTTGTCAAAGTCCAGATCGCGGGTTTAATTACTTTAGACCACCATTTGAAAAGAACAATTTTTCTTTTTTATCGCTGTTAATACAATACAAACTATGATACTTACTTTGAATGCTTTTCGTTAAGGCTAAACTAACAAACACACAGTCTAATATAGTTTTCACAAAATTGACCTTTTATGACTTCCCCTCTTTACTAACTTCACAAATCGCCTGTCATGGCTATATTACAGATTACTCATTTTAGATCTATCAGTCTCTCAGTTAACTTGTTTTGTTTACATTTTCTCTGCATCTTTTCGTTTTTATAACACCGAACAGAAAAATATAGAAATATGGAGGCTTCTTTAGCAACGATATTGCACATAGATTGAAAAACAAGCACGGTATAGTTAAGGAGGTGAAGCGTTCGACTCATTATCTAAGAGTCGCGGGTTCAAATCCACATCACACCAAACATGCTCTCCATTTCAGACGTGGAGCGTTATAATGTGGCGGTCAATCCTACTATTCGTTAGATTTGTCCCCAACTTAATAACAGGACTGATCGCTGTTCAAATTAAACGCCAATCGTTCGATGCTTTTTTGATAGCACCGTATCTAGGTGTTCACCTTTAGGCCAGGGTCAGGATAAGGATAGTAGAAATTATTAAAAAAATGTAATAAACGTACTATCCAACTATAAAATGATGAAGTGTATTTACATATGATACTTTGTTTGTTTTTGAATTTCGCATAAAGCTACTCGCGGTCTATCTGTGCTAGCCGTCCCTAATTTAGCAGTGTAAGACTAGAGGGAAGACAGCTAGTCATCATCACCCAACGCCAACTCTTGGGCTACTCCTTTAACAACGAATAGTGGGATTGACCGCACATTTATAACGCCCCCACATTGTTGAAAGGGCAGGCACGTTTGGTACGACGAGGTCTCGAACTTGTGACCTTGGGAATACGAGTCAAGTGCTTTAACACGCTTGGCCATGCCGGACCGTGTATGACACACTATTTTCGTTAACTATAACATACACGTTATTACTCTATTTTTTCTGTTTCTATAGTTCCTTTCCTGGGAATATCAAACTTTGAGAAGACCGTCAGTGAAACTCATGTAAATGCACTGGACAGTTTTTTCAATGTCATAAAAACTTGGATTGAGATCGGTTGTGACAAAGAAAGTATAAATTTTGAGAAATTACCAGGAATAATTGCCATTGAGAGGAAAGAGCAAAACAGGTGAGTTTGTTGCAAGATAATTTCAAAATTGATTGAGAGTTGATATGTACAAAAAATAGTGTATGCAAGTTGACGTACTTCGTCAATGTACGGAGAAGACATAGAGGCGATATAAGTTAAAAAATGACCTCTCATGTCACTCTTCAGGGAACATGATATGAATGGTTAACAAGATATAAGAGGACACACATTTCTACAGAGTCTTTGCATATAATGGTTTATGTTATGTTTTTGAAACAGAATCATGAAGAATATCATGGGTATTCATTAAAAGTCAAAATAAAATGTCTATTTTATTACTGTATCATGTTGAAAGTAGTTGTAAGGCAAAAATATGATATATTATTCTGTGTGTTTTAAACATAAATTATGCTAAGAACACAATTAAAAACAGATAAATTTTATTAAATGTATATACATTATGTGAAGCGAAAACCAATTTTGATTAATTATTAGTAAAAAATAAAAATTGCTCGAAATATATATGGCCTCGCATGGCCGAGCGCGTATGGTGTGCGACTCGTAATCCGAGGGTCGCGGGTTCGCGCCCGCCATCCCAGCCGTGGGGGCGTTATAATGTGACGGTTCAATCCCACTATTCGTTGGTAAAAGAGTAGCCCATGAGTTGGCGGTGGGTGGTGATGACTAGCTGTCTTCCCTCTAGTCTTACACTATTAAATTAAGGACGGCTAGCACACATAGCCTTCGAGTAGCTTTGTGCGAAATTCCAACACAAATGCTCGAAATACGATGTTATACATTGTAAAAGCTGATTATAATGAAGTGCATATTTCAAATACTTTATTGTGTGTTGTATTTTTAAGTGTTTTGAAAGTTTAACATAATAATAACAAAATATTTTGGTCTGGCATGGCCAGTTGGGTTAAGGCCTTCGACTCCTAGTCGCACCAAACATGCGTGTCCTTTTAGCCGTGGGGCCTTTATAATGTGACGGTCAATTCCACTATTCGTTAGTAAAAGAGTAGCCCAAGAGTTAACGGTGGGTGGTAATGACTGGCTGTCTTCCTTCTAGTCTTACAGTGCTAAATTAAGGACGGCTAGCGCAGATATTTCTCGCGTAGCTTTGCACGATATTGAAAAACAAACAAACAAACACAGTATCTAATTCAGTTAGGCGATGCTGCCTTCTGATGAAGAAGCATAAAAAAACCAATATCATTCCTCGTGGTGACGAAGTGTGATGTCGCCCATTCTCCATTAAATCTCCCTCTGCTCTCATTTTTTAAAACTATGACGTCGTCGTTACAATCTTACCCCATATCACCTTGGGTGGTCACTTGTGTTACATAACAATTTTGTAATACTTCATGCCTTCACCCAGCACCTGACTACTAAATTGCAAAGATGGCAAAGAGTAATGAACTAAACATTTAACAGTGCCTTATTCTCATTTTTACACTTGAAAAACATGTATTTAAATATGTGAGTGAATTAAGAAAAAAATACTTAAAAATGGAACAATCTGTTTCTCTTTTCCATTAATTTTGTAGGAAGTAAAACAATGTTTTGTAGGAAACGCAAAATTTTAACACGAAGTACCTTCGTTTACCAAAACAGAACAGATCTTTACAGATGTTCAAAGGAAACTGAAATTTGTTAAAGGTATCATAATACAATATTTTAGTTCAACTACAAAAAAGCCCTTACTGGACATAAATGATAGTGTTATAAGAGAGAAGGAAATTTCATAAGGTGTAAATCGTATTGTTTGATAAACACTTACTTGCCATGTTTGACATAACATGGTAACTGAAATTTTGTTCTGAACATATTGTCAAATCTCTTTTTTAAGGATCACAGGTTGAAACATTTTGTGCTATTTTAGTTCTTGTTCTTAGGGCTTTTAAACTAACCGTGTTTAATGTTATTTTATTTACTCACAGGTTTGAAACAGATATATTTGAAGTACTTAACTAGAAAAGCATCATCGTAGCAACTGCAAACTGAATCCAAAATGGACAAATTTACGCAATTTTTATCACCGTTTTAAGCTTTTTAGTTTTTAATTTCTTTACCGGCTTTACTCATTTAAAAGGACATTTGAAGATATTATACTGCTTGTATAAATAACATGTCAGATAATGTTTTATCGCTAATCACCCAGCCTAAATATCTTGTTTTACTGTTGAAAGAAAGAATGTAATGTATATATATATAATAACTTCTGCAACTTACTTAAATTTCGGCCTATTATGTGGTTAATTTATCAATATAATTGATCTAATTAGTGTCCATTTAGGAAGATGCCATATCTTCGTAATAAATTATTGAACTGGCACAAGTCGCAACACTTACTGATAATAATATCTCAAATGATCTTCAATGTTTCTTTTTTCCACTATATATCACAGCTAATGGCTAATAAATAAAAGAAAATATGCAGGAAGTTACTAAATTCCCATGTAAAACAAAAGACAGATTTAGAGCAAGTAAAAAATCTGTTTAAACAGCAGGAAACCTGAAAAAAATTAACGAAACTGTGTGTGAAAGAGTTATGTGAAGAAAGTGATACAATGTAGGAATAATAATGATAATTTGTAAGAGAAAGTGCTTCTCATTAAAAGCACAAATGTATGTTGTAACAACAGCACAGTCTTAGATCAAACAATCTAATGTATATATATATGTGTGTTTTTTTTATCCATTACATAATAAGTTTAAGATTCCAAGCAAAACTTTGTCTTGTTAACTTTCCCTGTCAGTGTATTTTTACTTGTGTTTCTGATATTTATTATGCCATACTTATCAGACTTCAATTATATTATGCAGAATTTTGAAAGAGCCGTTGGGGTTTGTGGGTGTTCAACGATTGCACTTTTCAGATGTGCTATATTTTACTCCAAAACTTCACTATGATGGAAATTTTCAGTTACCTTTCTGTCTAAAATACAGCAATCCATTTGGAAACTCTGAAACAATTGACACAACACTCTTGCAGATAAATGTAAGTTTCATTTTCTTGTTATTAAAATAATATTTTCTGTTAATTCCCAAATTTCGTATTTATACAAAACTTATAAAGTTCTACGTGTGAAAAAATTCCATGATGAATAATTTGGACAGCTTTATGCATGTCCTACTGCATAGATTTTAGTTATTATTACAACAGTATTCATTTTGCTAAACTCTGTACGCCTAAGCCATGTAATTTATATTTAAAATAAGACAAAACTCCTGTTTTAAGATAATGTCAGTAACCCCTCCCCGAGGTTATTAGTATACAAATCAGGTTTCCAAAGTAAAATAATTTAATCTGAAATATACGTTAATAATTCAGTATATATTACACATGGTCGTTTCACACACGTTCTTCTCTTACAAATTACAGAGAATAAAGTTGTTTGAACTGTTGGTAAGTCATGGATGGTCCCTCAAAAAGGACTTGTATATTTCGGTCATCAGAAAAAGTGAAGTAATCCAGTACAATAAGTTGGTCACAAATATTTCAAAGGATCATCACAGAATATGGATCTGTTTTCAAACTAAAATGATACAGTTGCTATTGCACTGGGAACAGGGACACAATTATCCTCAACATACGTAGACCATCCATATCTATTATTTCTGCTTTCTCACAACCCAGGGGGCTTCTGGTATGAAGTTAAATGTGATGTTTGAAAGAGCAACTGGTCAACATTTCTTTGTCCAAATAGTTAGAAATATTACTTGTCTTTATGTTAAGTGCCTGATGAAAAACATTCCACTCACAGCTAACACACAAAATAGTAATTAAATGGTATAAACAAACCTCTAGAACAGTATTTCTTAATCTTTTTGACACCGGAGGCTCACCAAAATTGTCACAATTTTCTGAAACGTAAGTATAATGAAAAATAATTTCGATTTACATCAGAATATCGTGTCTGTTTTAGTTACTTGTTTATTTCCGTTTATTCAAGTGATTGAGAAACATTGCTACAGAAGACCAAATGTGTCTCAAACGATATTATTTTAAATTAGCTGTAAATTTTTCATCAATACTTTTAGTATTTATAGTAGTTTGGCCACAAATTTTGATTTTATTCCTTTAAGTCGCACGCTCAATCCTTTTTTGGCCCCACCTTTATTCACACCTAAGGTGTTTTTGATCAGGTAAGTATTAGCATAAGCGTATATTTGCAGTTCGTACTTTGCTTAGTGCAACGTTTCTCTTACGTGTTATACACTAGGTTTTCGGTAAGGTTTATTAAAGTTATACAGCTTCTATACATTTTCCCAATCTTCACAATCGTCTGTTCTAACATTATGGCGATGTGACTAATATAACAACTTCTGTTTAACTTATGGAATTAAATAAATCCAAACATCGTGAGTTGCATTTAGCGAGAGGCGACTATTTAAACATTGTCATATATTTAATGTAAATAAGAAAAATCTTGCACTGTTTGAATGCCTTCTGACGAGCCTTCGAATGTTTGGAAGTATATTCTAATTCCTGTCTAGGGACTAAACTGAATCATAAAATGTTTAGAACTGTTTTAGGATTTCCGTCTCGAGAATGAGCCTTCGAATGTTTAAAACGATGTTGAATTCCTGTCTAAACACTGAGCCATCGAAGGTTTAGAATTATCTTGAATTCCTGTCTCAGGAGTAAACCATCAAATGTTTACAACTATCCTGGAATTACCGTCTAGAGGCTGAGCCTTTGAATGCTTAGCAATAACTTAGAATTCTCGCATGGCCAAGTGATTAGGGCGCTCGACTCGTAATCTGAGGGTTGCGGATACGAATCCCCGTCACACCAAACATACTCGCCCTTTTAGCCATGGGGAGTTATAATGTGAGTGTCAGTTCCACTATTCGATAATAATAGAGTAGCCTAAGAATTGGCAGTGGGTGGAAGTGACTAAGTGTTTTCACTCTAGTCTTACACTGTAAAATTATGGACGGCTAGCATAGCCATACATTGTGTAGTTTTGCGCGAAATTCAGATAACAAACAAACTATTTGCTAAAATCTTATAGTGATACAAAAACACGGAGTAAAATAGTATATACAGTTTAGAACAATCAGGTTGGAGTGAATACTACTTGCCAGTTTTAACAACAATTAAAATAATAAAATGAAACAAAACTAAAGCTTAAACAAAACAAGAGAAACTTAAATATTTAATCGGCTTTAGGTTTAACAAGACCATAACAACTTAACATTTTTTTTTGTTGAAGTTTAAGTATAATCTAGTGACTAGCAAATGTGGGCTTTCAATCTGATAACTCATGGTTCGTGACTCATTTCAGTAAAAACGTTTTGAAAGCTCCGAAACTGTAAGTGTGTAACGATGGTGAAATCTCATTACTCGAGTTTTACATTATAAAATAAAACTTGTTGGTATATTTGTGAACATACACTATTCATGAGGCTATTAATTTTTAACACGTTTCACAAATCAAGTTTTTGTCATATTGCTGGTTCAAGAGCACTTATAAAGCATTATCAGGGACTATTTCTTTTATTCAAGAGATGTTTTAACAAACGAAGCTTGTTAATCAACTCCTACTTTAATAAGATCTTTATGTGATCTGATTAAAGTACACATCAAACTTTATAAAACTTGATATCTGTGTATTATTTGTAATACTTACAGTACGTCTCTCGAAGTTCTGGCATGGCCAGGTGGTTACGACACTTGACTGGCAATCCGAGAGTCGCGGATTCAAATACCCATAGCACCATACACGTTCGATCTTTCAGACATGTGAGCGTTGTAGTGTGACGGTCAATTCAACTATTCGTTGGTAAAAGATTAGCTAAGGGGTTGGCGGTGGGTATTGAAAACTAAGTGCATTTCTTTTAGTCTTACACTGCTAAATTGGTGATGGATAGCCCAAACAGCCCTCGTGTAGCTGTGTTCGAAATTCAAACCGAAACATCTTTTGATGATAACTGATATAAATAAAACGTTAAGTTTCAGTTGTTATTTAAGTTTTATTTTAACACTTTTAGGAATGATCTTTTTAGATATCAATATATCTAATTTGATAAATATTTAATACACACAAGTCCAACATTTTTTTTCAGGTTACACGAGTAAAGAACGTCCCTACTCTTCTGAAACCACCGAGTCTCCAGGACTTGCCTACATTAACCTTAGGGAACCAAGATCCAGGAAGACCAAGTGTAGAATATACAGGTCCCGTGTTTGGAGACTTCGGTCAAACTTCCATGGGCATGGTAGTGATACATGCTCAAACAAGTGAATTTGGTAACAGTTTTGTCTTATACAGAATTTATATTCGAAACATAAAACATATAATTTCAGAAACATGATGCGGCCATACTCACTAAAAAGGGAAATTGCTTATACAATATATGCCTAATTTTGTCAGTTACAGAAATTAACTCTGAAAGAATAAATACGCACAAATTCAGTAAAATTTAAGTGTCACGTTCATAAGCAAATAAACCTGGTAAAAAAATGTCTTGTTTTTCATACTGTTTGATATAGAGACCAGCTCAGAGAGAACTTTTTTCTGTAGGTCAGTGGGAGGTAAGAACTCTGAAAAGTGAAAAATGGAATCCTCTATTAACTGGAAAGTTTTTCACACCTAACAACTATAAAATGGGATTTATATCTGGTGAGAAGTTTTGTACGCTTCACAACTTCACAATGGAGAGCTACAAGCCTGTTCTGCTTAATTCAACAGACAAATTGAGATTTCATTCTTCTGCGAACATTTCCTGGTGGAATACAACTCAAGCAAAACAAAACACCTTACTCATTTTTTCAGCTTGGAACATGTCAGATTCTCTTATTCCATATGGCTGGGTAAGGAAAGTATTTACCGGCAGGTAGTTCACCAATATATAAAGCTATGAATTAAAATTTTATTGACGATTGATATATACATATATATATATATATTTATATGTATAATTTGAGACATTTTGAACGACTGCATTTTGTCTTTCTTTATCAATAACCTTTACATTTAGCAAAGTCTTATCATTTACTTGACAACCATAAGAGAGGCAATGGTAGGTCATAAAAAAAGAATATTTGTTTGTTTCAACTAGCACCCAGGTTACCTATTATGGTTTATATTATATGAACCTTTAACTTATTGTGTTACTACTTACGGTATTAAATAGCCTGAAACAGTGCTAAATATTAATTTATAAGCTAATTAAATGTCGAGTTCTATCAAGTTTATGACATTTGCCAACAAGATTGATACACTCTGTTCTTTTTAATACAACTATATTTTAATATAAAACTTCAAATTATATTACAATTTGTAATAACGGTTATTAAAAATAATGATTTACATACAAAAATTTTATAAAGTCACAAATAATATTGAGCCTTCTGTTCTTGTCTAGAACCGAATATTTATCGATAGCTTACGATGAGCAATTTAATTTTAAGTTGTTGTAGGTACACTTACGGGGAGCGAGCTATTTCTTTGAGATCGTACGTGAGTTTTGTACCGTTGAAGTTGTCTAATGTTTCCGTAGAAACACTAACGTCTGAAGTTAATTTAAAAAGTGAAATATGATTGCCCGATTATCCACACGTTACTTCAGAGAATTAACCAACATTATTTGGGAGAACCATAACCTCTTTTCTGTAATTCTGTAAAACTATAATTTGCAGATGATAATCAGATGTTTTGCCTTGTTGCACATTTGCCAATGTGATACAATGGTAATGAAGTATGTAAATCTGTAAAATTATATATAACATTTGTGGCATAATATTCTGGACACATGTTACGTTTGAATTTGTTCATCAGTCAATAATGTGGCATCCAGTTGGTGTTTGTCAAAGGTTTTGTGTTAGCTATGGCATAGAATCGTTTGCAAGATTATAAGGAAGCGTAACAATGCTTAATAGAACAAGTAAGATCCTCATTTTGCAGTAAAAAAACTTCAAAAGTCATAATTGTAGAATCAACTCTAAAACAATTGTTCTGATTTATTGGTATACAGTGTAATTTTTTGAAGAAATCATATTGTTATACACTGAAGAATTCGCGTGTTTCTCAAATAAGAAAAACTTTTAAGCTACATTTCCTTCTCACTAAATACATTATTTTCTTGTTTTTAATTGTGGTAAGTTTCATATATTACCTTACATGATATTATTTTTTGAGTACTGACTGCGTGAGATTGTGTACATGTGTATACATACATATTTTATCTCGTAAAATAATGTACAGTGTTCATGCTTTACGTGTCTCTAGATTACACTTTTTTACTTTGTTCTTTCATTTGTTAGCGGCGTAAAAATATACGCTATCTGTTGTTACAGCTTATTTGATAGATTACTTTTATTTATTTAATTTATTTTAACTCTTTTATGCTCCTCCAAAAATGTTTATTAGCACAGTTTTTAATACTGAATATGCAATGGTTTTGTGCAGTACAGGTGTAACACAAGCAAGTACGTATATACCTGTTATTTCGTTGGAAACGCCAACGAAAATAGATTGTAAACATTCAGTACTTCAATTCCGAACAAAACACAAAGCAAGAATAAATATCTAACCACTGAAATGTTTATAGAATAATTATTTGGAGAATTTCACGGGGAAAATGATTATATTGTGTATGAAATTTGTCCTGCATTAATCATACTTCACCAGAGACACATTCAGAATCATAAGTTTTATTTATAAAAGTTTGGACACGAAAGAAAGTGTACTAGTAAGAAATAATAGCTATTTAATATGGAATTTTGTCTATGATTACACCTTATTGTCTTTAAAATTGAATCTCATCGACTCTTTTGTTATTCATTATTTTAAGTTATTCATGAACACATTGCTTTAAAATCAAATATTGCTTCTTGATCACAGTGTGCCTAAAAACCTCAATAATAGTTTTGATTACATTAATTTTTGATGGGCTGTGTTTCACAAATTAACGATTTCTTCTTCTGTCTTTTTGTGAGTGTGAGTAATTCTTTTCAACTAATATTGTAATATGCTTGTAGCGAACAGCATAAAAATGGTTCTGTACTTTAAAGCTTAAAAACTAAGTTTGTATTTCATGTTCAAATATTAAATTGGTATTGCTATGATATAAATTTAAATTTCACGCTTTATTTAATAACAGGTATTGCTTTATGTCATTGATTTACATTGATTTGTGGTTGGGTAGCTGATAATGAGAAATATTCTTCTTTCAGCCATGTTTTGGTCAGTCATCAATATCTGCAGACCTTTTTATGTTTTCACTTGAATACCGAGACTGTTCTGAACAAAACGTTGTCGATAAACCTCTAACTATTGACACTTGTGGAGTTTGCAGTGGTGATAATATGTCTTGTCAGAATGTGGTGTGTAATGGTAAGGAAGCATATTACTTACAGGTGAATTACTGTTTATAAGTCTCTAACTATTGATTTTTACAGTGTGGTTATAACAGAAACAGTGAATGTTTACTATACAGTTTGTAATTCAACTTCTTTATTTACATTAACTAATTAGTGCAGCTTAAAATTTCAGGTTTGAAGACTTATAACGAGTCGGTATAAATAAAAAAGTTCACTTATTATATCATAAACTCTGTGTTCAGATTTACTGTTTAATGTTCTAGGGGTTAGAACAAAATTATTTGTATTATCAATGTGCATGATAATATGTTTTCGTAGAGCAGAACAGTTTTTCACAAAGATTTCTTTTCATGGTTACTAATATTTATCTATCATGAAAGTGTGTTAACACAGACATGTGAAATATGTCAACCATAAAGAGAAACTCTCGTCACCTTCTGTTGGTGACTGACCAAGAGGAAAAGCAATTTGATAAATTCGTAAAATTCAACAATCATTATACCGTTCTTAATTGATTAATCCTTCAACATAATTATCATAAACCACACCTCGCGAGAGAAACATAAATGCTAGTAGTATGAAAAAGAATTATTAATGGAAAAGTAAATGAGTACAGTCTTCTGTTTTGGTCTGACGAACTGTGTTTTATCGTATTCTTTATTCAGTGTCGGATGAACATACGAAATACTTTACTTTGCTTGTGTTCCAATAATGCATGTTCCTGAAGGTGTGATAACGATGTAATAAAACAAACACTATTATGCGATATATCGAATTTTAAATTTTTTTATAAGAATGAATAACATATAGAATTATCTGAAAGTTGTGGACCATGTCCATCTTATAATTTTATATCTTCACCATGATGAATGAAAAACAATAACTTGTACATTTATCATGTTTGTATTTTGATATTTATCTCTAAATATACCTAGCGACCTCAGTCATTCTTCATGACCAGTAAATTCATTCTCAGCTCATTCCGTTTAAATTCTTTTTATAATTTTTAGTTAAAATCTGTCATTCAATTGCATAGCACTCTTTAGAAAAGTGGTCTACGATAAAATAAAACATCTTGTCGAGTCTGAGAAAAACTGGGAAAATAAATAATTGGAATTGTTAACATCTGTGTAAATTTAGAGAAAAAACATTGATTTTTGCTGATGCAATGAATTTAATATTTCAAAATGGTTAGTGTTCAAATAAACGTTTTAAGCCATTAACAACATCTGCAATCTCATCATTAAATTTTCCATTAAAACAAAATTGATACGTTTAGTATTTATGATTCAAAAAGTTTGATAAATAAGAGACATGCAAATATTTCCAGGTTTCGTTAAAATTATAGTAACATTTATTACTTTGTTTAAGGTTGTTTTTGAATGAAGCATTTAAACATTATTATTTTGCAGGTTCATCATTCTTACATATTTTTAAACTACTCAAAAAGCTAAATTGGTTCGTTACTGAAAAAAAGTATTTCGGAAATTTTTTCATTAAACAACTGAAAGTAAACAATTAACTTATTCTTACAAATTGATACACTTGAGCTTATAAGCTTTACTGATTAATATTTTGTGTATTTTAAGAATACTTTAAACAGATACAAAGCGTTAATAAATTTCTTTCTTTGATTTTATGCCCAAAGCAACACACAGGGCTATCTGTGCTCTGCCCACAACGTGTATTGAAACTTACTTTTAGTAGGATAAGTCCATTGACGTACCACTTCACCAATGGGGACAAGCGTGAATAAGTTGATGAAAATTTTTCCATGAAGAAATTACACTTTCTCAATATTTAATCCAGACAATATTCATAAATGGACGCTGGTTTCCTCAAGATCATGTTCAAATGAAAAACTTATATGCACAGGTACACAAGCGTGAAGTCAAATGTTTTTACAGTCATGTCGAAAATAAATTTCATTATCTGCATGTAAGAAGGTTGTCATCGGGCTATACGTTTAATATCAAGATTTCTTTTTGTTGTGTAGCAGACCTTCTTCATGCGTTGGCTGTAGCATCTCATGAAACTGATACTATTACCTTCTCTGATAGCAACTGGTGTTCATCTTTCCTTCACTATATGGCCCGGCATGGTCAGGTGGTTATAGCACTTGTGTCGAAACCTGAGGGTCGCAGGCTCGAATCCCCCGTCACATCAATCATGGTCAATCCAACTATTCATTCGTAAAAGAGTAGTTCTTGAGTTGGCGGTTGGTGGTGGTTACCAGCTGCTTTCACTCTAGTGTTACACTGCTAAATTAGGGAGAGCTTACGCAGATAACCCTCTTGCAGCTCTTTGAGAAATTACAAACAAAAGCCTTTGCTGCATATTTGAAATTTAATTTAGCCATCTCAAGAGAAATTTGCAGTGGGCAAAAAAGTTTTAAAAATTACATTTTCGATATCTTGTTGGACAGTAATTTGTGACACTAGAAGTAGAATGGTAAATTCTCGTCTCAGTCTTTCAGGAACACTCATCATCGCGTAACTGTTAGTAATAATTATTATTCCCTGATTAAAGCTATCTATCAGCATAGACGAGAAACAGAAACCAACCGAGTACCAAGTATTACTGGTTAAATAGACTGTTTTTAAATTTTACTTATAAAAATTAGGATATTTTGTTTCCTCATTTGTGTATTCTCGCTTTTGACAATATTTTCGGCCGTTATGTTAACAAACTTCCAACTCTTCTGTGTAGTTTTTACAGTTTGTCTCACTGTTTTTCACCGTTGTTTAAGGAATGTAAAAAGATATGCACTTCTTAAAATTCACTTTCTGAGTATTCAGAGTTACCCACCGATCATTCTGTAGGTTTTGGCAATAACAGCAGAGGTCTCACGTGTGTTAGGATGTTGTGTACGTGATTTTCTCTTGCAATATTGCATATATAATGTCTGAAAGGGGTTCTAATTTGTGAAATAAAAGTTAATAGATATTGTGCGGAGCACAATCAGCATAAAAATATGCTACTGTTACGGATTCTAGAGGTACATCATCAGAAAATTAAAAACAACAGATGCTAAGAGGTTAAATCTGGAAGCCATTATGCACGAAATATAGCTGAAACAGTTGCATGGCTGTCACGCAAAATTTACAAACATTAAACGAAAAGTAAAAGAGTACAAAACTTAACAGTAGCAGAGCAGCTTCAGCCGTCTAATTACAAAGTATCAACAAATATTTGAAGCTAAATAATGCTGATACTCCATCAGTAGAATATAGACCATATCAAAAAAATGTTAAATGCAATAAAAAGCTGTGCTATAGCCGAATAAAAATAATATTATTACATCACAGAAATAGTTGGTTTGGTCAAACCCGTCCTCTCTGCGTAGATGCATGATTATAGATACTTATTTATTACAATGTATTATTGTTATTTATTCTTTAAATTTATGTGGCTTGCGCTGTATAACATTTTGTAATCTAGCTATAAAACATCCTTTTGAATAAAGCTACTTCAGCTATAAATTTCTCCATGGAGAAATTGCATTGTTTAATGGGCTAGAATTCACCACTTATCAAGTGACAAATACTTTTATTGTCTCTATTTCTCATAACTGCATTGACATTGCAGACACTATATAAGTGTATGTAAATCTTCCATAGAAAGTACCTGTAACTTCTCACCAATGGAATAAGAATAAATTTTCTTAAGAAGATATCTTAGCTCCAGAATAAAAGCAATACATTAATTTACAGAATGTTTGGGTATTCAACAATTTTATCTAGTGCCTGCTTTGAACATATGACTACAGCAGTATAGCAAGACAACTAGTAAACAACGATTTAAAAACTAGTTAAAATACTCCTTGACGATAAAAACATTAAAACCTATTAACTTAAAAACAAACAAACAACTTATTTTCTTACATTATATTACTTTGGAAATGTCATTAAGAAACATAATATTTGCTAATAATCATAAATCACGTGACTTCAGTCACTGAGGTTTGGATTCGTTGAATTTAGTTCCTTTCGTAATCGTTAATATAAAAATATAAGTCTCGATGACATAACTACCATATAAAGAGAAATACATATTGAAATATGGTAAATTAAAGTTGTCAGCTCTTAATTTGAATTTCTCTTTTGAGTCTTTAGGTTAGTAAAAGAAATAGATTAGTGTATAAAATTATTTATAACTTAAGCTCATGAACTTCTTTTAAAACATACTAATTTATTATAGGAATCTGTATATTTATTATCCCTTAATCAAAAATAAAACCCTAAAAAATATATAAAAAAAGGAAAGATTTTCATAGAAAATATGAAAAATAGCAATAATATGAGTAAGCGCTTATTATTGACTAATTTAAACTAAATAGGTTTAGTCAAAAGCAGAGATGCCAACCGTTACGATTTTGGTGAGAACATGACGACTATACGCTCATACAGACATATATTACGACTTGTTGCAATTCCCAAATTATTATATATTTATAGGCCCATACAAGAAAGTGATAAATTGTTCCCCAGGGCTTGAAAGAGGTGAAAAAAAATTCTTGTGAAATATAAATAAGTATTGATGATAGATAAAAGATAAAGTCAAAATAGCTACTTGCAATAATAATGTTTTTTTTTGCTTTAAATAATAAAAAATATTTGTATCTTCGACGTCTATCAAAAGTTTGAGTGTGGTGCTTCTCCATATTGGGCAGGTGGGGGAATCCATAGTTAAGTCATCAGTGCTTGTCAGCAAATCAGCGCCCTCATTGATGGGTATTTCTCGTTTTCTAAGCGGCATAGAAACACCAATGTGATCTTTCACAAGATGGAAAAAAAGAGACTTCGTTCATCAAATTGTCTTGTTTCTGACAAATCTAAAAGGACTAAAATTGTGAATCAAAAATTTAGGAAAGAGTATAGTGCAAAATATCCGGTCATTGCATCAAAAGTCAGTGACAGTCATGCATTTTGTACAGTTTGTCACATCGATTTTTCTGTGGCACATGGCGGGATAAAATATTGTTCCAGACATACAAAATCAGCATCTCACCAATAAAAGGCTGAGGGAAAGACAAAAACGATGCAGATAACGACATTTATGAGAAAGAATTCAGAATATGAAACCATTAATGCAGATGTGATGTTCACGCATTTTGTCATTGCTCATAATGTACTCGTAGCTGTAGCCGATCAAGAATTTTTTTAATTTAATTTTTTCATTAAATACACAAAACACAGTCATAAATGAGCAATTTATAGTAGTAATGAATAATAATAGTCATAATAATAATATAATAATAATCAGCTTTGAGACATTGGTCAGGTCTAATAGCCGTACATGATAAATGATAAAGGGCTCTATCTACAATCATTACGCTCAGTCATTTGAAATAATTGGCATCTGTGCATAAGGTATGCCTTATTTTATCATTCACCCAGTTTCTCTTCAACAGTTATTAACTTTCTGTTTGTAAAATCCCTTCTATACGTGCGTTTTAATTTATATTTTTACAAAAAAAAATCAAAATGAAAAAAAATCAGATGACAACAGCTAATTAACTCGCTTACGGATAAAAATATCGTATGTATTTTAAAATTATGTTTCAAGGCCAAAATGTCGTAATAAAGAGCCCCAATTTTTGGTTCTTCAATTTTATTGTTACGAAAGTTTGTTTATTCTTGAAATACAAATAAATTAAGCTGTAAAATATGTTTGTGTATCCTGTTCAGGTGTCAACTCTTGTGATGTGTGTGGAACAAAGTTTTCTGGAATTTCCATTCAGAGAGACTGTGCTGGAACCTGTGAACAAGAAAACGCTTTGCTAACATTTGGCGACCATGAAGTTTGTGTGAGGTAGGTTTGGAACATTGTAATCATGAAAAGATAATAACAAACAGCTACTTACTACAGTGTAATCAGTCTGGGAAAAATAATTACAAACAACTGCTTACTACAATGTAACCAGTCTTGGAAAACTAATTACAAACAGATAGAATTTTACAAAGTAAAGCTATGATGGATAAGTAGTGGCATGAGAAGGTTAAAAACAGACATCGATTGCAATGCTTTTATTACTTGTTAAATTTGTGAACTCGATTTTGTCATCTAGCGTTTTAAATATCACATTATAATCATTTATTAAAAGAAGCATTCACCTTAACTGATAACATGTTCTGAAATTCTAAAAGTCCCTTAACTTATAAACCTCCTTCTACATTTATGACCTCCTAAACCTTTACTCTTCTTCGGCTCATAGTTCCAAGAAGAGCACCAAAACACACTTCACACATTCAACGATGGATGCATTATAGGAGTGTCACTCATTCCAATTACTCGTTATTTGATTCAAGACCAAACTAAGCCTCATGGCTGCGGATGCTGTTGAATGGCAGCCTTATCTCTAGTCAATAATTAAAAATAACGGAAGGCTACATCGAAGTTCCAGGGTGCTCTAACCCAACTGTTTAGACCATGTAAATACAAGATGCTAAGGTTGAAATACTAAACACTCATACCATTTTATTAATTAACTGCTTTACAATGGTTTATTGACAGTCGCCTAATTGTTGTAAATTGTTTTCACCAAGCAGCGTTGTAAAGACGAAAGATAACCAAAATCGTATTACAAACTATTCATCAGCGAGTAAAATCTATATCTAATATGAATTTGTAGTACACTGATAGAGTTAATGTATAATTAAACAAAATTAATCTATTTGAAAAACTTTGTGAAAACAAAACATTAAACTCAAGTACACGTTTTGAATTACAAGAACTAGTATTTTTAAGTAGAGAATATTCAACTAGAAACCTGAAATTTAAACTAATGAAACAATAAAAAGAAATAAGAAAATAATTAAGAAGAAATATTTATTAAAAAGTAGTAAGTGTAAAATGCATACGAAATATATTGGAACAAGTACAGTAAAACAGACTATGTGTCTAAACACCTACGATGTCTTCAACTAAATGTATGAATATCAAAAGCAACTGAAACTGAAGTAAAAAGAAAACCAATTAACGTGAAGAAGAAGCTAATTAAAAACATCTTTAGGGTTTGTTTATATAAAACGTTATTATTAACCAGATATTCTCATAGGTTTGGCAAAAATTAATATTGTATATATATAAAAATATAAACTTATATATTTGTGTATACGTTTGTAGTTAAGAGAAGAAAAGCGAGATTATAACAATTGAAATTTGTAGTTTCGAACTTATCTTTGTGTTCAACCCATTAGCATGACCGGATGTATATAGATTGCTAATAATATTATGTAGGAACAGTATTGGAATGTATCTGGTGAATATATATTGTGGTGAGATTGCAATTTATTTTTTTAATAAATATATACATAATATTAATTTTGAGAATTTTTTTCTTGTCATTGAGATACGGACACAGAAAAAGAAAAACTTGTTGCTGCTATATGTGTGAAAATTTAACTATTTTTGGAGAAATAACTGAAGTGTATTTATCAATCCATAAATATCGACGTTTGTATGAACATTTAGAGTTAGCACGGATTCATTCATAATTTTTAAGAATATTTGATCTTTCACGTATTAAGTTCGAGATTTTTCAAAATTTCGTAAGCTGATTTTTGTGTTTTTAGCATTCCACTTCTTAATACTCAAGAGTATCATGCTATATTTTTGCATAATTTAGGATACTTTTATCACTAAGTTTCAGAGAAAAGATATTATGTAATAACCTATAAAATATGAAAACTTTGTGTAGTGAAACTCAGAACTATAATGGATATAAAACTTAAGAGTTAGGACTGCATCATCTCTCATGTTTCAGAGCTAGTACTTTATCCTGAATGAATAACTGAAGTAAAGAGAACATGGAATTTTTAATATAATTAATATGATCATATAGTATATTATGAAAAGGTTATGTCGTAAAATAAATGAATACTTACAATTTTCAACAACATAGAAATAACGTTCATCTTCAGAATACCGTTAGATTTGAAGTTTCAAAAAACAGTATATATATATATATATATACTGTGAGAAAGTTATGACACCCTGTGAAAGTCTGGGTATTTTTGTAACATTTTTGAATATATAGATATTTAATCTCAATTCCAAAAATACTGAAATATTATAGGAATATAACTAAACAATTAAAACTGAAGAAAAGGCTTTTCAAGATCTTCTGTAAATGTAATTCTACAAAAATGCATGTTCAAACTGAGGAAAAGTTTGGACACTATAATCCCTAACAGCTAGTGTTACACCTTTTGGCTGAAATAACTGCAGTGAAACACTTCTTGTAGCCATTTACTAGTTTCTGACATCGGTCTGAAGAAAGTTTGCCCCACTCCTCAATGCCGAATTCTTTCAGCTGTGAGATGTTTGAGGGTTTTTTTGCATGTACAGCCTCTTTCAAGTCACCCCACAGCATCTTAATGGAATTAAGATCTGGGCTTTGACTCAACCATTCCAGGACTCTCTATTTCTTGTTTTTTAGCCAGTCTTTGGTGGATTTACTGGTATGTTTTGGATCATTGTCGTGTTGCAGGGTCCAGTTCCGCTTCAGCATTAATTTTCATACAGATGGTCTAACATGATCCTCAAGCACCCTCTGATATTCCTAGTGGATTCTATGATTGTGAGCTGTCCAGGTTCTGATGCAGCAAAGCAGCCCCAAATCGTGACACTTTTATCTTCATGCTTCACAGTTGGTATAAGGTTTTTTTCCTGGAATGCTGTAACTAGTTTTCGTCAAACATGTCCTCTGTTCTGGTCTCCAAATAATTCAATTTTGGACTCTTCTGTCCAAACAAAAATATTCCAGAAGTCCTGGTGTTTGTCTACATTCTCTCTGGCAAACTTCAGTCTGGACTTGATGTTTCTCTTAGGGAGCAAAAGTTTTCTCCTTGCACACCTCTCATGCAAGTTAAACTTGTGCAGTCTCTTTCTCTTTGTAGAGGCATGCACTTTTATATCAACAGTAACCAAAACCTGCTGTAGGTCCCGTGATGAAATGTTAGGGTGTTTGGAGACCTATTTTATCATCTTGTGGTCTGCTCGGGGTGAACTTGCTTGGACGACCAGACCTGGGCATGTTAGCAGTTCTTTTGAAAGCCCTCCTCTTGTTGATTATTTTCTGGACAGTGAAATGGCTGATTTCAAAATCTTTTGGGATCTTTTTAAATCCCTTACTAGTCTCATAAGCAGCTACAATTTTCTTTCTGAAGGCCTCAGGCAGATTTTTTGCTCTCACCATGATACTCACTCTTACTTCAACAGTCATGAGTACACCAAACTAAATGTCTAAGGTTTAAATAGGCAAGCCTCACTCAAAATGCTGAGTAACGATTTTCTTATCATGTGCACCAGGTGTGATACACCTGTGTGTGAGTTGAGTCATTTTAAGTGGGAATAAATGGGGGTGACGTAATTTTTTAGAATATGCATTTTTGTAGAATTGCATTTACAGAAGATGTTGGAAAGCCTTTTATTCAGTTTTTATTGTTTAGTTGTATTCCTGTAATTTTTCAGTGTTGTTAAAATTGAGATTTAAAATCTATATAGCCAAAATGTTACAAAAATACACAGGCTTCCATAAGGTGTCCTAACTTTTTACATGACTGTGTATATACTGCTGGTCAAAATCTTAAGGCTAATGAACATGAAGAAAAATATTCATTTTGCATTGTTAGACTCAACCACTTATTTGAGTGAGCTTCGAAAGATGATAAAAAAGGAAAAATAAAAATAAAAAGTACAAGAAAGAACTGCGTTAAGAATAGCAAATTCAAACCTTTGATCTCTTGTTTAATTTCTTATTTTGATTCAAAAACAACTGAGACAAAACCTGAAATGTTCCCTGGGTACAAGTTACAATGGGATCTTATCTGTTGATGCATCATATTTATTTAATTTTTTTGTTTTGTTTTTGTAGTTAAAATAACATATTATATAGTTGAAAGCTAGAGGAGCAATTTGTTTAAAATTTCACAGTAAGCACAACATTATGTAAATGTCAGAGTTTTGAATCTTGTTGTATTAAGCTTCATATATGGGGCAATGCTACACATTTTACTTAAGCGCAGGGATGTATTCGGTCAAGTTTAAACTGATTTAAATAATGCTATTAATAAACTTCATATACAGAACAGCAGTCAGTAAAGATTAGCTTTTATTTTGTAAGTGTAGTGTTATATATATAAAGACATATATAATTTAAGAACAGTAAGGAACTTGTAGGTTTTCTTTGTTGTCTCATTCACCATACTAAACTCTAAGCAAATAGTAAAACCAATGTTTGTCATTCAAATATTTTTTCAAATTCTTTAAAATTAACAACATCTACCATATTTTAAAACAACTTGTTCCAGAGACGAAATACCCTGTCAGTAAAATAAAGTTCTCTTTTACAGAAAGTGGTTCCTATCCTTCAAGAATTTATAATTATGTGTCTTAGTTTTGCCATTCTCATCTATAAATACGACAAAAGATGATGCATCAACACTATTAGTTCCGTTCACAATGTTAAACCTTTTATTTAAATACCATTTAAGTTTTATTTTTTCAAGAAAATAACTAGATATCGTGTGATAAACTGTCTATTTCAGATATTACCCTGGAAGGTCTCCCCTGAACTCTTTCCAACCATTTATTTTTTTTTTAAAGTTAAGGAGCTCAAGACTGAACACATATGTGTATGTGTATACCACTTCATATGTGGTATACCCAATAACCTACAAAGTAACATTATAACATTATGTTAAAAGATTTGTAAGACAAGGCTTACCCTAGTGAAACCATGTTTACTATGTAATAAAATTCAAATTTTTGTTAAATGTCTTTGCAAGCATCTTTTGTTCTAATTTTAGATAATTATCACGCCATTGATGCAAGATTATTAGACCTATAATTACTCTTCATCACCACTCTTGAAAAGAGGAGTAACATTAGCCAACTTCAAATCTTTTGATACTTTCCAACTATTCAAAGCGTCAAGCAAAAAATAATAGCCAGTGGTTTACATATCCATTCATTTACCCCACTAAAGATCCTTGGCTTAATATTATCCGACAAAGACATTTCACCATTCTTTAAATTTTCCTATTTGTTCTTAAAAACTCAGAACTAGCGTGATCATATTGTTCAATTTAATTTGCATTAAACAGCTATTTAGGATGAGTCTTTAGTAATAGAAACAGAAAAAGAAAATACAATTGAATTATTCAGACATCCCTTAATTATCAGGAGTTAGCATTCCCATATCATCCTTTAAAGACCTTATTCCAATCCGAGTATCTTGCTTACCAACCATTAATTTACTTACAATTATCCTCACTATAATTTTTTACAATTTCAGTAACCTTTTGTCGTATAAATTTTTGTTTCTTACTTATTTATTCTGATTTTCTATAATCTTTCAAATCTCCGGTTATTGCAGTCAATTGAAATTTCTAATATACAATAACGTTTAGTATTGGAATATTTTAAATTTCAACCTCATATTATTATTACTAAGACTATAAAAGGTAAAATAAGTTTAAATATATTTGATAAGTTTCATAACAATGGTAGTATTATTTATTTTACTTCAGGGTTCAACAACTACAAATATGCTCTTCAAAACAAGAAACGTAAAAGGGATATTTTTTATTTTAAAGAGAAATATATGTAATAACGTTACAGGCTCAGAGTATGTAATGTTACACTTGTTAAGGCACTGATTGTCAGACCAAAATGACAATGAAAGGTGTGCACTTTGAAAACGGAGGAAAACATCAAATTTTTCGCCAAAACGCATTCATTTCCAATCAATTTGTTTGAGAGATCTGCATGTTATGTAAGTGCAACATGTGCAAAATCCCTATAAAAGTGACCGGTTCTCGGTTTTCATAGCTCAGTGTTTAGCCACCGACACGCAATACAGTTACGCCAAGACTGACTGAAGCACAACGCAACAACGCCATTGGTCGTTGGAAGTAGACGGATCTCAATCAGATGTTGCCAGAGCTGTGAATGTCCACTCAAGTACCATAACAAGGCTATGAAATCGTCACCAACAACATGGATCAACTTGTGACCGTCCACGATCTGGCAGACCTCGTGTGACTACGCTCGCACAAGATCGCTACATCCGGTTACGTCACCTTTGGGATAGGACCACCACTACGACATCTACTGCCTCAACCATACCAGAGCTGCATAGGATTTCCGATCACACCATACGCAACCGTCGACGAGATTCTTGGGCACCATGTGCAATCCATCATGGTGAACGTCAACGATGTCAACATGACAACGCCCGACTCACCACTGTCTTCTTGAGACACCACAACATCAACGTTCCTCCATGGCCCTCCAGATCACCAGATTTAAACTCCATCGAACATCTTTGGGACGAGTTGGAGCGACGTCTGCGACGGCGACAAGCTCAACCGCGGACTCTACCTCAGCTTGCAGCAGCTTTGCAGGCTGAGTAGACAGCCATTCAACAGGATGTGATTCGTCATCTCATCGCTTCCATGGGCAGAAAATGCCAAGCAGTTAATTATTAATGCTCAAGGGAAGCATACTCGTTATTAACGTTAAGTGACGTTAAACTTCAACTAGTGAGCATGGACTTCGCTTTTGCAGGCTTTTGATGTTCAGGAGTGAATGTGCAAAGTTTCACACATGTCATACAGAAGTACTCGGAATGAACTTGTTATCAATTTGTCTCAAGTTTTGTCTTTTGCGTTTGTTTTTGGAAGAGTATATTATGTTTTCAGCTCAATAAAAGGCCTGGCATGGCCGAGCGCGTTAACGCATGCACTCGTAATCCGATGGTCGCGGGTTCGCGTCCGCGTCGCGCTAAACATGCTCACCCTCCCAGCCATGGGGGTGTATAATGTGACGGTCAATCCCACTTTTCGTTGGTAAAAGAGTAGCCCAAGAGTTGGTGGTGGGTGGTGATGACTAGCTGCCTTCCTTCTAGTCTTACACTGCAAAATTAGGGACGGCTAGCACAGATAGCCCTCGAGTAGCTTTGTGCGAAATTCCAAAACAAACAAACAAAACAGCTCAATAAATAGCACAGTATTATTTTAAATTTTAAATAAAAGATTATTAAGTATTGAGTTTCTGGTTAGAACAGATTATGAATTAAACTTTAGAATTAGATTAAACTGCTTATCAACATTCCAAATTTTATATATAGTACTCTATACATGTAAATCTACACAGTTGAGATAGTATATTTTGTCAGATTGAGTGACAGTGATGTTCTAATTTAAATTTCACGAAAATAATGCATCTTGAGTTTCATAGTATAGTTAGCTATTAATACTTTATCTTCTTATGTTTTCAGAACCAAAATAATGTTATGTATATAAATCTACATTAACTTTATAAAATAATACAATTACATAAATTCATCGGTAAAGCTTGTATTTCAGTTCCAATCTTTCAAACTTGAACAATAGCTTTATACTTTCGCTAAGAAGTAATATTATATTATGATTTTGTCGTGAAAGTTAAGAGTTAAAAACATCAACTAAGTGTTAAAATTAAAAACATTTTTTTTATTCTAAAATATCATTGAATAAATTTTTAATTGTAACATATCTGAATTATTGCCTGTGGGCATGCAATGTTTAGTTTTAACGATCGTTGTTTTAGTCTTTACGGTTAAGAAAAGATAAAGTGATGAAAGTGAATATTAACTTCATTTGAGACAGTGGTAATGAACGTTCATGGTTCATGATCCATTGCTACAAAAATTGTGATAAACGAGTCGGGGCCTTTGCTGTGTTATAAGAGTGACCTTAAGAAACCACTATTCGACCTGGCAAGGGAGCTCAAGAGTTGGAGGCGGGTGGCGTTTAGTAGTTGATTTTTCTTTCGTAAAATCACTTTAAAACCAGGTATTACTGGTATGGCCTTTCACTAAACCTGCTCAACGAATTATAAGATTAAAAACATTCTAAGTAATAATATTCAAGGTTAGGATAATTTGCTATGAACTTTTTAGTTTCAGAAGATCCAGTTCTTTGATAATCAGGTTTGAAACATCAATTGAAGTTTCCCTTCAAAATTTACAAAATTAAAAGAGATTATTTCCAGAATTAGAATATTCAACTTCATTATGTTTAGAATATGTTTGAAGTTAGAAAAAATAAATGCGTGAGGTTTTCAATTACAAAAACTTAAGTTATTAGCTTCTTATTTCTTTATTATCAATTGGTCACTACGTCGAGCTTGTAAGAACAATGTGGGAATCTTCAAATCGGAGATTAAAGGTCATTTCTTTAAGCTGTAGTCTCATTGCAGTACGATAGAACAAGTTAACTCAAATAATTTAAGGTGTTAAGTATAGCGAAAGGTAAATGAACAATAGAAGCTGAACTTCATGAATATCTAATTAAATTTAAATTGATTTCTAATTTAAGAACAATTATTATACAACCGGCTATATTATTAAATACATTGTTCAATATTTTAATTGATAAAATTAAAAATGAAAGTGTTAAGAATAAAAAACACATTTTTGGATAGAAAATAATAAAAACATTTTAAAATATCCAAAGAAATTATGAACAAATAAAACATATTTAAAGATTTGATGACACCACATTGATTGTACACCATAATTCCATTGAAATGTTTAAACTTGTTTGAAATTCAATAATAGAATAGTTTTGTTATCCTTCTATATAACTAGTAGAAAGCAAACGTTGTTCTAAAAACGTAAAATATATAATAAGGCTTTGTATTTGCAATAATTTAGCATTTTTCAATTTCTAGGTTTTTAAACAAGTAATAGGAATTTTACTTGTATAGCAAATTTATATATTTGGTATTATAAATATAGATTTATTAAACCCAGATAGTTTTACCTTAATTGTCAGATGTACAGATGATTTATTTTCTATAAATTACCCTGAAATAAATAATGTTTTTAATATTATTTATCCAGTCGAATAAGAAATTGAAAATACTTTAATATCCAATACAGAAGTACATTATTTAGATTTAGAAATTAAAGTGATTAGTAAGAATAATAATCTAAATATTTTTTATAAAAGAAAGTATTTTGCCATTCCAGTTTATGGCTTACCACCTTTTAATCATAATGTATTATTGCCTTCTGTTATAAACATTATAACTTTGCAATTACGCACTTATTCAGATACTGTAAAATTTGTAATAAATTGCAATATTTTATTAGTAATGCTGAGATACTGATAAAAAAATTAAAAGTGAAGGGATTTAATAAAAAAACTTTAAATAAAATTATTAAACTATTCCGTAACAAATATAAGAATGTATTAAATAAATATAAAGAAATATAAATTAGAGAAATTTTATTAAACATTTCTAATAACTATTTTTAGTTATAAATAAGGTCATTTAAGAACTTGGTACTATTTTATGCGGGTGTACACCCTGCCGCATATAAAGGCTAATTTAGAGCATTATAGTTTTGTAGATTTCATAAATGGGTTGTTTGTCAGGTGCTATACTAGTTTACTTACGTAATTGGATGGGATTCTTCATACTAGTGCCATACGTTTACTGGTTACCAATTGGTGCCAATCTGTCATAATTGAAGCTAGAATGCTTACTTCAAGAGCTTATTTACCCACAAATGATAGTACGTTATTTTTCAATTATTTATGTTTTTTTCTTTATTTTGGAAAGCAGTCATCTTCCCACGTCTACAGGCATTGAAGAGTGATATAGATGTGGGACATTGTGGGCTTGAACACCCACATTTCTCTCTCCCAATTTCTATATCTATTGCTACTCCTTTATTTTATTTCTTTATGTGAGACTGGCAAATGGAGATTAAGACTAACAGATAGTTTATCTTCACCGCAATGTAGGTACTACATTTTCAGTCACCTCTAAACCCTAGCGTATATTTGATATTCTACATAATAACTTTACCCGGGGATATTTTTAACTGGTGTAGCGTTTAATTGATTTTCTACTTTTATTTTTGTTTCTGCTTGTTTTTAGATCATAAGAAACTAATATAACAATATGTAACAGAAATTTTGTTACTTGTTTGTATTTGTTATTTTTTCATTGCTTATGTTGTAAAAGTACACAAAATGGCCATTATTCACTTCAAACTTTTTCTAGGTTTTCTATTTTCTTTGTTAAATGGGTAAATTCGCACATTTTCATTTATATAAGGTCTGAATAAAACAACATATGAATCAAGATTTACATGTATTTGTACTAAAGTTATACAAAATTGAACAAATATGTTTAGAAGTGAGTAGTTTTCGAGATTTGCGACTGTAATGTAAATCACTTTGTGATATTAGCCCCCAAATATAGTCTTGGCATTCGAATTTGTCAGATCAAGATCTTTGATCAAGTCATTGAGGTTTCAATGGTTGGGGTAGTATGGGTTTATCAGACCAGCTGCACCTCTGAAATTGTAATTTGGATCTTCAACGTCAACCTTCTCTTCTGAGGACGGCTGCTTTCTCTCTTAAATTCTTGTAAGTTCCACAACATTCCAGAAAATTCTCCATCAGCGACATAGCTCTGAATATATCTTGAATGTTCTGGAAAATGTGTAAATTTGTAAATTTTATTATCTAGGTCACAAAAGCAAAGTTTGAAGAAGAAAATAGGTGTTTTCCATTTACTTTAGGCATCAGCAATTTGAAAATAACACCTTCTGTCCTGGAACAAAAAAAGTAAAAATTTTGTTACATAGTGTAATTAGTCAGAGGTTTGGAGTTGCCATTTTCAACGCAGCCCTTCCCTTTGATTTTATTTACTTAACTTTGTCAGTATTAATTTTCTCTAACATGTATATGAATTATAAAATCCTCTGTTCTAACAATGTAATTTTCAAGAATAAAAAGAATTTATGTTAATTTTCATATTTGAAAATATTCCCTGTCATAATATTGACAAGTAGGAATATTTCAGCAATCAATATTCACTGTTAGGAATAAAAATATGATAATTGATATAAAGATAGCCTATCTATTAAATTTACCACCTAGGAATATTTCTTTTGGTAATGGAAAAAAATTAACGAAGAAACCGCGCACGATTTTTCAATATCGTTAGAGAAAGTTCATCACCACAGATTGAGGCTTTCGTACATGATACTGTGTGAAGTATTGTCAACATGTTCATACACCACAAAGAAGCGTATGAGAAAGCTTGCAATTGTGTATGTCAGAAAGGTGTTTAGTCAGTAACAAAATGTTCGGAAATATTATACTTATATTCTCTTCACTGAGACAGTCACATTAAAGTAACTGGACCGAAGGCCAAACGCTTGGAATGGGATCTAGCCCAAACAATCAATTGTTGGGTGGTGTTTATGCTGGTGTTTTAAACTGTGATACGTTAAATTTTAAACCACTTTAACGTATGAGATAAATATTTTATTAAACAAAGTGATGTTATTTTACATAGTTATCTGTGAATATCAAAATTACCAAGAGCTGGTACTAATTTATATCGTTAATATATTTTTCTTGAAGGAATTTTTAATTTAAATTTAAACAAGTTTTTCTTTGTCATATCTTTGATCTATAGTTTTTGTTTTTATATTTTAGGAGAGGTGAGGAACAAACTATTAAATTATGCAACGATTCTAGAAACAGCATAGACCAAATAAACGGGTACGTATTCTTCAACCACAGATATTGTAAAAAAAATGTCTGTCGTAATAATTATTATAACTAAATTTCATTAAAGAAATTGATATTTAGTAGAACCTCAACATTATGAGTACCCTTTCCATTAAGACCCTATATTCTTTATAGTGATAAGCTCACAATATCGAAAATGAGCCAAACAAAGATGGATTTAATAATACTGACCATAATACTTTTCGATGTTTTGCCCTCCTCCTCTCCAAATTTGTTTGATGTTCATTGTACATCGGTGTTTGTACAATTAGCTATGACCTGAAACGCTGTCAACAGGAGATATGAGGTGGTTGTTTACTTGTGTCCTTTTCGCTTCATTATTGGTAACAAGGTTTTAAAGTACTTTGTTTCAGAGATTTAATTACTTAATCTTTCACATTTATTTTGTATGTTTATTTTAAGAATTGCCAACAAGGGAAATTAATCTGGGGGTCATGTTAATTCTTCATGCTGGAGAGCCAATATTTATAGTTACCCCATTGTGTATAAGTATATCAATCGTAATTATCGATGGTAACATCTCAACAGCTCTAATATTCTCAACACAAACTATACGTATCTGTAGTTATGCCTTGGTTTCCGTCAGGTATGCTTTACGTGAAGTTCATATTGGAATTCATTCATTTTTTTAGGTACTTAAACGTTGAAGAGGACCTAGATAACTTTCAGTGAATGTAACTGTAATACAATTTACGTATCTCTTAGTATATAAATAAATACATTTTATTTTATAATCACAAATTATATGCACTTGTATATGTATAGGTTTTTAATTTATCTTTAATAGTTCACTTTAATGTGTGACTGTACAAAACTAGATAAATTAGGGACAACTTTTTTATAAATAACTGTCTTTAACTCATCTTGACACAACGCAATTAACTGTAATTTGAATTTACGGTTGATCAGTCAATTTACCTTTTAACTAAAATATGTACACTCCTCAAGTGTCAATAATTATTGTTAACTTCTCCCAGTATATGCAAGTATTGCTCATTGAAAAATAACACATTATTAGTTGAACACGCAGAGATGGTGTAAATGTTGATCATTTGTTGCTCTACGTTACACTGACAACCACATTAGAACTTTCGCTCTACACACTTTTAAGCAGGTGTAGATCAATTATTGTTTCTTTAGGGTATGTAGGTGTTTTATCTTATTACACTTATCTAATGTTTAGATAGAGATAGTTCCACTCAAGTTAGATTTTTGTGCTAATAGCTCAATACACAGATATATCAGTTTTATTTTAAAAGAGTAGATTATTGTAGTTCCAGTTAAATTTTATCAAGTGTATAAAATTTTAACTGCAAGTTCAGGATCATACTGCAAAGTTAAGTTTACCTGCAACAAGGTGGGATAAAAGAGAATCTGATATTCACAAATATTAACAATACATTGATTTCATACATAAGAAAGATATAATATCTGACAAAAAAGTCGAACGAAAGTTATAGAACGCTTACATACAACTTTATGTGACTGAAATTTGAAATACGATTTTGTAATTTTAGGGCAGAGACAGTAATTGAAAAAAATATTGGAAACGGTTAAACATATACTTGATAACAGAATAATACAAGTCTAAGACAAAATTATAATGTAACTTGGCTCTCACTATCTTACTGTAGAAAGTAGCTGTTGTTTAACTAAAATAAGTGTGTGAATATCTGAATTACCAATTTAGTATTGTGCTTTAAGAAGCACTTCTAAATTAAATTTAACTTCAATAAGGCTACACGCGTGGAATAAAAATAATCTGGAACCAATACATATAAAAATACATTGGCTTTAAATACAAACTCGTGTGATTAGATGTCGGCATGAGTTCAGAATCTCACACGTGTTGCCAAAATGAAAATAGACGATAGAATGACATTTGTGGATTTGAGAAGAGATAGCGAAATAGTTTTTTTTCGTGTTGTATATTTTTATAATAGGTGCGAGCAATGTGTCGGTAAAGTTACAGGTGATGATGTAGATTTATGTGGGATCTGTGGTGGGAGGAACGAATGTGTTAGTTGTGATGGAATCCCCTTTAGTGACTTTAGTATAGATGAATGTGGAAAGTGTTTGAAGAATGGAGATCCACAGCGAAACTGTAAGTATTTACTATCACGCGCACGAATGTTTGTGTTGTTACAGACTAAGTAGTTTTGCTTTAGCCACATCACTTGCTTTGCTAGCATGTACTTGCAAGAATCAGCTATAGGATGGTTTTACAAAGACGTTTGGTATCGGCGCATTTTCATTTACGTTATGTTTGCAATGTGTATAGGATAAATGAGTTCTTCATTAAACAGAACGATTATAAAATCAGAATACGTTGCAAACAACATTGGTCCACACAGCAGAAATAAGGACTCCAAAAAGTTGGAAATTTGTTTTGGAAACTTGAAATGTCATGCAAAATGCATGCAAGAAGCAGGAGCAATGTACTCGATTTTTATTTAATTAAAATAATTTTAGAATATTTGTATTCTCCTTCTACATTGCTATTTTTATTAATTTAAATCAATGCACTCAATCATTTTGATGTTATAGTTATTTAAAACTATTTTCAAGCGAGTTGGAATCATATACCTTTTTAACATTGTGGTTGGAAGATAATTGCATAGAAAACAACTCGAGAAAAGGTAAATAAAATTTTAGAACTGAGAACACACGAAGTATAATAAAAATATTAGCCAATGTGCAAATCAAGAGCTTGAAGTGTCGTTATCTTGAGGTAACTTGTAGAATACGAATACTGTAATATGCATATTTTAAAGAGCAACAATGTGACGATAAAAGAGTTAATAGTATCAGTAACTGTATGTTATGTGTGGGATACAACTATGGTAAATATGATGTAAAGAGAAATATTTTGTAAGATAAGTTAAGGATAATTGCTAGAAAATCTATGTAAGATAGCGTTCACATTGAAAATGACACAGTTTTACAGATACAAATATAGCCTGCTGGATAGTTAGCTGGTTTGTTTATTATTAAGCGCAAAGCAACAGAACGGACGTTTGTATAATGTCTACCACGGGAATCTAAATCCGTTTTAGAATAATAACCCTTCGTATTTAACGGTGAGCTACCACGGTAAAGAAGTGACTAGCATGGTCGAACTGTGAGCGTGAGGATTCTTAGTTTACGATCCAAAGTCGCGAAACGTAATCCCTGCTTTTTACTTGTCGTTGCACAATAAGAGTAAGAGCGACTGTCAACTCTCAATATTCGATCAAACAAAAGTAGCTCAGGAAGTGGCTGTGGGTGTTTTTGATTAAGCGCTTTTTTATAAACAGTCAGTTCAAAATTAAGGATGGCTATGCAGAGGTTACCCTTAATATATTCTGCATCTATGCTCGATATGTGAAACAGACCAACTGATTTTGCGAAACTAGATTAAATAGATGTGATACAGGAATGAAAAAAAAAATTAATATTAGAATCTTGGCTGACTGAACTATCTTTTATCACATACGGGAAGATATGTTGTTTGTTATTTAATTTCCCTGGATGCTACACGACAGTTAGCTGCTCCAGATGTCCCTAGCTGATAAGTGAAAGAATGGAAGAAAGACAGATAATTAATTAATACTACTTACCGCTCACTAACTTTTGGGCTTCTTGTTGACATCAAATCACATTATAACACATCAATGGCTTCGAAATCGCTATCTAAAGTTTGCAAAAAAGATCACCGGAGGAATATTTTTTAAATAAATGCTTTTTGAAACAATAAAGTAACTTCTTGAGATCTTTTTAGTCATTCTGATTTCCTATAATTCAGATTATTTCCTCCGTCTTTTTTATAGTTTACGATACGTATGTTGTGATGGTTTATGGGGCGTATTTGTTGTCAATGTTTGAAATGTATGATGTGCATATGATAGATTTTTTTTGATGAAAAACAATGCCACTGCATCTTTAAAACTTTTAAATTTTGTCACACAACTGTAATAATTACGAGACTTTTTGTGGTCTTTTATGTTCAAAAATATATTTGATTTTATCGATTGCCTGTTATTATTGAAGTTTATTTTTTAACCTCTTCTGTTCAATGCGAGCAATGCTATTCATATAATTTAATGTTACTACAAGCTTTCTGGGTAAGCCCAACTCCATTTTCACAGCAACATTTCTTCGTAGTCACACCGCTAGAAACTAAGTTTTGATTCCCGTGGTGGACAGAGCAGAAATAGCCCTTTGCGTTGCTTTGTGATTAATTCCAAAGAAACAAAGCTACTTGGTAAAGATATGTGGCGTGCGTAAGAAAATAAAGTGCTATTCATATTCGCCTATGATTTCGAGTTTTCCATGACCAATTGAAAGGAATGCAAAAAAAAGAAAGAAATATTAGCACTCTAGTGTTAGTTTTTATAACTGATTTTTTTTTTAAATAATGTTTGTTTACGTTAACTCTCATACATATAACCTAATGGTGTATAATATGGTATTTCATCAGATTGTGCCACTATGGAATTACAAACATATTCAATGATCTCAACCTCTTTAAGAATGATTACCATTGTTATTAAATCTCCAGAAGTTGTATACAACACGACATTGAAGTGTGAAGTATTTGACAAGGACAATAATTCTTACGTGAGTAAATCTTTTAACAGTAATGAGTTTTTCAACTGGTGTAGTGCAGTGTTTTCTGTTGCTGGATTTCCATTTCATGCTACAAAATGTTCATTGCTTTTAGTCATAAGATATATTGTGACAAGTTAGCGAGGTAAAAACAAATGGTGCGTATTTCGATATTATACATCAGATGATGTGGATATTTGAAGCTTAAAGCGATGTTTTAATATTGTGATATTTATATTTACTAATTATTATTAAAACCATTATTACACAATGTCTCACTCAATAATTTTCGATCTGTACAATTCAAAAATCACGTGCAGATTATATGCTGAAACTACAGAGTTTCAGAGGCAATGTTCAATGAAAAAATTAACAATCTAGTTACATAATTAATTTATTTATGATTACATAAGTTGTTTGGAGTTTTTGGGTCGAATCCAATCTACTTGGGCTAATATTAGTCAGGTTTTCGAGCTACTCTGAGTAAAGACAATAATATATATATAGTAAAAGTAAATGGTATCACATGCGACTAAAAGTTTTCTTTTGAATGAAGGATCTTGAAACCTAAACATACATAAATAGATTTAACTTACCATTTTCTTGTGTGTCTAGGTATTCACATTTTATGTGAAAGTGAGGTACATTTCATTAAGTTTCTAATATCACAAAAACATTAGTGTAAAGGGTTTAATAAAATTCATTTTTCTGAGTTTTATATCGACATAAGCTCAAAATTTGCTATCAAAACTTGTTTGCTCGTGCTACATATGATTATTGAGAAAGACCAAGATGTGTGATTTTTGTCAAAGAATGCTCACTAAACTTCAAGCTTTCAGTTAGTAATAGTCGTAAGTAGAAAATAATTTTGAGCAATATATATTAATAGAGTTGAGAAATGTTCAGAAAGAAATAGGATTTTTTTATCATTTGCTGAAATGAGTAAATAGCGACCGAATATGATCGTAATGTATTCCCTGTTAACAGCACCATATATTATGTTTCCACAACAGATATCATGTAGTGCTTTTACCATACAACCATATGTTATGTTTTCCAATAGACGTCGTGTAATGTTATTACAATATGACGACTGTAAGCGACATTAACTCTAAACTTGTTACATTGTTGTTACTCTCATCGAAGCGTCGGATGTGTGAAACTTCCGCAATCTATTTCTTTCACCATTACATTCAAGTATTAAGCTGCAAGGGTCTGCGATTGTAAGAGGAACTGATATTTCACTTCATAAAGAGAAACAGAACTGTAGCAGCTCTCACCTTATTCCCTAGTATTCATTATTTTTATTCTTAACAACAAAACAATGGTGGAACGGATCCGAATTCTACTGTTAACAAACAGACAATGGTGAGAGAACTTTCATGCATGGTAACTATGCTAGTTTGTAGAAATTGTCGTAGCTGCGAAATTAATTAAGTGGGAACTTAGCAGCTTGATCATGGTGTGCAGGTTCTATAAATAGGCTCTTGGTTCAGAATAATTCTCAACATCAATAGTATATGTCCGTTATATTTAAATATTCACACTTATAGAAACACCATTTGATACCTTATGATGTTTCCACATCTTATGGACGAAACCTTTTTTCCCTTGAGAAGATTGAACTGTAATTGTCCAGATTGAAATTTTCAATCATATCTGAGAGGTCATACTGACTAGCCATTTTCAATCCTGACTTTTGCTGCAGAACATTAAGTTCCTGCACTCTTTACCTAACTTATTTAACCAACCATCGACTTTTTACTCTTATTAAAGAACATAACTTTCCAGTATCTAACCAATGATCCCTTATTTTCAACCTAACCCTTGAATGCCTTTGTTATCAGTGAGTTAGAAAGAGGCATCCCCAACAGAAAGAGAAAAAAAACATTTTATTAATTTACTGAGGTCTACCATCGGGGGAAGAAAATATTATATTATATCAATGATAATATAATGTGTATTGAGCTCTTGAAAAGATAGGCTTTATGTGTCATTATTTTACTTGTATATTTATATATATTAAATTAATTAATTAATACACTTATTTCCAGACTGAATATATTTCTATGAAGATGCATTCTTCTTACCAACATGATTCCGGTGCCTGGATGCTCACGTACAAACAAGCGATTAGAGTGAAAGAACACTTGATGAATTATATGTTTTTTTCGGTTTTCTGCGAAGTGTCCATAAATTTAACAACAGGAATTCATCGGCTCACTGTTCAGAAGCTTTTCATGTGGGATTTTGAAATGTTTGTTATTAAAAAAATCACACCATCTTTAATAGACATCAAAGAAAATGTAAAGGTAATTATTATTAACTTGTGAACCGTAACTTTAAAAAAATAAAGTATATTAAGTAAGACATGTTTTAGTGTAATCAGATGTATAACCTCCAGAATAATCTGGTATAAAGCAGGCAAAGTAATCATTAGGGTTGGAAAAAATGGACATTATATTATATGAAGTGTTAACCAGTTAGTGTATTTAAAAGTTGCAATTTGCTTCTATGATATGTAATGATAATAGTGGTGAGGTGAGTGAGGGTTTCTACGTTAGCAAAAAATACATACAATCGTTATCACAATAAAAGTAGTATATAAGTACATAAAGTGCAAATTATGGTTTTGCTGAAACTGAATACTTTCATGTTTGAACACAATTTAGTAAATGTTATCATAACACTTTTTTTTTTTATATTATACAGTATATTATTCAAAATATTTGGATAGCAGTCCGTGCAGCTAATAATTGGATTTGTCAGAGAAGCATTTAATTCTTTCCTGCTTAGGTTTTATTGGGTTTATTAAGTTTTTCATCAATAAATTGATGTAAAAAAACTTTAAACTTTTCCGTATATGATTCACTTTCCACTATTTTAGTATTTTTAAACTTTGTTATATAGTCTTTTTACCTGAGAATACAAACTATTGCAGTAGTATGGTCTTATATGTTTGTTATGACATGAAATCTGACTTTTCTTGATCAGGTTGATTTTCCATAGAATTAGAATACATATTCATAAAGGATGTTGCAAATGTTGTGTTTTTCCGTTGGAGTTTTAAGTCAAGTCATTTAGTGTGACTGCAGTCACACTGTGTTGTGTCTTTTGAGTGCCACTTTGACTTTAGGCTATATGATTGTATTTTATGTTTCCAAAAGGTTCTTTTACTTTAAGAATATGGCAGTTTTTGTAATTCTTGAGTGAAATAGCGAACCTGTTCTGTGAAACAGATTGGTAATCACGGTCCGCAGGTTACGAGTCGAGAACCTGAACCAGTAGGACATGGCAGGCCAAGCTGTAATTAAGATATTTACTAAGAACGTAAAATTAGCAAGGTATTCCAAAATCTTGAATCTATAAACCTTAAAGATGTTAAAGCTTATCGCTTTAACCACATGAGGGGTTGGGGTAAAGCCCACTCAGTATTAGAAAATTTCAATTTTACCTCCGTTTGCGTAGGAGTTCAAGTATAGGTTTTCGATACCCGTGTTATGCAAGAGACAGAAGTACTGTTGTGTACCTTTGTGTTTAAGAATGAAACCAGTAAAAATGTGTTTAATTCTTTGCAGAATTATATTTTTCACGAATAACTAACTTTTAAAGCACGTTAACATGTATCGACAAGTATGTGATGCTATTATATTAAAACAAAAGTAGAAACAATGCCTTGTTGATTGAATTGTTTAATTGTCAGAATCGTTTCATCTCCATCAAATATTAAACTTTCCACAGTTGGTTTAATCTGACTTTATAGATACTTAATGGCCTTGATGGTTCAAAGGTAAATTCAAAAACTTATAATATCGAATTTCGATATTCAAATATTAAAGAATTCAAAGTTAGTTTAATTTCACTTTATGCATATTTAATAACCCAAACGGTTCAATGGTTAATATAAAGTTTGTTAACATGTAAAACCGAGTTTCGATACTTGTGATAAGCACACCACAGATATTCCATTACGTAGGTTTATGTTTCACAACAAATATATATAGATACAATTTGTTTCATTTAGTGATATATAGAGCATTTAAATAAAAACAAAGTATGAACGCTTATATTATAAATTATTATGTAACAAATTAGCACATTATATTTTAACAATAAAATAATAGGCTATAAAAGAAATTATTCGGTCATCGTTCAATATGTAACAAAGTAACTTAGTGGGGAATTTCTTAAATTGTGAATTATTGATCTCACAGAAGAATCTGTATGTCATGTCTGTTTTATTATTATTTTTTATGTTATTTGTTTCTTATTTATTGAATACGAAATAAATATCCTTTGCAAGAAGTATCGTTATCTATTATTTTCTACTGTTCTAGGTGACAGTGGAAGTGCAGAATAAGACAACGTCAGGATTATGGTGTTTTTTTGGCACTTTTATGGAGATGAGGACAGTTTCCAAGGCGATTATTTTGGGGCCATATTCAGTTCAGTGTGACATTTTTGCCGCCTTAAACCATAATTCGTATGGATTAGCGATAATTCCTGAATCAAAGATTGTAAATAATTCAACACGTATATCAGTGTAAGACAATTTGTTTCAATTCCTGTTAATTCTATAATTTATTTTCAGAATAAAAATAGTTAGTGCAAATAGTTATTCGATGAAGAATATTTTCAGCGAAATGTATTTATGTATGAAAAGGAAACCTGTAATGTAAGAATAGTTACTTTCCGTATATCAAAATTGATTATAGTATTATTTTTTATGCTCATAAACAAATACATTTTGTATATAAATAGGGCGTGGCATGGCCTTGCGCGTTAAGGCATGCGCTTCGTAATCTGAGGGTCGCAGGTTCGCGCCTGAGTCGCTCCAAATATGCTCGCTTTCCCAGCCGCGGGGGCGTTATAATGTGACGGTCAATCCCACTTTTCGTTGGTAAAAGAGTAGCCCAAGAGTTGACGGTGGGTGGTGATGACTAGCTGCCTTCCCTCTAGTCTTACACTACTAAATTAGGAACGGCTAGCACAGATAGCTCTCGAGTAACTTTGTGCGAAATTTAAAAACAAACAAACAAACCTTGTATATAAATGATATTTATGTTTTCATTGTTTTTTAGTGTGTGTTTTATAAAAGTTTAATGTTCATAAAAACGCAAGTAAGCTACCTGCCTTCTACCCGAGAATGCCAGAATGTGTTCAAACATATGACAATGTTTCGGCCCAACATATAAAAAATAATGAACAAATACTTCTTGGACAAATACATCAAATCAAATGTATCGTGCAATACTCTAGCTGAGAGTGTGATACATCTGTACATTAAGTTTGTTTTAAGACTTCAGGAGAGACCAATGGTGAACACAGCTTACTAATTCATAAATTGAAACTACATCTCAGTCAGGTTGACCTAGTTTGTTAATTAATAGTTATTTTATAAATCAAAGTAAAACAACGAGAAACTCGATTTTTGTTTCTTACCAGTTAAAAGAAAGAAAAAACAGAAAGTATATCTTCACGTAACTGATGAGACTAGAAAACGTATTCAATTTATCTTCCAACATCAATCGTGTGTATATCTAAAGATTGTAAGACTGGCTCACTAATATGAAGAAACGAAATTAAATCTAGATAACAACACGTGAAAGTTGTTGTTGTTTCTAAATGCAGAAAAATTAAATATTGTGAACAGGCAAGTGTTCACCTTTTACATCTGTCTGAGAAAGATCAGATTATTAAAATTCGCTTGGGACCAATAAAGATCTTTCCAAATGGGTCGAGACTTTGCCAAATATTGATGATCTATAAAAAGTCATACTGTGTGAAGAATGGTAATACTTTCAGTGAATGAATTTTTTCATTATTATATTATTAAGGAGTTGGGAAATATTCGAGAAAAAAGGAAAAAAGGTGAATGAATAACATCACAGTTAATGTTACAGCAACCAGAGGTAGTAGGTTAAAGACTGTTTCAGTTACAAATCTGTACAAAACTACACAATGTCTGTCTTTGCACAGCAATCACTCATTTTGAATTGATAAACTAAAAGGAAGGATGACATCATCAGCATTTACAGCTAACTCCTCGCCTACTCTTGTGTGACCAAATAGTAGGACATCACTTTCACTTTGTTTTCCGTAATGGATCACAAACCATGAATTATCAGATTAAAACACTAGGAACACTCACCACTAGACCATACTTGGCCTTTATAAAGGAGCTACAGGCTTACAAGCCAAGATTGTTTAAGCTTTCTGTTATATGTCGAAGATAGTCGCTGCTTTTACAAAGAATAAGAAACTAGCGTCAGAACAATCCAGTTCTTACACTTTATTGTTAAAGAATCCAATGGACCTGCACTGGGTTTTTATGCTTTAATTTGCACAAATATAGTTTCTAAGCCAACGTTCACAAACGGTGGAGAGGGTCTGTGGTAAGCTTCTCAAGTGTAACATGCAGTTCGTCTCACCATCTTCAGAAGAGTATTGTTACAATGAAAAGTGTTGCATCGTGAAAGAAAGCCTTATCAAGGATATCACGTTGAGTAGATAAATACCGCAAAAAAGAAAAAGATGGTGAGCTTCAATTTAGTTAATTGTAAACGATAACAATAATTAATATACAGTACTTAACTTCGACACTCTAAACAAAGGTAGGGCCTGGCATGACCAAGCGCGTAAGGCGTGCGACTCGTAATCCGAGGATCACGGGTTTGCGCCCGCGTCGCGCTGAACATGCTCGCCCTCCCAGCCGTGGGTCATATAATGTGACGGTCAATCCCACTATTCGTTAGTAAAAGTGTAGCCCAAGAATTGGCGGTGGGTGGTGATGACTAGCTGCCTTCCCTCTAGTCTTACACTGCAAAATTAGAGACGGCAAGCACAGATAGCCCTCGAGTAGCTTTGTGCGAAATTCCAAAATAAATAAACAAACTAAACAAAGGTAACTGAAAATTTCATAAGATTCAACTATCACTGTGTAATAAGTGAAACAAGTGTTTTAGTCACCTTTCCAAGATTGCAATTAATTATTTCGTTAAAATAAATTTATAGGCGAGTGTTTGATAGCATTTCAATCAACTGATATGTATTGATTTAATAAATATGTAATGTTAGCTCTTAAAATATTTCAATAAATGCGTTTCATTCATGAAAATATTTGTTTGATGTAGCCCGAAATTGGTTTTATGATTATCCACTAACTTACAAACTAAAAATACTTTTTTATTAATGTCTATTGCTGATAATGAATGGCAAATTGTTTTTTGTTTCGTTATCTTTACATTTTGTCTCATGAAATTAATACCAAATACCAGCTTCAAATATGCTTTTTTGTTATTTTTATAATTACAACAAAAACCAGATATCATTGATGAATATCAAGTTCATAAATTGCTAAAATATGACGCTCGGAGTAGTACATCTTTGGAAGATAATTATAAATTGTAGTAATCTTTACATTCAATAGATGGAACAACGGTTGTATTGTATTTGTGGTTCTGTTATATTAAGTCCTACTTTGTTTAATCCGTATATTATCACATAAAGTGTCATGATGCAACAGAATTGAATATCCATATTACTAAACACATCAAAAATACGTGATTGAAAGCAGTTAACAATGTGAAATATTGTTGGACAAAAATATCGTACTGTTTCATATTCTGAATAATATATTTACACCAGATTTACTAGATTGTTCTGAATTCCTGGGTAAATATAATTTTAACTTTTTCTTCTTCGTTTGTACAAACTGAAGAGTGCGAATGATGAAAAGTACATTTTATGGAAGCGAGGAAGACGTTACGCCTTCTGTTGTACTTCAAATTATCTCTCAGTTTGCGTTTCATTATTACTTTAGGTTTCACGTTACATACAACCATCGCGTTGACAAAGCGGACATGTATTATGGAAATAACAATTACTGTAAATATGATACTGAGAAAAGCGTTGCGTGAAATAATTCATCACAAATAAATTCTGAACAAAGGAAGGCCTCGCTTTTTTTCATTTTTCCTTTTGTTTGTCATCTTTGTCCTTTCTTCCTTTCCTTGTCAGGAAATTGGGTTAAAGGAACCAGGAGTGCATAAGAATATTATATTACTTCACCTCAACTTTTGCTTCAGAATTATGGACATAATACTTTGTGAGGAAAGAGAAAGCCTAATATATTGATTTCCGTCCCATGGAGGACGCATCTACTTAGCAAGGAAACCAGAAAAATCACCAATGGTCGTCAATAACTCTTCTTTTTCCTACTTAAAGGTCTTTTTTCTTGTTCTTCCTTTTGATTATCCTAAGTAAGCCCCAAGCAGACTCCATCCTTCAGAATTATAGGAGTTAAGAATATAAAATATTATCGAAGATATTCAAATTGCCGAAAATTTGATCTATGTATTAAATTCGACTGCGAGAGTACCCCTAAAAAAGTGCTCGTAGTTTATTATCATTTGGGAAATATAAAAGTTGATGTTACTGTTAGAAACATTATTTAAAGTGGGTTCAATCAAAATAAGAATGCTATGGGACATTTATTTCTGTCATAGTCCGGGGGTGGCGGGTACAAACAGGAATTGTTTTGACAACTTGTTTTTGTAAAAACGTTTTACAAAAAAATAATATGAGTATGTTAACTTTAGAACTTGTCCGGTAAGTGTAGGTTTTTGTTGATCAGTTTGAAATATTGCTTTGGAGACTGGCATTCTATAAACAATTCTGTTTTGCTGACTTTGCAACTTTCTATATATGTTACATCATATTACAAGTTATTATACAGTCATATTACAGATGTAGCCTGATATAAACTTTGTTAATTAGCACGATATACTGATCTTTGATATCGCCCCTCTCCGATTCTTTTTTAAGTAAATAATTCTCTGGGTAACTGTTTGAGAGAGTGAATTCAAGTGATACACTTTGGAAGCGGTTTCTCGAAATTTAACTGTATTAATTAATTTAATTATCATGTTTTATAGCTAACTCTGTTTCAGATAATTTCTTTCTTTGCTTGTTAACAGATATTAATCGATTGTAACATAATTAAGAGCCATTCGCTATTTGTCGCAATAGTTGACAACTATAGGATCACGTGCTCCGTGTGTTTGCATTATCAGCATATTGAGATGCTTTAGCTGAAATAAGAATCAGAAAAGAATAATCATTACAGAAATAATATAAAGTAGTAAGAAGAGAACTAGTCCTTGGGTAGCACCTGCTTGAAGGAAAGAAATAAGAGACTGTATTATTAACTCTGGCTTGTAGGAAAGGATATACAGGTTCCATTATTAACTCATACTTTTGTAGAGCTGTTCCAGGTAAAACTTGAGACTGTGTGAATGAAGGGAGTTAGAATGTTGTAATTAAATAATCAGTTTCAAATCATTGCGCCATAAACAGTCAAAAGTCATTATTTGGCTTTACTGAGGTTGCAAGTGTGTATTCTCTGTGAAATATTTAACCCGATCACGTTAAACTTACTGAGTGATTAGCTGTTTGTCTTTTCTTGCGAGAAGCTTTTGCATATGATGTAACAAGTTGTTAAGTTCAAAACAGAATAAAATTCGATTATCTGTAATTTTTTTCATAGAGTTTACCTATTTTGTTTTGAAGACCATAATTCTTTTGGTTATCTTAAGAAGGACTTTAATTACTGCTGTTTTTGTTAGTGAAAGATAGTAGCCTCGTTGAAATGGAATATGAAACAGCGCTCAGAGAAGCATAATAGAATGTTTAGAATGGTTTCTGTACACGAGATTGCCGACATTATCCTCCCTCGATGTTTCCGTTTCAAAATATTAGGCGTTCGCTTTGGGTTTTGTTTTATTTAAGTAACTTTTGATAACGTTCTTTAGTTTCTTAAGGTATTTGCGAAAATACATGAATAAATTAATTGCTATTAACTGTAATCCGAGTGTCTACTTTGGTAAAATGCTGTTCATCAGAGGGAGTGAGATTGGAATTCTTTGATGTGTTTATATAATAATCTTAAAAAGTTTTGCCTTTTTATTTTTCAGTTGTAACAATTATGGTTAGATTGAGAAGATAATGTGTTGCAAATTTAGCACAGAAATGGGTCTTGTTTAATCTACTGAAACATAGAAACATTTTACCAGTTTAAACCCTGTTGTTGCATGATTAGTCTTATTAACATGTTGTATTTGCTATTGATGAGTAGTTTAAAAGATAGTTTATTCCTCGCGGGAATAAACGTAACAATTATTGTACACCGAGGAAAGTTAAGGTCACAAATCTTGGTTTGTGTGATAAATATTGAGCTGATAGCAGCGGAAATTAGTTTAGTATTCGTGAGTCTGTGATCAACACGTTAGAAATGTACTTACCTGTTTTGATTAGTCCAATTTAGCCCACTATATATAGTTACATTATATTTGTTCTAACATCTTATTTTATACACGCTCAACTTGTACGTATTCTAATTGCTAATATTGTATATGTTTCGATTACATTTGTTTTAATCTCTTATATTTTACACAGTAGTTGAACTATGTGGCAAGTGTATCTTAAAATCGTACAGAAATGTATTTGTTTCCAATCCCCTGCGGTGTAATTCCTGAAAATATTCTTATAAACTAGTTTTGTACTTAATGACGTTATCACTACGTTATCAGTTACATCAGGAAAACTAAGGACTCATTTCATCATAAATGTAAATTGTATTCATGAATTCACAATATATACGTTATGTATGACTCAAGTGAGTAAAATGTTACACTTCAATCTGGTAGCATAAGTAAAAAAACTTTACAAAGCAATATTATTACATAAATAATAAATGTCTGAAAAAACTTTAATGTAAAATAAAAATACAAAAACTGTTGATCTTCAGGCTATAAAAGTCTTAAAAATAAAGTGCAGTAAAATACTTTGTAGAAGCTCTACCGGAGATATTACAATAATAAGCAGTATGCTTGAGTTGATTGAAACTACGGACTTCACTAAGAATTATTGTGAAAGTTGTTGTTTGTTTGTTGTTTTTTGAATTAAGCACAAAGCTTCACAATGGGCTATCTGTGCTCTGCCCACCACGGGTATCGAAACCCGGATTTTTGCGTGTAAGTCCGCAGACATACCGCTGAGCCACTGGGGGGCAATTGTGAAAGTGTTTGAAAAAACAGTTGGTAATTTTACTTGAATATAGTAATGTTCTAGGGTGTTTTCAGCTATAGCAAAAGAGATTCAAAAATATAAACACAAGTATTACATTTACCTGATCAACAGTTTCTAATAATGTATTAATTTAAAAATCATCGTGAAGTTATTCTCAGTGAGAGTGTCGTTTGTTTATTAACTTCATCGTTTGAAATGCTCATTGTAAGATAACACAATGACAATAACCTTTGAAAATATTGCCACAACTGATATAAAACTAACAGGTCTGTAATTACTGAGACAGTTTTATTACTTTTCTTGAAAAGAGGAGTGAATTAGCTTACTTCTAATCCTTTGGATTTCATTTTGTAGCAATTAACTCATATATTGAATATTTAAGGTGAATATAGAACAAAAATTATTTATTAGGGTTTTACTGATTTATACCAGCTATTAAATATTTGAAACTGTGTAATTATTTTAAAATTGCTGAAAAAAACTCTGAAAAAGTATATATTTTGCGCAAGAAATTGTTTATTCAACGGTTTACTACACTTTATATATGGTTATTTCGTTAATATCTACACTACGTCTTTTTGTAAGTAGTACAACATGCAAACGTGTGTTTGCTGTATCAGTAGTCAATGGTGAATTGCGTTGCATGTAACAAAGTGCACTGCAAAAAATGAGGTAGTTTCTTACTGACTAACACAAGTTATATTTATGTGATGCTAAAATCACGACTGACCTAATAGTATCTTTAAATTAATGGTGAGTATTCTTTCTTAAAAAGCTGCCTTTCTTCTCTATATTTCATACCTCTTGTTCAAGCCAATGGCTTTTACAGATTTTCAGATGATAAGATTTACTGGAAGCATTTATTGAACTAAAGTTGTTTTGTCTGTTACCAATTACCAAGAGACATTGTTTTTAGACAAATCTAGCACAGGTAATTAGCTCAATTTCCGTGTACTAATAATGCTTTACCATTATTTACAATCAAAAAGTATTAACAGGAGAAACGGCAAGTTTAGATTAACATCAAATACTTGTTGTAGTTTACCTGATAACTTATTTAAGTTATGAAATGCTTCGACTTTGTGGAATATTTCATACGAACACAGGTTATAATTACAAGCAAGTGGTTGCTAAAGACGTAAAGTTTTAATTTATTATCAGAATATACTGATTATTTCGCCATATAGAAATTTGATTTCAGATTCTTTTACTAAGTTTTTAGAATAGTGTAAAACTGATTCCTGACGCTTGTTTATAGAAAATGGACGTTTATATTTTCCACAGAATTTAGAAACAATGTTATCTTCATGATTCTTAGAGATATAAATGAAGTTCATTTTTGTAGATTTTAATGTATCATATAATTATTGTGTGTCATGATCTTTGTTTTTCACAGATATCTAAGTAACATAAAAGCATATATTAGACCTAACACTCCAGCCCCACTGGCGATTGAAGCTGTGATTACAGAAGAACTGACTGAAATTAGGATAACGTTAGATATTAATCTCTACAAGCGTTATAAAACATGTAGAAACAGTTTCACTTTAGCTACTTTACAACAGTTAGGTGTTAATGGTAAGTGTGAAAATGAAATATTAATTATGCTTACAGATTAATATCTTTGTTGATTTTATAAGGAAGCAAGTCTGAAACACGAGAAAAAGTTTACATCAAAAAGCTTGCACTTTAAGGATTATTTCAATTTTCTGTGAAATTCTGGTGAAGTTATAAATTTGTTTTGCTCTTATATTTGGTTTTATCGGTATGTGACAGTGTAAAACAGATACTTGGGCTTAATATATATGATAGTACGTAGCAGCAAATATATGCTTTTGTATGCTTTATCAATAATGAAAAATTTACTTTCTTATAAATGCTAGTAGCACTAACAATATTGGTTACAGAAGCTGATATAGTTTCATCATTATTTTTACTTTTTACATTCAGAGAGACTTTCTTTTTTTGTATTTAAATTTAGTATATACATTTAAGGCTGGCCTAAATCTCCTAATATGGGTGAATAACATGTGATTTTTTTTTATTTATCACGAAATAATGATTTTTTATGATATATTTTGTGTTTTTAGCGTTTTGACATCATATACTTTTGGTAAGTTTATATATATAGCTGGTCTTATTAATTTTTTTCTTTTCTGTACACTCAGCTATCCTTTTTTTTAAAAAGCAAATCGGAATAATCAATTAATTTTCCACTTACTAATTTTGTTACAGTGTTTAACGCTGCTGATAAGAGTAAGAGCGCTTGTTATAACCTATTGGTTAGGGTCTTTAACCAACAATCTGCAAGTTAGGAGATCGAAACTGGGTCAGGAAAATTTTAACTCTTTTATCAGTTGAGACACTTTAATGAAAACGTTAGGGTAACTGTTCGTCGGTGAAAATGTAACCCAAGAGTTGGCGGTGGGTGCTGCTTGTCGTTTGCCTTTTCTCTGATCTACAATTATAAATTAGGGACAATGGCAAATAATGTTAAAGTTAGAAGTGTTTTCGTAAAGGACAGATAAAGCGAATAAACATATTTATATTAAATTTAAGTCAAACTTGTATATTTTCAAAGTGAAGTTGATGAATTTTTTATTTAAAGATTGGTCCTTGAGGCTTTTGCCTAGAAAATATTTATTTTTACAATGGTTCTAAATTTTTCTCTTTATGAAAATGCCTGATAATTTAGGAATGCTTATTTAAAACATTTAAAATTAATACAACAGTGATAAATACAAATATTACCAACCGTGAGTATTTTTCAGACTTAGTAGAAGACTGTATGAGCTGGTCTCCTTGTTTTAAAAGTGATAGACTAGAGGAAATCCAGCTAGTTAACCTCATCAACTGCCAACTCTTCGTTTACATTTTGCCCCCCAGTGGCTCAGCGGTATGTCTGCGGACTTACACGCTAAAATCCGGGTTTTGATACCTGTGGTGGGCAGAGCACAGATAGCCCATTGTGTAGCTTTGTGCTTAATTCAAAACAACAACAATCGTTTACATTTTATAAAATAAGTTGGAGATTGATCTCGCATTATAACACTCCCTCGACTGAATGGACAATAATGTTTAGGAAGGGGTATGCATTTTTATCACCCTGATTATTAGAATATGATAAGTATTGGTGTCGATAACAGTTTCACAACAATGAGAAGTATTGATATCCTTAATTGTAGCATAAATGGCAAGTATTGTTATTATAATTACATCACACCAGTGGCGAGATATATCTGCAATTAAAGTTATCATACCATTACTGAGGTAAAACTATACTTTGTTATCTTCAACACTGCCATTTCAATGGTGACTCTATCTCTCACCAATTTTATTGCAACAACTGTCACCAAGTCTTTCAAAAGAACGGTGAATATTGCAGACTTTGTCACAACGGAGTTGAGTGTAACTATCTCCAAGCTAAAAACATATATTATAACTATTTAACTGTTTAATTTTTTTGTACTTACAAGTTGTTCTGCGATATATGTAACTATGTGTAACTGAATATATGAAAATATTTTACCACTATATTTCTTTATCTCAACAGGTTTGTGAAATGATATTTTAAAATCTTGAAAATTAATTATATTCATACATTTATTAGATATTGAAAATATTATTTCAAAATATGAATATAACTGTATTTGTACATGCTAGTAGGATACGTAGAAAAATTGTGTCACCATATTAAGCACATAATTTTATCATTTTGTACGTATATTTTTTCTTGCAGTGCCATCTTGCAGAACGTTTGGAAACTTTATCTGTATATCTCTCCCATCTGCTTTCAAGTTCACATCAAATATGACAGTAGAGTTTGCCAATACCAATTCCCAATATATTCCAAGGGGAGTCGTTCATGTGACGCTACCTCATAAAACGGTCATTAAAGTTAGCTATTGTCGTAGTTTCTTTCACATTGTATGCAGTATGTCACCTACACGTAAAAAGCCTAGTCATTACTCTGCAAATATATTAACTTTGTTTGTTTTTAACATTTTATGTTTATTTTACAGTCGGAACATAATTTAACTTCATTTTAAAATGTCTGATGTTACGTATTATAATTCATCTCGGACGAATTCCCACTTATCATGCAACATATTACGATTTTAAATAGCTCGAAATATTAATTTTAATTTAGATGTCAATTGAATATTGATATGTATCACATTTATGATATTTGCCAATAAGATTCATACACATAATTTTCTTTCTTAACACAATCATATTTCAATATGCAAACAAGAATATAATTTTTAATAAAGTTTATTACAAATAATGATTTGTATTTAAGTGTTTTTCAAACTTACAAACAGTATTGAGTCTTCTATATGCTTTGAAACTGAATCTTTTATTGACGGTTCACACACACAGCGAATTAATTCTATACACAGGTACACTTATTTAGCCGGATATTATCTCTTCCTTGAGGCCTGGCATGGCCGAGCGCGTTAAGGCGTGCACTCGTAATCCGAGGGTCGCGGGTTCGCGCCCACGTCGCGCTAAATATGCTCGCCCTCCCAGCCGTGGGGGTGTATAATGTGACGGTCAATCCCACTATTCGTTTGTAAAAGAGTAGCCCAAGAGTTGGCGGTGGGTGGTGATGACTAGCTGCCTTCCCTCTAGTCTTACACTGCAAAATTAGGGACGGCTAGCACAGATAGCCCTCGAGTAGCTTTGTGCGAAATTCCAAAACAAACAAACAAACAAACTCTTCCTTGACTGGCCTCACGCTGCTTACAAACTAAATTTCACCGCGGATTTAGTCTAATGTTATCGTAGAAATAATAAGTTTTTAAGTTAATTATGTGAAGTTGAACAATTTGTAATGTTGTAAGTGTATAACGTTCCTGGTTCAATATCTGTAGTTTTCAGATTAATAAGCATTTATTATAATTGTAGCTTCTGAGGTTTGTAACATACAGACTGTAACAAACCAAGAATATTTCACTGTCTCTCCATGTGTTGTGACGGCTACTTTTTTATACTTCTCAGGCGAGGTTCTCGTAAGTTCAGTTGGCAAAGATCTGAAACGTGTTGATGATACTGACACCCGATAATCTTTCGCAATGCACATTTAATAATATAAGTTACATTTGTTTCTAAACATATGTTAAAGTAAAACGTAGATATTAAAATAAATATATAATATTAAATCCGCCATTGTACAAGATTGTTTTCAAGTGAACAATCTCGTAGTCATGTGTCACATTTTGCAGTTCAATGTTTTCTACCTTATGACTTCATTGCCAATAGAATTTGACTGTGATCCTGAACTGTTCCAGTCTTCAGTTATATACATATTTTTCGTACTGTATTCATAAAATCTTAGCTTCACTATTATAAAAGAGATATTTTTATTTAACACTGTATGTCTAAGTAAGGATTTTTAAGCTAAAAGGTTGTATAAATTTAATTTATAATGTTTCGACCATTATCAGATATTTTCCGTAAATGATTACTCTTTCAGAATGATTGTGTGTCATTCAAGTCGAAAAGTATTTTGGGCAATATTCACTCAAATTGTTGTATTTAACTTGATACTAGATCTGCATTGACTGCTACTGGTTTTTGTTTTATTGTATGCAGATTAATTTTTATTTATTTATTATTATAATGTACGTTGAGTGACTTTAATTGTAACTCGTTTTGTCTGATCGTCATTTTAAAATGTTTGGTAATTTTTTTGTATATTTGTACTAAGGCGAATACAGTAAACCTTGCATTAACTTTTATCGATTGTTACAGTCGAATCATAAACGGACACTTTATGTCAGAAACATTTATCCCTCTATCTTATTAATTCAAATATTTTTGACACGTATATACAAATTTAGTGATGTGCTTTTATATACAATAATTTAAATTTTTAATGATAAACACTATAATTATCCATCTTAATAAAAAATGACAATTTTAGTTTTTAATACGAAACGTCATATTGAGAAAGTTTACCAAGTTTTTCTTTGTTCTGATAATTAAAAATTTGAGGTTATCATCTTTCTGTCTTATTTGCAGACAAATATGTAATAAAATTCGATAAATGGTAGTCTAGATTTAAAGATGTGCTTTGTGAAGTTATTCCATCATAATACATAATGGAATTTTGTTAAGGGTAATATCTTTTTCTACTTATAATGGAAATTGTAATAAGAGGATAACTGGTTTATAGGCTACGTACTTTTCTAATTTAAGTGGTTATTGTTTTGAGGTTTGTTAAATGAAATTTAATCATTTTCAACGGTGAAGATGAGTTAAATTCTTTTTTAAGTTATTCACACTTGTTAATTTAAGCTACATTCTAAATAATACCATTGTAGTGTTTTTCGGAATTTAATATTAAGCACACAAGTAACACTTTCTGTATTGATATTTTCTCAAAACTACACCTACCATACTGTAATTTTGATTTAAGTAATTTAATCTCTCTGTGTTTTGATATTTTCACCATATTTAATCGAGAAAATAAGTCGATTAGTGATGTTTAAATACTTCAAGATATTCATTTGTTTAGAATTAAGCCCAAATCTAAACAATGGACTAACTGTACTGTTATGTATATGTGTAAATATTTTGTAAACGACAACATGTCGTGTTGTGTTTGAATTTTCATTTGTATTATTCATTTTTCCATATTGATATTATTGTTTCGAAGTTTAAACTAAAATATGTTATTTATTTAGGGTAACGTTTTAGAACTTTCTCGAATTAAGTAGACCAATCACATGTTTGAAAATGAGTGCTGGTGACTTCCTGTCTAGAAGTGTAGTCTCGTGCAAGAACGAATATGCGTGGATAGCTCTGGAGTTGTATGGAAATTGCGAGATTGTTCGAGAAATAGGCCTATCGGTATAAAAAAGACGGTGATGTGAGAGATATTCAATCATTAGTCATCAGTCATCAGATTTTATTCGAAAAAAGAATATAGATTCAGTCATTAGTTTTATTCGAAGAATAGGAGTGAGATTCAGGCATCAGTTTTAGTTATTTGAGAAAGATTAAGTGTTTGCTGTGAATATTCAACTTGGATTTGTGATTGAAGTTAGATCTACGGAAGTTGTGATTTTATTTCGTCAATCTCTACGATACATCTGAATTACTGCTTGAGCTGAGAGACGGCGATTTCATTGAACTGTGAACTGTTTCGGAATTACTTCGTGGGACCAAATTCACACCCTAGACTGGAATTTGATACTTTAATTTTAGATCATTACATTAGATACAGGCCAGTACCGTTTTGTATTGTGATTTAGTTTGAAGTTTGAAACTAATATTATTTTGTTTTGTAATTAATTTCGAATGTTGTAACTTAATATCTGTCACTGTTATTATATATAATTTGTGTTATATCTGTTATATTTGTTAATAGTTTAGTGTAATAAATTATACAAGCTGTTATCTGCGTTTTTCTGTTGCGTTTAGTCTACGAAGAACTTAAAACATCAAAAAATACGTAACAGAAAATTGGGGGCCCGTCCGGGATATCGAACAAACAATTTAATTTTATTATAAAATAAGATTTATATTCTATACAGATAGACAGCTTGTATATTCAAAATGGCATTCCAACTTGAAGATTTTATAAACGAATTTAATCGGAATCCCTCTTTCGAATTAATCAGTGAATTAAAAAAATCTGAATTGGTTGATGTTGGTAAACATTTTAATTTAGAAGTGAAGCAATCAATGAAGAAAGCAGATATTAAACAAATTATTGTTGAACATTTGGTCAGCCAAAAAGTTTTACCTCAAACAGTTGCACAACAATTGCCTGTCGCTCATTTTGACCCAGATTTCGAATTAAAAAAAATGGAAATGGAAATGAAATTTCGTTTAGAAATTGAAAGCAAACGACTTGAGGCAGAACAAAAACGTATTGAAGCAGAACAAGAAAATAAACGTATTGAGGCAGAACAAGAAAATAAACGTATTGAGGCAGAACAAAAACGTATTGAGGCAGAACAAGAAAATAAACGTATTGAGGCAGAACAAAAACGTATTGAAGCAGAACAAGAAAACAAACGCCTTGTTCTTGATGCCGAAATACAAATAGAACGCATTAAAGCTGATAAAGAAATCAGTATGAGAAAGGCACAGACAGAAGAAAAGGTTGTCCGAATGCAATTGGATAATTTTGATGCTTCCAGACAAATTCGTTTAGTACCTCCATTCAATGAAAAAGCTGTAGATACATATTTTCAGCAATTTGAGAAATTGGCCCTTAGGCTAAAATGGCCTACCGAATATTGGACAGTACTACTTCAGAGTGTTCTCAAGGGTAAAGCTCAGGAAGTATTTTCCAAGCTCACAGCCGAGCAAAGTTATGCTTACGAGCACGTCAAAAAATGCATTTTGAATGCATATGAATTGGTGCCAGAGGCATACAGACAAAAATTTCGTGGTTACAAAAAGTTTGACAGCCAAACTTATGTCGAATTTGCTCGTGAAAAAGAAACTCTGTTCGACAGGTGGTGTGATTCCAGAGAAATTAAAGATGATTATACGAAACTCAGAGAACTCATGTTAGTCGAAGAGTTTAAAAGATGTATTCCCGTAGAGCTAAAAACTTATATTGATGAACAAAAAGCTTCCAAAATTCATGATGCTGCTGTCTTGGCAGACGAGTATGCTTTAACTCACAAAGATTTCTCATACAAAAGCAAAACATCTCACACAACAAAGAAACCCAATGACTCATTCAAATATTATGCAAATGTCGACAGAGACAAAAAAGAGCAAACTTCTAATTCTCAAACGAAGACTCCATCTTATTCTATAAGCTCATCATCCACTAAAAACGTGTCATTCTCATCCAAAACATGTGCTTATTGTAAGAAACCTGGCCATCTGATTTCTGAGTGCTATAAGCTCAAAAACAAGCCATCACCCAATAGTTTCATTTCGCCCTTGTTTGATACATCATTGGTTCCCAATGATTTTGACCCTGTTCAGTCCACTGTGGATTCCAAGTCCAATATTATTGATGTACCTGAAGATATTGTTGAGGACAAATTTAAGCCTTTCATGACTGAAGGTTTTGTTTCTTTTGTTGGCGATTCACGTCTACAACCAATTAAAATCCTGCGGGATACTGGAGCTTTTCAGAGTTTGATTTTGGAAAGTGTACTTCCGTTTTCTGAAGTCATCCGTTGGGGCCAATGTGCTCATTTCTGGTGTAGAAGGTGGCGTCGTTTCTATTCCTCTTCATAGATTGGATTTACGTTCGGACTTAGTTTCAGGCCCAGTGACTGTGGGTATTAAAGCTTCATTGCCTGTTGAAGGTGTGTCTATGCTTTTGGGGAATGATTTGGCTGGTAGTAAGGTGGTACCAGAGGTTCGTGTTGTTGAAGCACCTGTTGTTAGTCCCAGTACAGAGCAACTCGTTGAAGAGTTTCCTGATGTTTTTCCCGCCTGTGCTGTTACTCGTTCTCAGGAGTCCAAAGAGGATTTCTCTTTGTCTGATACGTTCATGTCTCACATCGATGAGATTTCTGACTCAACTTTAAGTTCTACTGATGACTCTAAGACATTTTTCGACTCTCTTCATCGAAACAAACTTATTGAGGAACAGGACAATGATTCTGAAACTCGTTCTCTTCTACAACTGGCTGTTCATGAAAATGAAATAGGAACTGTCCCTATTTGTTACTACCAGAAGTCAGGTGTGCTAATGAGAAAATACAGACCTCCTGACGTTGCTGCTGATGAAGAGTGGAATGTTATTCACCAAATCGTCATTCCAAAATGCTATCGGAATGATATTCTTAGTCTTGCTCATGACCATGTATTGTCGGGACACTTAGGTGTAAGAAAGACCCTAGATCGTATCCGACGACATTTCTATTGGCCTAAGATGCGCCAAGATGTTGTTGACTTTTGTAAGACATGCCATTCTTGCCAAATGACAGGAAAACCAAATCAGGGGATTCCAAAAGCACCACTGCAGCCTATTCCTGCCTTTGAAGAACCGTTCTCAAGGGTCATTATCGACTGTGTTGGCCCAATGCCAAAAAGCAAAGCAGGAAATGAATACCTCTTGACGATCATGTGTGCTTCTACACGTTTCCCTGAGGCAATCCCTTTGAGAAAAATCATTGCTCCCAACATTGTTAAGGCTCTTGTTAAATTCTTTACCATGTTCGGGATTCCAAAAGTTGTGCAATCAGATCAAGGCTCAAATTTTATGTCCAAGCTATTTCAACAAGCCATGCGTGAATTAAACATCCATCAAGTTTCATCCAGTGCATACCATCCTGAGTCACAAGGTGTCCTTGAACGTTTCCACCAAACTCTAAAAGCCATGCTTAGAAATTACTGCCACGAGCATTCAAAGGACTGGGATGAGGGTGTTCCCTTGTTGTTGTTTGCAGTTCGTGAGGTTGTTCAAGAGTCTACTGGATTTAGCCCTTTTGAGTTGGTTTATGGTCACTCAGTTCGCGGCCCATTGAAGTTGGTTAAGGAGAAATGGTTGGAGGATAATAACTCACAAATTAGCTTGTTGAATTATGTCTCTGATTTCAAAACCAGATTGCACAATGCTTTTAATGTTGCCAGGGAAAACCTGAAGTCTTCTCAGGAAGAGATGAAAACCTGGTATGACAAAAGGGCCAGGAAGCGATCTTTTAATGTTGGTGACCAAGTACTTGTCTTGTTGCCTACATCAAGCTCTTCACTTCAAGCTAAATATTTTGGACCTTATTCAATTGAAAAGAAAATTAATGATCTAAACTATGTGATCACTACCCCTGATCGGAGGAAAAGCAAACAGCTTTGTCATATCAATATGTTGAAACCCTATTATGTGCGAAAGAAAACAAATGTGTCGAATGCTGTTCCTGTGAACGTGACAAGTGGTGTGAATGAAGATCATGATCCTCCACCTTCTCCTTCTGAAATTATAGAAAATAGCTTTTTCAGACACTCATGTTAAACTCAAAAACTCACATGTATTAGCAAACTTAGATGAAAAACTCAATCATTTAACCCAACAACAAAATCAAGAGTTGAAAGGTTTGATTTTAGAGTTTGCTCATTTGTTCCCTGATGTTCCTGGTAGAACCAATGTCTTAGAACATGATGTTGTTATTGAGAACACTCGACCAGTAAAATAACATCCATATCGGGCCAATCCTATAAAATTGTCAAAAATCAGGTCAGAGGTACAATACATGCTTGAAAATGATTTTATTGAGTTATCAAATAGTAATTGGAGTTCACCTTGTATCTTGGTACCAAAGTCTGATGGTTCATTTAGGTTCTGTACAGATTTCAGAAGGGTTAATGATGTGACCAAGACTGATTCATATCCTATTCCTCGGATGGATGATTGTATTGACCGTGTAGGTAACTCAAAGTACCTTACGAAATTTGACCTACTCAAAGGTTATTGGCAAGTACCTTTAACTCCTCAAGCAAGAGAAATTTCAGCTTTTATAACACCCGATGGTTTGTACCAATACAAAGTTATGCCATTTGGCATGAAAAACTCCGGTGCAACATTTCAAAGGTTGATGAATCATGTCATCGCAGGATTAGAAAATGTGTATGCTTACATTGATGATGTACTGGTAGTAAGCAGTGACTGGTCTGAGCATTTAAGCCACATTTGTGCATTTTTTGAGAGGTGTTCCGAGGCTCAGTTGACTATCAACCTGTTAAAAAGCGAATTCGGTAAAGCAACAGTTGTGTACTTAGGCCATGAAATTGGTCGGGGTAAAGTGAAGCCTATCCAAGCTAAGGTACAGGCAATAGCGGAGTATCCAGAGCCGACGAATAAAAGAGGTATTATGAGATTCTTGGGCATGGCAGGATATTATAGGAAATTTTGTCCAAATTTTTCTGATGTGGCTGCACCTTTAACAGTTTTACTAAAAAAGAATGTAAAATTTTCCTGGAATCAAAATTGCCAGACTGCCTTTGAAAGGATAAAGATCATGCTCATGAATGCTCCAATCCTCAAAGCTCCCGATTTTGACAAACCATTTAAGCTTGCTGTAGATGCGAGTGACGTTGGTGTTGGTGCTGTGTTGTTGCAAGAGCAAAATGGTGTTGACCACCCTGTGTGTTATTTTTCAAGAAAACTTGATAAGCACCAAAGAAATTATTCAACAATTGAGAAAGAAGCACTTGCATTGTTGTTAGCCTTACAACATTTTGATGTTTATTTGTGTTCTTCACCATGGATTGTTAATGTTTACACCGACCATAATCCACTCGTGTTCGTGAACAAAATGAAAAACAAAAATCAAAGGTTACTCAGGTGGAGTATTATTTTGCAGCAATACAATGTGTCCATTAATCATATCCGTGGTTCGGACAATGTCATTGCGGATACATTGTCACGGTAATTAAGTGGTTCAGTGTTTCGTTATAATTAACGGTTGACTAAAATTTGTTTTTTAGTTCAATGTTATGTATAATAAGTTAAACAAAAAAAAGTTTTCACAAGTTCAAACTTTTTTTTACTTTTAAGGGGGAGAGTGTTATGTATATGTGTAAATATTTTGTAAACAACAACATGTCGTGTTGTGTTTGAATTTTCATTTGTATTATTCATTTTTCCATATTGATATTATTGTTTCGAAGTTTAACTAAAATATGTTATTTATTTAGGGTAACGTTTTAGAACTTTCTCGAATTAAGTAGACCAATCACATGTTTGTAAATGAGTGCTGGTGACTTCCTGTCTAGAAGTGTAGTCTCGTGCAAGAACGAATATGCGTGGATAGCTCTGGAGTTGTATGGAAATTGCAAGATTGTTCGAGAAATAGGCCTATCGGTATAAAAGACGGTGAGAAGAGAGAGTTTCAATCATCAGTTTTTATTCGAAAAGAGAATCATCAGTTTTATTCGAAGACAAAGAGTGAGATTCAGACACCAGTTTCATTTCAAAAGAAGAGAGTTAGTTATTTGAGAAAGATTAAGTGTTTGCTGTGAATATTCAACTTGGATTTGTGATTGAAATTAGATCTACGGAAGCCGTGATTTTATTTCGTCAATCTCTACGATACTTCTGAATTACTGCTTGTGCTGCGAGTCGGCGAGTTTATTGAACTGTGAACTGTTTCGGAATTACTTCGTGGGACCAAATTCACACCCTAGACTGGAATTTGAGACTTTCATTTTAATTCATTGTATTAGATACAGGCCAGTACCGTTTTGTGTTGTGATTTATTTTGAAGTTTGAAACTAATATTATTTTGTTTTGTAATTAATTTCGAATGTCGTAACTTAATATCTGTCACTGTTATCATATAATTTATGTTATATCTGTTATATTTGTTAGTAGTTTAGTGTAATAAATTATACAAGCTGTTATCTGTGTTTTTCTGTTGCGTTTAGTTTACGAAAAACATAAAACATCAAAAAATACGTAACAGAAAATTGGGGGCTCGTCCGGAATATCGAACAAACAATTTAATTTTATTATAAAATAAGATTTATATTCTATACAGATAGACAGCTTGTATATTTAAAATGGCATTCGAACTTGAAGATTTTATAAACGAATTTAATCGGAATCCCTCTTTCAAATTAATCAGAGAATTAAAAAAAATCTGAATTACTTGATGTCGGTAAACATTATAATTTAGAAGTGAAGCAATCAATGAAGAAAGCAGATATTAAACAAATTATTGTTGAGCATTTGGTCAGCCAAAAAGTTTTACCTCAAACAGTTGCAGAAGAATTGCCTGTCGCTCATTTTGACCCAGATTTCGAATTAAAAAAAATGGAAATGGAAATGAAATTTCGTTTAGAAATTGAAAGCAAACGACTTGAGGCAGAACAAAAACGTATTGAAGCAGAACAAGAAAATAAACGTATTGAGGCAGAACAAGAAAATAAACGTATTGAGGCAGAAAAAGAAAACAAACGCCTTGTTCTTGATGCCGAAATACAAATAGAACGCATTAAAGCTGATAAAGAAATCAGTATGAGAAAGGCACAGACAGAAGAAAAGGTTGTCCAAATGCAGTTGGATAATTTTGATGCTTCCAAACAAATTCGTTTAGTACCTCCATTCAATGAAAAAGCTGTAGATACATATTTTCGGCAATTTGAAAAATTGGCCCTTAGGCTAAAATGGCCTGCCGAATATTGGACAGTATTACTTCAGAGTGTTCTCAAGGGTAAAGCCCAGGAAGTATTTTCCAAACTCACAGCCGAGCAAAGTTATGCTTACGAGCACGTCAAAAAATGCATTTTGAATGCATATGAATTGGTGCCAGAGGCATACAGACAAAAATTTCGTGGTTACAAAAAGTTTGACAGCCAAACTTATGTCGAATTTTCTCGTGAAAAAGAAACTCTGTTCGACAGGTGGTGTGATTCCAGAGAAATTAAAGAGGATTATACAAAACTCAGAGAACTTATGTTAGTTGAAGAATTTAAAAGATGTATTCCCGTAGAGATAAAAACTTATATTGATGAACAAAAAGCTTCCAAAATTCATGATGCTGCTGTCTTGGCAGACGAGTATGCTTTGACTCACAAAGATTTCTCATACAAAAGCAAAATAAATCACACAACAAAGAAACCCAATGACTCATTCAAATATTATGCAAATGTCGACAGAGACAAAAAAGAGCAAACTTCTAATTCTCAAACGAAGACTCCATCTTATTCTATAAGCTCATCATCTACTAAAAACGTGTCATTCTCATCCAGAGCATGTGCTTATTGTAAGAAACCTGGTCATCTGATTTCTGAGTGCTATAAGCTCAAAAACAAGCCATCACCCAATAGTTTCATTTCGCCCTTGTTTGATACATCATTGGTTCCCAATGATTTTGACCCTGTCCAGTTCACTGTGGATTCTAAGCCCAATATTATTGATGTACCTGAAAATATTGTTGAGGACAAATTTAAGCCTTTCATGACTGAAGGTTTTGTTTCTTTTGTTGGCGATTCACGTCTACAACCAATTAAAATCCTGCGGGATACTGGAGCTTTTCAGAGTTTGATTTTGGAAAGTGTACTTCCGTTTTCTGAAGTCATCCGTTGGTGCCAATGTGCTCATTTCTGGTGTAGAAGATGGCGTCGTTTCTATTCCTCTTCATAGATTGGATTTACATTCGGACTTAGTTTCAGGCCCAGTGACTGTGGGTATTAAAGCTTCATTGCCTGTTGAAGGTGTGTCTATGCTTTTGGGGAATGATTTGGCTGGAAGTAAGGTGGTACCAGAGGTTCGTGTTGTTGAAGCACCTGTTATTAGCCCCAGTACAGAGCAACTCGTTGAAGAGTTTCCTGATGTTTTTCCCGCCTGTGCTGTTACTCGTTCTCAGGAGTCCAAAGAGGATTTCTCTTTGTCTGATACGTTCATGTCTCACATCGATGAGATTTCTGACTCAACCTTAAGTTCTACTGATGACTCTAAGACATTTTTCGACTCTCTTCGTCGAAACAAACTTGTTGAGGAACAGGACAATGATCCTGAAACTCGTTCTCTTCTACAACTGGCTGTTGATGAAAATGAAATAGGAACTGTCCCTATTTGTTACTACCAGAAGTCAGGTGTGCTAATGAGAAAATACAGACCTCCTGACGTTGCTGCTGATGAAGAGTGGAATGTTATTCACCAAATCGTCATTCCAAAATGCTATCGGAATGATATTCTTAGTCTTGCTCATGACCATGTATTGTCGGGACACTTAGGTGTAAGAAAGACCCTAGATCGTATCCGACGACATTTCTATTGGCCAAAGATGCGCCAAGATGTTGTTAGCTTTTGTAAGGCATGTCATTCTTGCCAAATCACTGGAAAACCAAATCAAGGGATTCCCAAAGCACCACTGCAACCTATTCCTGCCTGTGAAGAACCATTCTCAAGGGTCATTATCGAATGTGTTGGCCCAATGCCAAAAAGCAAAGTAGGAAATGAATACCTCTAGACGATCATGTGTGCTTCTACACGTTTTCGTGAGGCAATCCCTTTGAGAAAAATCACTTCTCCCAACATCGTCAAGGCTCTTGTCAAATCCTTTACCATGTTCGGAATTCCAAAAGTTGTGCAATCAGATCAAGACACAAATTTTATGTCCAAGCTATTTGAACAAGCCATACATGAATTAAGGGTCCATCAAATTTCATCCAGTGCCTACCATCCTGAGTCACAAGGTGTTCTTGATCGTTTTCACCAAATTACTGCCACGAACACTCAAAGAACTAGGTTGAGGGTGTTCCCTTGTTATTGTTTGAAGTTCGCGAGGTTATTTCAGAATCTACTGGATTTAACCCTTTTAAGTTGGTTTAAAAAGAGAAATAAGCAAAAAAAAAGTTTTCACAAGTTCAAACTTTTTTTTTTTACTTTTAAGGGGGAGAGTGTTATGTATATGTGTAAATATTTTTTAAACGACAACATGTCGTGTTGTGTTTGAATTTTCATTTGTATTATTCATTTTTCCATATTGATATTATTGTTTCGAAGTTTAAACTATAATATGTTATTTATTTAGGGTAACATTTTAGAACTTTCTCGAATTAACTAGACCAATCACATGTTTGTAAATGAGTGCTGGTGACTTCCTGTCTAGAAGTGTAGTCTCGTGCAAGAACGGATATGCGTGGATAGCTCTGGAGTTGTATGGAAATTGCAAGATTGTTCGAGAAATAGGCCTATCGGTATAAAAGACGGTGACAAGAGAGAGTTTCAATCATCAGTCATCAGTTTTTATTCGAAAAGAGAGTCATCAGTTTTATTCGAAGACAAAGAGTGAGATTCAGACACCAGTTTCATTTCAAAAGAAGAGAGTTAGTTATTTGAGAAAGATTAAGTGTTTGCTGTGAATATTCAACTTGGATTTGTGATTGAAATTAGATCTACGGAAGCCGTGATTTTATTTCGTCAATCTCTACGATACTTCTGAATTACTGCTTGTGCTGCGAGTCGGCGAATTTATTGAACTGTGAACTGTTTCGGAATTACTTCGTGGGACCAAATTCACACCCTAGACTGGAATTTGAGACTTTAATTTTAGATCATTACATTAGATACAGGCCAGTACCGTTTTGTGTTGTGATTTATTTTGAAGTTTGAAACTAGTATTATTTTGTTTTGTAATTAATTACGAATGTTGTAACTTAATATCTGTCACTGTTATTATACAAATTATGTTATATCTGTTATATTTGTTAATAGTTTAGTGTAATAAATTATACAAGCTGTTATCTGTGTTTTTCTGTTGCGTTTAGTTTACGAAAAACATAAAACATAAAAAATACGTAACAGTAGGTATATTGCTGTGCCAACGAGGGGCTCATGAGCTTTAAACATTAAAATTTATATCATTGGAAAGGAAATTATTGTTTCGAGAAAGAGGATGTTAAAATTAGCTTACTTATTGATTGCTACATTCTTTCAGTAATGGGTCCGGCATGGTCAAGCGCATAAGGCATGCGACTCGTAATCCGAGGGTCGCGGTTCGCGCTGAACATGCTCGCCACCCCCAGCCATGGGGCGTATAATGTGACGGTCAATCCCACTATCCGTTGGTAAAAGAGTAGCCCAAGAGTTGGCGGTGGGTGGTGATGACTAGCTGCTTTCCCTCTAGTCTTACACTGCTAAATTAGGGACGGCTAGCATAGATATCCCTCGAGTAGCTTTGTGCGAAATTCCAAAAAAACAAACAAACAAACAAACACACTTTCAGTAATACAGCTCATTGTTTTGTGTTTTTTAAGCTTATGTTATTAACTTTAGTTAGGTCATTACCTTCAGTTTAAAAAACAAATAAGCATAAATCTGTTTCAGCAAAACACCATTCAAAACTTAAAGAAAATATTTCTAGAAGAAAGTAAGTTATGAAAGTTCAGTTAGATATGGAAGGTTTGTGAGTAATCGTGGTTGAAGGAAGTGCGTAGAAAAATTGGAACTGAAGATGTGCGAAAATATAACTTTAATGAATTATAAACCTACTTATGGGATGTTTTTTTTTAAAGAAAATACACTAGAAAAGGTTTTCTGACCACTGAACGAATGTTTGCTGAAACACTCTTGTTGAGTAATAATAAGTTGACTTCTCATTAGAAATTAGTGTTAGGCCTGTTATATTTTTGACATTGCATTCTTCATCTAGTGTTTTTGGAATTCGAAATAATGGGAATAAGAGTATAGAATAAAGAATTAATTTCCAACGATGCGTTTTTTCAATCCAAAGTTCATCATGCTGGATGGAACATGTGAAATCCCTCAAATACAGTTTTAAAAAAACTGTATTTGTACCATAGCACCTTAGAAATTTTGAAGACTTAGAATAATATGTATATAAAAGTCACCATCTTCCTGTTTATTTGCTTGTTTGTCCATCGATTTCACTTCACAGGTTACTCTTCCGTCACCTGAATGCGGGCAAAATGACAATTTTTAGTTCATATACGAGTCTATCGTCTCTTTGAAGAACTGGTAAATTTGTTGTTAACACATGCATTACACGAATAAAATTTATGCACTTTTGATGTTTTGTTTTGGGTTTGAGATATCATTTAGATTATAGCATTATAAACCTGTTTAGTTATGTATTACTAACTACATAACTGCTGATACATAGTATATTTAATCTAACGCGCATAAGGAAGGTAAATAAGAATGTTGTTTGTGAAAAAAGTAAACAGAAGGATTAGCGTGTAAAATAAAATTGCCATATGTTACAACACAGATTATATAAAAAGAGTAAAGTTAAATTATGGTACTTACTGTGTAATGTGAAATTAAAGTGAAGTAAGCGAATACATATTAGTCTATTTTGTTTCCCACGGAGTGTTTCGATACATGAAAGTATCTTTTTTCCCTTTTGACGAGTTATGAAATAAAGCATTTTCTTCGTATATTTCATACGAATATGGTATCAGATTTCTAACAGTATATTAAGTTTATACTAAAGCAAATTCAATATGATATCACATTCATATTAACGTTTGAAATGTTAATATTTGAGAACGGATGATAAAGACAGGAGGAATACAGCTAAACTAATCCTGTTCAACAGAACTGGTACTTATACATGCATAACGTGATCTAAATATTCTCTATAAGAACTTATTCATCCTTACCACTGAAGAAAAACTAAAACCATCGTTCATAAGAAAGTTCTGATATAAATCAGGTGTGTTTTTTCGTAAATTTACAGAATATATTTTACGCATCGAAATATGGAAGGAGGAAGCAGAAAGAGTAGGATTTCTTTTCGAAAACACGGGCGACACTTTTGGTACACAACAGTAGTATTTGAACAATAGTATAATTGCCTGTTTATCCATTGTTAACGATGAGCTTCTTTCAGTTCAGTTTCGCTAATTTTGACATTTCAGTTCTGATGTATTATCGAAATTTTGGTGAAAAAACAAATATTTTTACTCACTTTTAAAATATTAAAATTTTGCCGTCAGAATAGATATGAAGTAATTAACTAATGGTAAGTGAGCTCATAGAAGTTTATATTATTATTATTATTATGGGTGTTTTAGGTTAAACCAATACTACATGTAGAAGGACCAGAAAAAGTGTGTTCTGGTATGCTACAAATACACGTATCAGAAACAGTAGGAGGAGGAGTATTTGGACTAAACTATAAGTGGTCAATAACGTCTAACCACAAAGGTAGGACTAAATAATATACGTGATGGGTAATTGGTGAATTGAAAGACAAACGTGATCAGTAGCTTGAATCCCAAAGCAATGTCTGACTTGTGAGATTTTTAAACTTAAATACGTGTATAACTAGCAATTAAACTACATGATGTCATCAAGATATGTTCTGTGAAACCATGACCATAAGTTAAGATTAATTTATCAATTGTAACTTATAAAGAAAAGGGTAAAATCCAACTGTATGTGTTTTTAATGTAGAAACCGAATCAATGACCAAGTTATCAGCGTGAACCGAAATGTAAAATGTTTTTTTAATATTTTTAAATGTTTCATTTTGTAACCAAACATCTTAAATCATAAAGTAATTTTTCGTCATAGGTATACTTTTACTCAATTATTTTATAAATTGTTTGTAGTTAAGAGAGAAGCTACATTGTGGATCATCTGTGTCGTTCTCATTACGGCATCAAAATCGGGTTTCTAGAGCTGTAAGTCACTAGATTTTCCACTGTGAAACAAATTGGCAGGTTTTTTGGATGTGTTGGTTTATAAATAACCATACTATTATGAGCCGAGAGATTATATTTAATCGCCTTTTGATGATAGTTCTGTTATTATAAATAAAATAGTCGTTTCTGTCTGTGTGTTCATCAGAATTCAAAATGATAGAAAGAGTTTCTTATTATCGTTAATTTGGTGGTGAGTGACGTTGGTTAACTGGTTTCTCTTTAGGCTCATTTCATCATTAAGAATGGTTAGCTTTCAAGTAGTTTTCGCGAAATTCGAAATAAAATTAAAAAAAAAACTTTTATGCTCAATCCTTGAGGGGCAACTTGACACTTAATTATTTTGAAAAACGGCTATTTTTAAGGGTCAGAGTAATTATCCAACGTTTGTTTCAATATGACATTCTTTTAAAATTTAGATGGTCTGTGATTAAAAGCGTAAAGTTGAAGTAAAGCTCGAAATAACTTTTATTTGTTTATTCTTTAAATCGAAATTATTAATAGTGAATATTCTGTGGTAGTTGGGTTCGAAGTTATTTTTTTTATTATGTTATTTCCTCTGTTTATTGTACGCCAAATTTAGCTTGAGTTCCTCTCAAAAAGGTTTATATATATATATATATATATATGTAAGTTTTCAAGTTACTATTGTTTAGAGTGTAGCAATTAAGGGATTTTCAATGAACAGGTTTCTACTGACGGTGAGTGGTATTACTTTTTGGGAAATTGTGGGTTACGTGACTTGTAACCTATGCCTGTTTTAATTTCCTAACCCACCTTTGTCCTTTTATCTCCATCTTAGTGATATGTTCAATTGATGAGATATCCCAATATTTTTAAAAGCTATTACCTAAGAAAATTTCATTTAAATATTATTTTTAAATATTACTTTTTACATCCTTGACAAATGGCATAAACTTTAAAATTATATTGTTTTGTGTTTTTATGATTTCCTTGCATCAGTTTTCTTTTTCTAAACATTATAGTTTTCAAGTTTATTTTTAGGAATTTCGTTTTATCTTTATATTTTTTATCTTAAATACTGTTGAAATTTCACCCATACATGATAAGAAAACATTTCTAAACCAAGTCTATAGTTTACTTTTATTTATCAAGCTAATTTAAGCATCGTATTCCGTAATATTGATTGTCATTGTCGTATTCTAATATCAGTTATTGTAGTCGCTGTTTTTGTGACGAATAATTACTATTTTGTTGATCACGCTTTCCTTCTACAGTCAAACCGTTTGTACCATAAGATAATGAATTTACTGCATGAATTGTTTAAATAGAAACTGATAGTAAATAGTATTTGAATTCGGTTTAGAGAAAACCGTTTTCTCATTTTTAAAATGTTTATAAACTTTATAATAAAAAAGCAGCGTCATTCTGATGCATTTTTGTCAATGTTTAAATTCGTTGGTTTATTATTACTGGCACCATTTTGAAAAGTGATATTGAAGCAAAGTTTTTCCAACCACGTTTTAAAAGTGTTGTACAGTGATTAGTAAGTGGTAAGTTTGTGGTAATTTTTATTATCTACGATGAAATTGAAAGTGCACAAAATAATGGAACGTTTATTGTGATTATAGTTTTCTATGTTACATTTATCCAAATTTCAACCTTTTTTTCAAATGTTATCCAATTTTTGAATGTTTGTTATTTTGTAATCATCCATAATGTTCTGGAGTTCGTTTTGTAAGAATATATATACAGAAATATAATACGAACGATAATGATTGTTCATTATAAATCAGTGAATCTTTTCAGAGTGTATTAAATGTTACGTTTTATAATTGTGACAGTTATTTTAAAGTTATTATTATTCTGCCTTTTGTTTTCTAAATTTATCCACGGATAGAATTCATTCTATCATCAGCTTTACACTGAAGTGTACTTTTATCGTAAGCCAAGTGTCATGTTGTGATTTGTTTTAAAACTGTCATGAAATTTGAGCTAAAATAATCTTCTTTCGCTTTTTTATTATTTGAAAGTGAATTTATCAACTATATTTGATGTCCTGGAAAATACAACCTCATTTTTGGAAATTCCTGTTGAAAAGGTACATGTTTTTTAATCAGTTTGAGTCCGCAGTTTCATAATAGTAGCATTTACCAATAAGTATTTGTTGATTTAAAAGCGTATGATTGTATACATTAATTATGTTTAAGACAGCAGCTATCAGTAATATAAAGAAAACACTAATTATCAGCTAGAAACATTATATATGCTGTGTTATTTTGCTAAGAAATGTGAATTAACAGACAATAAAAAAGCAATATAAAACTAATAATCTTCTAGTGAATGAATAAGAGTTTTATCTTATTGTAATTTTACAATGTTGATTTACGGAACGTTAAATACATAGCCTTAATATATTGCTTTTACTGTAATGTGATTTTTTATACTTTGTTATGGTATCAGGTATATATTATAATTTCTTCTGAAAGTTGAAAGTATTCTGTTCTCAGAGTATAAACTATATCATGTGAGCCTTTTTTTTCTCAATATAGTTTGGAATACACCGTTAACATTGTAAATTTCAACAACGTAAAATGCACAACATTTTGTAAATAGATTGAAATAGTACACTATAAAAATCTTGTGATCACACACCCCATTTCTTTTTTTTTGTTCTTGGTGCAAAGTAATGGTATGTAGTGTAATTGTCATAATGTTGGATATTTACCAATCCATTTCTTGTCAACACTACGAAATTATAATTTGTTTATCAACAACACGATTGATTATGAAGCCTATGAAAATTAGTATAGAGTAGTAAAAGCTCAGAGCGAGAAATTTAAATAAAGTTGATCACTAGTACTGTTGAAAAAAGTTTTCAACGTTGGGCCTAAGCAGTTTACGATGATCAACCGGTGTAGTTGACTCAGATCAGACTTAAATCTTTGTGTAACATAATTTGTATTAAGCCGCTGTACGAGTATTTATTGTTACAATACACATATACACATGAAAATATCATGAATATGCACGGATACACTTGGATTATTGAACATATACATAGGTATATATATATACATGCAGACATAAAACCCAACGTGAATAATTTAGTTTAATATTCATCATGATTGTAAGTTATGATACATTTAGTCTATCAGCCATTTTGAACAAAAATTCCATCAATCCTGATTAAGTTCATAAAAGTAATTAAAAAAATGTTTGATATCTTAATATGTATAATCTTGGCAATGTGAATAATCCACATATTTCTAGCATTTTACATTTTTTATTTAATTTAGGTTATCTTATGCAGTTTTCCGAGAGCTTTAAAAATGACGTAAAGAAAGTGAAATTATTCGGAGCAGTTATATGCTTTTTAGAATGTTATTATAAACTCTGCATTTGAGGAAGTCATTTTTAAATACCCATATGCTCTTGCTGCATAACAAGGAAAAATTCAGAATCAAAATTTTACAAATTGAGCTTTTGAATCATATTGATGAAACTAATATTAACTAAAATTTAGTTTTCCTGATTACATGTCACAGGTACTGTTATAAAATAGTTGTTAGGAAACGTCAGTATGAGAAAAGTTTTGCAATGCCATTAAGAATAAATGATGTAACCGTCTTTGAAATTCCATATTTCAGGGCTGAATACATCTGTACTATCTTAGTGTATGAATATTTTTCTTTTAAATGCGGTTACATAACCTTTCTTAAACGATCAATTTGTGGTGGCATAACTAGAGCTATTCTACATATCAACATCAATTCAAATGTCAACGAATACAAAATATTAGCACTACATTTGAAAATTAACTCACATGCTAAATTATTGTGTACAATGGAAGTACGTTTTAAAAAATAAATCCACATACTATGTAATTGTAAGATGCGCAATTATCTATTAGAACATCAACTATCCTCCAGATAATAAAGATATATTGGTAAAACCTTACATAGTATGTATTGGTAGAAATACTTCCATGCTGTTTAATCGTCAACTCATTCACTAAAGAGCAGAAAACAGTATTAATAATAATATATCATTTACTATCAATTATTGTAGTATATAGCAGCACTGAAATGAAGCATTAAGTTTTGAATTTTAATAAATGAAATTTCAGTTTGTAGAAAACAACACCAGAAATATATTGGCATTCCAGTTGCCAATACTTATATCGAGAAATAATAATGCATTACAATTAAACCTTTTGAGCGTCAAAATCCATGCGAGTTAATCGAACTCGAAACCATGTTTTAGTTAATGACAAGCAGTAGAGTTACAACTTATTAGCACGTAAGTCCTATTCAACTTGTAGTACTATATCCTCTGAACATCCCTATTTTTGCTAGTTAATACTGTACTATATTGATATCAAATGCTGATCAACACACATGATTATGTTACTTTCGAAAAAACATTGACTATTGAACACGAATCCATGAATTAAATTATAGTACACAACCTTGTATGTCTGTGAACATAGATATTCCAAACACTATCTCTCCAGAAACAGTTTTATATTGAAAAACACTAACCTAATTTGAAACAATTATAAACATTAGTCTTGAAACTATCAATTTAAGTGACATCTGGTTTTACGTTGTTTTTGGTGTAGTATGTATTACGTCCATTTGCAGATTACAGAAATATTTATACAGTACTTTTATTTTACTTCCTTCTTCTTTTTCTCTTTTCATATTTTATAGTTGTTTTTATTTGTTTTACAATATGTTATTAATATATTTGTTTGTACATTTTAGCTTGAACCAGAACTGGCCTATGTTTTTTCCGTATACGGTGAGAACATTGTGGGCGTCAAAAGTGATACCCATTTCCACAGCGTAATGCGGATAAATAATCAGAAAATGACTGTAACAATAATTGGTCCTGATGAAGTCAGTGTATGGGTTGAGAACAAATTAGTTGCAGAAATTACGTGGTGTAGCAACGTCAGTCACATCTATTCTCTAACTGTAAGTTACTAATGTTTGGTTTGTTTTGAATTTCGCGCAAAGCTACACGAGGGCTCTCTGCTTTAGCAGTCCCTAATTTAGCAGTGTCAGACTAGAAAGAAGGCAGCTAATTACCACCACCCCTCGCCGACTCTTGGGCTACTCTTTTACTAACGAATAGTGTGTTTGACCGTAACACTATAATACCCTCACGAATGAAAGGGCGAGCATGTTTGATGTGATGGAGATTCAAACCCGTGACCTTCGAATTACGAGTCGAATGCCTAAACCACCAGACCATGCCGGGCCAGTAACTTAGTAAGAAGCGGGTTTGTTAGTTCGACAAAATATCAACAGTTCTTTATTTCTCTACACTAGTGGTTGAAATAATATTGTTAGTTCGAAATGTTAATATTTTTCTTTAACGGCTTGTTTTGTTTAACCTCAAATCTACAAAACGGACTTTCTACATTGTGCCCACCAATGGCACCAAACTTAAAAGTTTAGTTATAAATAGGTCCACGTGTCTACAACTGAATTAGCGGGGACTGTTAGTATTTTTTTGTTGTATACTACCAGGGATTATTGACATATTATGGTAATACGTTTGAAAATTAATAATCAATATGATTTTTCTCGTATGGTTTTAATATAAATTTACATATCAGACGCTGTTATTCTTCAATGTTAGCAATTGACCACATAATTAAATATAACACCAAAATTGGACATTTGGTCGTAAGGTAACGTTACAGTTGTTTCTGCAAAGGCAACTTGAGTAGAAAAATCGCTTAGGCATACATTATATATATATACACACACACACAATTTTTTCCCCAGACAAAAAGAGTAAAACGAATCTTGGCTTTGATAAACAGTGATAAGGTAAGGAGACCACCTTGCTCACAAATTTGCTTCAGCAACATCAACCGAAAGGATAATAGTTGTGTCTTGAAAAAAAACATCCAAATTCTGCCTGAGATAACGTCATAATTAAGTTCCTGTGTACAAATTAATAATTTGTTGGTGTATATGTAAAATACACCAATATTTATTGGGACAGAAACAGCATTCAGGTTCTGAAGTAGAATCCAAAAGAACAGAAAGAATAATTAAGTGAAATATACACCAGATAGGGTACTTAAAATGGCCAATAATATATAATATACAAAACGAAAAAGTGTTACTTTTTCTGTGAGAGTCTTTTGGAATACGCTTTGACAGGAAGAGCGTTGTTTCTCGTTGTTATGTTAGCGACATTAGTTGTGTATTTTAACCACTTAACAGTAGTATTAATTTCTTCTTGTAATATTATAGATATCGCTATTTGTCATTTCCGTTTCCAAAAGTATATGTAGTTGGTATTTGATAACAACCACAGTGTCTTCCTGGTGATAAGTTTTGTATAATCTCGAAACTTTAAGTATAAGATAATACGTTTTAAGCAGTAAGACAATTATTTTATTTTACTTTTTTATTATTTTTATTCCAGTATTACTGGCGTGTGAACAGCAGTGATTTCCATCTTCCGCAAGAATGGGGGCCTGTACTCAGAATCTATAAATTCATCAAAGGTCAAACAACTTACAAATTCATGGTAACAGGTAGTTACAATTCTAGGTATTTATAACAAGTATCATAAATTACATTCGGATGAAATCAGAACTTCTTGTTTAAAGTGCTCTTGATGTATTAACTTTTAGTATCAACCTATTTTGATACTGTGTCTAGGCATTATACCACACCGCAATCTTCATCAAAATAACCATATTTACATAGAAACTCTTACTGACAGTATCTTGACTTGATTGCACTTAGTTTTAAGTATACATAAATCATTCTGATAGTAAACTACAGAGATATCTACAAAGGTCTGTAAAGATTTTACGTAGAGGTGGAAAGTAACACTGAAAATCCACGGTGATGAAACTATTTGTAACAAGTAAATTTTTGTACACTCCGATCAATGAGAAACATGTATTTTCAACTAAAATAGCTAAAGAAGTAGAATTGGTGGTAACTTCTATAAATAAGTTATGTTCATTATTTCTTATTAGCATGATGACATTTAACACATGCAAATATACTACACAAAACATGATCAAATTTTTCAATTCAACAGGCAGTTTAATTTACATCAAAAGTTAACTTTCCACGATAGAATTAATGAAATTATGTGTGATCATTTCTACAACTGTAATTTTTTTTTGTTATACAGTACTGGCATTTAGGAGTCATTAATCAAAGGCTGACGCTTACAGTTAGTTACATGCTACACATCTTGTAAGTGCAATTGGAGTGCTTGTCAATATCTATCATTATTTATTGTTAATGGATAACATTAAATAAATACCATTATTGGTATTTCATTCAAATTACGCATTAGCAAGACAAACGTACACACAAAGTATATGTCTGCTTTCATACATGAAAACAGTAGATGGCAATATAAGAGAATTCAGCTTCAAACTTTCGATGTTATGATATAGAAATGGTTATAAATTTCTACTAATATTAACCATTCTTTCACCAATTTACGGTACAAAATCAATGGACAACTCAATTGTGTCTATTTTGCGACTGTAAAACTTCTGTTTTGTGCATGTTAATTTACATTTTCCTCACTTTGATGTTAAGATTGCATCAATTATATGTTGAAACAACAGTCCAAGTTGTAAAGGTGGATTTTAATGTGTGATAGAAAATAAATTTATCCACATAAATGATGCACCACTCTAATTGCACTATTTAAAGTGTAAGATTTATTAGACACTAAAGTCACAAACGTGTTCAGACAACAGGTGATATGAATTCAAATACGTATGATCTTTTGCAAGAGTTGAAAAACAGTTTCGTTTTTGTTTTGTTTTTTAATTTTGCACAAAGCTACTCGAGGGCTATCTGTGCTAGCCGTCCCTAATTTAGCAGTGTAAGACTAGAGGGGGCGGAGTTAGTCATCACATCACCATCCACCGCCAACTCTTGGGCTACTCTTTTACTAACGAATAGCGGGATTGACCGACACATTATAATGCCCTCACGGCTGGAAGGGTGAGCATGTTTGACGCAACTCTCGGATTACGAGTCTAACGCCTTGTCACGCTTGGCCATGCTGGGCCTATAGAAAGAGAGCACATGTTCTTGTCAACATTAACTGATTGATTTAATTTATTAACCACCGTAATTGGTGCATCTTATGTATTCCTATTTTCACGATACCACACTGGTAAGTTGAAAAAAAAAAGATTGAACAAAGATTTTTATTATCAGTTCTTAAAATATTTTCAGGAATCTTTGATACATATGCTAATAAAGGAAACTTTATGTAATTATTTAAATATTTATTTCTCCTTTAAATTTTCACATAACAGGAATTTTAAAAATATCTGGGAAAAGTACTTTTTTCCATTGGCATATAGTCCCGGCATGGCCAAGTGGTTCAGGTTCTTGACTTAATTTATAATACAGACCAAGTCATCTGCAAAACTTGCTTTCACAAATTTGGGGTCATTATAAAGTTATGAAGAATCCCATTATTCTTTGGTAAAAGAGTAGTCAAAGAGTTGGGTGTGGATGGTGATAACAAGTTGTCTTATCTATAGTTTCAAGCTGCTAAATAAGAGGCGGCTAGCGCAGATAGTCCTCGTGTAGCTTTGGGTGAAATTAAACAGAAAACAAACCATTGACGTAGCAGCGAAATACCATCTGGTGTCGGTTTATCAATATTTTTAATATTTGTGATGCAACTACCTTTTTCTGTAACTTTTCAATTAACAAAATTAGGTATATACATGTGTATCTATATATATATGCATATAATTTCATATTATTACTTTTTATATTTTTCCCGGAAGATTTTTCGATTTTTTATGTGATGTATAACGATTTTAATCTGTTAAATTTTAATTTTTATGCAATTGAGTTTCGTTATTTATCAAGTTTTTGATGTGTCGACAAGATTGATGAGAGAATTTTCTTTCTTAATCTAAATATATTGCAATACATAAATATCAACACAATTTATTGTAATGATTATTGCACGTAATGGCCCTTATTGGCACAGCAGTATATATCCAGACCCACACTACTGAAAATCAAGTTTCGATACCCGTGGTAGGCAGAGTGAATTTAATTCTAAACAAACAAACTAACTAATAACGATTTACGCAGAAAAGTTTCACAAACGTACAAACAATATTGAGACTTACATCCAATTAGGAACTGAATATTTTATCGACGGTTTACGATAAGTAAACTATTTTGAGTCGATATCAGTATAGTAGGAAGCTATCTAGTTATCTCTTCATACGCGAGTTTTTTCCTGATGAAAATAAGTAATGTCGTCTGAAAAACACTAACATTCGAAGTTAATTCATCGAAGTTAAACGCTTTGCAATGTTCGTAATCTATAAATGTTCCTGAACTTATGTCTGTCGTTTTCTGATTGGTAAACATTAACAACGTTGTATCTTCTGAGGTTGCAAGTATATTAGCATTAACAAGGTCCGGCATCGCCTGGTGCGTTGAGGTATTCGATTCGTAATCCAAAGGTCGAGGATTCGAATCCCATCGCATCAGACATGCTTGCCCTTTCAGTTGGGTTGTTATAATGTGACAGTCAATTTCACCATTCGTTGGTAAAAGAGTAGCCAAAGAGTTGGCGGTGAGTGTTGATGACTAGCTGCCTTCCCTCTAGTCTTACATTGCTAAATTAGGGATGGCTGACGCAGATACCCATTGAGTAGCTTTGCGCGAAATTAAAAAAAACAAACAAACAAACTAGCAAACCAACAACATAATGTCTCTTACTTAAGGTTTTTCGAAATTCTAATTTTCAACGGCATTCGCAAATACTCCAGTGCTTTCGTCAAACAAATATTGTTGATTCTTACACTTAAGAATCTTCTGCAACAGTAGGCGGTATTTTTGCGATACGTATTTACCAGTATAACTTACAATCATTTCTAAATATATGTTGCACAGAAAAAAAACAGAAATTAAAACAAGTATATAACAGTAAGCTCGTTACAATATTCACCAGCTGTTGTAAGATACGCTGAATAAGCTGTTGCTGTTTTAAATTAAGCACAAAGCTACACAATTTGCTATCTGTGCTCTGCCCACCACGGGTATCGAAACCCGGATTTTAGCGTGTAAGTCCGCACACCTACAGCTGAGCCACTGGGGGGCATACTGAATAAGCATATGTATCAGTTATATTCCTTGTTTCATCTAATTAGTCTGTTATAATAATTTTTACTTAGCTCTTTTGCAAAAATTATTAAATAAATTTATTTCATGTTATTCAAAAACCTTAATGTCCTTATTTACTGTGATGTTTCCAAATATTTCAGTGCACTGGGAGAGTTTCCACGTAATCTAATTTTTTTTACTTGTTGTATGTTGGCATTCTTAGCAAACCTAGGTCGCATTTCTAGTTTCTCTAAACAAAATTAGAGAACATGGCTGGGTATGTATTTTCTTCGTACGTTTGTTTAACTTGCTAGTGTAAATTGTCAAGTTCTTCCAGAATCTACAGTTTTCAACTTTAAATTGAACTTTAATGTTCATCCAATATTGCATAAAGTTGAATCCAAAGTGAAAGTTAGTAGTAATTCTGCTTTAGTTGTTCAGTTTCTCCTTATCTAAATGGTTTAGATTAATTCTAACTTCATAGATTCAGCATTTATCTGCAAGTAATAAAGTTCATCAAATATCTTAAGACATAATTAAATTTTCTCAATTTTGAAACTAATTATGGATTAAGCTGCTTCGCCTATCAACGCTCTAAAACGATAGTGCAAGTAATTGTTTAGCAAAAACACTGCCTATGTACAAGGGGGCATCCTTATTTTGAAAATGATTAACGATACGTGCGTCCTAATTGATTTGATGTGACGTCCTAAAATTAGAATGTTCTGAAATTTCAAGACGTTTCTCACGTGGCTAATTAAATTAATTTAGATAAAAAGTTTACAGTTAAAGAAGAGTAATTGTTGGGTTCTCTTTTCGAATACCTTGGATCAGTAATAGATTATTTATAAGTGTACGTATCTTCAGAGTAATATTACTTCAATTACATTCTTCCTCATGACTTTATAAAATTTTTTCTAGAAAATATGTCGGAACTTTAGGTTTGTCGAGCAGCTAGTTCGTCACTTTTATGACGAATTAAAACATTCAACGGCATTTTAACAAAATATTTTTACAATTTTTTGTGAATATTGCTGTTGACCAACATGTAGGAGAAGCCAACATCTAGGTTATGAAATACGTTAATGTGTAAGTTCTTTGTTGCTTTCGTCCTTCCACTCAGGTAATAATTTAAAGTAAAGATTTATTAAAATGTTGGATTTTTAATATCAAATCTTAAAATTATCATTTATTATAAGCCTCAGTTGAAATAGAGAAAAGTATTTTGATCTTTAATATAAAGCTGTATGATAAAAATTTGTACTTTTGTACTATTTATTAATGCCAATTTAGGATACTAAATATTGTTAATAAGTATATTTACAATCGATATTTCTATTCCAGTAATTGACGTAATAAGTCTGGAAGTGCTCAGCCAAGCGACACACATTGTCAGAACAAAAGAAGTCCCACTGGTGGTAAGAACAGGAGTATTATCTTTAGTTGTGCCATATAATCAAACCTTCTGCCTGAATGGATCAGGTTCCTATGACCCAAGCAAGGAACAAGAGCCAATGTATTATAGATGGATGTGTTCTCTTACAAATGGATTGGCGTGTTATATCAGAAGAGAAGGCACTATGTTGAGATTAGAACAAACTCTTAGAGACATTTTTTCTTCTGTACTCTGTATTGATGGAGGTATCCTTTTACCAGAAGAGTAAGTGAGATATTTATAATTTTCCATGCACAGGACTAAATATTTCTTGTTCTTTACTTTCAAATGCATTTGGACATTTTATAGTTTCATTTATTTATCTTAATGATGATTATATGGTTCAATATAACTAATATTTCCTCTTGAATGTCACTAAGGCTTGGAAGAAGGTTTTTAGTTACAAATAAAAATGTGGTTTTATTTGGTTTATTAAGATAATATAATACAGGCTTGTTCCACTTTTTATCTGTAATTTAAATTTTTGCATTATTTAAATGACTGGTAAATATTCTAAAGATAACTCGATGCTTTTAGAATAATATTGATCAGAAATTTTATATACCTGAAACTTTCACTACAGACGTTATGTATTATGAGAATCCTGTGAACGTATCATTCTCAGAAGTGAGCAGTTACTATGGTGTTAAGAGTTGGGGAACGGAAAAAAGAACTTGTAATAAGGAAGTATGAAAACCAAACATTTAGTTTGTCATTCTTGATTCAGGAGATCCTGTATATGGTCTAAATAATATCAAAACTCTCGATTCAACTACTGTACTAGAAGGTGTGCTATAAGTAAAAATATTTTCATGAGAAAACGTGACATGCAACTTGATACACTCTATGAAAACTATTGTCTTACAAAGTGTGAAGTAGCGAAGATAACATTGTTAGTTTGTGTATTTAATATGAATAACAGGAAAGCTTTTGTAAAGAAAGTGTTAAAAGTACGTCTGAAGCGTTAAATTCAGATTGATAAATGTTTTGATTGACAACAGAAATTTTGTCTCTCATGGTTCGGAGATACGTTTAAATGGTTAAAACGTTAAAATACCGATTTGATTTCTCTTGTTATGCAGAATACGAACATGTAGAAAACTACACTAGAAATATACATTTTATATCGATAGATATAAAATATACATTTTATATATATAGATTTAAAAGTTAAGCAATTTCCGATCCTTTGAAACCTTATTTTATTAGGTTTCAAAGGATCGGAAATTGCTTAACTTTTAAATCTAAAAACTGATACACTTGATAAAGACAACTACCTAATTGAAAATTCATTTTCTAAAGTGGAAATAATTTAACTTATTTTACACATAAGCATGCTAATATTGTACCACATACCATGTGCTATGCCTAGTTATGGAGGTTACGTTATTTAATCAGCTATATATAACCTGTCTTAACCCAGTGCCATGTTTTCGTAATTTATCTCTGTTAAGTAAAAAAAAAAAAAATATCGCTCTTTGCTCAGTAAAACAAAAATAAACTTAAAATTGTCAGTGTAATTTTTGCTTCATTTTATTAGAAATATAATATTTTCACGCAATTTCGAATTACTGAAGTTCGGAAATTGGATCAACATATTTCTTTCATGTAAAGATAAACTAACATTAATGAAGTCACTTTCAGACGACCAGCATAGCAACAAAATAAACTTTCAGAAGAATAATCACTTCATAACTTAAGTTCATTGAATAACATCGAGCAAAAATCTTAATAATCGTTTTTAATTGTAGTTACAGCAATATCATAATAATACATTTTGACACTTTTTTAAACGTTACCGAAATCGATTCAATGTCTGTGTTTTAAACTACATACTTTAGAAGTAAGCTAGGTTTGTGGTAATTTAAACATTTAATTTTTATCATCATATAATGCATCATCAGTCGATATAACTCTCGATAAGAATATAAATGTATCTCTACGAAAACAAGATAAATGTAGTGGACTTGTTATTTTGGTTAAGAAACATAAAGAACTCACCCTTATTTTAAGAATTCATCAAACATTTCTGAGTTGAAAATTGTAAATATTAACAAGAGGAATTTTATTTTAAAGTTTACTGTTACTCTGGTTTCGGAGTTTTTTCCGCCGAATGTTCCTAACCTTCTGAATTTGTTTGTCGATTTCGATTTCTTTATACCCTCTTGTTATGTATATGTGTAAATATTTTGTTAACGACAACATGTCGTGTTGTGTTTAAATTTTCATTTCTATTATTCATTTTTCCATATTGATATTATTGTTTCGAAGTTTAAACTAATATTTTGTTATTCATTTAGGGTAACATTTAGAATTTTCTTGAATTAAGTAAACCAATCATATGTTTGTAAATGAGTGCTGGTGACTTCGTGTCTAGACGTGTAGTCTCGTGCAAGAACGGATGTGCGTGGATTGCTCTGGAGACCTGTAGAACTTTCGCGGTCTCTTGAGAATTTTAGGCCTACAATATAAAACAGACGAAGATGCAAGAGATTCAGTCATTAGTTTGATTTTGGAAAGTGTACTTCCGTTTTCTGAAAAGTCATCCGTTGGGGCCAGTGTGCTCATTTCTGGTGTAGAAGGTGGCGTCGTTTCTATTTTTCTTCATAGATTAGATTTATATTCGGACTTAGTCTCAGGCCCAGTGACTGTGGGTATTAAAGCCTCATTGCCTGTTGAAGGTGTGTCTATGCTTTTGAGGAATGATTTGGCTGGTAGTAAGGTGGTACCAGAGGTTCTTGTTGTTGAAGCACCTGTTATTAGTCCCAGTACTGAGCAACTCGTTGAAGAGTTTCCTGATGTTTTTCCCGCCCCTGCTGTTACTCGTTCTCAAACACGTTCTCAGGAGTCCAAAGAGGATTTCTCTTTATCTGATACATTCATGTCTCACATCAATGAGATTTCTGACTCAACTTTAAGTTCTACTGATGACTCTAAGACATTTTTCGACTCTCTTCATCGAAACAAACTTATTGAGGAACAGGACAATGATCCTGAAACTCGTTCTCTTCTACAACTGGCTTTTGATGAAAATGAAATAGGAACTGTCCCTATTTGTTACTACCAGAAGTCAGGTGTGCTAATGAGAAAATACAGACCTCCTGACGTTGCTGCTGATGAAGAGTGGAATGTTATTCACCAAATCGTCATTCCAAAATGCTATCGGAATGATATTCTTAGTCTTGCTCATGACCATGTATTGTCGGGACACTTAGGTGTAAGAAAGACCCTAGATCGTATCCGACGACATTTCTATTGGCCAAAGATGCGCCGAGATGTTGTTGACTTTTGTAAGACATGTCATTCTTGCCAAATGACTGGAAAACCAAATCAGGGGATTCCAAAAGCACCACTGCAGCCTATTCCTGCCTTTGAAGAACCGTTCTCAAGGGTCATTATCGACTGTGTTGGCCCGATGCCAAAAAGCAAAGCAGGAAATGAATACCTTTTGATGATCATGTGTGCTTCTACACGTTTCCCTGAGGCAATCCCTTTGAGGAAAATTACTGCTCCAAACATTGTCAAGGCTCTTATTAAATTCTTTACCATGTTCGGGATTCCAAAAGTTGTGCAATCAGATCAAGGCTTAAATTTTATGTACAAGCTATTTCAACAAGCTATGCATGATCTAAACCTCCATCAAGTTTCATCTAGTGCATACCATCCTTAGTCACAAGGTATTTTTGATCGTTTCCACCAAATTACTGCCACAAACACTCAAAGAACTGGGTTGAGGGTGTTCCCTTGTTACTGTAACATCCAGAATCTACTGGATTTAACCCTATCAAGTTGGTTTCAAAAAACAAATAAACAAAACAAAAAAAAGTTTTCACAAATTCAAACTTTTTTTTTTTACTTTTAAGGGGGAGAGTGTTATGTAAATGTCGTGTAAATATTTTGTAAGCGACAACATGTCGTGTTGTGTTGAAATTTTCATTTCTATTATTCATTTTTCCATATTGATATTATTGTTTCGAAGTTTAAACTAATATTCTGTTATTCATTTAGGGTAACATTTAGAATTTTCTTGAATTAAGTAAACCAATCATATGTTTGTAAATGAGTGCTGGTGACTTCGTGTCTAGACGTGTAGTCTCGTACAAGAACGGACATGTGCGGATTGCTCTGGAGACCTGTAGAATTTTCGCGTTCTTTCGAGGAGTTTAGGCCTACAATATATAAACAGACGAAGATGCAAGAGATTCAGTCATCAGTTATTATTCGAAGAAAAAAGAAGATAGATTCAGTCATTAGTTTTATTCGAAGAAAAAGAGTGAGATTCAGACATCAGTTTTATTTCAAAGGAAGAGAGTTAGTTATTTGAGAAAGATTAAGTGTTTGGTGTGAATATTCTACTTAAATGAAGAAGTTCAGAAACAGTTCACATTTCAATAAATTCGCCGACTCTCAGCAACAAGCAGTAATTCAGATGAATCGTAGAGATTGACGAAATAAAATCACAGCTTCCGTAGATCTAACTCCAGTCACAAATCCAAGTTGAATAATAACAGCAAACACTTAATCTTTCTCAAATAACTCTCTTCTTTTTCTTCGAATAAAAACTGACGTCTGAATCTCTCTCTTCTGTCTCTAGCATCTTCGTCTGTTTATATATTGTAGGCGTAAGCACCTCGAAAGACCGCGAAAATTCTACAGGTCTCCAGAGCAATCCGCGCATGTCCGTACTTGCACGAGACTACACGTCTAGACACGAAGTCACCAACACCTCATTTACAAACATATGATTGGTCTACTTAATTCAAGAAAATTCTAAAAGTTACCCTAAATGAATAACAGAATATTAGTTTAAACTTTGAAACAATAATATCAATATGGAAAAATGAATAATAGAAATGAAAATTCAAAACGCAACTCGACATGTTGTCGCTTACAAAATATTTACACATTTACATAACACCCATAAAGATATTGTCATAATTGGGAGCCATTTTGATACCCATTGCAGTACCGTTAACTTGAATGTAATGCTCGTTATTAAATTCTAAGTTGTTCAAAGTTAGAACTAGGCTGGCAAGATTGATTATTATTTGAGATTCTGATGGGTTTGAGATGTTTAATGCGGACTTCGAAGTTTGCTCTCCCCCGGTAGTATAGCGGTAAGTCTACGGATTTTCAACGGGGTTCGATTCCCCTCGGTGGGCTCAGCAGATAGCCCGCTCTGGCTTTGCTATAAGAAAGCACACACACACTTTGAAGTTTCTAGCCATTCATCAGGTGGGATGTTGGTATAAAATGGAAGAAACATCCATCTTACAAAGACTATTTTGTAGTAATTACACGTCATTGTTAATATCTTCTACGATGTTGAGAAAGTGGGTAGTATCCTTCATCTAAGAGTCAAGGGTACAGAGAATACATAGGGTGAGAGGTAAAATTTATCTGGAGAAGCTTCTCTGAGTTTCAAATACTGAAAGGTTTCTTTTTTGATTTTATTGTCTTTGAGGAGTGCTTTATCAGTTTATCAGTTATGGTTTTAATAAACTGAGTCAAGCTTTCAGGACAATGAAAATATGCTCAGATGAAACAAATTGCAGAAAACACACTAAGAACTTAAACTAACCATGTTACAGAGAGGGTATAAAGAAATCGTAATCGATAAGCAAAATGGGAAGGCTAACAATTTTCGGCGGAAAAATATCCTAACTCCTCTTTTAAGTTGTTCTAAATCCGTCGAATAAGAAAGAAAGTTATGTATGGACATAACACAACTTCAAATGTTAGTATCTTTATAAAGGATTCTAAAACATATTTTGTTTTGTCAGGTAATGTGGAATTTACAGGTTTTTAAAAATATAAAATCAATATTGGCAACTATAATCACAGTTTATATGTATTTTTATTTCAAGAAAAAAGATCCAAGATGGCTAAGTACTTAAAGCACTCGACTTTTAATCTGAGGGTCGCGGGTTTAAATCCCCGTAGCACCAAACATGCTCGCTCTTTCAGCCGTGAAGGTGTAATAAAATGACGGTCAATCTCGTAAAAGAGTAACCCAAGAAAATTGGCGTTGGATGGTGATGACTTCCTGCCTTCTCTCTAGTCTTACATTGCTAAATTAGGGACAGCTAGCGCAGATAGCTCTCGAGTAGCTTTGTGCGAAATTCAAAACAAAGAAAAATTTCAAAAAATATGGTTATAATTTCGTTGTTAATTATTATATAAACATTTTTCATTCAGCCAGAACTTTTACACTGAGGTAAACAAATTATATTTGTTGCTTAATTATTGAAAATTAATCTTGAAGGAAACAAAAATTATCTTTGTGTTTCCGAGATTGATAATAAAATCTAATGTAATTCTTATGTTTAAGTTACTGATTTTACTGATTTTGTTGAAACACTGCGTAAAGAAAGAATATTTCAAATATACTTCATACTGCTGCTTCATTTGCTATTTTAAACTTACATGACAGTACGTTTTGTAAGATATTTCAACAATAAATATAATAAGTAAAGACAGTGTAAAACCTCAAATTTATTGTACATATTTATCAAAGATGAAGTTCTCAGAGTCATGTTATTTTTGTTTTATATTATTTTTGTTTGTTTGTTTTTTAATTGTATTTTATTAAAAGCTCATTTTAATAAACCTGAGTAGAGCGGCAGAGTTATTAAAGTTGTGAAGGTAGAAGCATTGAAGAATTACAATGTTGATGAGCAGTTGATTCACTGAGGGAGTAGAATACATATGTTGAAATTAATTTCCCTTTTTTTGGGACTCCAGGACACTTATTCAAGAGAACTACAGTACAGTGTTAATAAGCATAGAACCATCTTACTTTATGCTAGGAAAAACAAAAATATTTTTGTGGCGTAAGCTCTCGTAAAAATAAACGTAGGTATGTTATTTTTAAACGTATTTTCTAAACTAAGTTTTGTCATGCAAAACATTAAGTAAAACCAAACATTGTTTTAAGAATGTATGAAAATTTAGTTTAGGATCGCAACTATTAAGCTATCTGACCACGAACACAAAAATTCAATGTACTACATTGTTTGTGAATTTCTTAAACATTTATATATTTTGTCTTATAATGAAATTTTTTAACACATATTTTCACGTTTTCTGTAATCCAAATTGGTCTGATGTTTGGTGAACTGTTTTGTCGTCCAACAAATACTTTCTGTTGTGATAGGAAAGAGTAGAACGTTGAACAAGCAAGCTATGTGCTTCTTGAGTGAATAAATACCAAGCGAATAACAAGTTTTAGGACTCATGAAACGTAGTACAAAAACTATTATGATAAGTATAAAGTTTGAAAAAAATATTTTTAGAAACAACTACGTGTCTAGTGCATAAAAGAACATTATTCAACATTCAACAGTGTCTTTATTACATATATATATGTATATATATGCACATTGTGATATTGTGTTGAGGTTTATTGATAAAGAACATTGTACATTCAATACATTTTTCTGACCTGTGTTAGTTTGTTTTTATTACTCGTTGAAATCGATTTTATAAAAATAAGCTTTTTGTTGTCTAAATTATATATTTTCTTTCAAATTTTTACTTGATTGTGACATTAGCATTTCTAATATTTTTCCTTCTTCTTTTAGATACAACTTCACTTTAGTAATCAAAAAAGGCACTAGAACAGGTGCTGCGAGTGTTCCTGTCAAAGTGGTTGGTGATAAGAATGTTCCATTTCTTGCATTTGATGATAGTACTATCCGTGGTGTACAGTTGGATCCAGCTCGAGATTTTCATGTCAACTTTTTGATCGATCCGAGAATACCTTATGTGAAAATAAGTTGCCCAAACAAATTAGGTAAGAAATGAGAAAAAACACAACTTTTTGGAAAAGTGAGTAAAATTAGAAAGACAAACTTTATTTTTAAGCTGGATATTAATTGGTAATTATTTTCTGTCATGCAGGTGTGTTTTTCATAACAAAACCACAACAGCCTATTTGCTGTGTCTACCAAATGAAAACGAACCCCTTATTTTAGCGTTTGAAATACATAATCTTGTCACTGTCCCACCAGGGGAACTGCTCTATCATATGGTTTACGTTGTGTACTACCTTTTGAATGCCTGAAGTTGTAATATTATATTTTAGATATGTTCACTTTATGTGTCTAACTTTAAATTTTATCGTAGACAAAATCATATTCTCAACTAATTTGTTATGTTGAATAGGTAGTACACTTAATACCTTTTTAGTAGATGAAGCTGTTTTTGTGTCATTACAAATTGGTGAATGAGGAATATTTTGTGATTTTATTATTTTCATGAAACCTTAAACTGCAGTAATTCTTTTATTAAAACACCTAGTTACTCTAATAACTAACTATGTTAAAATACAATGTTATTTTTTTATTTTTACACCAACACAAATGACACTTACGAGTAGTGTTTAGTCTCAAATGTGACAGATTTTGAACAAGTTCACTCGAAGCCTAACTAAAGATCAAAGGATAAAGGATATTCATCGGCTACACTTTCTTCGATATGAATCCCTGTTTGAAACACATTATAACTATTATGGATAATTTTAAGGGACTAGTGTAGTAATATTTGTGGAATAACTTAAAATTCAATCAAATAACTATAAATAAAACAATTTCCCTAAACAAAACAAATATAAACGATTTGTACAGTGATAATAATCACATGATTGTAAATTTGGCAAATACTAAGCGCAAAGTATGCTATAAACATTCTGGGACAAATTGAAATCTGTTTGCTGTCCCACAGAAGTACAGCAACACAACTAACATTTGTAAAACATATACAATGCATCTAATAAGACCATTTTGTGAAGAATTAAAAAATCATATTTATACGATTAGAGAAATAACATGTATAAATCACATTGTCAAATTAGTGAAACAGTAAGACTGTCATTTAAATAATTGTTTAACTAGCACGTTTTAGAACATAATTGAATCTAGACAATTAATGATGTTATAACTTGTTAAGGCCCCCGTTTTATGAACTCATAATTCTATTTAACTTCTCTCTGTCGTCATGGAATCCGAGCGATGAGCCCTCCGGTTTCACTTACGCGTCATCGTCCTCTGGTGTTTTACGTGACATTTATTTCATCATGAGATGTTAAAATAAGTTTCATATTACGTAATAGTTATGTCACTCTTTGATTCACTCCCACTTAGCGACCCCCACAGAGATCGAGTCCGTTGGATGGAGGGAATTCTGGACAACTAATAATGTTGAAAAGATACATCATCCAATTCAGAAGCAAGACAATCATAATAATTTCGAATAAAAACCACAAATACTAAGAACATTAAATTTGGCAACATTTTAAAATAAAACCAGTAGGGGAAGACAACGCTGTTGTTTTACTACTATCACTTTCTCCTGTATTTATTTCAGTTATTACAATATTTTGCTCAAAAACAATTTTAATAAACTGATGCGAGTGTGCTTAAAATAGAAATTATTATTCTGTGCAATTTTAGACGGCAGTCGCGTTTTGTTCTGTGTTAAGACATTTATTTATCCTGAAGCTAGAAAATAACTTAATGTTCTTAATAATTTTTTTACAAAAGTCTCCAAGGAAGAACAACTTTCCTCTAAGATCCCTTTCTGAAATTGACCCAAAATTTCTGAAATGTGTAATTAAAGACTAAGGTAGCTACCATAAATAAATTATGTTCACAACAACAAACGTCATCGCCATTCGATGATGTTATTTTTATTAAACACAAAGTAACACAAAAAGCTATTTGTGATTTACTAACTTCGGGTATCTAAACCCGGTTTATAGCAGCATAACTTCCGAGACATATTGCTGTAACACAGGGGATCTCGACATTCGAATACGTTTTCTAAAAATACAAAAATCCAACAATTCCAGCTATATTTTCTTTCTATCACATTCATGGCTACAATGATGTTATTTTATTGAGATAATTGTCTTATAATTTCTTTCTTTCAATAAGTCTCTCGCTGAAATTTCGGTGTAGATACCTTTGTATTGAAAAACAATCAACTCTTGTCTGAAATATGTTTTTTATTACATGTTTTTCTCAAAAGTTGCTGTGGCTTTAAATTTCCGATACAAATTTAAATCTTTCATCGGTATCCATAATTTCGAAATGATAGACTAGAGTAAAAATAATCTGTCAATTTCACACACCGTCAATTTTCGTGCTGCTTTGTTTCAAAGTATATTTGGAAAGTTAATGAAAAAAGGTTCGTTCTTTCTCAGCAATATTGTCTACTGCACATCATGTTCTACTGAATAAAGTTCTGGAATATTTAGAAATGACGTTAAATTCAGTTAATTATTTTCTGTTCTAGTGTTTAAATAATTAAATAAATTTAATATTTATATTAACTAAGTAATTAATCTAGCCAGACAAGTGTCTTTCGTAAATGACTTTCAATTCAACAATAAATATTAGAATAAGCAATGAAAGTGTTCTAGGTATCAGATAATTCGCAGCTTTATTATTGCAAGACAAACACAAGCCGCGAGAAAGAAACTTCGTGAAAAAACATAGATCTGTATAAAGTCTTGTTTGTTTGTTTTTGAATTTCGCACAAAGCTACTCGAGGGCTATCTGTGCTAGCCGTCCCTAATTTAGCAGTGTGAGACTGGAGGAAAGGCAACTGGGATTGACCGTAATATTATAAGGCCCCCACGGCTGAAAGGGCAAGCATGTTTGACGCGACGGGGATGCGACCCTCGGATTACGAGTCGTACGCCTTAACGCGCTTGGCCATGCCGGGCCTGTAAAAATTTCAATGATAACATGTTTGTTCTGTTACATGACATAATTTGTCTCCGATTTATTATATTTAATATGTTAACGTTTTACTATTTGAAATAACAGAACATATGAGATTGAACTTAATAGTTAATTAGATATTAATGTGTATCGAATTTACGATATTTAACAAAACAATGAATATGCACAATTTTCTTTTTCAAACACAAACAAAAAAATATCTTCATAATAACGGTTATTACTAATAGTTGTTACAAATGATGATTTATGTACAAGTTTTATAAACTTACAAATAGTACAGATTATCATATCGTATTTTATCAACGATTCACGATGAGCAAATTAAATCTGAATTTATTGTTGCACCTCGCTTAAGCTACCTAATTGATCAGGCTTACAGCACTGACTTTTCCCAGCGAAAATATTTAGGGTTTGTTTATTAATGATAACGTCCGAAGGTAATTCACCGAATTTGAACAATTTGTAGTATTCGAAATCTATAAACGTTCCTTGTCCAATTCTGTAGTTTTCCGATTCGTAGGCGTTATTCACAATTATAGATTCCTACGCCTATAATACACAAACCGTAGCTGTTCAATAATAACAATACTCTGTCACTCGGCGCGTTGGTTTGTGTTTGTCAGTCACGCGAGACTCTAAAACCCTAACCAAAGTTGACTTGCAACAGAACTGTTTTTCATTAGTATCATAGTCACATCTATTACATTGTTGACTCTTACGTGCAAAGACGTTCAATAAATTTGAAGAACAAACAGGACTTCCACAACACACAGTCAAGAGTAGATGTCACATGCAAAAAAGAAACTATACAGAAACAAATGTGGACACTAAAATAAATTTACTTCAAAAATTCGTTAGAACTCGGAAATCTGACATTTGATCCTTTAAAAATGTTCTTTTCATACTTGCTACGTGTCATCAGAACTCTAAGTTGACTCCCCTTTTTTTATACGCTCAAACTTGTACGTACATTTTAATTCTCGCTTTTGATACATATTAATTTGTTTGTTTGTTTTCTGGAATTTCGCACAAAGCTACTCGAGGGCTATCTGTGCTAGCCGTCCCTAATTTAGCAGTGTAAGACTAGAGGGAAGGCAGCTAGTCATCACCACCCACCGCCAACTCTTGGGCTACTCTTTTACCAACGAATAGTGGGATTGACCGTTACATTATACACCCCCACGGCTAGGAGAGCGAGCATGTTTAGCGCGACGCGGGCGCGAACCCGCGACCCTCGGATTAAGAGTGCACGCCTTAACGCGCTCGGCCATGCCAGGCCTGATACATATTAAAAAACTTCAAATTATTTCACCAGTAAAGCTGCTCAAAGTGAAATATATATAACTATTAATCAAGAAATGAGAATATTAAAAAAATATTGACATTGTAAAACAGAATTTAAAAAATCTGACACAAATATGATATAAATAATCTTCAAAAAAACTTAAATTTATTTTTAAAGAACACAAGCAGGAAAATGCAAAAACCCTGAAAGGAACCTTATTTCAGCTACCTATAACCTAAACTTGAAAAATTGATGTTGGGGAGTGATTAACTGTGGTAATGAATAATTAAATTAATATACAAATATTTTTTTTTGCTTTTAATCAGTGTCATATCTGTTCTTTATTCGGAACTTCCAAGCACAATTTAAAATTTTACATACTTTGAAAGTTTTAGCTAGAAAGCTTGTTTGTTTGTTTGTTTTTGGAATTTCGCACAAAGCTACTCGAGGGCTATCTGTGCTAGCCGTCCCTAATTTAGCAGTGTAAGACTAGAGGGAAGGCAGCTAGTCATCACCACCCACCGCCAACTCTTGGGCTACTCTTTTACAAACGAATAGTGGTATTGACCGTCACATTATAGACCCCCACGGCTGGGAGGGCGAGCATGTTTTAGCGCGACTCGGGCGCGAACCCGCGACCCTCGGATAACGAGTGCACGCCTTAACGCGCTCGGCCATGCCAGGCCAGCTAGAAAGCAATTAAAACGATGTTCATCATTAGTAATTCAAAATTAGGTTCAACTTCAAATGATTATATATAAAAGCACAGTGACGTGAAAAAGAAAATATGTTCAGGATAACAGCTTTCTTTTGCAAATATTCTCACCATGAAGAAACTGTAGCTTTAATTTCATATAAAATTAATTTCTAATAAAATGTATAACAAACATATTGCAGAAAAATAAGAAAATGGACGACAGTCACACATTACTTTTACTGTAACAAAACACATTTATATAATTTAATCATAACAGTTTTCGTGGTTTTCCCAATTTTGTTTTAAAATGTTCATTTGTTTACGTCTATAACATGAGTTGAACTTTCACTTGGTAAGTTACTTCTAATATGTTTAGCAATACAGTTTTTAAAGTTTAATTAGGTTTAGAACCCTCCTCGGTGCTTCAGCGTTTATAATGCTAAAATGTGGTTTCGAAGAACACAGATAATTTCTACTATGTAACTTTATGCTTAAAACAATCAAACACTGGGATTACTCTGATCTTATTTGAAGCGTGTTCCTGTTTCCTTAAAAAATCACTTACTGCATCTACATTACGTGAGGATTGATAAACATTACTTGAAAAAACTTAAACTGATCCCTTGTTTTTGATATAAACTTAGAACACTAATAACTGGACAAAATAATACTATTTCAATTACAAATGATATCTGAAGAAGGATGGTGGCTTTAAAAGTCCGTTTAGAGTTATATGTAAGCACATTTTTAGACGTAGAAGGAATAATACAACAAGACACACGCTTTCTTTCATATGTGAAAGCTACGAAATATGGCTAGAATCTTGAGAAGTGAAAATGGTTTTTGTTGGATGTATTGTTCGGCATTTTCCAGATAAATAAAACCAAACAAGACATATCAAGCTTTTGAGAACATAATATAAAGAAATCTGAACAGCATCTCACATTACTTCATTTGATCAAGCTGTAAAAATTAAAGATTTGTAAAAGAGCTTTAATTCATTGAATAAGATTGAAAAATACAACAAGGAAAACGACTTAATTATAGCAAAACTGGATTCGTTACATAATTTTCTGAGTTATTATGACTGTATGAAATACAGACCTCTATTCACTCCCTGTGAGTGATGTCCATTCGCAGGGATATGAAAAATGTATCTAATGCTCAGCGTTCCGTTTAGAACGAGTTTGTTTGTATTACAACACAATCACATTAAAAACTCATCATGACCCAACAACTGGTGTTCATTGGTGAAATATCTAACGAAGAGAATTATATTAGCTTCATGTTAATCTGTATTAAACGCAAATTTCAATTTAATCATACATGGAAGATTAATATACTATAGTTTGGTTTTTATGTGTGGGTTTATTGGATCTGATTTGATTATTAAATGAAACATCGTTTTATTTTTCTACAGGATTTCACTGCATTGGTACGTTTACTACTTACATCACGAGAACATCAGTGAAAATCATGAATGAGTATTTATCTTCCTTTGAAAATTACATATTTTCCATATATAACAAGGACTTAATGTCTCCAGATACTTGGCCAGCCATCACGTTCACTACAGTTGGCCCTCCGGAAGTTGGTGACCTAAAGGTTGGTAGACAAATATCAATATGAAAAGTTAATGTCACAGCTGGTAATTAAAATATATATTCAGATTTGTTAAATATATATATACATGTACATATAGATATCTTTTATGACCAAAAACAAGCAGAGAAATTGAAATATAAAAACGAAACTCCAACTGAGAGGATCTTAGGGTACAGAACCTAGCTCTGCGTTCAGCTTTCCAAGAAATTTCCAACAAATCAGTTTTCTCGAGTAAATGTTTTGGTCGTTTGAGCATGAGGTTTTACTAATACTCAATTCTTTTAACACTTCAGGTGTGTCCTCTTTTTACAATAAACTTTACTTTTAAATAGTTTTTTTACATAAAAATAATTCTTTTGGTTGATAGACTCTGTCTACAAGCTCTGAAGTAATCATCAAAAGAGTTACCATCTCAATTCACAGGATCACAGCCTTCACCAGTCTCAGTTGCAAAAGCTTATGGCTTTCAATTATAAAAAACAGTTGTCTGATTATTGCCATATATTTCACTGGCGATAAGTGTTTCTATCCTTCCAGATAATTCTATTTTTTTAGTTTTATAATTCTGTGTGTCGTTGATAGGTGCAATATTTTCTTTTTTCGTCTTTTAAATATTTAAAAATCATTTCTCCTACTCTCCCTGCCCAATTTTTATTTTAGTATATACTATCTTAGTTATTCCCACAATCATTTCTTTTCTCTGCACCTGTCTTCATCCCAAATGAATTTATAATTGTATTGTTATTTTCATCAGCACCTCAGCAAAGTGAAAGGTGTACAAAGGATGTCCTCGGGTGGGTTTGTTTCGTTTTTTTGTTTTTGGAATTTCGCACAAAGCTACTCGAGGGCTATCTATGCTAGCCGTCCCTATTTTATCAGTGTAAGACTAGAGAGAAGGTAGCCAGTCATCACCACCCACCGCCATCTCTTGGGCCGCTCTTTTACCAACGACAAGTGGGATTGAGCGAAACATTATAACGCCACTACGGCTGGGAGGGCGAACACGTTTGACGCGACTCGGACGCGAACCCGCGACCCTCAGATTACGAAGCGCACGCCTTAACGTGCTAGGCCATGCAGGACCTCTCGGGTGGAACAGTAATCATTCCTTACACGTTTCAAGAATTATTTTGGAACCAGATTAATGATATGGAGCTTCTTCCATAACATAAAAAGTAACATGATGATGCAAATATTTCATATAACTGTTTACCAAACTTTCTGTGATACAAAATCAGGGGCTTTTGCGATGTTTCTGAATTGCGTTAAACATGTCTCTCTGATACTCTTGACTTTATAAATAGAAACTTCTGATGTTAAATATTTGTTCTCTTATTTTTTGACTCTGAATACTGCTATCCAAACAGTTTATTGTTTTAATAAATTTGGTTTCATCTGACAGTTAGGTCCAATTTTGTTGAAGATGATAATTCTGACAGAAAAATAAGCTAATTTTTGTTCACATTTGTCATTTTCCCTTTCTAGTTAAAATATATATCACCAAAAATTCCTGTTTCCTTTTTATCCTCTTAGTGCTTTGTTATTTAGTGGCACATTTAGGCGTTATTTTCATTTACATTATATAAGGCGTAAAAGGTTTCAGATTATCTTATTTCAATAAAGATAACTAAAAGGACAAAATTATATATATATAAACAGAATCTCGCAGTTTGCATTATTTATTTCTTAAAGACGTCTTAATTCAATGTTGTTTTTATTCTATTTTTAAATATTTTGTGTTATTTCATAAATTTACCATTACACCTTCGTTTGACACAACTGGACAATTCTTGCATTTAATTTATTCCCCGAAACCCATGTGCTTTAGATTGTGTCCTGATATGATTATTATAATTAGATATTTCCATAAAAGTTACTCTGTTTCCTGATATAAATATTTCTAAGTGTCAGAGCTGAATTGCGTATTACATTTTTGTTTTTATTTGTTTTTAATATTTCGGAATAACAAGGAATTTATTGGCCCACCTCGAGTGTCTTATCTTCTAAATTGAACTGAAACTATTAAATATATTATATTAAAATTTAAAGCCAGTTCGTAAAATTAATCTAGTTATCAAGTTTTATTTTAAACTCACTTAAATTTACTGCTTTCATAACAACTGAAGACAATCCATTTGAAAGACCAACCATTCAATTTTCAGAATACAACCTAAGCTGACGACAGCTTCTACTTTGCCTGATTTTATAATTGTGTCTCCTGTTTCTATAATTCTCGTTGTGAAGTACGAAAAATGTTGATTCACCAGTATTATCAATTCCTTTAACAATCTTAAGTATTTCAATAAGATTTCCTCTTACTTTTCTTTTTGAAATATGACAAACTAACCATTCTAATAACCCTTCTCTGAACGCTTTATAAAAACTCAATGTTTTTCTTGGAGTAAGGAGTCGAAAGCTGAACACAATATTTCAAATGTAGCCTAACAGATCATCTATACAATGATATAATAATTTCTTTGGACTTGAATAAAGTATTTTTGAAGAAAAAATTAAGATCCTATTTGCTCCTCCTCCAGCAGCAGTACACTACTTGGATTCTTAATAGACTGATCAATCATAATTCCAAAATCCTTTTCGTTCACAATACTCTTAAGATTATTTCCATTCTAATTGTAATTATAACTTAAATTATGATAACCAACACAAAATATTTTGCATTTAGCATAATTAAAACCCATCTGCTATTTATATGTCCAACTTACTGAATGATCTGAATCATTTTGTAAGGCTGCAGTGTCCTCTTCCCAGCTGGTAACATCCAAGACGTTGATATCATTAACAAATAACAAACTTAGGTAATTTATCCACTATTTCTTCATATACGTCATTAATGTAAAGAAAATAATAATTCTAAGATTGTTCGAAGAACTGAAGTACTCGACTTGTAACATTAATCTAGTTTGACTGAGCTAAATTTATAACAATCCCTGCTTTCTTCCATTAAGCCATTCTTCTACCTAATTAGTTAACTTATCCCCCAAACCTATAGAGATAAGTTTCTCACAAAGTTTTCTGTTGCACTTTGTCAAATGTTTTTTGAAAATCCAGATACAACAAATATACACCCTTATCCTCATCTACATATGCAATTACATTTTGACAACATGTTAAGAGATTTGTAAGGCAATATTTTCCATTAGTGAAACCATCTTGACTATCTGACACATTCAAAAACATTGTTAAATTTATTTTGCAAAGCATCTTTTATGAGAGTTTCCAAAACTTTCCCATAACTGAGGCAAGAATAAGAAGTCTATAACTACTAAGACAACACTTACTATCTCCCTTGAATATAGGAGTGACATTAGCTAACACTCAATATGTTGTTACTTTTCAACTATTCAAGAACTATTCAAAGTTGTCAGAAGTTTCTTACATATCCAATACTTGACCATCCTCAAAATCCAAAGAGAAATATCAACCTACCTATTTACCCACAGACTCTTTCATCCACATAGTGTGTCAAAAATAATCTGTAATGATAACTCTTCAAGAAGATAATTCATACCCTTCTCTATTTCTTTTGATTTTCTTTCTCCTCCCAAAGGTTCTTCGTCCACATAAAAAAGGGCTACAATCTGTTGCTCAATCATTTTTAAACAAGTTCAGAAAACAAGCTTTATTTCAACAAGCTCAGAATTTTTGCATTGCTCATGTTTAACTTTGTTTTCATATATCAGTTGCTCATGATAGGGAATACTGTTTAAGATTTCAGAAATAAAAACTGAAGATAAAACATAATTTACTAAGCTTACACTTTTGTTCTAGGTTAGCATAGTCGAATTTCTTTGTTTCTATTTACCCCACAGACTCTTTCATCCACATAGTGTGTCAAAAATAATCTGTAATGATAAACTCTTCAAGAAGATAATTCATACCCTTCTCTATTTCTTTTGATTTTCTTCCCTCCCAAAGTTCTTCGTCCACATAAAAAAGGGCTACAATCTGTTGCTCAATCGAATATGGTGTTTGCATTTAAGTTCACTACTTTTAACTATAATACTACCATTTCTAATTTCTTGAATATAATTATTAATCCAAGCTGATGCCTCCCTTGTTTGTAAAATCTTAATCTCTTCTTTAATTCCTTCTCTCATTTCACACATTTTGTCTTTTCTTTGTCTGTTTCCTCCACTTTACTTTGGATAGCCTCTAACTTTCAAAATCTACATATAAGGTGAACATCTTCACTACTAGCTTTCATGAAAGTGCATAACAGTTCAGATTATTCAAATAAAACTCATCAATTGTACCTAACACATCTTAACGAATTTAAAATGTTTAACCTTCAAACTAGTCTTAACCATGGTAAAATTTGTAGAATATCAGTAAATACTCGATATTATGATTAAATACCAGTAGCATATTGTTGACATTGTTAAGCCTAAGTGTGACAATAAAATATTTTTGAGATTGTATTTATTAAATAAAACAATGTGTTTAATCTCTCTTGCAATCTCACAAGTTAAATTATAATGAAGCCTAAAAAATTGTTACGCGTACTAATTCTACTCAACCCTTATACTACACGTTATAATACTAACTTTTAAATCAAAAGCTTGTGCCTTCTATTTTACTTTCTAATCTTACTAAGTCTAGTAATTCTTTCGTTACACAACCCTAATTTCTAAAGATAAAAACAATGAAACCAAATAACACTCAAATATCCCGAATGTTACAAGAACTTAGTTTTTTGGTGTCTCATCTTTTCAAATCACGTTCTTTGATGAAATTATTGAAACATAAAAACTTTATTTTACAACAGTGACATATGTTTGACATCTAAAGAGTGATAAGATGGGATGTTCTACTTTAAACACTACGGCTGCCGAAACCTGGATTCTTGCGTTGTAAGACCTCAGACACAGTGCTGTACCACTCAAGGTCAACAATATTTGTATGAGCCCTTACATAATGCACGAAATTGACTTTGTTGCAATATTATAATCGTCTAAACGACATTTATAGTGCTTCTGTATGGAAACGCATTATTCCAATACAATAGTAACTTCACAGACAAATATTTATATTGTCTTTTTGGGATGTTCTATTTCTTTGTTTGTGGCTTAGAAGAATATTGCTCAAGGAACAATTGGTACTCTGTTTACCACTAGTAACGTAAACCGATTTGTAGCGTTTTAAGTCTACAAACATACTGCCGTGGTAAGGGCAACGTGATGCTAGAATATTAAAATTATTGGTAAATAAAGTTGACTTATTTCATGTATAAAATACACTAAATGAACTCTGAAGTGTATATCTTATATTTTTCATTCAGACCTATAATTCTCTAAGTAATCTGTATTGTAAAAGTGTACGGTAGTATATTATTCACGCCTATCAATAATATTCAACACTTATTTTAACAATTAGTCAAGTAAAGTTTAAAGTTATTTGTTTAAAATATTTAACTTATTTTAATTCACATATCCGTATAATTCCTGTGAACTGGCCTGAAGAAGAGAAATGACATCACCGGTCACCTTTCTACCAATTTAACAAGCTACAAATAAGCCATAAAACGTGGCATTATTTCTCAATTAAATGTAAATTTTCTTTACATTACAAATGAAAATTTGTATTTGCTAAAATAAAATATATTCTGTCACTTTGATGTGCTTTAAGTAGCAGAAAAGAGTGTTTTACTAATAGTGTATTATTAATTGAAACAAGCAACTGCTTATATCCCATTATTTTTATTATGTTTATCTAATATGTGTACACTGCATTCCTGCCTCTCACTGATATAACGGTTCTGAAATAGTTTTAAAATATTTAATAGCTAACAGTAACAGTTAATTGTTTAGTATACATGCTGTTGTGTTTTGTTTTCGTGTATGTGTGTATAACACAATAGGCAAGGTTGTAATATAAATATGTATTTACAGTAAAAACCAAAGTTTACTACTTATAACGATATTCTAACACATTGTGTAACGTTTTTATTGTATTACATGTTATAGTTTATCTCTGATGAGTCACTGATTTATTACATTATGTATCATGATTTCAAATAGCCTTAAATTGAGATAATTTAATTTTAATTTAGAAGTTAAAAATCGAGATGTATGAAATCTATATCTCCCAACAAGAGTGATACAAGCAGTTTTCTTTTTTAATACAAATATATCATAATATAAAAAATAATAATACAACGTGTAATAACGGTAATTATAAATAATGATTTATACATGAAAGTTTACAAACTTACAAGTGGTGTTGAGTTTTCAATCTGGTGTAGAAATGAATATTTTTCAATGATTTACAATGAGCAAATGTATTTCGAGTTGACATCAGTACAATTACTTTGAGGAGGAGCTAAAAAGCTCTTTACACACGAGTTCTTCACAGAAATGCTAGCGTTCAATAGTAACCCGCTGAAGTTAAATGACACGTAATGTTCGAAATATATAAACGTTTCTTGTCAAATATCTATAGTTTTCCATTTATTGCACACTAACTGTAGCAAATAAACAGTATTGGAACTGCGTCTCCACATGTTATAATGACTGCTTTTTATAATCATTAGGTGTGGTTCATGAAATCTCAGCAACAATACTGACAATCAATCACTAGTGTTTATATACACATATCGTTCTTTGTTTATTCTTACAGAAAAACTACAACAAATTCAGGGAATAGGCGTGAAATTGGTAACACACATTGAACAGTATAAGTTACATGCATTTATAAATTTTTGTTTCACTCAAATAAACATCATTATCATATTACAACGGAACTCTTACTTAAGCACTACTCGACAAACTTTTTTATTATGCGATGTGCACCCTCAATATTTGAGAATTTTGTTTCCCATGTGCATCGAGGTAAACGATTTCCACGTTTCGCTTTCGTTTCCTGTTACAGAACACTTCACTTTTATGAATTATCAGGGTGCAGATATGTCGTTGTGAAACGTCACACGCGGATCTAATGCCATGACGCCTGCTGTACAAACATAATAGTACCCTTTTGCGTTTTTATGTTTTTATGGGCGTTTTTAAGGTGTTTTTTTTAAATTACATAACTTTCGTCTATGGTAGAAGAATCCCTAGTAGCTACGATAATTATATGAGAGTAATTCCATAACAAATATTAATGTGCACCAATAATAACATAAGTGTTTCTTTAAGTATTGTTATATTAGGCGTAATTAATGATTTAAGTAACTGTATATCTATATAAAGATATGTTATGTTGGATTTATAACGAACTATGTTTTAACATGTAAATTGACTTAAAATTCGGTGTATTAAGTATTCCAAACAGCTGATTGTACTGTAACGTGTGAAGTTACTTCAGATGGCATTGGCTGCTAAGCCCACGTTCATAGGTATCCATTATCCTATCAGTTTGCGTACTCACAGTCTTTAGTTTGAAAAGCCATCGTACGAAATGTGAAGCTGCCTTGCGGTAAGTAAGGTTTCTTCAAACTTCTGGCAGAATTTTAGATCACCAGTTTACAATGTACAATTTTTGAAATTTTATGTAAAAAAGTAAAACAAATTAGATACAAACAAAACTTTTGTGTCCATTAAAATTTAAGGATAACAAGACATAATTTTTACGATCAGTATAAACTTTAAAATGTGGTGTTAATGTATTTTCTGTTTGAATTAGTTATCACATTGTAATTTTCGATGCAGATATTTGTTATTAACATAGTGCTATTTTTGTGAAGAAGAAGCATTATTTTAGCTGGATATGATAAGTATCAATACCAAGATAATCTGAGATTGTTATTTAATTTTATAAATGAATTAAAAGGCTAAACTTTCTGCATGTCTTTCCATATTTTTGTTGTGCAGCAACTACTTTAACTGATAAAAAGTTTGTTATTAATACATCACATGGCTCCAATGATTCGTTATTAATCACTGAACCTATTCTGTGCTTGGATCTGCTGTAAACGTTAAGTATGGTCTATTTTTGAGGTACTTAATAATGGTTTAAAGATGTCCTTCGTACAGTGAACTTAACGTTATGCTCATTGTCCAAAGAATCAGTTAATTGTAAAACAATGTAATGTCTATCTCCACAAACCTGTCCAAATATCATTTGCTTAAGTGTGTTTCTAGCCAGCTGACGTGTTTATATTCCTCTTTTAATGCAATTGATACGTACTAATGACAAGTGTGATGAAATAGCCGGTGACAAAAATACCACAATAATAGTCTACTTTGAATCTGAATATAAATGCATTTTTTTTCAAATTTATTTGGATGTTATGAAGCTGGAATTGTAATAAAGATAGATTATTTAATATGAACTGCGCTTAGTTGCTCAAGTGTCTCAAGTGAAGCTGCAAGGGCTCATGACCCACATCCCATTCCACAAGAACGAGTTTAGCAATTTTTGAGCTGTGATTACGTTATGTCAGTGGAAGTGAAGTTATATAAGCGGTCAGATAAGAGTATTGTCTATCATTTCACAATTAAAGTAAATTATGCATAGTTTGTCTTTAGGTAGCTATTCGCGCAATTCTGAAAATAAAAATTATTTGATAACCAAAACTACGAATTATGTTTTAATATTCCGAACTAAATTTAAAAAGTGGGATATTATTTTGTTTCTTATTAAATACAGAATAATTTAAAAGAAATGTACGTGATTTTATGAATTTTATTGATTTTTCTATTGTAACTCTTAAGACCGGACTTATGTTCTATACAAAATTATGCTCTCAAAATCCGGTACAAAAGTTACACAAGATCACTTCATCGATAGTTCATTGTTAATGAACATGATTCCGTTACATTGGTGTTAAAAATGTTCAAATGTTCTCTCACAAGTTGGACATTGTGAAAAACGCACCAGTTGAAGGCTTGTAAATTCTTATCAATATGGCTCATCGTTATTCGGCTCCAAATAACACCCCACGAAAGGCCAGGATGTTGCTGCTCCATCCAGTGAGTATACTGGTTCAGTTGACCACAGAGGAAACGGGAATCCATAGTGAGCCCCGTACCAAGAATAAAATGTGCAATTTGGCATCAGAAATGATCCTATTAGGACAGACTGCGGATAATAGTAGACAATAGAAGAGAGAGACACTTGCTAAAGAAGTCAACAGAGCTATAGCAATAATCTCGTACTGTCGAACTGAAACGTTGCCTATCTCACAATAGGCTGTCTTGGAATCCACGAGAAAGCGAATTCCGAAGTATTTTACTGGAGAGGATGCCCATGCTAAAACAAAAACTCACTTGCCCTACCGCCGAGCTTAGTCTTAGCATAATTTAGCTGAGTTGCCCTGACTCGGGAGTAATTTGTAATAAAGTCCAATGCTGAACATAAAGATTTGACAGAAAGAGGTTCATATTATCTGCTTCACTGACATATTTATTGGACACTCCACCTGACAATGAAATACCAAGCACCAAAATTGTGTGCTTCAGCTTAGAAAACAGACACTCTATCACCAGTGAATCCAAGGAAAGCGGCAGTGAACATTCCTGATGAACATCTTGAGATGTGTCAAAGAGTACCATCAAGTATCCATTCTTTAAAAGCCTGCTAGAAGATGTAGAAGGTTTTTAAGGAATGCATAAAAACATGAGGGAATTTATACTTCTCCAAACCATACCATAAGAAATTATGGTAGACTCGATCAAAGACCTTAATCTGATCGAGCGATACAAAAATTGCTAGAATGTTTCGATCTGGGATATGATAAAACAGGTCACGTAGAAGCATCAAACTTTTTTGGATACTTCTACCCTGCGCTCAGCGTGTTTGAGTGCTTAGAACAAAATTAGGAAAAAAAACTCAAACGTGTACACAAAACCTGAGGCACAATTTTTGCATCTACATTTTTATGAGCATTCCAGAGGCCTTGGAATCAAAGGTTGATGTTTGTCATCTACATACACCCTTGTTGTTGTTAGCTTCTTAACTTTCCTTGGCTTCTACAAGAAGTCATAGCTTCCCTCATGTTTCAGTGTCCTGACTCCCAACTTCAGTCCCTTATTTCATTGATACTAACCATAGCTTATGTGAATATTCATTAGGTTTCTCCACTCGGTCTGAACACCATGAGTGGCAGCAGTGAATACACTATGCTTTGTGGTCTGTGAGGGTTCGATTCTGAAACTTTCTGGAGGTGTGGGAAACCTCTAATACGAATCTATGGCTACCACATGTTCTTGCATCAAAATTAGTCATATAGTTCACATTTCTATTTCCATTATACTCTTCAACCTGCAATGTTTTCATCTCCTGCATGTCCTAGGATTTTCGAACTTCATTTTATAACTATCTGAAATCTGTTGGTTAAGAAAGAAGTAGCGCAAGCCATTCTTGTTCTTCTAGGGTTTTGTTCTCGTCTGTGTGAACATCAGAAAACGAGTGATTGGCATTCAATAATTTCTTTATGTCATCTAAAAACTCCTTGATCCTCCAGAGTTCATAACAGAATGATTCCTCACTCTGTTCTAACATTTATCACCGCAAGTTTGACGTACTTGATGTCTTCCTGCACGTTCCCGTAGTGAAGTCATCCAGTCACTTTCTGTGTTTTGTGGACAAGGATCAGAGGCTGTAGTTTATTGCCCCGTCTTTAGGACTAACATCAGCACGACATTATGTTTTGCTGAATTATATACAAATTTTCTTGCCACTTTCATTCCCTGGACTTGTGCACACACCATTATGAGAACAAATAGCTACTGCTGAAACCATCTGGAAATGTGGAAATACCACACTTAGATATTGCTTTCAAAAACAACTAAGAAGTAATATTTTATTAGCACTGAGAAATCTATTCTCATTCTAACACAATATATCATTCATCTGGGTTTCCTTTTAACGTGTAACCCAGTCCAACTCAGTTGATTCCTTTGGGGTTCCATGCAATAGACCAATTCGTCTGACTGTTACTCACCACTTTGTCTTCCACCGCGTGAATGCTAATTTCTCTGTAGAAGATGTGACCATCAAATGAATCGTAATTCCTTTGAGACAAATGCATATTAGATCCAATCAATGGTGTCTTTGTGAACAATGATCATGAATAAGGATACTTTCGATTCTCCAGTCTCCTTTTTTACGACCAAACTCTTCAATCTCGAATAATGATTAAATCAGAACGACACTATGGTATGTGACCGCTACCATCACATAATCGAAAGCTCCACCTATTCATAAATGATTCGCTTCAGAAATATGTTACATATTTTAACAGTCAGAAATTCCAAAGCGTATGGATGGATAACAAGCTTCCATCGAGATTGCTGTTTTTGGAACTTCTTTCTGTTCAAATGACAATATCTTAAAGTCTGAAATTATGAGGGGCCAAGTTCTCATGCTACACGTTGACATTTATATCATTGTATGTTAGATTTCCAATCATGATGGCGCTCAGTCTCGGTCTTTTTGTTTTGAAACCTTTGGCCTTCTGCGTGTATTAGGCCCACTTATATCATATCGTCTACTAACTTGCCTTATTATGTTGCAAATCTATTTCTCAATCTAACCAGATTATCTCACTAGAATGTATGCTTCATTGAGGGGTTTTCTTTGGATTTGCCATCAGTTCGAGATACCGATAACTGATGCTCTTGCTTATCATTGAAACACTTAAATATTTGTATTTTAGTTTCCAGTACGTCACCTTTGAGCATTGACAATAAATACTCACTCAAGCCTGAATTGTATTCAACTTATATGTCTTCCCACCACTTCAAATTCCTAGCAGTTATTCATTCTATCCACTATACTTTCTGTTGGTAGCATCACATTGGCCAGCTCAAACATTTTCAGGCTGTATGTCTGCAGACATACATACATAAAAATGAGTTTCGATACTCGTGATGGGTAGAGAACAGATAAACAATTGCCTAACTTTGTGTTTAATTTTAAACAAACAAATCAACCCTGGTTTCTTTATCTGTGGTACATTAAGGAGTGCTCACTTTTTCACTTCTTCTTTGTCCATATGTGTTGATGTTACCCCCAATCCAACACCTGTTGATTCCAAAGCTCAAACTTTATACGTAGAAGACATGCAGTCCTTTTTATGGTATCGTGGTTTAACTTCTAAGGTTACCATGTACCTTTCTCAGTTTCTACATTATTTCATGACTGAAATCTGTCAATGGAAGTAGCATAGATAGAGAAAATGATCTGTTTTGATCGAGTTGTTTAACAATATTTTTTGCATCTTCTGCATCTAATGAAGAGGTACGAAAATCGACCGATATTACTTACTCTTGGCCTCCTAAAAGACGAGGAGACTTTATGAGTCATATATAATCAGATTCATTACATTTATGTCCTGAGCAGCCCAGTCCAATTGTCCGTTAAAGGATATGTTGTGAATTGAAATGTGGACTTCACCAATATACATTATTTGGCAGTGTTTTTCTTTGAGCGAATGTGACTATCCTCTTTAGTTTTATTAACTACATCTGCTAGATTATAAAAAGGGGTGAGTATTTTCATTTGTAGCATTGTTCAATTCCTGTCAATCATTGACTTTTATAAATCAGGGCTAGTTTGCTTGCAAAAATTGGTTTAACTGTCACGCTTCTTCGAGAACGTTGTTGCTCATGGCTTCCCAACGTGCATGTCCTCTGTTCTACTAGTGGCTACATGGAGTCCTTACCATTCCACTTTCCAGTCAATGGATTAATAGCAATAGATTATTCCTCTAGAGGGTTTGAGTTATTTTCTTTCACTCTTGGATGAAATGGCAAAGTTGGAGACTCTCCTACTAGGTATCATGCTTATTTATCCCGAGTGTTGGTAGGAGCAATGTCAGCCTATACTGGCGCGTAATCATAATAATGGGTTAGTTGGATTTGACACTCAGTTATCTGGTTTGGTTTAATGTGATCAATACTGGTTTAGTACATTGTTCTTAAATTAATTACCATTGCCTCCTCATAACTGCGAATGCAGAGCGTTCCCAATCTGGGTCTTAAATTGAGCACACTTTGTTCCACTTTCTACTAATAATTCCGAGTGCAAATGATGTTTACCTTGCCCATCTGGCTTTGAAAGAAAGAACGAGTGCTCATGATAATTGAGTGTCTGATGAGTTATGCTTTGTTGGGTTGAGTGTAGCATACATGATCCCGTCATTCAATGTTTGAGATGTTGTTTTTTGGACTATTTCTGGTTTAGGGGAATATTTATCCACTTTTGCGTTGCATACTTTCTCGTCATGACTACTGTGGTTTGGAATATATCATGTAATAGTTATTGTTTGGGAGCAATTCACAAATATATGTTGTGGTCCAAATTTCCTTGCAACAAGTACGAAAATTCTTTAATTTCAATCATGATCAGTGGGTTTTCGAATACCTGGCTGGGACCTGACCAATGGTGAAGATAAATTATGTAAAATTCCACCCAAAGTGTGTGATTTACATTCCAATTGAAGCACATAGATGTTCAGAATGTGGTGCAGTTACTTCACTATGACACAATTTTTTTATTTATTTTGACACAATTATGATTTACGAAGTCGCACTCTTTATTGGTAATACTTTCATTGACCATCCACTTTATCAATCTAAGATTCAAATAATTGGGGTAAGAAAAGTAAATATGTTTTAGAAGTTAGTGATTGATTCAAACCTATTCAAGACTGTGGATTGAGTTTGTATTGAGAAACAGTATATGTTATCAGACGGAGTTACTCATGTTACTTTTATAAAACACCAGGATAGAGGGCGCATTGACGTATGTAGAAGGTATCAGTAGAGAGAGTGGGGAACAGTATACTGAAGCAATTAAGAGAAAAATCAGACCAGTGCACAGATGGACAAATGAAAGTAAACTCTAACAGTCTTGTAATAGTTAATATGTTTTGAAAATATATTTTTGACTTGAAAAATGCTAGCTTATAAAGGAGGTCATTGTCACTTATTTAAATTGATTACATGCGAAACTTGTTGAACCCAACTATTTGGATAACTGTACTTTCTCAAATGCTATCAAGCAATATATCACTGAATAAAATCCTCTCATGAAAAGTAATATGTATACAAATCTGTTAGGTTTTGAAAACTGTAAGCTCGTTCATTCTGAACGAACCTGCCTTTAAAGAAAAAGTTGTTTTTAAAAATATAATTTTTCAACGCGGGTTTCAACATTTCAACATTTGTACTACATAAACATGAAAGGATAAAGTCTATAAGATTGAAAGTAAATATCCCTTGTGATTTTGCTTTCAAAAATACTGTGTGTTTTTTAATGTGTAGTAGATAGGTATCTTTAAATTAAAACTTCCGTGTACTTAAAAATGCTCTTTCATACAAAGACACCATTAAATTCTAAAATAGATTCTTCTTTAAATTTAACTAAATTCAACATATATTACTAGCTATAGCGTGAAGAAAAATATAAGAAGAATGTTATAGCTAAATATATACAACACTGGTGAGTACGTTTCAATGAATTTCAATTTTTTCTGATTGAACTTGGTTGTCTCTTGTTGTTTTGAAACAGTAATCATGTACAAAAATAACAATAAAACTCAATAACTTTTATAAACGTGAATTGCGCAGTATTATAAAGGAAATGCTATTATACATAAACTGAACTCAACAATAAAATGATAAACACACATTTTATTAATATTATCTCTGTAACAAAAGAAAAACCACTTTATAAAATAATGAAAATTAATTGTCAATTCAGTGTGTAAATCAGGAATCTTAAAATCAGCTCTTTTATGTGATATTCGAATTTTTTGTCATTCTTGTTGCACACACATATGCATAATATCTTTCAAGAATATTTTTAAATATCTCTTATAAGATAAGTAAAAAAGCTTGAATTCGTCCCTATCTTTGTTAAATAATAACCAGATTTCTAAGAAAACATACGGATGTGCCATTTATGTAAATAATTATAAGGCGAATAAAACCTAGCTATTACAAAAAGTTTCATGATCAAAATGTTTAAATCTCTTTCAAACCATTCGTATAGTTAGTCAGAATACCTGGATAATGGAGGCAACCTAGAATACTAACAGTTGAATTCGTTCGTTTCAGTTGTATTGAGGATTCTTCAAAAATGAATCAATCTTTTGTTCGCACCTTAAACTAGACTTAGAGCTTATGAACAGATGGTTAGAAACATGTTTTACTATAGAGATTTACACACACATAGAAATACGCTAAATAGCTCGTTCAAAATAAATGTTGAGCAATGAACATTTTTATAGATCTGTATCGATTTTATAGGAACCAGATCTCTTTGTGCTCCATATGCTAGTATGTTTGGACTTATCTAAAGATACCAATAAAGCTACAATGTAGAGAATACTAAAGCAACTGATATTAATGATAAGAGAGTAGTTCAAACCGAAAACATATATAGCATGAATATAGTCCAAGAACAGCGTGTTTTTTTTTTAATTTTCTGACAAACTGTTTTCACCACATATACTGAAAATACGAAGGAGCTTAACTTACTATCCCATTATGAACCAGAACTCAGTGTAAATATACACTGGTTATTTTAAATGAACTGATCTGAAAACCAACAAAAATATACTAGCTATTTTTACTCAATTATTCATGAAAATGATCTTGACAGTTACGACAATTTTTAAAACATATTGGTAGCATATACAGGGTTATTTACTTTCTGTGGTTAATACTGGGATATAAAATACATTTTAATACAAGCGATAAACGACTCTAGCACACTAACTATATTATTACTATTATTTAATTTGGTACTCAACATTTCGCTTTGTGACTTTTTGGGAGCGTTCGACTGAACCAACTCGTATCCAACGGTGTAAATCTTCAATTGGTTTAAGTTATAAATTCACTTCAAATCTACTGTGTACGTTTGAATATTAAGATTATTATTTTGACCTGTAAACTTGTCTCGACGGGAAGTTTTACTGCTTATAATAGAACATGTATTCTTGTAATTACCTTCCCTATTCTGTATTAAAGTCTTAGAGCTTATAAACTTGTTATAGAAGACTTCATAATGATATACGCGAGTTTGGCATCCTTATGTAAGTTATAAGCATTGCAAATGTTATCCTTGTATTCTATGAGGCTTTAATAAATTGTAACTTTACTCTCACAAAGGAAGAAAGACAAAACTGCAGTATTGAGTTGAAGATTTGCGCGGCCTGGTATGGACAGGTGAGTTGAGGTGTGCGACTCTTAAACCGAGGGTCGCGAGTTCGCATCCCCGTCGCGCCAAACATCCTCGCCATTTCAGCCGAGGGTGCGTTATAATGTGACGGTCAATCCCACTATTCGTTCGTAAAAAAAATTAGCCCAAGAGAAAGCGGTGGGAGTTGATGACCAGCTACCTTCTTTCTCATCTTACACTGCTAAATTGGGGACGGTTAGTGCAGATAACCTCGAGTAGCTTTTCGCAAAATTCGAAACAAACAAGATTTGTGTATCTGGAAATGATGTAAATAAATATTTCTTCATCTATATTGACACCTATTCATCTGGCCTGATCGGGTACAGTGAAGTACACGTTTCATTCGTAAAGAGAAGTTCAAGAGTTACTATTGTACAGTGCTAGTTGGTCTATCACTTCTTAATTGAGGTCGGGTGTGTATTTTCCTTTAGGAAAGCCGCATCAAGCGACATCCTGAGTCCACCTCGGAAAATTGAATTCCTGATTTTAGTGTTATAAATTCGTTGAGTTACGCTGTATTAGCGAGCGACTATTTAGGTCAATTAGCAGGGAATATTCTTAAGTAGTTTTGCACCAAAATTGTAATAGTATTATTTCGTTTTAATAAATTAATATGGCCTCTACCTTAAGTATAACTATCACTTCACTTGAAGTAAGTTAAAGGATTAATGTATTCTTTTATTTTTAAATCGCTCGCAAAACTATTTAAAGTATGTTTGAGAACAGATTCGACGACCGAAGCCCAGCGATCGGGAAATTCGATCACCCGCGCCTGCCGCCTTCCGACAGTGGCCTCCATTCCTTAGGTCGGTTTCTTGCGTGCGTGGACATGTAGTAGCGTGCGACGGTGTGCTGGAAATCTGTGCAGGATCTAGCCGTAGCCATTGCGGGACATTTCCGGGCGGTTGGCGGCGTGTCATTCGATTCGATGTCTCAAAATGATCGTGTCGAAATTCGAATATTTTATGACAACAACTCTAGTAAAAAAAAAAACTTTCCTTTTCTGCTGATATTTATTATGATACTCCCAGGAAAATATTGTAAAAGGAAATAACGACCAATAAGAAAAAAATATTTTTACTGGAGAATAAATATTAATTCCATTTGTATTCATATTATTGGTTCATAATACTTCACTTTAATGATATCATATGGGTATTTCTTGAAGCAAAACTGAAAGTTTGTTTGCACCCCACATAATATCATACATTCAACTTATCTATTCGTATGTATGTTTTGTGATACGATTAATTTTTAATTTAGGGTGGTCGAAAATCATTGTTACTGTATGTGATGCTTTCGCTTTCTGCAGTGAAGGTCACCAGATGGTATATCTGCCATGTAGTATACCTGAAACGCCAGTGTTGCTTACTAGAATAAAGAAACTGTTAAATTCTGGTATGTATAAATGCCAATGTTGTGTAGCGTGATTTATATTTCTTCTAAAATAGATTACAATCCTGGTTGTGATGATGTTATTAAAGTAATATGATAGTTTTTCTCTGTCTGTTTTTCGTTAATCAAGTATTTATTGAACAAGTACAAAAAATTTGTGCGAAATCAATTTGTTATACTCTGTTTATAATTTTAAAAACACATTTTGTTTACATACTATGAGGCTTAGGAACAAACCTGTAAGATTATATTTTGTCCACCAACCTCTTGATTTCGTATCGTAAGATATTTTATTTAATCATGTCTGTTGCCTGTTCTCGTAATTACAGGATTAACATAAAGGAAGTTTCCTTGTTCATTGCGTTTTATCTCACATGTTTTATAGCAGAGAAAGATGAAATTACAAAGGTATGATGAGGACGTCATGCAAATGAACATATCTAATTTTTTTTCCGTATTGTCATCAGGAGTCGTCATAATGAGTTACATATCTTACCAATCACAGCTATTATTCTAAACGTGCTCCTCCCAATTTAAGATGTATTGTGGTTGTAGCAGACGTTATAGTGACAATGCGTTTCTCATTTTCTGTGCTGGACAACTTTGAGACAATTACATGTTTGAGATCTGGAACTGTAAGCTGCTTCCCACGATACACTTGTCACTTAACAGCGAGTTTTTTGGAACCAGTAGTCATTTATAAAGAAAATTATTTGAGATTATTCTTTCTTGAAAATGTTTGATAACAGCTCAATGACAAAGCCACTCTGTTTGCATTGCACTGTGGAAGTGTGTCAGAAATGTTACGTGTACATTAGTTTCCGGCTGAATAATGAAGTTGCGCTTGTTGACACTTTTAAGAAGAATAAGGTGTGTTTCATGAATCTATATGATAGTGAGAGACTCCTAAATAAATGTAATGTAATATCAAAATGCCTGATTCCGTCTGTTTCCTTCAGTGCCTAGCACGATACAGCTTGTTAGGAAACGTTCATGTTGTTAACTAAATAATCTTACGAACAGCTGAAACTGGAAAATCGAAACGCCCATGTCAAACTGAAGTGGCTAGCTCTGCTACGACTTGACTGATCTTAATGATAAATTCAGGAGGTGTAAGTCGATAGTTTGTATGTGGTTTATAAGTATAACCCGTCCTCTCAGGAACTCGCATACACTAACACTGGAACAAGGTTCCCTGTAGAAGTAATTGATTATATGGTTTTATACACTAACAAGCATTATACATTTAACTGGTTCTGTCCTTTTAAGACTTTATTATCTTATACTATGATTGGTTTTATGCACAAAGTTAATAAGACTTTCACAATAGTGCTATAATTGTTGATTATATTATAGACCAACCAGTAAATATTTTTAACTGAACGATATTATCTGAATAACTAATGCTTAGACTATATTGTTATATTTTAACGAATTATACTTTTAATCGTTTTCAGCTCTGTTTTTATTGAATATTTATCAATGCCGTAATTTTGTCAAGTAAAAATACATGTTTGCTCATACAATTGTTAATAAAGTGTTATTTGTTTTAGGTTATCATCACTCCGCTTGGTCATTGTTAAATCCAATACAGTTTGCATTCTCAGCTCGGATGATTGATAAAATTATAGGTTCTATTGAAGAGAGTATTTTGTTGGTATTGGAGCAGTATCGACTTAGGTATGAGTATATTTTACCAATAGATGATTCTTTTACATTTCTCTCAGTTAAACGTTTAAGTCTCGAAGAATAACAGAATTTTCAAACCAATTACATCATCATGACAAAAAAGACAAAAAACAAATTGAGAATTTCAACACTCGTAAGGTAGCGGTTCATTTTTTTGATAGAATCACGAGCTCGGATCTTGTCCTATTTATGGTTTTCCTTCTCCACAAAAAAACGTATTTATTTGTTATGTCTTTCACAGTTACAACCAACAATAATTCTATTGCAGGTTGTAAACAAAACGAATGTTTAGTTTTGAATTCCAAACCAATATGTTCAATTACTGCTAAACATTTTCTGAATTTTTTCCTAGGCCAAGAAATTATTTAATATATGATTACCTTCAATTAAACTGTTGGTATCAGCAAGAACTACATGTAGTAGTACATTCGTTTAAAAACTTCACTTCCAAAAAGTTCTATGTTATTTCTTTTTTTCTGAACCTTTCAACAGTCATATATTAATAAATACATATTATTACTGGTTTTTCTAATATCTTTTCTTCCGATTTCATTCAGACTTCAAGAAATTCCACATCTGAAAATATCCGCTCTGGATGAACTTGTCACAGTGCTAGAAGTCTTATTTATGACACATAAGTCTAACAAAATGAAAGTTGAACTGGTGAACTTTAAGGACGAAATAATTAAAACTCTAATGCATCAGCCTCTTGAAAATCAAGATAACCAAACAGGTGAATTATAAGAATAGTTTGAATTATTTGCTCTGTTGTTTTTATTGACAAAGTAAAACTGAGATTCTAGCTGAAACAGTAAATACACATGTAAAGAGGAATTTTAGCCTTCATGGAATAATTGATTCTTTATTGGAAACCATACTTTAATAAAAGTTTCAAATTGCTAAAATATTTGATCAAAAGTTTCTAACTAGCATTGAAAACACTATCAACCTATTTTTGTCTGCTGTCCCACAAATTAAGCCACTAGTCATTGTGAGGTTCTTGACTAACTCAGTTTCTATTATATGGCTTAAAAATTAAAATATTTTGAACAGGCAAAATTGAAAAATCTGAAGATATATTTTGATATAATCATGGTTAAAACAAAGCTAAGCGACATTTTGATCCCTTGTTAAAGATTTATTGTCTCACTTTTGTCGTGTGAAAACTATTAATTGATCCATTATATATCTTTTAACGTCCAGCAACACTTTTCATAAAATCTTTAAAAAAAGCACTCGTTACACAATATAATTGTAATTTTCTGTTTTCGGTAAGTTACCAGTAACAACACTATAAGCACGATGTACCATGTCCTCTTTGGATATTGTTCCCCTTGTCTAATTTTCTGTTCACACTGAAATACGAGATATATTTCACGATAAAATTAACCACAATTAAGAAAAAAAATTATTTCAAAAATTCAAAGATCTCGTTATCCCATCCGTACTTTTAAAAAACTTTTCTAAAATATAGACCTTACTTACCTAATTTATGTCACAGTCCTCCTGTGTCATATCAAAATAAGTTTTATAAACAAATCGTTATTTACTAATCATTGTAAATGATAAAGGATCATTCGCGGAGTGACAAAATTTATTTACACTGTACACTTTAAAGTTTTCTATCAACTTTAAAATATAACTCCTTCTAATGCATAAACAACAGCTTAAACTTCATTCAGGTGTTTCATCTTATCTCTATCAAAAGCTTTGATATTGTCTTTTGTGTACATCTAAGTTTACATTATAATGATTAAAACTCACTGGAAGACATTTAGCAACCTAATAAACGTATTATGAATTAGTCAAGTTTTGAAAATTAGTACATAGTTATACGAAAGTTGTCAATACTAGCCGTCACTAATTTTGAACTTATAGACCTGAAGAAAGGAAGCTAGTCAGCGACACCCACCGCAACTATACCTGTTCTCGTTATAACGATTTCCTTCTTCTTTACAGAAACACGAGTGGTCATAAAATGAAAATATTTTTATCCTGTCATCTCATTGCACGGTGTTTTTATCGTATGAAACATATGTTTTTCTCAGTCAGGCTTTTAATGTTCTCTCATAAAAACACACATTTTCTACGTTGCCAACAATATGGAAGCACTTTCACAAGTTTTTATTAGTTTTGTTTCCAAGAATAAAATACAGGGATCGGTAAGACTTAATACGACTTCTTTATGTTTTTCGGTTAAGAAAAAAACAAAAAAACAACAACATCATAACGTTGTATCTGTACTGTACCTACCGCAGTTTTCAAAACCCACTTTCTAGTGTTGTTTGTCCGCAAACATATCGCTGTGTCATTGGGAACTTCTTATAAAAAGTGTTTTATTGTAACTTATTTTTACGTACGTAGTTGCCGTATACTTTAAATGTTTTTACTCAACACAGTCTTCAGTCTTTTCCAGCAATCGCTTTTAAAAAACAAAATGTATTAGATATTTGTAATAATTCGTTTTAAACAAACGTGCAGAATTTTTTATACTATCGTGTGGATGATTTCAAGTAATTAATTAATAACATAACAGCTGGTACAATACAACACATAATGAACCACGTTTGTAATGTATTTTAAAATTGTCTGAATATTTTTTTCATTGGTTTATTTGTAGAGAGGAACATTTATTCTGACACAGTGGATCGTGTTTCTCCAATTTCAGAGATACAGGTAGACATTGATTTCATGACAGTGTTTATATTTTTGGATTTTGTAAGTGTTAAATATTAAGATAACTAGAGATAAAAGGATACTTACTACATTTACTTATTAGAATTACAGCTTCAACTTTTATTGGTTCATGATATTGTGCAACTTATGGATACATATAAAAACATGTTTATTATTGTTATACTTTTGTATAGACAGTATTTCTAAGTCAGCCATTACTATGTTACACGCTTTCTTGCTAAATACTTATAGTTTGTGTAATAAGGACCATAAACTCCGTGTTTTCTTATTTACATTTCAGATAATTAGGTTCTTGACTGATTATTTGGTTACCGGTGACTTTCGTTTTGAAGCCTCTTTCATGGTACATTTGGAAATATAATGGCCTTACCAGCCATTATTAAAGGAGTTGGTTAACAGGGTCATTATCCATTCGTTCGTTTTAGTTTCTTGTTCGGTAATCAGAAGTTGCTGACGAAGTTTTTTTTTCTTTACAGTTAACAGAGTCTCATGGTAGAGTTACTTGAATAAATTGTTAGATTGTTAACCATGCTTTTGACAGCAGGACTTCTACCATGACGTCATTTTAGCGATACAGACATCCACTGCTGTTTCTTACTATTTCTTAACGCCTTTGGATTAAAAGAATGACTTGACACATTATTTGGTTTGTATCTACATGTACAAACAAGTGGAATGTTTAGGGTCCGATAAGAAAGGCAATTACGTAGATTATTGTTATTTGTCTATGTATGCATGTATTTGAGTTAATAGTTACGTGTTAACAGTCAGCAGTTATTTTAATTGTTGGCTTCTACTGAGCAACGGAACTCAAAGAGCTGTTCTCATTATTTGTTTGGAGAAAAATATTCAGTTTCTCTTACTTTGTTTCTTTCACGAAAAGCTTTACATCACATAAATAACTAGTTATCATTGTTCTCACAACTATGTATTAAAATATCTTCAAGTTAAGATACTTTCTGAATAAAATTACCTTCTCTCCATGAGTTCAAGATTAAGTCTTATCGTTCATAGCGCTGAAACTCGTGTTTTAATACTAGCAGTAGACACATAGGTACATCCCTGATCTCCCCTTGTGTAGTTTTTTGCTTAATAACAAACAAACAAAACCAAACAAACATTCCTGGTTTTACTTTGTCCAACTAGACGTACAAGGACAAAAGTTAGCACAATACAAATCTTATTACAGGGAGACGTATTGAAATATGAAATAATTAAGTTGGAGCTGCACTAAATTTGGAAAAAAAAATCATATATATTCATTTAAACGAAATTCTATGGGGTAATGTTACTATCTGGTGTTCAAAAGTCAAAGATCGAAACAATTTTATTGTTCTAGGATTGGTAGGATTGTAGATTAGTTTTTGGTAGAATTAATGGCACAAAACACGTTTCATAATGTGAATATTGATCAGCAAGTAGTCATATAACGGAACAAGATCTTCTTCGGATAAAAAAAATTCAACCAAACTTGCAAAACGTGTTTTCTAAACTAGGTTATTTTTGTAATACTGATATACATATCCTCATAATGTGTTAATACCTATTTTATTAATGATAATATTATAGTATAGTTTATTTGTTTTTAAATTTTACATAAACCTACTCGAGGGCTATCTGTGTTAGCCGTCCCTAATTTGGTAGTGTAAGACTAGAGGGAAGGCAACTAGTCATCACCACCCACCGTCAACTCTTGGGATACTCTTTTACCAACGAATAGTGGGATTGATCGTCACATAACGCCCATAAGGCTGAAAGGGCGGGCATGTTTGGCGCAACGGACATGCGAACCCGCGACCATCAGATTACGAGTCGTACGCCTAAACTTGCTTGGCCAAACCGAGCCGATACGGTTATGGACTCAAACGTGTTTTTATTTTATCAAAAAAATGGTTGTATGATTGTCCGGAGAGTCTTAAACTTGTCAGATAATGTTGGCGCATGGATTTTACCTTTAGAATCTTCAAGGAAAAATAACAAATGATTTCATAATTGTCGTGTCTAATAATTTATAATCATTGTATTACGTTTTTACGTGTTTAAAAAAGTAACTCAAGGCTTCATTTTTTTACATGCTTATGTTACTGTGTTTCGAGTTCAATTCGAAGTTGGAATGTATCATAAATTAACGTATGCAGGACTGAACGGTAATACTGACAGTTTATATTTGTTTCACATATTGTTTCAAATAATTTCATTTTTCCAGTAACTATCATATTTACAAAGAAATGGAAATTGTAAAAAAATACTCTACTGTTAATATTACTTGTGAAACTAAAAACAAATTAAATTTAGATTTTTGAATCAAAATCAGCAAATTAGATCACCAGTTTACATCTTTTTTTATGGTAAAAAAACAAATATCATATACAGGCTTACATTCTGAATACGAAAGTTTTATAATTAATTTATTTAAAGTTCACTTTATATCTGCTCATCTCAATAAAGCATATTAAATGTGTTCCAATTACTTTTCTCTCTTTACATCAATAATACACGTTAACAAACAACATATATCTTCCGCTTTTTATTCAAGCCTTAAGAAGCAAGTTCCTTTCTCACAAATTTGAGACCCAAAGAAACATACGTTGTTGGTATATTAAAACTGATCGCAGCTTTCTACAGTAAAGAGAGCTTTCATATTGAAGTAACAAAGTTTAAGAATAATTAAGATATTTTGTCCATAAGATCAATTACAAAAAATATTTAAATCTTGTTTCAAAACATAAAATCTATTCAGATCTACAGACCTATTACGTACCTCCATGTGTTCCAGGATCGTAAATAAATACACATATGGTGGTTGTAATGCCGCTTACATTGCCAAAACTATACTCCAATTACATTTACGAGACTGCTAAACATATAGTTGCATCAAGCAGAAGTGGTAAAAAAACAACTATTTAATTCAACAAGACTCCATAGTTCACACACATAGTGAAAACACCATTATGAATTTCAAAGTAATTTCATCTGGACTTACATGGAAAAGTTTAAAAGTTAAATGTTTGTTACTGTACAAACATGTGTCAAATGTTCGTTGTTGCTGACTTTGTTCTGTTGTTTATTGAGAGAAAAAGACAAATTCTAATTCATGAATCTTTAGAAGTTATTGTAAAAGCCTAAAAAATGAGTTTTTTTTAAAAATAAAACGAAACAGATGAACAAAGTACATCAAAATATGACACAGAGTGCAAAATGAAAAATTAACTTGATTGGTTTTAGTTGTTTTTTTTCTCGAAATATGGACAAAATATCTGATAAAATGTATAGAAAGACCAAAATGATACTAGAATTTCTGTGTAAGTCTGTATTCTATTGATTCATTCCGCCAGATGCTTTAAACATCTAAATGAGTTCGAAACTCGCTACTTTAATGCAAAAAGTAAGATATTTGTGATGAAAGTAATATTGAAACCCATAGCACATCATAGTGTACTTTTGAGTTGAAACAAAAATGTTACAGATGTTTCTGATGTGTTACTTATGTGGACACAGCTCACATTCATAGCTTTTTTATTTTTACTGCTTGAGTCAAAGGTCAATTTATTTCTAAATGTTTTAGTTATTACTTGGCAAATTAAACTATTGTAGAAGTGTTAGTGTAACAATTTCAGAAAGTGAATATTGAATACTACTTTGTTTACTAGGACTGAAGTAGCTGTTTTTCTTTTGTAATAATTTTAAGAACAATTACAAGTTCTATGAGTTTGTGAGTCGGTTTGTTATCTCTCTACTGATATGCCTAAAAGTCTTTCTTCTTGCTTGCCTCTCTCATATTTTACACCTTCATATATATATATATTTCATCATTACAAGTAACCTAATTTCTTTTTATTTGATTTGCTGACCTATGCTGTGTTCATAAGCCTTCAATATGAAAAACGGCAGGGGGTATGGCAAATCAAGGAATGCATTAAGCAATTTCATCTTCAGTGAAATTAAAAAACAACAACACACAAATATATACGTATATATATTTATGTTTCTTGTTGTCTAGGCTAAAGCGATGATCAAAGTTTTGGAATATCATATGGAATTAAATTTGGAAGACAATTTCGATAGTAAGAAGGGAAGATCGTCCAAACAAGTAATGCATGACATCAATGTCATAAACATGGGCGTGTGTCATAGCTTATACACTAACAAGGATCCATTAGAGGCAACATTTCCTAATTTGAATGTTTATGTCATTAGAAAGGGATTTTATGGTACCGTTTACAGTGTGAGAGGAAAATTTTCCATTCCGTCTTTGCTTAACCCGGCGAGGCATGTTTCAGTAAGTATTTCTAAACAAACTGTTTTTTTTTTATTAGCCTTAATATTTCATCTTTTGGGACTACAAACATTTACATTTATAACTTAGTTTTACTCAGGTAGAGTATCTCGAAGTAATAGAAATAGTTTTGGAGATACTGCCACAGATTAAGCTAAGAAATACGTAGAGAAGACCATTCATAAGCCAGCTAGTCAGCTAGTAACAAAAACTGTAACATTTGAACTTACAAGGAATGGCTATTTAGACAAACTAACACTGAGTTGAAGTTCATTACTTTTATTATATCGCAACTCTCATCTTACTTGATTAATTTCCAATCATCTTCATGAATGGTCCCATTTCGTACTCGGAAACTTAATTCCTTATTACTTAACATACTGTCCAGATTTATCAAGCCAATCTGTTTACATCCAGATACAAAATTACACGAGTATCAAAAAACGTAAAAATTATATTTGAAAAACAAAATGTATTCCAGTTACTTTAATAAAGGGTAATGCTGATATTGGAATAGGCTCACGAATTTTGGTGCGACTGCCAGCAGCTTTTTATCTCTCTTTTGAGAAAACTAATGGAAGAAATGTTGACTTTGGAACCCACTAATCAGACATGCTTTGTGAATACATATATGGAAAGGTGACCATTCAGGTAACCAATGACTAGGCATGCTGTGTCAATGCATCCCTCAAAGGTGACTACTTAGTTACCAAGACATATTGTGTCAATATATCTTTTATTTATGGAGATTAATTTTAAAAATGCGACAAAAGCTCTCAATAAATCGTCAGTGCTGACACTCCAAAACACGCATGTGAGAGCACTATCAGAGTGTGACACAATTATTTTACAGTACAGAAAATTGATCAGAGCTGTGAAAGAAGAGTCAGAATTTCAGTTTTGGAACTAAAATTTCTGTACTGTATGGTTTAATGAATGTCTGTTGAGATATGTAAAATTGGATATGAAAAAATCTACCAAAAGAAACAGGAAAAAAAGAAACTCTGAAGACAAAAATGGATGCACAGAACTTTAGATTCTAGGGTATTTTATTAAGTAATTTACATTATTTTTATTCCCTTATGTGAGAGATATACATCACAAAGACATCAGAACGATTGCATTTTAAACTATGTAATGTTCAAGAAAATAAACATAGACAGTGGAATGGAAGTTAAGATGTTTGTTTCATCTTCGATAATATAATGTTATAATTTTATAACATTTTATTTTTAAAAATAGGTAATCAATGTATTGTTATTCAACAAAATAATTAAAGATGTTTGTAACTTAAAACGTTTGAATATTAATTTCCATTTAACTATTAACACATATTTTCTTTTTTGAACAGATACAATTATTCAGCAGCTTCAGCAGTGTAGAAAATGAATATGTAAAAGACATATGTTTGTCTTTAGTGCTGTATCCTACGGAATATTTTCAAATATCTTCGTTAAGTCCATACAAAATGCTCACAAGTGAAGTGCTTGAGGTGAAATTTCTATGTCCCCAAGACGACTGTTCACTTCAGATTAACCACTTACATTTAACAGTTACACTCCCAGTGATTGATGGCTATTCTGGCTATATGGTGAGTTTTTCTTACTTCCTCGCATCTCTGTTAAATGAAAACTCAAACAGATCCTGAAAGCTGTATTGTTTTCTGCTTTGAATCCGACTGACATTTACGTAATTTAGAAACGTTAAAACAGTAACTATATTGTTTATCATTCTATTTTCAGACTTATATAAGTAACCTTCATGAAAATTGAACAAGTACCATGTTTTATGGTACTTCATTGTCTATTCAGGTTGTAGACTTGAAGAGACTGACTTTTGTCTGCAGTCCAGGGTCTAGTCTTTGTTAAACTTTAAATGACAAAGTACCACATGTTATGCCTTTTGTGATTTAAAATTCACATAAACTTCTTTATTTCAATTTCAGAATGATTAATTAAAATATCATAATAATCCAGTACCTTATAAATATTATGTTGAAGTAGAGAAAGCACTATTAGTTGTATTGTGCTAGCGCAAAATAAACCTTATGTTTAAGAGTGTACGAAGTTCATTAATGACTATATGATTTAATACAACTTTACCACATTTCTATTGCTCTTTACTTAGGACCGATTATGCTCCATGGTAAATTGTATGTTTTGTGTTCCGTTACTGCTAAAAATAAATTGCTCTCCGCTCTTTGGAGTTGTGGATGCTTTATCAGACTAATTGTTTTTCTTCTAAACCATGATTTCTGAAGTAAAGACAACGAGCGCAAAAAGCTGACATCCAGATTTTCGGAAAATTCAACAAAGTCATGCATTAAGTCAGAATAATAAACAACTTTTGTTAATTATGTTTCGTTCGCAGTTATTGTCCATGTTATGTAAAACTACTATTACGTAATGCTGTTCCACAAAAGAAACGAAACTAATATTCAGAGTTGGTTTCGAGGATCTCTCTGACTGTTCAAAGATATCTATTATTACGATCTAACAGCAGTGATAATTGAATGGACAGATTCTGTTACTAAAAATAAAATGTGTTAACCAACCGTTACATGAAAGAGAAAGTCAAAATTATTCTTTAAAGATGGCGAGGTTGTTAGAGAGATAGATTCGTAATCTGAGGGTCGTGAGTTCGAATCCTCGTCATACCAACCACTCTTGCCCTTTCAACAATGAGGATGTTGTAATATGACGGTCAATCCCACAATTCATCGGTAAAAAGCAGCCCCAGAGTTCGTGATGATTAGCTGCCTTTCCACTAGTCTTACACTGCTAAATTTGGGTCGATTTGTGTATACAGCCCTCGTGTAAATTTGTTTGAATGAAATTCAAAAGTAAACAATCATACGATTCTGTAAAATATAACAAGCGTTTATCATCTTAGTGAACCATTTATAAAACATTTATAAACAATCATTCCAAAAACAAAATATTTCTAATGCAAACACAAATGTTCAGTTTTAGCGACACCCCAAATGTAAACTGCACACAATGGATATTTAAAATTGTTTGACTTTTTCTGACATTCAAAACACCATCAGACATTTTTCAAAAACTATTTATCCTGCTTGTGCTCTTGTCACAGTCCAACACACTTGAAGTGTTGTCATGATGTAAGAATGGTCTTGTATAATGATTTTAGTCTCATGGTATCTTTAACAGTTTGAATGATAACACTGCAAACAAATCTGGGCATTATCTCCGACAATGTCTACATTACGATATTTAACTTTCCCTCTGGTACATGACTCTTGTTCTAAGGCGAAAATGATAAACAAATTGTCGTCGAATTGTATAAATTATAAATTTAAGTAAACATTGCATTTACTGCAACAAAGCTTTGTAAAAATGTGAACTATAACAATAGACTATACTTCGTAATGAAGAGGATACAACGAAGAAAGACGTCTTCGAACATATTATTGACTCTGAGTTTCGCCAATTGCAAAAATATAAATAATGCTGTGAAGAGTTGCAGAATTTGTTATTAAGTGAGACTTGTGACTAGTGATTGTATGAAGTGTGGTAGACAAATTCTTCTTTGCTCATGCTAAGCAATTACGATATGTTGTGCTACTAAAATTATGTATTCTATTTTATATTTAAACATCAGGATAATGAAATATTATTACTTGGTACATTAGTTAAGTGTCTAGAACTTGTGTTAAATGTGCTTCCCTAAACAAGTTTTACTTGTTAAGTATGTAATTATGCTTTTCCAAAATCAAACTGGAATTCTGTGCTAAAGAAACCATGTAAAATGAGGTCAGAACTGTATCTTTATTCCTTCTTTATCATCTAGGCCTGGCATGGCCGAGCGCGTTAAGGCGTGCACTCGTAATCCGAGGGTCGCGGGTTCGCGCCCGAGTCTCGCTAAACATGCTCGCCCTCCCAGCCGTGGGGGTGTATAATGTGACGGTCAATCCCACTATTCGTTGGTAAAAGAGTAGCCCAATAGTTGGCGGTGGGTGGTGATGACTAGCTGCCTTCCCTCTAGTCTTACACTGCTAAATTAGGGACGGCTAGCACAGATAGCCCTCGAGTAGCTTTGTGCGAAATTCCAAAAAAACAAACAAACAAACTTTATCATCTACTTAAGCAAAAACTCGCAAACGAAACACAGAAAAGTTCTAGTAAAATTTATGCTAAATAAATTGCTGTATGAAATTCTTACTTAATCTCAATTTATAGAAAAAATACTATTACATAATGCTGTTCTTCTGTTGGTAATTGTTAGTAAGTTCTTATGGACCAGACTTCATGCTGTTTACATATCTAAGATCTCTAGCTCTCAATAAAATGAGCTGTTTAATAAATGTCTCATTCATTGACCTGACAACAAAATTTTGTTAATAACTTGCATGTGGTCAAATTTTCATTGCAGTGTTTAAAATGGACGGCTAGAGGTTGGATGGAAAATTATTGCGAAACGAAAGAAATCATTGAGGCTCAACACTTCTTCAAGTGTGTGTGTTTTACTCCAGGGTTTTACGGGTAAGTTTCACATTAATTTGATATTTATAAAACCAAAAAAGATAATTAAGCTAACTACAGCTAAACTGACGGAAAAATTGAAAATAACTTTCTTTTTCTCTTTCAAAGATAAAAGTTATAAAATCACATGTGTAAAATTAGATCTCTAACCAGAGAAATCTTCCTCAAGAAAATACGTACAGGAATTCACTGTGAAAAACGAGGTGCAGACAACTTATGCAGACAAAGCTTACTTTTGTGATTTACTTTTATATGATTGGTATTGTACTTATCAATACTTTTGGCTGATTGCAGCATTCTTATCATGGAGTAACTCACGATCAATAAGGATAAAATTATGACTTTTACGACGAAAGAGGACGTCATTATGATAATAGAGAACTGCTGAGAGGAATTAGAAAATTGTATAAATTACGAGAAAATATATCAAAATTGTTGTTTAAAAGTAAGCACAAAGCTACACCAAGAGCTATCTGTGCTCTGCCCACCACGGGTATCGAAATGCGGTTTTTAGTGTTTTAGTTTGCGGACATACCACTGTGCTACGGGGGAGTATATATCAAACTATTTTAACATACAATAATTTCATTAATTTTTTTCTTTTGGTTCGTGTATATAAATTTCACGATATGTGTTTACGAATTAAGATCACTGAAAATAATTAATTATTAATTTAAATTATTCCGCATAATATATATATAGGTGAATACGAGGTTGGTTTGTATAAAAATTTCTTCATGTATTATCTTAAGCACGGCTAAACACAATTCCTTGTGAAGTATGGACGTCTACACGCTTATGGTTGAAATAAAAACAGCTACTTAATCAACAAAAGTAGACCCAGCATGACTATGTGATTAGAGCGCTCGACTCGTAATATGCGGGTTTGAATCTCTGTCCCACCAAAGATGCTCGTTATTTTACGTATGGGGCGTTATTATATTATAATTAATCCCAATCCTCGTTGATAAAAGAGTATCCCAAAGGTTAGCAGTGGGTGATGATGACCAGCTGCTTTATCTCTAGTCTCAAACTACTAAATTAGGAACCGCTAGCACAGATAGCTCTGGTGTAGCTTTGCATGATAATTAAAAAAACAACAAATTCACAAGACGAAACTTTCTCAAACGAACACAAGTAGAGTAAGTATGGCAAAAACAACTAAGCAGGAGTTATAGTATGGAAGTTAATAAATTTTTTATGACTATTAACCAACAAGATAATCAAATGTTCATTTCTTCAAGAGCCATTACAAGTCAATACTTCAATCACATGCTAATGTTCAGTCATTCAAGAGACATTACAAGATTTTAAACCAGCTTTGCAACTCTTCGTGTTGCTCTACTTAGAACTACACTTGTGAAAATAGTGGATGATGTAAAAATTGAGAGTATTCCAGATATTTCATTGTAAGATGAAACAATAGACGGAGAACATAAAAGCTAAGATCTTTCTGTGTGATAAACATAATTTCTCACGGTGAATCCTTGAATGCAATAAAATCTATAAAAAATAACAAAGGAGAAAATTTCCAAATTATTCTCCAGTATATAAACTGTAAAATAATTTAGTTTTAGATACGTTCGTAGATACTTCCTACACGTCAGCAAGCATCACCATAACTTTGGAAAGTCATTTTAAATGAATGATTTCTAAACATGGTTACAAGAAACAAAACATTTAAAATATTCCCTCTCACTATTATAAGGCCCGGCATGGCGAAGTGGTTAAATAACTCGAGTTGTAATTCGAGGGTCACAGATTCGAATCCTCGTCACACCAAACATGCTCGCCCTATGAGCTGTGGATGGTTGTAATGTAAGGTCACTTCTATTATTCTTTCTTTGTTAAGAGGAGCTTAATAGTTGGTGATTAGTGGTGACTAGCTGATTTCCCTCTAGTCTTACAATGCTATATTAGGGACGGCTAGCGGGAAGAACCCTGGTTTAGTTTTTGGCGAAAATCAAAACATAAAGTGAACTCACTATTCTAACTAAAAAGCACTGTTGACATACTTCAGCACCAAATAAAATTTAATATCATTCCATAACGTTTCTGTATTATTATATGTTACTTATCGTAGATACAGTAAGTTTCTTCTTCTTTGTCTTTTAACCGACCAAAAAATATAAAATTTAAATTCAGCTAAAACTTAATATAGAGTGTTTCTGAGAGATCTCAACGACAGTAGCGAAGTACTTGAATAAATTTTTGAAAATATCATGGGTTATTTTGCTTGACTACATTAATTATATATATTACCAGATAACACGCCACTCCATTTTTAGAGTAATGCCTGAATGACTGATGTAAATAACGTTACAGCTAAGGCTTCACCAGCGAACTCTGCATTACCTAATTTTGAATATAATACAGAGTAGTCGCTAGAAAAGCGGAAAATTTGTTAAACAGCTATTTATTTTTACAAAGAATAACTTTTACAAAGTTTTGTAAAAGCATATGTTATATTACACTCATAGATGCTCAAAATGCATTTTATGATATTAAAATCATGCATTTTATTTACGATGTAAAGAAATCAAAATAGAAATGAGTAAGCACGCATTTTATTCATGATCTCATCTGACCCTCAAATTTTCTGCTTTCCTAGCGACGACCCTGTAGTTACCCCTCAAATTTTCTGCAATATAAATATGTAATAAATTAGGATCCTATCTCTCACTGAATCCAATGACGGTAACAGCAGAAGCAACAACCTCTAGAGCTTCCCTCATAACACATCTTTAGCCTTGATTAAATAAATAGCATATCATGTGAAAAATAGTTTGTAAAATTCATATATACCATTTGGAAATTTATTTGAAATTTATATTCAAGTTTATTTATGTATATGGAAATATATATACAAACATCTACACATACAAACAAAAATATAAAAGCAAACGTGAAAAAAATGTTGGTTTTCAAAATGTTCTTGCTAACAACTAGAACTGTAGTACCAAAGACATTAGGATCTCATGTTTGTTTGTTTTGTTTTTGAATTTCGCACAAAGCTACACGAGGGCTATCTGCGCTGGATCTCATGTCAAATGCTACATACATGATATGTTACTTAGGCTACTAAGAATGAGATTTCAGATAAGAATGCCCGGCATGGCCAAGCGCGTAAGGCGCGCGACTCGTAATCCGAGGATTGCGTGTTCGCGCCCGCGTCGCGCCAAACATGCTCGCCCTCCCAGCCGTGGGGGCGTTATGTGACTGTCAATCCCACTATTCGTTGGTAAAAGAGTAGCCCAAGAGTTGGCGGTGGGTGGTGATGACTATGTGCCATCCCTCTAGTCTTACACTGCTAAATTAGGGACGGCGAGCACAGATAGCCTTCAAGTAGCATTGTGCATAATTCCAAAACAAACAAACAGATAAAAATACCTTTATTTTATTTTATTACGTTACATACCGTGCGTTTCTTATGAATTTTAAATTTATTTAAAGGTATGTGGCTAACAATGATTTGACAAAAAGGATAATAATTTTTGAGCTTAATATACGAATGTCGACTACCACATATTGGAATGACATTAAAACTTCATCAGTCTTTGGAATCTATCTAAACGACAGTCTCATATCACCACACTGTATATGTGAATTCAAACGATGTAAAAATGAAGATCTGGTACGTGCAATTTTACCTTGACGTATTGTTTGTAGTTTTCACAAGACTTGTCAATTTGCAAATTCAACATCATTTTAATATAATATACGGTATTCTATATAATTATAAGGAAATTTGAAGAAGATGTATCTTTACTGTTTGAAACACCGTCTGTGTGGTTACGAGTCCTTTGAATAGCAAGGTACTTACAATGACATTTCTATATGACAAAGTTATTCGCAACTGTGATATTTACATGACTAACTCAATGTAAAAAGTTGAAAATGGCATACGTTTATCGTATTTAAACAACATAATTGCAATTTTTGGTAACGCAAAGACTATTTGCCAAGAAAATGAGGTTATCTATTAAAGTATATGATTTCTTCGTAATGAAAATAAAACAATGCATTTATTTACAACACGATGAAGAATCCACATACAAGAAATCTCAATATTTAATCTTTATATGGTAATTTTATTTATGTTTTCCAGTGTGTTCGCCTCGAACATCAGTGATTCCGTCACGGACCAAACACTACAAACGTTATTTGTAAATGGTAAGTCCATGTGTACATAATATAAAAAGTATTTTATTTTACCTGACAGATCCGTATTTTCTCTTATTTAAATTTTAAGAGATTTTTCACAACATAAAAAAAGAAACGGATATGTTGTAACTTCAGTGACAACTATGAATTTGTTATTTTTATTAAAACAGATTCAGAAAGTGTTGCAGTAATAATTGGATTAGTAGATGTGAAAGACATAAACTTGAATGAACAGAAGGCGCATTTTTTAATTCACCTTCGAAATCAGCTTGCAGTAAACCTGGGAATCCAAGCATCACAGATTGAGAGGATTTTGTTAGAAGAAGGTAAGCTACTTTGACCCTAGTTTGTAAAGCCGATTTTCCTTTCCATATTTAACTTCTTAAAAACTATGGTGTTAAATATCTTGAGTTAAGTGAAGTATGAAATACTTGAAAATTGATTAGTAGCTTGGTAATTATTATGTTTCATTCATTATAGTTACACGCAACAGTTGTTCGGATACTCCAATGTATGAATCTTATGTTTAAAACGAAAATTTGGCAGACGATCCCATTAACTAATTCTTGTGATTATTTTTGTAAAGTCCTTTAGTAGTTCTGCAACCGATGTGGCGTTTATTTTTCTTTCAGTATTAATATTTTATCAGGGATCCTTTCTTTGCTTCGAAGTGAAGCAGTCAGGGATATTTTGCATATAGAATTTATCAGTTTATTAGCTATCATTAAGTTTTTTCTTGTCTAGCTTTCAACTGACACAGTAAAGAGGAAATGCAACGTTTAATCTCTATTTATGGAAACGTGTTTTTTTCTTTCTAATCATTACGTTTTCGTTCTGTCGTTTCAATCAATTAAACAAATTGAATGAATGTCGTTGGTCTATTTGAAATATTATCTTATACCCAAGATATGGTGGTGTTGCCTGTCGCTTGTATTATCACACAAACAATAATTCTATTCTCAGATTATGCAATCAATAAATATTTGTATCTCAGATGAATTGCTGCTGAAGTTTATAGTCCTGCCGGGATTCAACAGTTCAACAGCTTCTCTGACTTCAGTTGTTCGTACTCTCTACCACTTGGTCAACAACGAAGTTTTAAATCTGACGGACCTGTCTGAAGAAAGAGTGAGGGTTATTCCCTACACTTTGTCATTAAGTAATTCCCTCCACCTGGCCTCAAATGATATTCTAGTAAACACTGCAGGTAAGATTAGCTTAAAAACAGATATGTCTGTAAATACATTTTAATTTAAGCTTTGGCAATTTTGAATTATGTCAATAAAATTCAAACTGCTGACATCACCATTCCTTGTATATCTTAAGAATATTCCATCTATCCAACAGGATTTCTACAAAGATATAAAACTCTTCAGCATGTAGTGGCCTCAGAAGAACACACCGCTACGATCAGGGTTAAACAATAAAAACACAACTTTTACAACAAAGAAATGAATTCAACAAGTAAAGAAATACGTTGTCAGCACTTGACGTTAATTCTGATGAATAATTTATCATAAATGTAGTTAAAATAACAATTATGGACTCAGAGAAAAAATAAAAATACAACAACTACAATATATTCAAACAATTCTTTTAATATAAAAATATGAACAATCTTGGGTGACAAACAGCATACGAAATAAAGCTTTTCGTAGGTTGTATACTGCCGGAGTAGATCACGAGTGCAGCCTCGTGCGATCATAAACTTACTTACTCTTCTGTACATCATTAATATCTGTACATCACTGCTGTGAAAGAGATTATGTCAGTTTCGTCATACACACTCACATTTACTCAAAATATAAATTATTCTTTCCGATGGTGTTTGGGTATTTGCCCTGGAGGGTCAAGTTCACTTTGACCTCTTCCTCCTTCCTTAACATATTTTCCCTAACTCATGATGTTATGTTAGGTCCTTTTCAGGGCAATGTCCATTTATAGTCTCTTATTCACAGTAGTCAAGCTTGCTGGTGGCATTTTTTTTTTTTTTTTTAATCTTATTATTATTTTAAAATACATAAGTATGCAAATTATAAATACAAGATTTAAAATTTATACACATACATATTTTAATTTAATTTATTTATTTATTATTTCTTTATATTTATTATATATGTTAATTGGGGAGAGGTATTTAGGAATATCTTCATCATGTATAAGGTACCTATCTAGTTCGCATAACAAATCATTTTTCTTCCAATTTTTGTTAAAATACCTAATTGTAATATTTAGGAGTCTATCTGATATTATTGGTATGTTCGAGTAATTATGGATGAATTTAGATGATGTTGCTCTCGGAACTCTGTATGCTGTTGTGAGAAGTGCATTTTGTATTTTTTGTAGTTTGGTTTTGATTGTTACATTACTTACAGTTACCCATGCTGGAGCTGCATAGTCTATTACTGGTCTGATATATGTTTTGTATATTTTCAAAATATTATCTGTGGATGCTCCACTGTGTTTACCAGTTAGACTCCTAACATAGTTGGTTCTTCGCCAAATTTTATTTTTAATTTCGTTGACATGTTTGATCCAAGTTAATTTTGAATCATAAGTCAGACCTAAAAATTTTGCTGATTGGGCAATCTGGAGCAGCGTGCCATTCATATATATTTCTAACTGTTGTTTTCTGTGTTTTGGCGATTTCGTAAAGAGTACGAGCTGAGTTTTTGCTGTGTTTATTTTAATTCTATATTTTTCACAGTATTCACTAATTCTATTTAATTGTGGTTGTATGTTTGTAGCTGCTATCGTGGGTGTTGCAGCACTTTTCCAGATTGCCACATCATCTGCGAACTGTGATGAGAATCCATGATTTGGATCCTTCAATGGCATATTGTTAACATACATGATGAAGAGTATAGGGCTAACCACCCCTCCCTGCGGGACACCAGCTAGTGGAGTAAAGTATTCGGAAAAAGTTCCTTCTACATTTACTCTACATTTTCTGTTTTCCAGAAAGTTAGATAACCAGCGAATAATTCCTCGCGGTAGTTCCATATAAATTATTATGTAGAAGGATTGGTTTGTTTTGAATTTCGCGCAAAGACACTAAAGGGCTATATGCGCTAGCCGTTCCTAATTTAGCAGTGCAAGATCAGAGAGAAGGCAGCGAGTCATGACCAACCATTTATCAAGGAATAATGGAATTGACCGTCACTTTATAACGCCCTACAGTTGAAAGGACGAGCATGTTTGGTGTGAAAGGGATTCGAACCCGCGGATAACGAGTCGAGTGCCTTAACCATCTGGCCATGCCGATCCTATATAAAATGCAGTTAATAATTTATAGATAAATCAAACGATAGAAATAAATAATAAATCAATAATAATAACAATAGAATTTGCTATCTCACAAGCATCTACGGGGAAACTTATAATATTAAATAAAAGATAAATGTTAGGAGTTTTACATTGTACAATTTCAGAGTAATTCATTCCTTCTTTAAGATTGCTCTCCGCGAGTACAGCAGTAAGTCTACGAATTTAGAACGCTAAATTTAGAACGTTAAATACACAACTCCAATAACCAATATGCAGAATGGCATCCAAAAGTCGAAAACAGACGAATAGACGAACCTAACATTTGCATCTCTAAACGGCTGGTATGGGAATTAACACTTTTACCATTAAATCAGAGAACAACGTTAACTCGAGGATGACCAAAGTAGATCGAAACGTTGTTCTCTGCTTTATTAGTAAAAGTGTTAATACGCATACCAACCGTTCTGAGATACATTTTTATTTCAAGTGGGTTTCTAATCATCAAGAATTATTTTCGTCAATCATTCTCCAACAGGGGGAGCTTCTACTTACTCTAGTAATTACTATAATGAGACTATAATTTCTACATTAATGGTGGATTCAAAAGGCCAGACAGCGGGTTTCGATGCTCGTGGTTGACAGAGTTGTGTATATTTGTGTTTAACAAGAAACAAATTCCTACTCTCTTTACCGAAACCTGTTGTTTGAATATAATATCACATTTAATCATTATACTTTTTCCATTAGATAGTTTTAGAATACTAATTTCACGACTATTTTACAACAGTGTAACATTTTACGATTGGGAATTTTGGTTCCATTTTACATGCTATTGAGGAACTCAGTAACATAAGAATTATATTTTTTATGTAAAGTGAGACAGCTTAGTTGCTATAAAGTGATTTGTGTACTTCCATCTTTATATTGTTTGATTTTTTTTCAAGTTTAGTAAACGGCCCTCCATGGGCATTTTTATCTAGCAATCATTTTTATTTCTTGTTCTTGGTTTAAACCTGAAAGTAACATCAATCAAACAAAAATTAAATGGTCCGGTACAAAACCTCCTGGATTCAAGTATAATTATCCCTAAACTAAAACTTTTGGGAATGAAAAAAACAACTAGTCAGTATTACCCACCGATTTTGTAGACGCACTAAAACAAATAACGAAATGATTGTCACAGTTATAGTGACTGCAGAGATTAAAAAAGCGGAGTTTGTTCAATGATATATTGTGGGTAAAAAAAATTGATATTTTGATTCTCAGCCGTACATGATAACCATGGGGCTAAAATCTTTCCTGTGATAATTGACCACACATGTGCTAAAATAGACGTATCAAGAACCACACATACGAAACTTTAAGTGATAAAGAGAGGACGTTCAGTTGTGTACCTGCAAAGTATACGTAGATCTAGCTGATGTACAGGAAAGACGTAAAAGAGTTAAATCTATAGCCTTGATAAAAATTGGTGAGTAATTATAGGTCATGTACAATGTCTATTAACTGTTATCATTTTACTTTTTACCATGTTTCACAATAAACTTGCAGTAATTAACGATGGATTTTTTTAATATAGTCTCTCATCAAAAGACTTTCCTTTCAATACCATGTTCTGAAGTAGCACTAACTTTCTGGCTACCTGGTAGCCTGACACTCAATATCAGAAAATATAATATCAAACCTTGGTGTAGAGTGGGCATTTTATAAACAGTTGTTTAGTTACAGACAACACTAAACCTTTGTTCAATAGGAACATTTTCAATATAACTCTTTAAATATAAGTAATACCAAACCTTGGTATGGTACAGACATTTTATATACAATGTCATTTAAAACTCTAAAGAGTGAAAGTAAGAGACATATGTTTATCTTATATGTATATTTTACTGTTTTTATGTCGACCGAATATGTCGACGTTAATGAACGTTATTTCTGAATGTTATATTTTGTTAAATGTATGTATTTTACAGTAAGGTAAACATGATGTATTATTGAGAATATTATCTAACAAAGTGTTGATTTAATTTATCAATTTCACCTAAAGATGCAGATCTGGAACAAAAGGCTTCAAGAGTGAGTATTATACAAATTCTAATGATCATCTCAGCTGTGATAAGCGTGATGCTTTTGACCTCATTGGTTGTTCTCAAATACAAACGTAAGAAACTGATAAAGTAAGTAGATTTCTTCTCACATGGTTGTCGTGTTCGTTAAATAATATAATTTTAATTTTAAGAAATTTCTTATTACGTGCCAATAAAATATAGTTATGTTTGGTCTTTTAATTTTATTTAAGTCTCATGCAATTCTTTAGAATAGTTTGTGAGCATTGTTTTTTGTTGGTTCTTAACATTGCATGCAAAAACATAGCACTGATAGAACTCGTAGTCTTTCACTGTAAATAGAAGAAAACGAAACGAATCAAACGTCGCTAAGTAGTTTGCTTTAAAAGGTAAAAAGGATAATAGTACACATTATGTAACTAACATACAACAAGAAGAAAGAACATGAGCTGAGAGACTGGGATTTTCTGAAATATCGACAAAACACACTTAAAACTAAAAGGTTTCTTCACAAAATTTTAACTGAGTTTGAATGCTAATCAATTGTGCCTGTAGTATGTCTGACCTGGAATGAGTTGTGTAGAAATTAAATGTTAAAATACCATATGGTTTGTTCTATTGTTTAACAACGCCTGTGTGACCATGTACATATGCATTTGTTCGTGAAAACATCTTAACATTACAGAGTTATCTACTGAATCAAGAAAACAATGTTGTCTTAAACTTGAGATAATAATTTTATTTTCAAACGAAAGACAGTCACATGTCACTTGCTACTTTAACTTGATCATTGCTTCTAAACTTCCTCCTTCTTAGTATTCTCTGTGTATTTAAACTACCCAGTAAAATGGCTGATTTGTTAAATGCCAAACATCTGCTTTTCTCAACAAGTGTGTTCTTCTAACACTGTTAGAATACAGTTTACTTTTATGCGTATCATTAATGCTGTTATATATTATGAACATACAGTTCCCATAAAATACTATTATTAACTTGAGAGGTTATCTGCTGCAACAGGGGTTCTCAACCGTTATGCTCCCAATGAACTCTTATTCGAAATTTAATTTCCAGTGTCTCTTTATCTCACTCATACATTGTAAAAAATATATGGAAATAAAACTAATAGAAATGGAAATTAAGAGAACAAGAATAAGGCAAAACAAAAATAAAAAACGCCAAATCAGTTGAAAAAATTCTAGGGTACAGACTATAATCTCGGATAAAAAAATAAAAATAATAGAAATTAAGAGAGCGAGATGTGAGTGTTTAAGTACACAATGTCCCACATTTATGTCACCCTTCATTGCTTGTAGACAGTTCTGGGAAAGTGAGTGCTCTCCAAAGTAAAGAGGAAAAGAAATTAAAATAATAAATCTAAAGAAAATAGACATAAAAGATCACAAAACTAAGTAAAAGTAAAGTACTGCCATCTGGGGTACGTAAGTTAAATAATCTTACTTCTTGAAGTTGGCATTTTAGCTTCCATTCTGGTAATAAGGAACTATTTGGTAGCCCAGTAAACGAATATTTACTTTGATATTCTAATAAAATATTTTAATTTAGGAAAATATTTTGTCTTTTCAATAAATGATTTAATCTTTCTTATAGTAATGCATCATACCCTTCTGGTGTGAGCAGTACAACTTCAAATTATTTAGATTTCATAATATTTGTTGTATATTTTAATATTTTCTTAGTAATGTTGAATTACTAATTAAAAATCAATATTAAAAAGATTTAATAAAGAAACTTTAAGTTAAATTGCTAAAATATTATCTGATGAACATAAAAATAAATTAAAGAAAAGTTTCTAAATATTTCTAATTATTTTTAGTTGGGTTTTTCGCAAAACTACACGAGGACTATCTGTGCTATCCATCCCTAATTTAGCAGTGTGAGAAAAGAGGGAAGGCAGCTTGTCATTACCACCCACTTCCAACTTTTGGGTTGCTCTTTTAACAATAAATAATGAAACTGACCATCACATTATAATGTTCCAATGGCTGAAAGGGCGAGTATGTTTGTTGCGTCTAGGATTCGAGCTCGCAAACATCAGATTACGAATTGAGAGTCCTAACCATCTGGCCATGCATGACCTTTTAGTTGGAAATAAGGTAGTTTAACAGCTTGACAT